>JAINEB010000018.1:13675000-14925000 GCA_022840565.1 Eubasilissa regina | reverse complement strand
GACAAAATAAAAACGAAATAAATTCGCAACAAATAAAAATAGGAATTTGTTGGAATTTTTATTTTTAAAATTGCTTTCTCAATAATGTTGAATTATATTAGAGATACACTTTAGCGTAAGCGGTAACCCTGTATGTTAAGTTATTAAGATTATCTACTTGAATTTGAGTAACAAATATTTTGAGATGATTTGTTGGCCAATTCTTTTATTTATGCATCCAGTATTCAAATAGGCAGCGTCACATTGTCCACGTGACAGATCTTTTGGTTTATTATGCTGAATCCTTCACATTTTTCATACGTGGAACGGACATTGTTTACGGTTGGCTCGCTATAATCATATTCCGAGCAACTCGGCCGCTGTGCGCACCACTGTGATGGCATCCGACGGATTTAAATAATATTTGAATAATATCAATACGCAAACAGACTCACAATAGCGGCCGAATATGAAATGTGCGGCCAAATAAAATATGTCGCTCTCGATGCATAGGGTCACATCTTGTACGTCAGTTGCGACATTTCGTGGTTGCGGGGAACAATTGTCGTCGACCATGTGTAATAAATAATGAGATGATAATATAATATTTACTACCTATAACTTAGTTTGAAAATAACACTAAGAAATAATACATTATCTTGTATTTTTGACAGCAACATTCATTTGTACTTTCATACTAAGATAATTGATGATGGTGACGGCGTACATCCTCTGAATAATAAAAACAACTATACCCATGAATATATTGACTCTCATGCGTACTTATAGATGATTAATTTTGTTGTTCCATATTCCATCTACCAGTCTAAAATCCTAGCTTAAAATTTTAAAACCGTTTGTCTAGGATTTTTTGTTTTCGATATAAAATTTCCAATACCATTTCTGTAACAGTTACGCTTATGCCATAACTGCACATTCTTTTAGTTTTATTAAGATTCATTTTTAGGCCAACTTCATCGAGTGTTTAAGCCAATCACAACTGTTTATTTAGTCGTGTAATACAGCCAACGCTTTTTTGGCCAACTGGCAATCGTGAAGGTACTCTTCTCCATTAGGAAAAAACACGAATAATTTTTCTACTAGACCCGCGCTTAAAATCTCAGTAGATCACCGGTCTCCCCAATTTCTTTCTCGCCTGGATGCAGTTTTAAATTGAATAAATATGACTGTTGAAACAAGACAACGCATATCAGTTAACAAAATATTGTGTACAGTTAAGTATTATTTGAAAGTGCCAAAATATAATTTATAGTCAACATGTTCAAACACCTCAGAGTGGAAATGGGAGACAGAAATGTGAATAAGAAGAATTGAAGTATTTTAGTTCCCTCTATAGTGCAGTGATAAAAAGATCTGATTTCATTATTTTTAAAGCGGGTCCACTTTAATATTATCACCATAGTCATCAAATATGGATTCTTACTAAGAGATTAAGATCAAAAATCTAGACTGTCAAAGTGAGTTATCTTGGGGGATAACAGGAGTAACATTAAAGGATTTAATGAGGAGTACCGAAATAAGGGAGACCATCGGCACGGACTTTCTACTACTATACACAGATCTCAATTAAGGGGATACGCGTACTTGTCATAGGCAAAATTCAAGATTGTTTTTTCTCAACTTAAATGCATATTTTAATCCAAAATAAAACGTGATGTTATAGTAAAAACCAGTATTAATCTTTGGAAACTTTTTTTGTGGTGTACACGATAACTTAAGAACGCCTTGTGGTGTACACGATAACTTAAGAACGCCTTGTCTGAAACAAACGAAAAAAAATATTTTTCGAAATTTTGATTTTTACTAAAATGGTAATGGTTTTACTAAACAACTTTTTTTGATTTTAAAAAAAAGGTTTTTTTTTTAAATAAAATTGCAAGTTTCCGTCAAAAAAAAATTCATTCAACAATCCTTCATATGTAGAATAAGCCGTCAAAATTTGAAGCCGATCGGCGAAGCAGTTGATTTCGTTGATTTTTGAGCAGTTGATTTTGCCGGTAAAAGGGCCAGAGGGGGAAACGTATAGCGGCCTTACGTTTACTCGTGAAAAATGCTCGGATCGTTCTGAAATTTTGTGAAGACATTATCCAGATATACTAATTTGAAAATGTGTCAAAAAAAACTTCATGAAACTCCTTTAAGATGGCTTTGACACGTCTTGCTAATGCCAACAACCACTGAGATGAATCTTATTGATAACTCCAAAGGGAAAGAAGTCGGTGGTTCACCTCAGAGTAAGCTGGAAAAAACAGTAATAAAGACTAGGATATGAAGATATATTGAGTCTTAATTGGTCAGCAAGTACTGAAGCGGTGCAAGACAAGGATATGTGGAAGAGTCTTGTCGAGACTTTGAGCTCCCGACCCTCCCAAGGGGATGACTAAATATACATATATCTAATACGTAGTTTTATTTAGATATATAAACAATTATAAGATTCTATAGAGTAACAGATACTTTATTAAATTGAATCAAATCATGCTAATTTAGGTGGTATCCAACCCTGGACAGAATAAATATTTGGTAGGCCGCCGTCACACGCACTTTGGGTAGGCTCCCATCTGTTGAACCCCGGCGCGACGCTATCCTTCACTGCGCCTGCGCGACCAGGGACGACCCCACATCCATTGCGCGACTGAGTTACGCGCAGCGGCGACCGAGATAGACATCTCAATAACCGTGATATGAAATGTGCAATGGATTTGGCCGAGGGATAGGAGAGGCCGGTGCCATTAATCAAACCCCGCCAGGTCAGCTTGGTCAGCCTGGTTAGCCTCCATGGCTGCAGCTCAAAGTTGTCAAGTTTTTGTGATAAACGGCTCGTCACACGTCTACGGCACAGAGAGCAGAATTACGAAATAAGTCGTTTCTTTAAAAATGTAAAAACATGTATTGGAACTGAAGTTGCCTGCCTAGTTCAAACACCGTCAGAATTTTACTACAAATTTAGGTGGTTTTCTATATTATACATATATCGTACTTATGTATTTTTAATGACATTTTTTTTCTCCGTAGGTGTCTACAAAAATAATAAATACCACGATATTGTATATAACACTCCTCCCTACGAATTTGTCATAAAATACGTTGCACACAAAGTGAGTAATGTATTTTTTGACGCATTTACGTGACACATTTTATTCCGTAAAAAATATTCTATGTTAAAATGAATGAAAATATTCAAACAAATATTGTTATAGCAATATTTGAATTGTTCAAGAACACACGATTACTGGATATTTGCCTACAAAGGTACTGTTATTAAATAAATATCAGATATCTCCTAGAGACGAAACTATTTTTATTATATGAAATAGAAAACATATTTAAAAAATCAGATTCTCATTGAGTTGACATATATATACTGTTTAAAAGAAAAATGAATTATCGATTTTGATCCATAGATGGCGATGGTGTAGTGATACTCTATGCGAGTCATATTACAACATTGATAGATGTAGAGATTGATGGGGTGAACGTTATATTTATATAAAGTGATCACTTAAGCCAGCCGAAGATAGGTCGTAAGCCCTGAAATTGACCCACATTTCTATATATTTTCCATTAAATATAATAAAAATAACTTCGTCTCTATGAGATATATGATATTTATCGTATATTCTTACTTTACTGGTGTAATTTCATTAAGTTGTTGTTTGCGTAAAAATCTGGATTAAATCGTAAGGTTTGTTTCGTAATTCTGCCCGGAATCTGTGTACCCTCGAGGGAAACTACATTTGCCCATATTATTTTGAAAACAATCACAATTATTATGCAAACACGATTATCTACGGCCTCAACAGACCGTGTAGCGATACAACTCATTAATTAAATACTAGGAACATGCAGTTTCATAATGACCGCGTATGAAGCAACCGAGCACCAAACTAAGTAGAATAAAATGATCATTGCTGATACTGATGATTCATTTAATTTTGTTTCTTAAACGCCTAATCGGCATGGTCAACTGATGGTTGAGTAAAATAGGTTGAACACCAATAAGAAAGTTTTCCAGAAAAAAAATTGTAGTTAAAATATTAGAAGCATTATATTTATATTTAAATCTACTCTCGATTGACAAAAACACTTACTTTCGCAAAGTGCTGACGTTATCCTCCATTTATTTTTAAAATGTTTAAAAATAATTTAAATAATAAAAAAAAAACGGACGCATGAATCAGACACTTGTATTATAAAACCCCCGCGTATAATATATTTAATGGCTGGTCCTCTGGTCTTTTATCAATTTTGTAAAAAATTAAACGATATACATACATTTTATCTATTTATGACAGAGTAAAGAATGAAGAAATAAGAAAAGAATGTAAAGCTGATGTTAGTATAGTGAGTAAGATTAAGAAAGGATCACTTAGGTGGTTTGGTCATATGGAAAGGATGAATGAGGAGAGAATGATAAGAAAGATATATGACGCAAGTGTTGATGGAACCAGAAATAGAGGACGTCCGCGGAAGACTTGGAACGACCAGGTAAACCAGATAATGGAGGATGGTTCTGTTAGAAGCCTCAACAATCGGCGAGCTTGTATGACAAGATGTATGAATGTGGATGAGGCGAGAATTGTGTGTCAGGACGGAAGAGTGTGGCGCTCTATCCTCTCTGCCTACCCCCACGGGGAAACGGCGGGATGGTAAGTTAGTTAGTTAGTTAGTTATTGATTTGAACTTTATTACACATGTCATTTTACCCTTTTTTTACATTTTATATACTAGAAAAAACACACCATTTTCACAATCTCGTGCATTATTATCGGATTTGATTCTACATATGTAAATTAAAAAAACCGGATACATGTATTTTAAAACCCCCGCATATAATTTGGTTAACGGCTGGCCCTGTGGTCTCTTTTCAAATTTATAAAAAATAAGATGATATACATTCCATTATTTTCAACTTTATTACACATTTCATACATATTATTTGCCCCTTATATACTAAAAAAACCACGTAATTTTCACAATTTCGTGCATTAATAATGGATTTGATTCTACATATTGCATCGCACACCTAAATTAAAACTAAGACAACTTAAAAAAAAAGTATTTTTCAATAGACAAAAAAAAAATATTTTTCTCCATTTTTTGTTACTAAAGTTATAAAACTAAATTCTATTTTAGGTCATAAATGTACCCTAAAATGACACTATTCGAGAACTAGGTCCAAAGTTACTTGCGTATATGATAAAGTATCCGAAATCCGAACACAATAATAACTCAAAATTTTTGTTTTTTTGAGTTGTCTTAGTTTTGATCTAGGTGTGCAATATTTGTAAAAATAGTTTTAAAATAATCGTAAAAGATTTTTCTCGTACACCAGCTTTTAAACATTTTCAATTTTAAAATTTTAAAGTTTAAAAACATATCAATGAACAATACAAAAACTTTCGAAGTTCGTTATGGAAATAATTATATTTTACATACTTTTGATCAAGAAAAACAAATTTTTGTTAAATAGTTGTATTTTTAGAAAATAGTTCAGTGATATTTAATATCTACAAATTAAATTAATCAACTAGAAATATATTATCTATCGAAAAAACATTTATTTAATACCGGGATAGAAAGAAGTCCATCCCGGTAGCAGCTAAATATTTTTTCGATAGATAAATTTAGTTTTTGTTTAGTTGATTCATTTAATTTGTATAAAACTTTTATTGTAAAGTTTTTGGTCATTTGAATGCGCAATTAACAAATTCTTTATCGATAGAGATGAGAAATAAAAAATGACATTAAAAAATAGCCCACGGTATTGGTCATAATAATTTCAAGTTGAAGTGGAAATTAGTCACATACATAGGCCTGATAAAAAATTCGTAAAATTTTCGTTTTTCTGAAAAAATCATTATTTATTCATCAATATCTATTTTTTATTATATTGTTTCTTCAAAATAGTCCCCATTAGATATAATTCATATGTGCTAGTTATTTTTCCAATCTTCGAAACTCTTCTGGAATGTAATTTTCGTTATGGCATTTAGCTCCTTCAGCGATTCTGTCTATCTCCTCAATGTTGGTAAAACGTTATTCTTTCATGTTTTTTCACAGGAAGCCATGTCCAGCAAATACAAAGACTGAGGTAACTTAACAGTGTTGTGTTTGGCCAGAAATTCACGAACAAGCTATGCAGTGTAAGCAGATGCATTATCGTGGTGCAATTGCCATGAGTTGTTTAGCCACAAATCCTGAAGTTTTATTCGTTTGCTTTACGCAAATGGTGCCGAACTTCCAGGTAGTTCTCCTTATTAATAGTACGACCTGATTCTACACTATGTTGTTAAAATCGAGGAAAACTGTGAGTTTGATTTTGACGAGCTTTGCTTCCGGTGGGACGATTAGGCCTTCGTTTTAACGTCATATATATACACCCATATTTGATCACTAGTTATGACTCGTTTGAGCAATTCTGAATCGACTTCATTCAGCAACTCATGAGCAATGTCTATTCGACACACGCGAAATTATACAATTTCAGAACGAATTTTGCTTCCACGCGTCTTGTGCCCAAATTTTTTTTTAAAAATGCCTAAAATGAGTCGAATAATATGCCAATATTATTAATAACCTCTCTGATAGTTATTAAATGATTAATCATAATCATTTTCTTCACTTTCTCGACGTTGTCATCGGTTGTTAATGTAATGGGGTCTGCAGGGCACTCGTTCTCTTCAACGTCTTTACAGCCTTCTTAGAAACGTTTGACTACTTGTAATGATTGTTGCATTTACATAAGACACATCAAAAATAAAATTCTTCATTTTAAATACAGTGCTGTACTTTATTCAATTCTTAAAGCAAAATTTTCCATAAGTAAAAAATCGCCAAGCATACCAAAACGCATATAACCTTTTCGATAGCCAGCAATATAGTAAGCATCCAATATAGCTACTAATGTTAAGATACATTAGGTACAAATGTGCCAGTACAACAGCTAACAAATTATGACAATGAGACTTACACAGCCCGTGAAATTAAAAAAATCTGAATATTTTTTTACCAAATTTCGCACATTCCATGAATACGCCAAAACATATTGGAAGGTTCTCAACTACGTGCCAGCCTCATATTACGATCACGATCAGAAAATCGAACCCAGTGGACCTGTTGAAAATGTTGATGACATACAATTAAAGAAAAAAAAAAGTATAGTTTTAAATACTAAATTAATGTATTAATTATAAATATATACACATAAAATCAATTTTGTCGAAAAATATTGTTTTTGCGTCACCGGGATTCGAACCTGGATCTCTGGATCTATGGATCTGGAACCAGGTTCGAATCCCGGTGACGTAAAAACAATATTTTTCGACAAAATTGATTTTATATGTATATATTTATAATTAATACATTAATTTAGTATTTAAAATACCACAGACCTATGTTCTGAATAATTACAACTTCACAATAAGAATGTGTTTTCCTTAATAAGTAAAGTTTTGATGAATTTTTATAAAGATTAAATAAAACACAATCATTTTGTATAAAACCACGAATTTTATTAAACGCCAACCGGTTTCGCTTAGCTTAAGCTTCGTCAGGGCGTATTTAAAACTAACAATAAATACAAAAAGAGTGCACCTATATATACTTAAGAAGGGAGACAGAATATAAAATTGCATGCCAAAGAGAGAGACTGAACACATATACATTTGTGGAAAAGAAGGAGACAAACTAAGACAATAGACAGTACATCAAGAGAGGGGAATGTACAATTTTGATGAATATTTAATTTTTATAAAACCTAAAATTTTTTTAATGTACTTAACTATGGACCAAAATGTTGATAGCAACGCCACTGATTTTAAATAGTCACAAAGCGTTATTAATGTTACCTTGCTTTATGATTTATGGTTTTGTCTCTTTATGGTTCGCATTCAACGCGTAATTTCCATTTTAAAACGATATAAATATAATTCTTTGAAAATGTCCTCGTGTTTAGAATTTGTCACAAGACGTTGAAAATCTAGAATATATTTCAATATATCGCACACGTTTTGATATAAATCCGGTAATAACGATCTCACTAGATGGAGCGAGACTGATTTATATTTGATAAATAAATGTTTTTGTATTATAAAATTGATACATAGTTAAGGAAATAGAATGATTTTAATGAAAATAACGTTATTTATGTTAGAACACATGTTATAATAGAATTTATGGAGAAGATTCAAATACACTGAAACCGATACAAGTAGGTACTTAAATCATAAAATGTTAATTTTACATAAATTTTTAACATTTGAAAAGCAAATTAGTAAGCTTATAAATATTTATTTTAAATTATAAATCAAAAGCTTCCTGCTTTTCTGAAATATAAATTATGGATACCACATAAAATTATGAAAAATAATGCTAATATGCAGAACAATAATGAAACCCTGGTTACTAAGCCTATCACAGACCACACAGGCTTGGTATAAGCTCCCCGCTAATGTACAAATAGAAACGAAGTATAAAGTAAAATTAAATTTTTAATTGTTCAATTAAAAACTCATATTTGTAATTTAATATTGCGTTAAAATTTTAAATTATATATATTTGTTTATACATTTTTTAAAACAATGTTTTGCATTTTTTTTCGTTCAATTGTAATCTTCTTCGTAATGAGAATTTTTAAAATTTTATCTTATAGTTTTTATATGTGGATATTTTGTATAATATTTAGGTTATTAATGTTGGTAATAAATCTCTTCTTTAGTACTGGATAATGTTATTTACAGGGTGTGTTCCCGTAATTTCCTTCGACAGCTGTGGTTCCCGGGTTTTCCATCGATAATATGGTCAGATATTAAATGTGAACAGTACCACTGACTTTTGATTGAGCGCGCTGATGCTCTCGCGTAGAAGCTGATCCGATGTTATTCTTCTTCTTCTGGGTAGATTTCCAACCGACAGGAATGCGCACTCTTATCGTTCCGATTATTAGGACCTCTTTATCGTACAGTGTACTGGATTCTAGATGTATGAGCGATAGAGCACGGGTGTTTGGTCCATGCAAATTTTGTTACAATGACTGGTTTACAGGGGAACAACGCGCGTTTTGGGTATTTTTTTTTACAAAAACAACGATTTTTATGTGATTATTCGGCGCCTGTTTCGCACTCACGTGTCAAGTATTCATTGAATTAAATTGTGACTCAGGAAGTTCGATGAGACCGGTTTAATGCTAAATAAGAAGAAAACCTGGCGGCCACGGAGCAGGAGAAGCGAAGAGAATGTCGCGCAAGTTAACGAATCTATACGAGAAGATCCAGGCTTGTCGACTCGCAATACCAAGATCAACTTAAATAATAAATCAGCCACAATAACCCAACCTAACGTGAATATTCGTCAAAAGATAGCCAAGACCCACGCGCTTTGTGTCATAGAGTGTTTCAAAACTTAGGTGCCAGATTCGAGGAACGCCAGCGGTGAGATTGTAAATATTTAGATTATATTATTTTTAAGAGCGTGATTTTACTAATTATGCTCTTTCAGTGAAACAAACATTCATTATTAGATAACCTATAGTTTTTTTATGTTGAATTTTCAAAAGGGCAAAAACTTATGGCCCACCCATGCCAAACAACCACATAAGCATCGTTGTTTATGTAAAATTATTTTACTCAGATGCGCGTTGTTCCCCCATAAAGCGATCCATTGCAACACAATTTCCAAGAACCAAGCTCCCTCGAGTTGTCGCTCGTGTGCCCCTCCCTTGCGCGGTTCAGACACGAGGCGATTAAAATTTTTGAAATGTGTAAAAATAAACTTTTTTTTTTTTAATAAAATGTTGTTTTCACGTCTTGACGTGAAATGTGAGAAACAGCAAATATAACAAATTTTTTATTTATTTTATATATCTAAGTTAAATCTTTAAATTTGACATTGACTATACATGTCTCAATAGAATAATCTGTCTCGTGACGGGTAAATGTAAATAAAAAAATAGATGCAAACATTCTTTTGGTTTTTAATTTTGGTTTATAATTTTAAGTTATCAAGTGGTCGGGTTGTTCGAGCCTCATTCCAGGAGACTACAAAGTTAGTACTATTTTCATAGTATAAATACTTAGTACAAGCTCAGTATAAAATGTCAGATTTTTGATGTGGTGCGTATTACTTAAACGCATCATTATTTTTTTAAATGCTTGGGATTCCAAACACCTGTAGATTGTTGATACGTTCGATCTAACTACAAGTATATCACATATCTTAAAAATTGACCCATATTATATAATGTAACATTAATATTATGCTGTTCCGAAACCATTGAACTCAATATTTGATACAATTCCATTTACCGTTTAATTCGGCCGTTCGTATTTTCATTGTGGCAATTCTATTTCAAAATTATTTTCTATGTTTCTAAAACCACACTTATGTCCGTTCATTAGGGATGTCTCAGCTTAATTGACGTCCGCTCAAATGCTCGCAATTACGCCTACAGTCTTTCAGCAGGATTGTAGTATTCTCGGCGGCAATTACCGGGATGCTGGGGTCAGCAAAATATCTGCTCCTGCGGCTTATTCTGCTACG
Organism: Eubasilissa regina; assembly: GCA_022840565.1. Taxonomy (NCBI): domain Eukaryota; kingdom Metazoa; phylum Arthropoda; class Insecta; order Trichoptera; family Phryganeidae; genus Eubasilissa; species Eubasilissa regina. Next base: position 14,914,461 of record JAINEB010000018.1, on the reverse strand, counting down.
GATTACATGTGCTACTATTGAAGAGTAGCATTAAATGCAGTAATTTTAAGTAAAAAAATAATTGAATTAAAATGAAATTATAAAAATGCCTTCAAAGAAAATTATTAAAAATATCCCCATTGCCAATGGTTTAAGAGATGAAAAGATCTTAAAAATAAGAAAATTGCTTAGATCATAACAAAAATAAGTTAAAAATATATCAAATAGAATAATAATTTAAAGTAAATTGTAAAGTAAAAGATAAAGAGGCAAGCTAACAAAGCACTTTATAGTTATTTATTTATTTTATTTATATTATAATATATTTACGCCCTTATGGTCTTTTACTAATTATTTGTATAAACATGTACCACGTCGGTCCCTCATGATTGAGGATCGCGATCTTCACAAAACCCCGTCCTCTTGACTATGCTTCGCCAATTTACTCGGCATCCTGCGGGTTTCAGGGCTGTCATCAGAGAAGTGCATGTTGCCTTTTTTACTTGGTCGATTTAACTGACAAGGGATTTTTCTTTTCGTCCTACTGCGTAACCCACCATAACAAAGTTCTCCAAGCTATCGTCTTTTCTCGCAAGATGTCCAAAAAATGTAAGAATTTGTCTTAAGCAAATAGTCGAGTCTGTTCTTGAACTTTAGTTCCTGCAGAATGGAAACATTTGTGCGTCACGTATACATACGTAGCGCTTACAAAATAATACATCATAGAAAGCAAAACATATATTTTTATATTTTTTTAAGGCAATTCGCTTTTAAATAAATAAAGGGTGTAATCAAATACTTTACAATTAAAAACTGGTGATTCAAATTGCTATTTTGAATTTGATAGAAACAAAATTATATTGTATTTACCCGGAATTAAGAGAAACAAAATTATTTAAAATTATGTAACTATGTAAACCACCTATGATCCGTAGCATACGTATAAATTCTTAGAGGAGACACTAAAAAAATAGTGGAATGGAACGATAAGACAACAATCTTTTCTGTAAAAAAAACAGTAGAAAAAATAAAATAAAATAATATATTAACAATTTACATCGACATCAATGACAATTTTTATTCCTGTCGAATCTTTATCTTTATTGGATTAAATAACACCACAACAGCACGAAAAAACTGGCTACTTTAACACAGACTTCGGTCTAGTAAAGTAGCTAGGACAATGTTGTATATATCAGAGGTGCAGTTTACTCCATCGCACACAATAAACTACCAGTATTTAATTGCAATATAATTGTATCTTATGTTAATTATGTTATATTATAATATATTCAGTACCTCTGTTACATCAAAAACATATATGTCAATAAAGTCTAATAAATACATTCAAGGTTATCAAAAATCTTCTGTTTACAAACCATTTTGCAATTTGTTTTAAGCTTTTGTAAAAAAACAAGGCTAATAGATTCAACTCAGAAATCTCTCCAAAGACGAAATAACACATGATATTTATTCATCATTGTTGCAACATCATTTACATGCGTTGACTGGAGATTACATAATAATCAAAGATAAAATATTGCCTTTAGAAAAATGTCGGATCAATTCAAAATGAATTTAGTGTTAGAATAGAATAGGCCTGCTGCATGGACAAATGGATTGGGGTGGTTGGCGGGAAATGACCACTGGGGGTAGTATTAATAACGGCTGTCAGGGGGCGCATATTGTAAGAATGCGTACAAAGGAGAAACATCGAGGATTTTTTTTTGTTTTTGTTACAATTAGGATTAATTAAGATTCATTCAAGATGTAGTGGACATCAAATACTGCAGACTGAGGGTTATTTTAGAGATAATCTTTTGAGAATGTTCACAAATAGGTTTTCTTTAACATTACACACTTGAATATTTTCATTGTCCATTATAGATAGAAAATATAACTTTGATTGTGAATAAAATCTTAATATCGCCATTATTTAAAAAAAAAACTGATGGACACGAAAAACGTAGATAATTTATGTTTTCAATTTCTTCACTACAAAAAATTGATTGGTAACGATTCGGTGCTTTGCGGTCAAGTATTTTATATAACTTTGCTGTATTTGTTTCGACTTAACCCTTCCCAAATCATGCAGTAACACAGGTCTACCATCATAATTAAATCTGTAATATTTCTGTAAATACATGCAACATAAAATTCATATTTTAAATTATCCTAAAGAAAGTATTAGCGCTCAGAAATGACTAGTGAAAAACGAATTATGAAAAGAGAATTGTACAAAAACAATTATTTTTTCCATTCAATTCGTTGTAAAATTAATACGTTGGTAAAAATACAATTTGTGATATGAAAGAGAGAGATCACACACTATTTTTACAGTGAAAAGAACAGCAAACATACAAATATAATTATCTCTCTCTCACTAATTAAATTAAGAGAGATAAGAAGGAAGGACACATTGTAAAGGATTTAATGAATGGTCTAAATTATGTTATTAATCATTTTTTCAAAATTGAATTCTCAATATTTAGAGTAACTTCGTGCCATTAAAGCCATTTAAGCTAATAAAAACATTTTTTCTAAGTGTTATTTACGGTAACACGAGTTGACAGCATGGCTGCGTTCAAATATTTTATATCATGGTATGGTAAAGGTTAAGGATCCTTTTCTCTAACTTATCGCTGAACTGAGTTTTGGGCTTAGACAAGCTTTTTAACGTAATCCAAGGCGAGTTGTTTATTGTAATCACATCCGTGAAACAATTTTTTTTAATACAAGATATCAGAACATAGAACAAAAGTACAGAATTTTTTGCAATTTCAATAAATTATTAGTTAAATACTAATTAAATGTATTAATTAGTATTTGAATATCACAAACTTATGTTCTGAATAATTACAACTACACAATAACAATGTGTTCTCCTTAATAAATTATTAATTATTTGAAACCTACCTTAAGATATTATTTAAGTGTTGTTTTTTCTGAACTGAATCTCTTTCCTTATTAAATATAAACAAATATTTTTTATAACCAACGTTTTGAAATTTCAAGAAAAACAGTTTGACTTTGCTTACAATTTTATTTAAAAAATTATCATTATTAAATTATAATTATCAACCTGTATATAAATATACATTTAGAAGAAAAAGATTATTAATTCACGTTTAAAAGTAATTTGACACCTCATTTAATAAAATGTATCAGTTTCTTTATATTCGACACCCAGGGATTTTTTTGGAAATTTGTCTATGTGTAAGAAAAGATAAATTATTTTTGTTAAATTAATAAAAATAAGCAAAGTTACAAATTTAGCTGCAGCTGTTACTTATTTTTCAAGGAAACGACTTCCATACCAATAAAATATAGGTATCGGTATTAAATGTTTGGAGAACTCTTCGGTAATTCGTGGTGGATTATCATACATGTATTTCTCCTAACGATCTGCGAACATACTAATCTCATCTCCTCTTCATCATTAGGAGGAGAGAGGTCTAATGATATATTGTGGAGCTTGCTGTGTTTAGCGATACAGAAATACTTTTATTTTTCTTTAGTAGCTAAATCAAGTAGAAGATTTTAAGTGAATCCATTCGTCAATAATCATTCTTACATTAAAATCTTTTCATTCATCTTGTATATCTTATTAAATTAATTGTTTAAAATATGCAAGCTTTCTATTAGCAATTACATTAAATGAGTACAAAGCTCTTTATTTTTTTAATATTGTTTTAGAATATTGAAACCAGTCTTTAAAATATTTTTAATAGTGAAAAGTTGTAAATTAATGAAAATGTTTAATTTTATATGTAAAAAACGCGTTTTTTTTTACTTTTGATTATATACTTAGGTACATACATTATTTTTGGTTTGACACTGCTACATAATATACATTTTTCAGTGCCTTTGCAATACAATAATATATTCTGCCACTATTTCACGTGCCTACGAAGCATCCTGAAGACTTACTGGATATAAGGATTAACAGAAACATCATTGATAGAAAGATTAATAAAATGTGAGTGGTTTTCAATTATAAGGTACAGACATATCCATAATTATTTATGAATGTAGTTAGTATGTTTGTTAATCGAAGCGCAGAAGATGAACTCCAGAATCATACTACGTAGCAGTGTTGTGTTTCTTATTGTAAAACAGATGTTTAAGCCTCAGTTGGATAAAAAATGCTAGAGCATTTATACGTGAGTATTTTGATTAATAAACTTTTTATTAATTTTTTTAATGATTTGAGTATGGTTTGTGTATAAGCTAAATCAACAATAAAGCCGTATAAATATTAATAATTATAAATTAGTATAAAAATTGTGTACGTACTCTGGAATAATTTAAGAAGTATTGATAATCCTCAGTTACCAATAATCGTTACAATCAAACACAATCAGTCACAATAACGGTTTAAATAACGGTCTATCATCACTAAATTAAAAATACGTAAATATTTAATTTTCGTGACACATACGTTTTATATAACTTGTACGTAACTTTTAAATATTATGAAAATACATTATACTATCATATTATCGTATTTTTTGTATCCATACATCCCACACATATGTAGCTCTGAGTATAATAGTCTTATCATCCCTCCGCGTCCGCGTTCAAAAACAATATTTCAATAAATATATTTAAATAAAAGCAAACTAACAATTTGTCACAATAATTTTGAATTTAGAACATTGTTAATCGACACAATTAGATATTTCCAAAGTATAAATTATGAAAATCTATAAACGATAGGAAAAATGTATAAATTAATAAATTATAATATAGGTATATTTTAAATACTAATTAAATGTATTAATGAAAAAGATCCAGGTTCGAATCCCGATAGCTCGACAACAATATTTTTCGATAGAATTGATTTTATATGTATATCTTTCTAATTAATACATTTAATTAATATTTAAAATATCACAGACTTATGTGCTGAAAAATTACAACTTCACAATAAGAACGTGTTTTGCTTAATATCGGGTATGTCTGCCTATTTAAATATTAAAATTATATATCTTTTGTATTTTCGTTGTTTTATATAAATAAATTAAAATACAAATTTTCTGTCATCTCACTAAAATAATTTCTGTCGAGACAGGGAAAGTTTATCACAATTAATTTATTCTGATTAAAAAATTGTAATTAATAAAGTCTCAGTAAGAATACATATCGCTCCTTAAGATTGGTTGAAAATGACGGTTGCATATGTTTCTAGTAATGTTTAATAAACATATATCTGTTTCATATTAACTGGTGAACTGGATTCTTGGGCAGTGATGCACTGCGCGCCTTCGTGTTTATATGGCGTCCCTGTGTAAACATTTGAATAACATTGATTATACGGTACCTACCTACACTATTGTTCTATATCTATTTTAATCTATAAGTATTTATAAAATTGTTGAAATTTATCGTGGTGGATAAGCAATTCTATTTAAATATTACATTTATCGATTCAAATTTTACATTATCCAACAAATTCCGAGAATTCTTTTCTAGATATCAAACAACATTTAAACAAGGACGTAGGTCGTATATAAATATAATAACTTAATTTTGTTTAACATTCTAAAAACATCTCTGGTGTATGAAATAATAAATTATTATTTCATCATTATTTAACAGAACAATATTTTTTGCGCATCAACATATGTTTAGGAAATGTGCCTTTTTTTCAATTGTATTTTACATGGATTATTTTTTATTTCAAAATCATTTTAATCCAAATATTGAAAATTCATCTGCGGATGAAATAAATTATAATAATAAACAATTTGTTTTTATACTTTAGTGCAGGTATTTGTGTAATATTTCCATAAAAGTGCTAAATCGACTCAATGTTGTATTTATGAGAACCTGTATTGGTATTTTCTAATTCAATGTCATCATTTAGACGGCTGTCACTTAATTTCAATAACATAATATACTTTAACCGAAATTGAGCATAATGTATTCTGAATTTTTAATGTTCTGTAACTATATTAAGTTACTCTTCTTCTTTTTTTACCTGATACATTGCCGTACCTAACACTACCCTAAAACTATACCTAACCATTGAGAAGAACACATTCTTATTGTGAAGTTGTAATTATTCAGAACATAGGTTTGTGATGTTTTAAATACTAATTTAATGTATTGATTATAAATATATACATATAAAATCAATTTGGTCTAAAAATATCGTTTTGGCAAAATTTAATAAAAATGAATTGATAATTCTGACGTCTGCAGTAGGTTTACTCAAAGGTATTTGAATAATGTAGATGGCTTTCAAATAATGGAATGACAGATGTATTAATTTGAAAAAGTGTAACATACAGGTTCGAAAATTTGTCATCAAAAATACTGGCGCTATAACACAATTGGTAGTGTACTTTCCCGAATTGGAAATAGAGATCCAGGTTCGAATCCCGGTAGCGCAAAAACAATATTTTTCGACAAAATTGATTTTCTATGTATATATTTATAATTAATACATTAAATTAGTATTTATACCTAACTAGTATATTGACGAGATTATATAAAGATATATAATTAAATAGATGAAAAAAATCTAATTATAAATGTTCGTTAAGTTTTCTTGATATTTATTTGTAAGTTTATCATCTGTTTGTTCGTCAAGTAAATAAATATAAAATATAAATTCTTCAACATAGTCGGATATTTATCTTTTTAAATGCCTGTAACGTTGTAAACCGATAACAAAACGTGATCATTTTAATCTCCCACAAAGTTTCACTTTAAATTCATATAAGGTATGCCTAATAATTAATTCTTAACCAGTAGGTTCGGTATATATCACAATGAATTAATTACCTACGTGTACCATTCTTTGGAACATCCGTTTCGACGCGTTGCTAATTTTAACGAGAGTTTCTCAGAGTTATAAACTTTATCATTATAATTATTATTAAAAAAAATTTTGATGAAAATGACGAGGGAACAATGTTGGTAAAATTTTCATGATTGTGTGAAAATTCACAATCTTCTCTTATAATAGCAAAAATAATTTTAAATAATGTGCAATAATATTCTCAGGATTTAACGATCGTTCAGAATCTTTTGTGTAGAGTTTCTGGGCCATTCTGCCATATATGTGTCTTCGACCTCTCTTGACTAAATTTTTGGATTTCATCGCGGGGTCTATAAGTATCCAAGAATAGGGTCCCCTTAGTTGGGAATGGTGTTTATTGGCTCAACTATCAATACTGCAAAAAAATGTTTGTAGAAAATTGACGATCATAAACGGGCATAGAAACTAGACCATTTAGAAAAATACACTTGTCATTTTAACAGAAAATACTAGAAAAATTCATGCAAGACTTAGTTGCCAAGGAGGCACTTGAAATTTATAAACATTCAGTATAAAAATCAATGGGGAATACACTCACATAATGTACCCACAATATATAGAACTTGTACATAACGCAATATCCTGTCCTCGAGACACACACACAGCCTTCGACACGATGTTGCAAGACAGAACTTTAATACAACACCGATACTAACACGTGGCATCAGCTACATCAGCCCTAATGATACACTTTGCAATGAAATCTGAGACGATAGCCAGAAAGGTCGGGACATACGGAAGAATAACCCAGAAAATTCTACACAGAAAACAAAGAATAATTCTCATAAAGTAGTTACCTATTCAAAATTTAGTGATGTAAAATATCTTCAAGTATACAATACGTATGTATGTAGACTACGCACATCGAAAAAAAAGAAAATAAGAATGAAATATTTTCTACCTCTTTTTATAAATGTGTATGTTCTGATGTGTGTACGTTATGGGAACACGTATACAAGGCAGGGGGAAGACGGCACATAAAAAGGTATGCACAAAACGTATAAAGCATTTAAGAAGTTTTAAGCCGTTTGCGAAAACAGATGTATCAGGGATGAAAATGGTTTTTCCCGGAGCATATTTTAGCACTAACTGACTGCCTCGGCTACTAAATCTTCCGGCGAATCTCGCGTCGGGCCCCCCGGGTAAGTAAATAGCTGCATTATACCCATTTTATAGCCGAGAATTTACCAAATTGTTAAAGATAATGTTATTTCTTTCATAGGGAAATCTTTTAGATTAAAATTGAAAAAAAAAAGATGAATTGATTTCTGTTGTGAAGGCTGTCCATACGAAATAATGAAATATAAATAGTATTGAAAAATTAATTGTAACTAGACTGAAAAGAGGCTGGATATAAATATCACTAATATCGTTTATAGAGGGAAATAATTTATTTTTTATTAATTGTTCAATATTTTATAGTAAAATAAAAAGTAAAAAAACCGAAGAATTGTTATACAGAGTGTAACAAACCTAGTTCACGACAGTTTATGGGTGAATAGATGACTAAATTACGAGTCAAAAATATTTAAAGAATATGTGCCTAGTCCTAATCATGTCAGAGATAAAAGCATTTAAAAAAAATCGTAATTATACGATTATTTCGATTGATTGAAACATTTAATTAATCTCGTTAAATTAATTAATTAATTAAAGCCCATCGAATTTCGAGCGACTACATTATTTTTTGTTACATGATTTAGTCTCTGAAGCAAAGATATAGATTAATAATTTAAAAAATATATAAATATTTATTACTAAATACGTAAACTAAAAGCTTAATATGATTGTGTAAAAATTTAAAACAAAAATATTTTCCGTAACGTTGCAGAATTTGCACATATTTCTTGAAAATTTTCGACTCGTAATTTAGTTAGTCCCACAAAATATTGTGGATTCTCCGGGTTGCACGTCTCTTGGAAGAGATTATGATAATTCAGGTTGTAAGTCGAAATTACCACAGGGTGGAGAAAAAAGAATATCGGGGGATGGATATAGGAAGAGGTTGGTGAAGAGAAAGAAATTTTTTATCGAAGGACTAGTGATTTTAGGGAACTGGGATTTATGCTCGCCTTACCTCAAGTGTGACGTCTCCGAAGTCTCTGCAGTAGTCGCCGAAATCACACACTACATGCACGAAGATGGTCTACGATCTCCACTACCAAATGAAGATGGTGATTTTACACCTTTTCCACGTTATATACAAATAATGAACAATATGATCACCAATCACAAGATCTCAAAAACAGTGCTCCAACGCACTGGATATGATTGGTCCACAACGCGAATGGTACTGCCGTTGTCGAGATGAAACAATAATCCAATATTGATCCAATGACGCCTCTAAAGCGCCTGGTTTCTATTCAAACTGAGGGCAAGCATTAGGATATGGGTCGAGGATAATACTTTAGACTCGAATATGTATCAATAATATTATTTACGCTTGATATTAAAAGCGCACTAAAAGTGTGCTTTATGAATATGGAACAAAGTCATTACATCCTGTATATTATATTTTATGGATTTCATACAAAAGTTTTTTGTTCTATACCATCTACATAAATTGAATAATACCTATAATAAATTAAGATTAGATATGTATAAATAATACTTTAATATACGCAAAAATGTAATAAGTACCCAAATAAAGAAAGGAACAGAAAATGACCGCGAAAACCGGCGTATCCTGGATAAACCTAACAAAGAAACCAAATAGGTACTGGAAGATGTCTCATCGAATTTTCAATAAACGACTGAAAAATAAAATTAATAAAAAATATATATAGCGTTCTATATATTCTTCCTATTCGGAGTGATAAATAATTTAGGGTCAGTGGAACGAGTGCTATCCATTTGTTCGTAACTCTTAATATACTCGGAAGCCCATGACCGCATCACTATCGACCACTCTCTATCCCTGGACATCAGCATTAGTTCACTGTTGTTCACCTCCTGGAGATTTGTTTTAATATTGTCCTTCCATCTTTATCTCAGTCTCTTCCTTGAATCCATATTTTTTGTTCTTCTTCTTCTTGCGCTCTATCCGTTCAATGAACGTTAACTATCATCACTTTGTTTACTGCGGCCAGGTATAGAGTAGACTGGCTAAACCATTGCTTCAGGTTCCATGCAGATAGCCATGATTTTCTTCTTCTTCTAAGGCCCTGACATTCAACAATCTTTCCCTGCATTGCGAAGTGCAAGATCTCGTATTTATCCGGATATCTCGTTACATATTCGTGATATTAAAGTTATCGGATTTTTATTGTTTTATATATTTATTTTTCTTTATTCATACAAATACAATCTTCTGTAGATTCACATCCCAAATACTTCAAGTCGCCATATTATTTCTTCAGTTAGTTTTTATGTATCCATTCCATAAAAGAATATCGATATCATACTTTATCTGACCATTCACATTCGTAATGTAAGGTTGATATCATGATTACAGAACATATTTTTCTTGCGGATAAAGCTTGAACGAGTTTGCTCAAAGCATTTGATTTGAACAGAAAGATCACATCTTTAATTTATATTTGTAGTCTTTACAGTCTTACTATAGTCTATTAGGGCAACAGTAAAAGATAAGAGCACTCGCTTATTATATTTTAGGTAGCGGGATTGATACTCGACGCGTACTATAAAAAATTAGATTTCCAAAAGGTTGCAGAAGCGCCTAATACCGATCCTCGGGTAAAAGTGAAAATACTTAAAAAAAAGTTCTAATTTCAATGCAGCCGTTTTACAAATTTTACTTACAAGTCAAACTTGACTAGGATAAATATATTAAACATTATATACATATTTTATGCACGTTAAAAATGAAGAACATAGAAACTGAACCATTATCGTTATATAATAGCGAATAATTTAATATTTATATCATAAACGAATATTTTGTAAAAACATTAAAGCAATATCAAAATATCTGGCATGTCGTTTAGTTTCTAGTCTCAACAAAACACATTTACTTGTCAGCATTTTTTGGATTTCAAAATTATGATCGTTTTTATAACTGTTTTCTAGCACGTGGCGCGATGAATCAGAATATTTTTACACCACAAAACTTGAGAGACAATGCAAAGCTTCCATTGTTTCATAAATTTCGGAAAATAATGGGATGGAATCATGTGTGATAGAAAAATCAACAGGGAATTAAAAATAATTAACGACAGAAAATTATATTCTTTTCTTGCGATTCTGAGAAAATATTACATTTGTTGTTTTACGACTGTTTTCTGTTATTTGTTTTCAAAGGCATTGAAACCATAAAGACCGATCGATTTTTAAACATTGAAGGTAAAACATATTTTATTATACACGTTTTCAACTGATATTTATTTTATTTTATAGCAGCGTTACGAAAAATAATAGGATTATCGCATTACAAAATGTTATATAATCACAAATAAACCCTTCAAAATTTTAATGAGTAAAGCATTAAAAACTATCATTCAAAATAAATACGCACCGTGAAATTTGTCTTATAAAAATGTAAATCTATCGAATATAGTTTTTCAGATGATCTTTAAATAATTTATTTTTTAAATAAATTTATTCAAATGTAATGATGTCTTTTTAACGTTTTATTTAATAAGTGTTCCGTATTCGTAATAAGTTAAACTAATTATTATTTTGTAGGTGAACACATATTATACTTTCATACTTATTCATTCATTCATATTATTGTTAATTGTAGTATATTGTTACCAGTTTTGAGTTTATTCATACCCCCTTAGCCTATTCTCCCCAGTACATTTTGTTCCTTTGGTACGACTGGTAGTTTTTTTAGAAGTCGAGGAGAGGAAGTGTTTTTATATGAATTCGTGTTGAATCACTACTTTTCACACACCACTGTGATTTTGTTGTCTGTGAATGTGACACTCGTCAGAGTTTTTTGTGCTGTGTCATTGTCTACATACATTGAGTGAACTTCTGGAAGTGCAACGTGATGGCATCATCAACCGAGTGAGTCGAGCTGTCCTTTGATTCGATGAGTCTATCCTAGTCTGCTATTGAAGATTCCCCTCCTCCCATCATCCTCTCCCTCAACCGATTCCCTACTTCTTATCTAACCCATCCTTCCGATTCCATCATCATCCACCACTTTGGTGACCGGCGACTTGCGTCGGTCACAATAAGTATACGAAAAATGTTGAATTTCTAGTAATACAGTAATACTGCCTGAAAAATACAGAAGTTTTTATTTTCGGTGTAGAGTTTTCTGTGGTATTTTGCCGTATGTATTAGATCTATCTGTTCGACGTTTCGGATCCGATTGCTGGATTGATGTCGCTGATGCCAGCATACTCGTAACAGAAAATTCTAAACGATAATGAAAACCAGTGAACGTCATTATAATTGTCTGAATACCTAATAAATCGCATATCATTTTAAATTATATCAATAGTAAATGATCTTGTGTTGGGTTCAAAAGTTTTACTGCTGAATATATAAATCTTTTCTATACTTTAATTCTATATTTATTATTTCATATTCCATACATTTGCCAATATGATCTAAAAACAATCAGGAGCACTTATCTACATACATTTAAACCAATCATTTATTTTATAGAGATAAGTAGGAAATACCTTTAAAATTAGCAATATTAACTTATAGAAGAAAATGGTATTTTTCAAAACCGGTAGATGTATTTAAACTCAATTAAGTGGTTAATAAAACAAAGATAATAAATAACAACATTAGTAGAAAAGATATATAACATAATTATGTATTGCCATCATGCTATTATATTTAGGGCCAGATCAAAATAACGTGTTATTCACATTTCTTCTCTATTCGTTTCTAATTTTTTTTACCCAATACTTTTAAAGATAAAAAATACATGATAATTTTGGACGGCCTCACTTGTGCGGGTTAAAATTTACAAGAATACATTTGAAAAACCGCACCCAAATATGAGCGCACAAGAAGTTTCTGGATATAAAGCAGTCTTTTGTCTCGCATTCTTTTGTTTGAACGCAGCTGATGCTTCAATATAATGTATGACATTTTGCGGTACGGCGCCGCGGCGGTAAATCACGGCCGAATAGTTGTCACCACTTAACTCCAGACAATATAACGGTGATTTAAGCAACTTTGACGCATTTTTCCTTTATTTTAAATGGAAATTTAAAAATAGAACCCGAGCGGAACGTTGTGCACTTAAATGCGTTTTCTTGTTTCGCCCCGGCTTATGGCCCAACATATTTATTTGTCTATTCGATAGACTTATTGACGCGAAACTGTGTACATATCACGGACTACCAAATGTATAGACGTGAACTAACGCATATTCCTTGTTTCAATATTTTCAATTTGGTGTCGCCGCTTACGAAATCAAATAGCTCCGCGAGATTTTTTTAAATATATGACTCGATTGGAATAAAAATTTTAATTTAACTTTTGTAAAAAATACGTCTTGTTTACACAAAGATTTAATTTTCGAAGAGTAAATACTTTTTTTAGTGTTGCATAAATATGTCATAAATTATCGCATTTATGTATCTACAACTAATGTGTGTGAATGCTCCTCGTCCCAAAACTAATGGTCCAAACCCCTCTCTGATATGACACATTATTTTATGTCTATTCATTTACTGGTCTGGGGGCCCAATTTATTTGTCTATTCGATAGACTTATTGACGCGAAACTGTGTACATATCTTCCAAACATATTTTTCCGTAGTTATGTAAGATATGACCGTGAAAAACAGAGTAAGTTTGAAAACATTAATTTTGTTCGTGCAATTATCAATATGTCTTCTTCGTCTTATAGCAAGCATCGTTATTACCAGCATAACCTAAATTCATCCTAATGCACGTCACTGACCTGTATGTCTGTCAATTCACGTCCATCAACTGTTGGATAAAGGTCTTCCTCCGCTGGTTCGGTGAGCTGAAGGACGATCTACGCTTCCGATTTCAGTACTAGACCTCTAGTCCAGCGGTAGTCACTCAATCAATTAAGGTATCCAGATCATCGCTAATTTAGTTTCGTTAAATGATGGACAACATCTTATACTTTGGTCCTGAGGTAAATGTCTAACATATTTTTCTATACTGTTATCGATTTATTTGTTATGTGAAGTAATGTTGAGTAATAAAATTAACAAACATTAAATTAAATAAACAGCCTAAAATTTTATATACAGTTTCATCATAAATATTTTTAACTACTAGTAAATAAAAATTATTGTATTCTATACAGTAAGAATATTAACCCTAACCGTAAGTCACCACAATCACGCCATTTAGACTCGCTATTTATGTACTTAATTAAAATTGACTGCGATTTTTATTGGTTTCTTATATACATTTAGTAATTAAATATTCACTACATTTACCCAAACAGGTCTACCATTTTAAATTTAAAGTTTATACTACATGATATTTCGTGAAATGTAACGTCTGTTCATTTTATGCAGAAAAAGTTTGTTTTTCATAGAAAAATTGTAATATTCATATAAAAATTGTAATATTTAGTATTATATTATATTATTTTCTAACTGGGTAAGAAGATATAAATACTATTATAAAATAATTACGTTCAAATGGTGATTAGGTCGTGGTAGAATCCTAGTTTTATTGAAAAATATTGTTGCTATTTTTAAATATACAGAGCACTAAAAATGTTCTTAAGTTTTCACAGCCGTTCAGAATCTTATGTGTGTAGTTTTATGGGCTAATCTGCCGTGTGTATCTGATATTCTGGCCAACGTTTTGGGAATCCGGGTCTCCAAAGTCACAGGAGTCAAAGAATCTGCAATCCAAGATGGAACTTACACATAATACAACACTACTCGTTTCACACAACACCTATTTTCGATACGGTATTGCAAGCTAGTACCTAAAACGAAGCAACTAACTGGTTTCTAAAACTGTAACTAAAACTGGTAACTAAAACTGGTTTCGACACAGTACTGCAAGCCAGTACTTAATCACAACATCAACAATCACACATCACATCAATCCTGATGATGGACCCTGCAATGGGATGCAAAATGATGTGGGCCAGAAAAGTCAGATATACACGGCAGATTAGCCCAGAAATCTATACTTAGAAGATTACAAAGCACTTTTGATATAAAAATACGCAGTGAAACCTTTACATATTCTAAGAAAGATACATATGTCACATGTAAATTAATGTGTTTATATGAAAACAAAATTAAAAAGCTGTACAGAAACAATTTTTTTTAAATTAAGCTTTGTATAGTATAATATCAAGCGATAGTCCGTAGCATAGCAGCATTCTCTATCTCTCTCGAATGTTCCGTTCATTGTTTACTTAAAGTGTAAAGTGCTTTTAATCAAAACCAAGCATTTAGCTACGAAGTATGTTGCGTAATTTAAATAATTAATGTGAAAGATCCATGCGATCTATTTTTGGGCGTTTTGTATGAAATTACTTCGGGACTGGAAGAAGTAAGCAATACATGCAGGAAAAGGATTATTAGAGGAACGATTGATCGAGATTTTAATTAATAAATAAATATTTAAAAAAAATTAATAGCGGTACATATTAATATGTATCCCCTTTTGAAACACTTACTATCAATGGCTGCAAAGCGACAGCTATCTAATATAAGCAATCGGTGATTGTTTTCCTATCTACTAGTTCTAAAATATGAGATACGGTATGTTAAAATACTTGGTTTACGCCTAGGAATAAGGGCGCTAAAATCTAATCTTTTTACATCAATGTACGCTTTGCCTCAGTAAGTTATCCGGATACTGTGTGTCACGGAGAGGGGTACAATCTTCCATTCAGTTTAAATGAAACATATCGGTGTGGTCTGTCCCCAGCGTCTATTATTCTCACTCGCTACCGTCTAAAAATACGTCACACCAGAACTGCGTTTATGAAACTACAGGAACAAGTGCCACGTGGTTACGCACAATCGTGTATATATATAATGTACACCAAAATAAAAAAAGTTTAAATTATATACTCACGCACGTGGCAGAATGAGTCTTATTACTAATGGCTAGATAATGTGCACGGTCTATGCCAGTCCCCTTTAACTCATTCGTCAATAATATCACACATTATTCGATAGTAATTTAATTGTACTTAAATATAATAGTTATTTTTAAATTATTTTATGTACATTTAATACATATGTAGACTATACCAAACGTACTTTATATAATTTAGCCAAGAGACGTAGCTATTTATTTTAATTTTATTTCGTTTAATTATGCCTACGTTAAGACATTTATTGGAATCACAATTTATTTGTTAAGTTACGATTTTTAGAACATGGTTCTGTGATAATTAAAACAAATTTAGATACATCTTAGAAGATACACAAAAAAAATCTATCAATTGAAATAATATGGTCATCCTGGGACTTTATTTTGCCGCTATACAGTTTTACCAATTAACTATACAGTCATAAAATTTCATAATATGTTTCCAAATGAGACCTACTTTTTCCCATTAGAATTGAAAATTTGACGATGTTCTTTTTGTAAAATCATTATATCTTGTACAATCGGTAAAGAATCAAATTGATTCAATGATTAACATTCTAAGATTGATGGAAAAAATAGTTTAGGGGTTTTTCATATATTATTTTACAGATGGAATTAAAGTATCAATGTACATTTAAAAATGTGTTTCATAAATCACTTAAAATGTAGACTGATACATAAAAAATTTTAGTCGCTAAAAACAATTCTTTGCACATTTCAAAATATAATTTTGGCAAACGTATTGCCAAATTAAAATGGTAATTACTGTCACAGAACAAAACTGTATTTATGGCAACATCTGTTGTTGTGGTGTAAAGATTTGAAGCGTCGAAAGATGTGCGAAAATACATAGAGGATTATATTTGTCTTCGTGGCCATTGTTCAAATACACAATCATATTAGATTTCTAGACATCGCGTATAATTAAAGTAGAAAATAATTTGCCTAGATAAAACTCCGCAATTTTTTAAATATGTTTTCAAATATATATAAAAGAGTGTGATAATCAAATAAATATCTGTTTTTCGCGGCGTTTATTAAGTTTGAATGTTTTGAATTTTTGACTTTAAATGTAATTTTTTTCAGTACAAAAACACGCATGTAGAAAAATATTAACATTTTTTAAATACTAACTATTTTACACATTATTAATCGCAAATTCAGTGATCCGTTAATAATTATGGTTTACTGCAGATATTATTATGAATATGAGTACCTATTTTATTAACATTATATTGTATTTTTAGGCCGGTTTGTCACCTTTCTCATTCCCCTCGAATACCATGATGATACGGTTGAATGACTACGTTTGTCCTACAATAGTCAGTCCTCCGAATAACATTTTTATTTCATTTTCTTGGCGTATTCTATTATATTGACTTCTCTCGGACGAAATCATTAAACTCTCTGGAAATACACACGTGACAGCGATGATAACGGACAAAAAATTTAATTTAGGGACCACAAGTGGGAAGATTTGGGGAGGCCTTCGTCCCACATGATGATATATTTTGTAAATATAACGGCTTTAAAAATAACAATTTTAAGTCTATTATTTTCTAAATTTTTGCTGCAGTACGCCAATTGAGTGTCATCAAATTAACTGATTTACAAATAATAATCCACGAATATTACGTATTTAACCAGATTGTCGGGTTGAACCACTAGAGTACCGATCATGAATAATGTGCACGGCAAGAGAACGAGAGGGTGTGTTGTGCCAAGAATAATAAACAAAATTAATAAAGACTTATTAAATATTTACAAAAATGATGAGACCCCAGTGACCATCTTAAAATACAAAGTAAAAGAACATATTCTTATCTACATTTTGTTTCCTTGTTATATTATATTATATTCAGGTATCCACCCATAAAATATTGTGGACTAGGTCTAATTCATCTGATTTCTTTTAACTTTACTATAACATAATTTATAAGCGTGTCCCACCAGTCTAAATGGAAATGATGTATATTATATTAACATACTAATTAGGTATAGGATAATGCATACTTTTCCCTTGTTATATTTCGTTTATATAAAAAAAAGTTGTTTATAAAACCTCAATAATAACTATGTAAAAGGCAATTGTTGATGTAAAAATGGCATGAAGTTTAAGAAAAAATAAAATTATAACGTGTATATATATTTATGTAATAAAGTTGAAATAAAATATATATACAAAACTGTAGCAGATTTATGCAAAAAAATGTTCCAAAACGTATTATTAGAAATTTTGTGCTATAGTATTATCACACGTTCATTTACTTGGATCTCAAAACTTACCTAGAGAAAATTATTATTTCAAAGCTCAGTTTCGCGACAGGTAGGTACCTACTTTACTTATAATTTATGAATATTTTTATACCTACCAAGTTTCGATGAAATAACATAGGCACCAAAATTTATTTACTCCCAAGTTATAAAAATACATACGAATAGATATTGTATTTGTTTGAGAGCAAACATGAGTCGGAAAGTTTTATATACGTTAGGGATGTCACACTTTGCGTGTATGAGAATATGTTGGGGTCGCTGTCAAGATGGGAAAAAATGCGAAAAGGGAAAACTTCATATAAAATGTATTTTTTATAGTTTTTTGGCAATTTTTGTTGGCTTCCCCGGGGAGTTCATATATTACAGTGTCCGGTGACAGCGTGTATTGAAATGTATGACCGTGTCGCTACCCCTCGTTAGTCCGCCTCCCCCGGCCATCCCTGGCTGGACGCTCCACTCAACCGTGTGGAATCCTCGACATATTTTCTTTGCAAAAGGACGGGGATGATTTTTATTCATAAGAATAAATTAACTCTAATATGAAAGATTTTATATTTTCTTAAAGACTTTACATTCATTATTATGTTGAAGTCCACAATAAGAGTAACCAATAAAGCAACCGTTCATTTTAATTTTTACATATGTAATTATTTATTTTTAATACAAATTAAATGTATTAATTAGAAAGATATGTATATAAAATCAATTGATCGAAAAAATAGTGTTGTTGCTACCAGAATTCAAATCTGGATCTCCTTCTATCTAAGGAAATGCATTAACCGATTATGCTACACCAACACAGTAAGTTGACGACAAATTTTCGAACTTACATGTTGCACTTTCATATTGACAAATCTGTCGTTCCATTATTTGAAAGCCATTTTCTTTATATTTACGGAATCTCAAACACCTTTGAGTAATCCGATAGGAGACGCTAGAATTAATTGATAATTCATATTTATTAAATTTTGGAAACGTTAATATAATAATATTTTTTCGATACATTGATTTTATGTGTATATCTTTTTAATTAATACATTTAATTTGTATTAAAAATATCACAGACCTATGTTCTGAAAACTTGCAAATCCCTAAAAATAACTTATTTCTTAGAATATAAGTACGGTATACGATATTGAAATGTACGTCACTAGTAAACTATTTGACAAGAAGTTATTATTTAATTATTTTATTAATTATTTTTATTTTCTAACGTGAAGTCTATTACGATTAGAACTAATTAATATTTTTACTGTATTAAATAATCGATGATCTCGGAATACAGGAATACGTAATTTGAATCATATGACAAATAATACATCCCTGTGTTGTGAATTATGCAGCGAAAAAGTAACACACTTTATATTTTAACAATAAAATAAATTTAAAAAAATTATATTGACTAATTAGTTGTTTTTTTTTATTATTTCACTGATATTATCGAATAGTCTGATGCAAAAATCAGTTTAATTAACGAATTATTAAAAATAAATTATTTATTTAGAGATTGACGACATGCATCCTGCACGCCTTTCTTAGCACTCAAAGGAACATTTTTTATTTAGAAATCTCAGAGAATACCCGCGGGTCACATCACTCGCCCCCGGCTGGACAGTACTTGCATATGCACCACCCTGTACCTCTCTCGTGCTCTCCACCCTGTATCGTTCCGCTATATTTCTAAAGGGTGTGCCGACGTTTCAGTGCGACTATCGAGTTATACGAGCCGGCTAATCTGATCAGTGCAATGGCTTCGATTTCTTTGGCAATTGTCGGGTCGCAAGCGGAGGTTAATGCGAACAATAAATATCAAATGATCCCGATTTGCTGTACGAGAAATGTATTTACGTATATATTCACATTTTTAATAAATGTATTAGGTCATCAAATAGAAACCTTTACAAATGATAAATTGGCGTTATACCAAAACACGTGGGTACCTTGTCCAACATGACCCGATCAATATAATCGATTATAACTTCAATATTTGCAATATTACTTTGTGGCAAACATGTCATATAAGAAATAAGAAAAAACCACTTTGTTTAAATCACTATTTATTGATAAATCAAGATGTTTCAAGACCAATGGTCCCTTCATCAGAGTATAAATTGTATGCTAACATTAAAAATATACGCGTAAACAAAGCACTAAACTATAAAT
The DNA here is from genome assembly GCA_022840565.1 of Eubasilissa regina. NCBI lineage: Eukaryota > Metazoa > Arthropoda > Insecta > Trichoptera > Phryganeidae > Eubasilissa > Eubasilissa regina. The sequence continues at coordinate 14,894,229 of JAINEB010000018.1, read as the reverse complement.
ATGAGCAATGAATAACTAATTAGGAACTACTTACAAGGAAACAAATTCAAAAGTTAACTTTTTTTTTTTAAATAGAGATGCGTACACGGAATATATGTCACATCAATATTCTTACTATTTTCAAACTAAGCTAAACGCTTATGCTATGAAAATAGGACTAACTTGCTGGTGTCCTGGAACGAGGAGCGAACCCCCGACCACTAGATCACTGGCCCAACGTCTTGACCACTACACCAACAAGCTACTCAAATTTCTACTAAATACTCATTTGCAAAAAGAATTTGCTTATTTATAATATTTAATTGACTATTATCAATTTTTCTTATTTCTAAAATTTCTAATTTATCCAACTTTATACCCATGGTATTTGCGTGTAAAATTTTGTAACCCGTATTAATATATAAATAATGATTTGTTTCCAAAAGACGGTTAGAAAATTCAGAATAGTTATTTAGACATCTCAAATGCTTCTTAATGCTTATATCAAAATACCTGCAAGTTTTACTTATATAAAAATAATTTCAATCATTGAAAATTAATTTGTAAACACCCACCCGTTTTAAAAAGAAATATCATCCTTATACTTATTATTTAATATAATTAATTACTCATTACTTATATTTATAGTTAAATTTTTTTGTCTATTCTTGTATTTTTAATTTTAGTATACAATGTGTATTCTGATGAAGAGATCATTGGTATTGAAACATGTTGATTTATCAATAAATAGTGATTTAAATAAAGCGTTTTTTCTTTTTATTTAATATAAGTTTAGTGCGGAAAAAATATACTATGTGACTATGATGCGCTGGTATCAGTCAAAATAAACGTACGTATAGGTCCGTAGTTTAAGAACTTCATTTATTTATTTTCTGAACTCAATCCTAATATGTCTACAGAATAAATGTACCTACCTATCTACCTACTCGTGGATAATATCACAAAATGTCCCAATTAGATATTCATCCATAATCTAGTTTTAGTTGCAATATATGACAAACTTACTATTGCTTTATCATGATCCTTATATGTAACAGGACATGTATTGATTATTTATTTTTTTATTCAAGATGTATGTCTATGAGATATGTTTTAAAATTCTGGTTCTAATCGCGAAATGACTTGTACTCGTACGTATATTCTGCACATCAATGTTCTAAATTACAATATAAATACAAGTAAGGATGTATCGATTTTTGTATTCAGATAAACGCTGCTTTCGGAAAATGATTTATTTTGTTTTCTTACCGCTGTTGTAAAGAATCCAAAACTAGTTTCTACATGAAATGTATTTTTTTTTTCTACATTGTACGCGAAATATGTTATTATATTTTTATCATACATACCTACATAACATACATACCTACATTACATCTTTTGATTTCTTCATTTGAGATTATAAAATTTGACTGAGTTAGTTGTGTGGATGTATCCTACCGGTACCATTATTATTAGAATACTATTTTTATACAATATTTTATTTAGGATGTCTGTAGGGATAAGCTAAATTTATATTTGTTCATTTAGCGAACAAAAATGATAAGACAATTGTAAGTTATGTTTCTTTCTTGTAGTCGTTCCTGATGTACAACTGTGAATATTGTTATTTACTTTATGTCATACGTCATTTGTTAGCTAAAATGGAAAAAAAAAATAATATAAAACTAGTGTAGCACAAGCCAATGAACGAAATGTTTACTTTTCAGCCAAAAAATTAAGCATTATTGCTTTTATACTACCATACATTTTATTATATACTGCGTTTTGATAGAAATTCAATCAAATAAGTATATAATCATTATAAACAGTATTATTTTAAATATTTAAAAATACATTTTATCATATTCATATATCATCCAGATATGTGATACACAATTTTGTCAATTGATTATTTATTTCACAAACAAAACACACCAAACTTACTTTAAATGTGTATTGAAATAATAAGGTATCTGATATTTATATCAAAATGAGATATTGAGCTTTAAAGTTTTGAATATTAATTATTCGATTTCTTCGATTGTGAGTTGTAACTTTACAAAAACATCGCAACATAATCTAAAGTTATAAACTTAACTGATTCCCGATTTCGGGCACCGACACATTTTATTTGTATTCAAATTAATAGATTTTATAAAAAATGAAACAAGTGCTTCTAACACTTAGCCTTGTTTTCTTATTATCTCCTAAACAACTAGGAAATTTGACATGTTTGTAACACATATTAAAGAGAAAATTATTTCAAAATGTTGATAAAAAAATGTTAACTTTGTCAAAATGTTCAAAAATGTCAGAAGATACCGTGTTATCCCAAGGCCGTGATATATCTTTACGAAATAAAAATAATTCAATATTATTTTGTTTATCTAAATCGTTTGATGTAAATTAAGGAAAAACGAAAAAACATGTCTAGTTCATTTAAGCGCAATAAAAATATATACAAATACAATATCTCGTTGTAGGTAGTTAGTTTGTTTCAATGTTTGTATTACTGTAACTCAAATACAATGAAATACATAAATCAAAATTGTTCAAAACAAATCAAAGATTTAAAAAAGTAACACTGAAGTACAAAATCCATTCAAAATCATCGTAAATATAAGGTCTAAGATTTGTATTACCGGCTAAGATCGCTAGATGTCTCTGGACGTACGTTTCACTTTGCATGATCGGCTAAGTGGTAAACATGATCAAATTTAAGAAATTGAAATTATAAAACAATTTGTTACTATGCTAATTACCTCGCTCGGAAAAAATGTATAAACTCTGCTTTCTTGAGTTGACATTACTTTTAGATAAATTATGTCATTTTTTTCCCTAAACATTTTTTATTAAATGAAAGGAATGCTGATATATTTTTACGAAACTCCTTACAAAGTTGAGCTAGGACCTCCATGATTCATGAGCTGAGAAACAGTTTGTCTAATGAAATAAAGAAGTTTTCTCCCAAGCCCCGAACCTGTGTTAATGCTAACGTGATAAAACGTGTTTTGAATCATGCCGTTTGATGTATCGGCTGCGGGGGAAGGGGGCGATTTTTTCTCTAAGTGTCGGACCCCCCGGGGGGAGGAAGGCTGGGTCCCCTGGGGGGTGCTTCCTCCCCCGCCCGTGCCGGACCGTGGGGCCTCCCTGAGCATTACATATATTGACTCAGATAATAATTTGCAGTAAACATTAAGTGCCTTGTTTTATACGATACGTAAAATGTTTTTGTTCGATGGTTTGAAGAAAAAATGTATTCATGAATAATTTTTATTTATATATTAAATAATCACACTCGTGTTTTAAATAAATCTATGATATCACTCCTGCACATAACATATTTTTCTAGTTCGAAAAAATGTCACAAAAAATATTACATCAATTACGGATAATCCAATCCCAATTTCACTCAATGGCTTCTCAGAAAGTTCAACTAGGATAACAATTTTTTTAAATTAAATTAAATATTAGTATTAAACTAGATATATTTGAAGAGTATGGAATTGTAAATTGTATGACCTGTATGATGAGTCGAAAGTTATAGAATTCATAAAATTAGAGAGGCTTCGATAGCCAGGGCATGCAGAGCGTAAGAATGATGCGCAATCCTTGAATTAACTACTCAATAAACCTAAAATAAGGTGGGAAAACAATGTAAATAATGAACCACCTTCTTGTTATTAGCAATCGACGGCAACTAGTGCAGAAACCAGTCAGGGTGTATTCTTGAGAAAGCCAGGACCCATTCTGGCTTGTGCAGCCGGAGATGATGATGATTAATATTACAAATGAATGTTAAGAATGTATAAGTAGTAAAGTATTTTAAACATATAAATGAATCCAATTAATTATAATACTTATATACAATTTAACATCTCAGTCTATTAGGGGAGTAGCTAAAAAAATGGAATAATACTAGTTTAATATGGGAGAAGTATCGGAATCGATACTTGGCGCTTCTAAAATATGTTTAATTTCATAGTGAAAATAAAGCACAAGGTAAGAGTATATATAAAAAATGTTATGACATTTTCTAATGCGCTTTTTCTAACACAATTTTCGTGACAAATTGTATTTTGAAATAAGCATTTTTTATGATAAATTTAAATATTATTTTGGTAAAATCATGGCTACCTGGAGCGAGGATTGTATCTTTGGCTGTAAGTTTATATCTACGTCAATCTAATAAATAATTATTTTTTACATTATACGATATGTATTGACAAAAGAGTTCGGTCACGAAATAAACATTAAAATAAAATGTATGAACTATTTATAAGTGAAATAAAATGATTATTTTAACGACTTGTTGTTCATCATGGTTTTTTTTTAAATAAGTCATTGAACCCGTCTCTGGCTTCTGAAGAAAACAACTGAAATGAGAGTTTTAAGTAAAAAGTTGATTCATTTTTAAGTTGTGATGAAATTCTTGATTTTAAAATTGCAAATAATTTATAACATCATCACGACAAGGAGAGTGTGCTTAGCATGGCTCATTCCGCCTCATTAATAAAGGAAACCACGTACGTGTCGAAACAAATTAAATAAAAGTATAGCCTTACATTGTCAACTAGGGAAGACAAAAACATATTAAATGTTTGGGACAACGTGAGGAACAATCTAGATCGCAATCCTGTGACGCATGTTTCTTTCGACACGTCACCAGCTGATGTGTAGTAAATTATTTTAATTTAATAATCACACGCCTTGCATGATAATCGTTGCGGTTGCAATCCTATTTGCTGTAAAAAAAATGACTTAATCATATTTTATGAGTCGAGATATTGTTTAAATGAAATATTTTTTTGTTTTTGATTCATTAAATATTTTTAAATCTCGTGTTGTACATACATTTATTAAATTTTTAATTTATTACATAGTCATATTACTCCGCATTTCAAGGCTAAATATTCCCACCACTCGCCTGTTTTCTATTTGTCAATCGTGTTGAATATCTAATAAAATGTTTATGCAAAACAGTTGAGTTTTTTAAATACAGCTTGAACTCATATAAACCCATGTTTTGTAAATCATTCCTAAAAAAAAACATCAAATAAGAGTGAATATAAATTTGATCTTGGCGTAGTGAACAGGATTAGCAATCGGTTGTTGCAGGCGTGGTCTTATATGTTGGCCCTATTAGAAGCCTTAAAGTGAACTGTTCATGCATGAACGTGTGAATATGGTAAGTTAGGATGTTAGTTAATCCATGAAATTGAATTTAGAATAGTTTTAATGTGAATACGAAGTACTTTTAGAAATGGATAAGATTTCGTCCATGAAAATACTTTTGGCTCTCTAATTTTTCTGATTGTAAGGGGAGATTATTAAAGAATTTAATGCCTAGATAAAAAAGTAGTTTTGGGTTACAGTTTATTTAAGTTTTGTTTCAAAATCTTGTAGATCGTAAATCAGTTCTAATATTTAATTTTTTTTTTTTTTGTACATTATTTTATTATTTTGGTACATTGAATTCTGTAAAGAGTAAATAATAAAGGTAAAGATTTTTTAATTTTTTTATTCATTTATGTACCATTTTTGGGGGCTGGGAATGGATCGATTGAATTTTACTTACCTATTTCCTATGGAAAAAACTGTAAGATTCCATATTCGTCAAGCCCTCAGGAACGAATGACAAATATATGAGGTCCCACTGTACATTCATATGTTTATTATATGTACCTACCTACTTGATATAATACAAAATATAATCAATTTGTCTGAATCGATTAATTTAGTCCATATCGAATAATTCCAAACAGATCATAATAACTGTTCGAAAATAATTAGATAAATGAATATTTTTTTCATTGATATGCAATAATAAATTCTCATACAATTTTCAAATAAGTGTGCGTATTCATTATATACTATGAAAATATTCGGGAACGAGAATCGAGTGTTCGAATTTTGAATTAAGGGCAAATGTATTGCCAATATGTCAATACATATTATATTACTAAGCACTGGGTAATTTGTGATATTTATCAGTCTTAATACGTATTATTTAGTTAATTTGGGTTACAAAATAAAAATAACTTATTATGTATTACGAAAGAAATCTAAAAAGAACGTAAAATCGATGTAACTACTTTACCATGTTTAAATATCAAAACAAAATCTGCTGAACATGAAAATATTTTTTACGGTTTTCTCAAAACGCACAAACTTCTTTTAGAACGTCTTCATTTCGTAAGCACTTCATGTGTTACCGGTATTATACATTTCACTTATAACATAAATACGCATGTATTCATACATAAGTACATTATCTGAGGAATATTTAGAATTTTTTTGATAATATTATAAAGGTGTTTTTTTATAGATTTGTTTTTCGAATTGGCAACTTTTTCCAACGACAGCCAATTTGACAGCTGACAGCTGATTTGTGCTTAGTTTGGTTTGCAATTTCACATTAAACAGACTTACGCTAGATCAAGCATCAGCTAATTTATTTTGAAAATCGTTGTTCTGTTCGCGAAACATGCCGTGCGCTACGTCCATTTTACGGTCAACATAATCGTTTATCCGAGCAAGTAATTCGAATAACCATGGATCGTTCTCGTATCACGCATACTCTAATTTTTAATACGCATCGAAGAAGCTGTTGTTTCTTCAAAAATGATGCCTGTCAGAATATAAGTCAATTGAGAGCGCTATAGATCCATGATTACTGCCTTTTTCGTTCTTGAATTGAATGGTATTAATGTGTAAGAGCCGTGGTTTTAACAAGACGGCAAAACATGCTACACAGCGCACGCCACAGTCAATATATTAAATAAAACATTCGATGAGCGCATAATTTTGCGTAATTGACCTCCAAGATTGTGTGATTAAACACCTTTGGATTATTTTCCGTAGGTATATGTGAAGTCACTAGTCTACGACGATAAAGCAGAGACAATAGACGTCTTGGAAGCCAATATTAGTTGCATTATTGCCGATGTAGGTCCCCAGCTGCTCCAAAAAGCGGTCAAAAATTGAACTTCCAGATTGCACTTTATTCGAGCCAGCCGCGACTCCCATATGCACGAATTCATATTTAAACACTAATGGCATAAAAGTATATTTCTAAAAAAGTCAATACCGTGGCCATTACCACGATTTTTATGGGTTTTATTTCATCTTAAAGTTCTATACCTCTAGAAATACATCATTTACATTGTCTGGCGAAAGTTTTATGCTTGATGGATGTCAATAAACCGAAAGTCAAATTGATGAAAGATTTATGCGTTGTTTGACGAATTTCTTATATTTATGCTAGTATATTGTAACATATTATCTGATGGGAATGTTATAGTTATGTTAGTTGTATCCATGATGACTGTTTTCTATTTTTATGTTTATCAATGATTTTTTAATTAAAGTAACTTAAACCTCATCCACGTCGGTCTCTTGTGACTGAGAATTATGATCGCCATGAACATTAACCCCTCTTGACTCAGAGCTGTCACTGTAAAAGTGCATGTTGGTCAGTCCAACGGGTGCGGGGTCTTCCTCTTCATCACCACCCTTCGACGTGCCCCACCACAACAAGTTTCTCCAAGCTATCTCACCTTCTCGAAAGATGCCCAGAAAATGTAATCTTGGGCAAATAGATAATGTCTTAAACCTAGACTAAATATATTATTTATTTGAAATTACTGAAAAATATTTTAATTTCTTGAAATGTGAAGTGTCAATAGTAGCCAAATATTTTTACATTTGAAGTAGTGCGAGTATGCTTGACTGTGACCAAGAATAATTCATGTATAATTTAAATATAACCAAGGGCAAAAACTTAATTTTTTTTTAAGAGTGTTATATATTTTAATATTAAATACTGAATGCTTTATACCTTTATTGCTTTATTAAATTCTAAACTTGTAACTATTGCAAAATATATTTTCCAATGTGTTGGTTAAATTCCATGGTTTGATTTCTTTTAACCCTTCCCAAACCATGCAGTAACACAGGTCTACCGATCTAATTAAGTCTGTAATATTTCGGTAAGTATACGTAACATACACTTTATATTTTAGTTAATTTGAAGTAAAATATTTACGCTTAGAAATGACTATCGAAAAATCAATTATGTAAGGCGAATCCTACAAAAATAATTATTTTTAATTAATTTCGTTGTAAAATGAATACGTTGACAAATATACCATTTGTGGCAAGACAGAAAGAAATCACACATTAATTTGAAAATGAATACAATAACAAACATACGAATATAATGGTATCTTTTTCTCACTAATTAAATGAAGATAGATAAAAAAGGAAGGTTGTATTGATGAATGCTCCGAATTATAATATTACATATTTTTTAAATATTTAATGCTCAATACTTAAAGTAAAAATATGGCGTGAACCATTTTTTCACATATTAAATACTAATAGAACTCCAATTTCTTACGGTAACACGAGTTGACAGCATGGCTGCGTACGAGTATTTTATATCACGGTATGGTAAAGGTTAACTGTAAATATTTTGAATAAATGAAATATGGAAGGTATATTTTTTCATTACATTTTTCAAGTCAATAAATAAATACGTACTTACTATCTGGTTTTTGTTTTGTAATAGATGTAGTCAGCACATTACAACTAAGAAAATTTTAAATACCTATGTTTTTAAAATATCGTTCCCGATGCATTAAACATTGCATTCAACAACGTTGACGAGAATTTTGCATTGTACCGCGTTCGGCCGGTACCTACGATAGTGTTTGATAATGCAGTGTGGCACTTCGGAATGCTTTCGATGTAAAATATAATTCAATATGAAGCAATTAATTATGTCCATGTCAGGAGTTGAATTATAAATCAAAATTAATAACATTTCTCTTGCGAAAGATGAGCGTTAATTACATAACCGGTTTACACATCTAGGGTGTAATATTTTATTTTATTTTATCAAATTATAATTATACTTATACTGATGACTGTTAGCTCTTGTAATACACTCCATCACTGATAACAAAACTACAGTCAGATATAAAATTCCGTTAGCTTATTTAACTTACTAGTTATTCAGTCCATAAAATTAAATCCGATTGTTTAGATGACTCTGAAGATAAACTGATTGATCGTATACCAAATAATTTCAAAGAAACATCGCGTAAAGGAAATAATATACGTAAAACTAATATGAGCGTAATATTATAGGTTATTTATAATTTCTGAATACACAGAGCTGAAGACTGACAATAACAGTCAAACATTTGCTTCTGATTATTTCTATACATATATGTATATATATATTTATAATCTACATTTAATTATAATTATAAAAATGAAAATTAATTACAATAATACACTTTTAAAATCTCACGTTCACCCTACTAACACCGATCTAAGGGCAGACTTTGTGTAAATTTAATTGTAGGAATAACTATGCATATAAGGTAAGCACGCATGGTAAATTTACGACCTGTACGATGAGCCGAAAGTCACAAAACTTATAAAATTAAGGGAGTTCGATGGCTAGGTCATATAGAGAACATAAGCGTATAACTCATAATTAACCATATAGTGCGTATAGTTCATAATGAACCATATAGTGCGTATAGTACATAATGAACCATATAGTACGCATAGCTCTTAATAAACCATATAGTGCACATAGCTCATAATAAACCATATAAATAAATCTGAAAAACGGGTACAACGTAAATAAAGACAATAGCAATTAGCAATTGGTGGGAAGCAGCTCAGTGCAGAGGCCGGTGGAGGTGTACTCTTAAGGAGACCAGGACCTATACCTGATTGTGGAATCAGGGATGAGGATGATGCACGGTAAATAATTCGAGAGTGACAACGAAAGACTCGGCATGAATGTGTAAAGCTAATTATTAAATAGAGTATATATTAAAGCATTAAGATATTGGATACGAGATAAGGAAGGTGTATCCCACATTATTGAAGCCCATGAAAATACGGGAAAATTTTTTAGTCGATGAAAATATAAGATTCTACATTTTCTATAATGAGGCTGCACCCCTGATATATCCGGGACAGAACACGTGTTTTTTCACGTTTCGCATACGGGGAGGGGCACCAAACAATCCTGACAATTCCTGTCTCGCCGTCATAAAAATAACTCTGTTTTGTCAGCTCTCTAAGCTCGACGTTAAGCACTTTGAAATTTAACATCGCGACATGAGCAAAATTAATCGACTTCATTAATCAACCTTTGCAAATAATACAACTGTTGACTAAAATATTTATCGTTGCATTAACCCTGATAGTTAGACTAACATCAATAATAAAAAGAGAGTAATAATTGTGTTATTATTACTATAGTAACTAGTTATTAGAGTAGAGTAAAATAATGCTAGATTTATTCCCCACAATTTAAAATAAAAATATATTATTTTTTTATTTAGAATCTTTAATAGAGCCGATATCATATTTGCGTGTTACAAATATACATCAGCAGTTATTTGAATTGAACACTGTACATTTATTTCTGATTCTTATCGAAAATAAATTTTATTTTTATTTTGATGGAATAGGGACAGCTGATATTGGTATTTATAGATCCTTCATTAGATCTTTTCAAGATGATCGGTATTGATAGCTCAGCTCTGATTCACTTGATTTTGGCTGCGTTGATCACAAAATGGTGATCATTAAGTTACGGGATTTTTTGCACGATTATCGTATTCCACTTCAAGCTGTCACTAACTGTACATTTCTTCGCTCAAAGGCCGGTAATTAGTAATATTGCTTGCCGGCACGCTCTGTCGGCGCTATTTAAATGATGTGTACTAAGATTTGAGGTCCGAACAGGTGAGCGCTGATTTAGAATCCGCACAGAGTACAAAAGAAGAGAATGCAAGAGTCTCACACTGCGGAAGATTTACGGTTTCCTAAAGATAAAATGTAAATAGACCTCGCTATTTTGTTGTAATAATATTACGAAAATATCTCTACTTATTTAGTGAGCTAGAAATAGTACCATTTAATCATGGGCACATTTAACACAGCCGGCTCGCGTCTCTCATGCTTTTATGTCAATAGAAAAACTGATTGGAATTGAATTATACAAATTAAAAATGATTTATTTAAAATGACTTACTCACATAAGAATAATGTAAGTAATCAAATGAACATGACTCATCATTTCAATGTTTATTTTTAAAATAATCTTAATTTATTTCTCATTTGAAATCGTCGTTTGACTTTTTTTCTTATTTTAGTATTTTATGTAATATAATATTTTCTTTATTTTATTTGTAAAATAATAATGGTCCAAAACATTTATACACAGAGAAAGTATTATGATTATTTTGTTTGACTGCCATTTTGATTCAGTAAATATTTGTTAGTTCATATTTGGTATTCATAGAGAGTAGTTAATCATTAATTTATTATAGAGCATCTAACGCCTCAACAACGTGTAAAAGTTATTAAAACGTTTTATTTAAACAATAATGGCAACGCTGTAACCATTAATGGTAATCGCTATCGTCGCCATTGGAAAACTTTTTGGTAGCGGAATTGGGTCAATTGGGCCTGAAACATATGTGGTTTTAACAGGACTATGCCACCTCATACACAGCCCGAAAAATGTTGCGAGAAATTTTTCCCGGCCGCATAATGTTAAAAAGTGACGATGTCGACTGGCCTCCTCGATCACGTGACTTGACGACTCCCGACTATTTTCTGTAAGGATATTGAAAGAAAACGTCTACGTCAATAAGCCAACAACAATTTGGATGCTACAGGACAATATTCTAAATGGAATTGTTGAAATAACACGCAAAGTATGTGAAAAATATGATTAAAAGAGCACGCATTTATGCCGCTGCCAGAGGCGACCACTTAGCCAATGGCATATTCACATAATTGTAATAAATCAAATAATTGATAAATATAAACCAAATTATAAAAATGTGTTTCATTTTCTAGTATTTAAAAAAAAACATTGACGTGGAACATAATATTCAGCCGTTACTATGAATACAATAGCGCCTTCTGCACTGAACGTTTTTGAAAGATAAATTTTGAGACGAATCTTTGGGCCAGTTTTAGAAAATGGATTTTGGGCAAACGTTATAAAAATGAGTTATTTGTTTTTTTAATAAGCTAAGTGTCTTAAAGTTTATCAAAATAGGAAGACTTCAGTGAAAGAACAATGTGGGGAAGATAACCGACGTTGAACACCAGACCATCAGGGCGCAGGAGCTTACATCTACCTTAAAGGTCCAAACCTAGAGAAAAATGGCGCAAAATATATATAGAAATGGAGATAAATATACATCAAGGACTGTGGAGCCAATTGTAATGATGATAAATGGCTGCACGTATTAAACACTTGACATATTTTAATTAAAAAAATTTTTTTTTTTCATTTCCTGATTTGAATGAAATAAATAAATATATAATATTAAGGAGAACGCATTCTTATTGTGAAATAGTAATTATTCAGAACATAGGTCTGTGATATTTTAAATACTAATTAAATGTATTAATTATAAAGATATACATATAAACTCAATTTTATCGAAAAAAATTGTTGTTGCACTACCGGGATTCGAACCTGGATCTCTTTTCCAACCGGGGAAGGTGCATTACCAACTATGCTATAGCGACATTACTTAGATGCAAATAAATTAACGCTCCTAGTTTTGAAGAAATAATAAAAATTTTGCGTAAGAAATAAATTTACGCCTCGGTCAGTCACGCATTTCAAACAATTGTGTAAATTATAAAAATTTGTCTAAAATAAATTACCATACATCTCATTACCGATGGATGAATATTCATGTTAGGTCCGGGATGTACTGAATCTGAAGATTGAAACGAAACGATTGCACACGAGGCGTTCACGGAGTGTAGAGCGGGTACCAGTTCACGTCGGATATTTCTCCAAGGAAAGCGCCGAGATTGTTGATAGCCTGATTACAATTAAGGAACGATCCTACTAATTGGGATGATGAAATGTCTAGGTCGATGGGCTCATGGGTATGAAATACTCATTTGTATAACTTTTCCGTTATCGCTTGTTCCATCTCACTTGCTAACATTTTTGACAGTTACATCGTTAACAGAGTTATTTCGTGAATTTATTACGTGATTTTTAACAAAACTGTTTTAATTGTTTCTCAGTATTGTGAAACAATGGTTTTTGTTAAGTAAACAAATTGGAGTTTTATTGTTGTTTGATTTTATTTATTCCGACAGGGGAAAGAGAGAATGCCCAAAATAATTTAATGAAATAATTAAAATGAGCTTAAAATAATTGCAAAATTGTGCATTCAACAGTTTGTTTTCTTAAAGGTACTCCACTCCATCAATTCATATGATCAATATTTTTTTCTAAATCAATCAACATTTAAAAAAAGTATTAAATATATACCTAATTCTGTTGAATAAAGTAGACTGTAAACACATAGAGATTAAAAACACAATATAATTTTAAATACTAATGAAATGTATTAATTAGAAAGATATATATATAAAATCAATTTTATTCTCAATTTTTTTCCAATGCCCTATTTATGCTAAAATAATTTAGGTTGTCTTATACCATCCCAATTATAATGTTTATGATTGGGCTGCGTGTGTCTGTATAACAAATAGTAAATTTCAGATTAAATATTAATTAAATGTATTAATTATAAAGGTATACAAATAAAATCAATTTTATCGAAAAATACTGTTGTTGCGCCACCGGGATTTGAACCTGGATCTTTTTCCAAACCGCGGAGGGTGCATTATCCAACTATGCTATAGCAACATTATTTTTGACGACAAATTTTTGAACCTATATGTTAGACTTTTTCAAATTAATACATCTATCATTCCATGCTCCTGAATTAATATAATATTGTTCTGAATAATTACAACTTCACAATAAGAATGTGTTCTCTTAATAACAATAGTTTTTTTTAAATAAAAGCACATATTTATATATAATTTAAATAAAAGCACATATTTATGTATAAATATACAATTTCAGATCATAGTTCTTTGATAGATATTTTTAAAAATTTAATTATTAGGAAAACATACAGTTAATCAACAACGGTTAACATAGTAAAAAAAATTATTGTTAATTCAACCAATTAGATATTTTCGCATTATTATCAAATACAATAGTACGATACAGTATAGGAACAAAAAGTGACAGCTGTCTCTTCTATTAAAGGAGTAAAAAAATATATAAATTAAAAAGAAAAAAACTTTTTTCCCCAAGGGAATGGAAAGGAGAAGAGGAAGAAAGATAGGATGGTAATTAAATTCTGTTATAATAATTAAATCTAAGGCTATTATAATGTTTCTGATAATAAATTGATTTTTAATACAAATTAAATTAATTAATTAGAAAGATATACAAAAAAAAAATATTAAAAAATATATATTTTAGTTCCCACCGGGTAGGAAAAGTTCTGAGCTCGTATCCTGGTAGCAATCGAAATAATTTTTGATAATTAGATATTCTATGTATATCTTTAAGTACGAGTACAAAATTTTTTTGAATAATTTCAACAACACATTTTTAAAGGTTTATTATGTTTTAAAAAGGAAAAGAAAATATTTGTAACATTATATTTTGATCAAAAAATTAAATAAATTTTTGAACCCTTGTGGTTTTTAAAATATATATACTGGTACTGAACAGAATTTCTCGCACAATAGATAAGAAAGCAATAAACAGAATTTCTTACTCAACAAAAAAATAAAGCTTACATACCTAGGAAAGATTAAGAATCAATTATTTTAGAGAACCCTGGGTATTTATTGTACAACGATAATACATCCTATTAATCTCGGACATCAGCCCCCCTTGGTTCATATGGGTCTCCCTGTGAGCTTAGTAAGTTTCCAAGAGAGATCTGTAAGATTCGGTTACATTGTTATTAAACCATTTAATTGACTATAATCTTAACCAAAGTTTGCCGAACGTGTTATGTGGGATCAGAGGTTTATGGATCAGACATATTGTAGTATTTCCTATAGAGACAACTAGGGAAGATTCGGAGCACCTTCTGTATCGAACAGATTTCAGACTCCCTAATCTTTGGTGGGGCGAATTAAGACTGAAATATAATACGTCTAAATTCGTGAACATTATAATAAATATTAATTTTAATAAAATCGTTTGGGCTAGTTATTTTTTTTAATGTGTTTTATTCTTCCGATTAGAATTTTGATCTAACCACATGTACATCTAATTTTCCTTCTCGGAAGGATCTGCTTTGATGATTTCTAGATATGCACGTGCCCAACATCCTTCCCTTTTTTTATGATTCGATTTTCGATTTAATTGTTAGGATATACGTTTCATCTGTCTTCAACTCAAGATTCTTTAAGGCACATAATACTGTGTCTTATTTTCATATTCAAAATGTACACTGTTACCTGGAGATAAAAGATGAATAGAATTACGTCGCTTCTACTTATGAGAAGTTACGAAATATCGAGCATCAAATTGTAAATACTTCATACTTATATAAAGTATTTACAGTCTATTAATATTATACATGTAGAAGATATATATAGTATAATTAATCGCAGTTTGGTATACACAAAACATTTGCAGACATACTAGATAAAATTAAAACTTTATATTCGTAACAAGCGTAA
This sequence comes from Eubasilissa regina, assembly GCA_022840565.1. Classification (NCBI taxonomy): domain Eukaryota; kingdom Metazoa; phylum Arthropoda; class Insecta; order Trichoptera; family Phryganeidae; genus Eubasilissa; species Eubasilissa regina. The sequence continues at coordinate 14,878,668 of JAINEB010000018.1, read as the reverse complement.
CTTTAACAACAACATTTCTTAAATTAGCTAGATATTTTTATAAATATCAGAAACTCATTGTTTGAACTAATACATAATGAAATAATACAATGCTCTTCTAATTTGTCAAAAACAACCAAAATTATATACCGAGTACAGATCTGAGTTTTGGCGATTAGCGGTCCAAGGGAAATCTTGGAGAGGACCCACTCTCTAACCTCTTCCCATTTCCCAAGACTCTCTAAACAGCATCAGATTATCAACTATCGAATCTCTGGGCAAGCTGGAAAAACTTGTTCCCCAATGTCCAGAATCACAGAGTCGCATAATACGTAATATAATTCTTAAACACGCGTCAAAAATTTAACAATACACGAAACTAATCTAATTATTCTGCCTATCCTAAATCAAATGAAAATGTCGAAACTTTAAAGAATCGTACCTAATTCTTCTTACTCATAGTCATCTCGATTTTAGCATTTAGCTCAAAACGTAAAAAAAATATTAATGAGGTAGGTTTCTTAAGTGTTCAATAAACGTTTGTTCTTTATAAATTTTACTCTCATATAATACACCTACCTAAATTTTTAAAAAGATTAACTTTTTTTTCTAATCGCCCGTGACCACGAAAAATATTTTTAGGAGATTTTCAGCTCGAGATAATCTTTGAGATATGATTTGCTCCCATGATATGCGTTGTCTTACGTCTCACTTCATGCTTATTGTATAACAAAATTTAAATATAAGTAAAATAACCATTAATATTCTACTTGTCAGTTGAGTGAATTTGAATCCCCCAGGATTAGTTGAAACTGAATAAATGTTTGTAATGTAAAGCTTTATGATTGACTAACTTTTCAGAATAAATAGTTGTAGGTGTATATGGTTTTAGGTGATGTTTGTGCGTATATGTCGAATTTCTCTATCAAATCGAACGTCGTTTGAATTATTGTCTTTTTCTATCAATCTCAGTTTATCTCCAGATTAAAATCTCAAAATCACGCGTGCGTGGTATTGAGATACATCTCAACTAAATCTTTGTTATATATATCTCATCGTGTTTTATTTATTTTTTTAAATTGGGATGCGTTTACGAAATACATTTTACATCAATATTTTTACTATTTTCAAACTAAGCTAAACGCTTGTACTATGAAAATATGACTAATTTGCTGGTCTTCTGGAACGAGGCGCGAACCCCCAACCACTAGATCACTAAGCCACAAACCACTAGACCAACAAGGTACTCAGGCTACATGGACATGGACCATAAAAATTATATTAAAAAATATAACTAAAATATTTCTACTTTACATGCCGCTCTTGGCATATTTTCTGATATGTGTATATATACAAATGATCCAATAATTACGAAGAAAACATTTTCTTTAATAATATGTACCTACAATATGTTGAAATTTTAGCACAAAATGGCCATGGATGTATTTAAAGACAAATGAGTGAAATAGATGAAGATGTGACAAAATGTCAATAGGTGACGTGAATATATAATGTATTTTTTTTGTAGATGGATGTGAAGTATTGAGACATGGTGAATTATTTAGAAAAAATCTCTAGTGGAAACCCACAATGGTATCAAAAATCTTTAGAATTTGAATTAACTGATTAAATTTGCAGAAAATACACATATGGGCGAAAAATATACCATATTTTTATTTGTTATCTTTGTTTTATTAACCACTTATTGAGTTTAAATACATTTACCGGTTTCGAAAAATACCATTTTCTTCTTCATAATGTCAATACTAAGAGTTAGATTTTTCAAACCGGTAGATGTATTTTAATTCAGTAAGTGGTTAATAAAACAAAGTTAACAAATAAAAATATGAATTTTAATCACAAAATTAATTTTTCTAATTTCAAAAGTAGAAAAATATACCGTATTGTATGGAAATAATGCATGATTGAGATAAATATATTAAAGAAAATTTGATATTTCCATTATATGGAATGAATGTCTAATGAATCTATTAGATGTATAATAGATATGGAATGTCTAAGTAGTTTTTTGCATAAAACTTTGGTATGAGCCTCACTTAAAACTCCACCGCCGATTCCTGTCTTGTGCAGTTGTCATCCATGTATAGCCAGAATTTATCTTGAAGTTATCATTCCGACGGATTTGTTGCCGATCTTACCGTACCGTACCATCGCAAGATCCTATAGGCTCAACTAATGATCAGCATGGCGATTTTATGAACAATGTTGACAACCTTTATTTGTTCTTAATGAGAACACATTCTTATTGTGAATTATTCAGTACATTGTTTATAAAAACAGCACAGACCTATGTTCTGAATAATTATAACTTCACAATAAGAATGTTCTCGTTAATAATAAAATTGTGTATAAGTAATACATAAAGCGACTAAGAAAGGAATAATAATAAATATCTGGTATTCTTTACAATAAATATATATACTCTTTCGACCGAGTATTTATGTTAAAAAAAATTCTAATGCTTTATTTTATTATACAATTTATATATTCCAAATTTCTGTACAATCTTGTTTTAAAATACAATTAATTTTTACGTAATTTTAATATGAGAAATTTAAGTAATCAATCAGATTGTCAGGTAAAGTAATCAAAATGTTACTATGACAACTACAAATTTACTTATGAAACTTAATAAATCTTTCGGCAATTTATTGTATCAGCGCCTTTTATTTGGTGAGTTCATACCTTCCCCTCCTTCTCGACATCCCTTATCCGCCACCTCAGCCTTCAGATATTATGGTGCGGATTAATTACGACTTGCCGTTGTTGTGGCATACATACACCACTACTAGATATACAGGCTGAATAGAAAATTAACAATAAGTATTTTTTAATTATTTATAAAAATAATACTTTAAATAACCGCTTATATTCTACTCGAAGATTACTGCGCTTGTATAAAAATTTTCTTGACCATCTTTTAGTAAATCACTGTACGGTATTCTTCGTGTATATATATTTTTTGTACTACGAACTGAGAAAGACCTAAAATAAAGAAGTCATATTACAAATAAATTTATATTTAAAAAACCAATAAAGATCTATAAAAACTAACCACCCTGTTTTTATCTGGATTGGTGCGTAAGCCTCCTTAGACTCAAAGGGACGGAAATATAGCTTGATCCATAATACGACAAGATTAACAATATAGGTGATTCATTTTATATTATTTTGGCAAAAGGTTTATTTTAACTCTTGGCTTCCACACAGTTACACTATGATGGAAATGCTTTTTTGCGCATTCGTACTATACTCGACGTTATATTTCATTATCATCATCCGAGGCTTACTAGGTCTGAGTCTTACATTGCCCCCACACCTACAGGGAGTATTAAGATGATATTGTTTTCCCCAGCAACTTCGTTGATTAGACGCTGGAGGATAAGTTAGTTTATTTGTCGCTTCTGATCTGCGGGAATTGTAGTTATTAAGCTACAATCCATGCCACACATACAAACATATTTGACTTTATCAAGATATCGGGAGAGAACTAAGTATATCTCATTAATTGTTTTTATAAAAAAAAACAAATATTTGTTTATGTAGTTAAAATTTGTAGCTTTCTTTATGTTATACATTAATGCATATACGTAAATTCAGAATTTTCTTGCAAAATAACATATCAAAAATAATGTAATATTATATTTAGGTTAAGGACAAACCATTGTAAAAATATACATATGATTTCGCGATATATTTCATTTCAGTCAAGGGCGTGCTGTGCGTACACATAAGCTGGAGACAATTCTAAGAAATAAATCAAAAATAAATAATTATTTTATACAATATCATGAGATATTAATCGTACGTATAAATTACTATAAAAATATATTCAAAAATAAATAAGAAAAATTACCAGGTTGAAAATTCTAAAACCATCATTGGTTTAATTGTTCTTTAATTGCATCATTGCAGAACATGTCACAAATATTACTGATTGTCATAGTCGCGTAAATAATATGAATAAGTCGTCATTTATTCATTAGCATTTAATAAATAAATTATGTAAACGCACTCTCTTATATAAAACAAAAACGAAGGCTCTTTACTAATCACTAGGATGAAACTAAATGAACACATTTATATAATAGAATAGTTTTAAAACAGATGTTATTCGTCAGTACGGACATTTTTCGTTCGCGTAATAAAAATACGCAATACGCACTCCACTAATGTAAAAGATATAAAATCACAATATTTACAGTAATTCAATACTATATTTATTATTATATCTTGTATGTATTCATTATTTTTAATTGATTAATTAATTTTGTAAGACTAGAAGATCTAAATCCTATTTTGAATTATTTTCATTTGCATGATTTTTTAACAATTAGGTAAATAACGAATTTAACTACGTAATCTAATTGGATACATAATAAATTAAAATTATTTAAAGATTTATGATAAACAGAAACACTTAGTCTAGGACAATTTATTATTTTTCTTTCTTTCCTATTAATTAATTAAATATACTCTTATTTAAAAAAATATTGGAGTACCCAGCGTACCTCTTATCCGCCTAATATTTTATGAAAATTAGGTAATAATTGTTCGTTTTGTTAAGATGGAAGTTATTAGGTCCCGACTATTTTTTACTTCCTCGCGCGATTAAAGTATAATTGTAAATTACCACCCAATTTGAAGATGACACAAAATCTTCGAACTGTTGCATTTGTGTTTAGATAGATCTGAATCTTTGTGCATTAGTCAAAATCTCTGATGTCTTTTTATGGGTTCTTATTATATATCTAATAAATATTTTTCTGTAGAAGTCGCCAGTTTGACATGTATTCACTATGTAGTGGATTTGTGGAATAAACTAGTGAGTTTTTTTAAGAATACGTTGTGCGTTGAACGCGTTTGTAATCTGTTTCTTTTAATTTATTTTACGACCCCCCCCCCCCTTCCCCATCCTCCTACCGACAAATAGTGTTATATCATATAATATTACAAATTATTTTATGGCAATTATTTATTTCTCAGTTTGAAATAAACATTTATGAGTTTTTGTACTTATTTATATACCTAATGTATATATTTAATTATAATTTCTATCTTATATTTGCACCTTCATTTTTAAATATTCACATTATAAAAGGATAGTTGTTTAATTAGTCAAATTGCAGGAAAAAAATTTTAAGTCACATATACTTGAAGGGGTATCTTTCGATTGAAAAAAATACATGCAACAATCTTCAAAATACTTAAAAATAATACCTAGTTAAAATTAATTAACTAGTTCAGTACAAAGCTTTTCCGATGCCATGCCGATAGTCTGCTTCATAGTGATAATGTAGGTTGTCATATATATAAGGAAATAATTTAATCAAAATTTTATGATGCTAATCAGAATTTTAATAAAATAAGATCCGCACCGCTCAAGAATTGAAATTAAAGACAAACAACTATTCGAACAGCTGTTTCTCTGATGAATTACAAAGCTATGTTGTTTTAACATCGACATTAGATTTTATCGTGTTGATTAGTGTAAATCTGCAGTAATGCGTATTATCTCCTACATATATTATAAATAAACCAACTAGGTGCCAAAATGTAATAATTTTTAAGAATATTCAACAATTCTTCGGTGGATCACAAATCAACGAAAGAAATTTGGACAAAAAATTAAAACTACGAGAATATGTTACCTTGAATTGTTAAAATTAAATACTTTTTTCTTATAAATACTATTACCACTTGGCAACACTTTCGTATAAAACAGTTCACCCAATTATTCATTATTGACTATTAAGAGATCCTTCTCTGGATAGGAAGAGGTCCAGGTTCGAATCCCAGTAGCAACTAAATACTTTTTCGATAGATTGATTTTTTTAGTGTATCTTTCTAGTTGATTAATTTAATTTCTATTGATTAAAAATTATTAAACAAGTAAATATGATTAATAAGGAGAACACAATATTTTTGTTAAGTTGCATTTTTTCAAAACATAATTCTGTGATATTTTAATACAAATCAAATGTGTCAATAAGAAAGATATGTAGACAAAATTAAAAATCAATTAAATTTTAGAAGCGAGTTCAGATCTACAAGATATAGAGATCAAGTTGATATCCCAAAACTAAAATATATCGCAACTCAAAATCAATCTATTTATCAAGGTATCAGATTTTTTAACAATCTCCCCATCACAACTGAAGTAAAAAATATATGTACACAGACTAACTGAAACATAAATTAACTCGTATATACTCATTCTCTATACACGAGTCTTACTCTCATAGAGAAGAAACAAATGTTAAAATATATATGTATATATCCACTGATTATTGAAATTGTATTATATTTTTAATATTAATAAAAAAAGAAAAAACAAAAAATCTATTTAAATAAAATATATTTTTGTTGCCACCCGGACTTGAACCAGGAACCCTTCCTATCCGGAGAAGTGCGCTGACTTAATACGCCACGTCAACATTGCTCTTTTAAATTGGTACTTATGTTATTCCATTATTTGAAAGGAATCTACTTTATATTTACGGAATATCTCAAACACCTTTGAGTAAAATCCGATAGGAGATGCCAGAATTAAATTAATTAATTATTTTTTATCAAATTTTGGAAACATTAATACAACTTATAGACCAACGCACTTCCTCGGATAGGAAGTGATCCTGGTTCGAGTCCGGGTGGCAACAAAAATGTTTTTTCTATAAATTAATTTTATCTGTATATATTTCTTATTGATACATTTAATTAGTAATTAGATATGATTAATTAGACGAATGATAAATAAAACGTTGTGGTAAAAATGTATGTATTTATAAAACCATTTGAACTAAAAAACTAGCCTCACAAACCATCAGACCAACGAAAAGTATTCGATCAAACACTTTGAGTACATAGGGTGGAATTTTATTCAAATCTTTTTTGTATAAATCTTCCGTATTTTGAGTTTTTATTTCACCCGCTCGGCGCTAAGAGTTTCCAAACTTTGTGGAAAAGGGAAGATATTTGAAGTAGAGGGAATATTTGATACCATAACGCGTTATTTGTTTGGTTTCACACGAGGACGTGAAGGGAATACCTTCATGGGGCATATTATTATTGGGGGAAGATTTTCCCGGGGGACCCTGAGACTGATTTTATTACGAATATTTCAGGTTGTCATTCAAATGCGTTTTCCTTTCACTTTTTGTCAGCGGAATAAATTTAGGATATATGTCAGAAGAAAAAATATAAAATACGGAAAACCAAATTCAAAATCGAATTATTGACGGTGAAAGAGACGATCACCGCCTTCGCCAATATCTGCGGGGGATGAATCTAGTAAGAAGAAAAAATTGGAAAAAAATCTTTTAAGATTGCCTCCACACAATTAAATTTGACTAACTTTAACGTGTTATACATAAATATAGTAGGTGAGCACTTACCTAATATTAAAAGAGATATATATGTTAAAGAGGAAGTTTCTTGGTTATATTGTTATTCCAAAATTTCGGATAAATCTCATTATCCATATTCAGGGGATACCTTATCTGTGAAGTGTCATTCTGAAACGATCGTGGAATACGTATTTTTAGGCCGGCAATTCAAAGTTAAGTGAAATCTCTAATCCTTACTTCGTATAGATGTAGAATGTTTGGCTTTTGGTAATTCTGTGATGTGAAATATTATTGTTATTATTTAAAACTTCATTTATAACATCATATTCAACCCACGAAAACATCAAATATAACATATATTTGCATACATGTGTATATGCACTAGATAAGACATAAATAAATACATATTTCTTTACAAATCTTATAATATTAAATATTATCATATATCAAAATGACTCCACAGTAATCTAATAGATAACAATTGTACTAAATATATTAATATTCATAAAATTTTAATCAATTTCCATAGAACGATGTAACAATGTTTTCCTATACTCGATTTACTCATTGTGAAAAATGGTATTCCCATCCCGAGTACGAGTAGAAAGGGCCGCGCTCTGCGCTCCGTAATAAAACTTGTCACTTTTTGACATACGACTTTAATCAGTTAAAAAGGAAAGAGATATTGATATAACGTACGTCTATAAATGTATCAATCGGAGATATATGTGCATCAAGATATATGATGGGCTTTCATGGTATGCTCTCGGATATTTTTGATTTACAATGGCAGCTGTAAACAACCTTAGTACGTTATTTTTTAAAATTGATATATTTTTTATTTGACACATTGATATATTAACGAGTGAGTTATTATAAGAAAACTCATATCTGTCATGACACGATGAGATGAATCTCGGAGATTTAACTGAGATAAATCTCAATACTGTATACATGTATTGAGATTTTCATCTGGAGATAAACTCAGAGATCTGGAGATTGAGATTGATAGAAAATGACTAAAACTCAAAGTCGTATATACGTTATTTTATTTAATAACGAGATTTGATACGTTCTCAACGACGACAGCCATGGTCAGGTTGGATGTATAGGAGTATGTTTCTTTTGAACTTATGTTGCCTGACCATACCTTGAAAGGTTAACAATAAAAAAAGCTAATTAAAATAACCGTACACTGATTAGTCCCAGAAATCCAGCAAACTAGTTACGTATTTTTAGTTCTAACTTTGACTTATACTTATGAGTGTAAGTAATCGTGAGAATAAATATTAAATATGAATTAAATTTATTAATTAGAAAGATATACATATAAAATCAATTTTATTGAAAAATATTGTATTTGCGCCACCGGGATTCGAACCTGGATCTCTTTCCATAGATCGATAATGTACCTTCCCCGGTTTGGAAAGAGATCCAGGTTCGAATTCCGATGGCGCAACAATAATATTTTTCGATAAAATTAATTTTATATGTATATCTTTCTAATTAATGTATTTAATTCATATTTAAAATATCACAGATCTATGTTTTGAATAATTACAACTTCACAATAAGAATGTTCTAAGAAGAAATATTATTGGATAATTTTATAAAAAATATCAATACATTGGTTTTTACAAAAACTAATCTTTAAGATGTTACCATAATACTGTATGGTTTTAATGTTTTTTTTATTATCTAAAAATTGATTATTATTAAAATTAGTTTTCTACCAGTCATTTGATATCTGTAGAATGTTTATCTCTTTAAAAACTAAATTTATAAGAAATATGTACAAAGTATCCAAATAAATGTTCATATAATTATATAATATAAAGTGTAGAGCAAAATCAAGAATGTTAAAAATTTAGAGTTAAAACGTTCGTAGTTGAAATGAAAATATTCTCAAGCACAATAAAAATCTGAAAAATAAATAATTATATTCAATTTTATTTGTACGCGTATGTATATGTATTATTGTTTATCTAAAAATCCGACAGGTTAAAGCAAAACATTTTGAAAGAAACGGCGAGAATTTTAAAATTATCAAATTTTTTATCTAAAATCATTGTTTTCTCCGGGTGATTTTCGCAATCAACACTTTTTTTTGTATTTATCGTTACTCTCAATTAATTCTAAACCATCAATTTTGATTTGTGAACCGGACAATACCGACTACCACTTATTATTATTTGAATTCAAACGGTGATTCATACAAATAATTCTGCCACCTGTTCTGTTCGTAATTTATTTGATGTTTATCATTTAAAATAAAAGTTTGCGGTCGCAATAATTCGTATTGAAAACATTAATCTGATCATACTGTAGCTACTACGTATTATTAGGGTTTAGGCTGTTCTGAGACGTTGTATCTATCTTTAAGAATCTAATTGATTTGTAATTTGGCTACGAATTTTAGTATAAATTTAGAACGAAAATGTTACATAAATAATTAAATTGACACATTACTTTGCCTGTGCTGGATTTTGATCAGATTTTGATTCAATAATAAATTATTTTAATCTATTTTCAATGTATAGATTATATTAGCTTCCCAGTCTCCCGGTGGCAAACAACTGGCAGCATAAAAAATAAATACTCCCCGTATTTCTCGTACAGCTCTCTGATCTTTTATAGACTTCTCCAGGTTTCAATATCAACGTTTATGTTGTAGGGAGGGTCATATTTTGGGCTGGGTCACGTGAGTTTGATATTCTCCCGTTAAATTACACGCCATGACTTACCGATAGGCGAACCGATCCATTATCATATGTCAGGGGTTGCGGACAGTTTTAAATACTTGATTGTTTGGTTAACTAAATACATTCATTAAACAAAAAACTATAATAATAATATAAAAATTTCTACTTTAAAACTTATTATAGAAAACCTATTAGATATACCTATACACGGGGTGTAACAGACATAGTATATAATATTTTATGGGTGGATACCTGACTAAATTACGAGTCGAAAATATTCAAGGAATATGTGCCTTACCTCAACCATGTCAGAGATATTAGTATTTAAAAAAAAAAACGTATTTATGCGATTATTTCGATTAATTGAAATATTTTATTATTTACAAATTATATATTTGAATACATAATAATGAAAGGTCATCGACCAGATAATTTTTTGTTAGACGATTTAGTACCTGAATCAAAGTTGGAGATTAAAAGTGGATAAAATTCTTAAATATTTTTATTTTAAAGTACGTAGACAAAGGTTAACATGATTTTGTAAAAATTTTAAAATAAAATATTTTCCGTAACGGTGAGGAATTTGCACATATTCTTTAAACATTTTTGACTCGTAATTTAGTCAGGTGTCCACCCATAAAATTTTGTGGACTAGGTCTGTTTCACACTGTATAGGTAATATAAGCAACCATAATATACAAAATGGCTCTTGTGCATATACGTTCTATATGAATCTGTTTTGCGTTATCTAATTTTGTATTTCGGTTGAATTTTGAGAGATTAATTTGCTTTTTTCAATGATTTTTTAATTATCATATTTCTGGTGTTCCTTTTTTAAAAATATTTATCGTTTATTTTTCTTCAGGTTGACGAAAGAAAAATAAAGGCTTTTGGTTAATCAATATCGATTCACTAGATCTCGAGATATACACATCACTGGAAACGATGATGCTATCTATTATCTACTGTCCGGGACAATATTAAAGTACAGGGTGGATATGTAATAGAATCAGCGTCAAATATGAATGATGTAATAACTTCTGTAACTTATTTCGTTTGTATGAAAAAGTTTTGATGTGTAAATGTCAGCAAAGAGGTTTTACTCTGAAAATGATGGTGAATTAAAGGAAGATTAAAGTAATGAGAAATATGTTTACCATATTATATTAGAATGAAGTTCTCTGTGAATTTGGATTTAAGAAATGGTTAGAAATATTTTCGTGCACTTTGCATATTGTGTATACTTATCGATATATTGCGCTTTGCTGAAAAATCTAACAAACTGAACACAGCCGATTTAGATAACAAAATAAGGTACGAGTATCTGTAAAATATATTTTATTTTCATTTGTGAATTGAATGAAAAATTAAAGATGCTATCTTATTATTAACTATGGACTTAATTTGTACTAGGTCTTTTTGATATCATCATCCTGAGGAATATTTTTAAATTGATCTGATGTTAAGATAAAATTTAATAGTGTTTTTAGTTTACACTTAGGTACACGTTTACAAAATATTACGTAATGGATGGTGTAGTTAGACGAGTGCCGATGGAAGTGAACCAAGGTTTGCGACTCCCTTTATAAGTCATGGGCTATATAATATCACGGTAGAAGATGCCGACCAGCAATTTTCTTTAACCGTCGGATTTATGACCACGATTCCATTCATACCATGAACCACCGCCCGGTGAAGGATCCCCTCCCCTCCCGCCGTACTCGCCGATCCCCTGAAGGGTTGGGGGTGGTTATTTTTTATTATTTCGGGTCAGTTATCAAAGGAACAAATCTATCATTGGCGATTACGGATTCACACTCAAATATTCCCTTCATTTTCTCGTCGATGTAAATCGTGGAGTAATCGGTTAATCGCATATTACGTGGTCAGTCAGTGTTGCGAATCCGATGATAAAATTAACATTTTTAGTTTATGGTTCTACGTAAAATGTAATTCTCGTTTCTCAAGACATAAGATAATACACTTTATAACGACATGTAATTTGCATTAGCAGTTCACTTTGTTACAAATGCAATTTGTTTCAACGTTACTTCATGTACATACTCGTATGTAGGTATATTCATTCGCTGTTGTGAAGTAACGCTTCGTTAACACACTTTTATATAATACAAATCAAGATACATATGTATATATACACATGGAAATCATTGTGACGACGATAAATACAATACAAATAGTTTTGTATGGAATAACCTTCCACTAAATTTATCCACACTGGTAAATTATAATTTTTCTATAATGATAAATTTTGCAGTGTTTTATATTTATACTAGTATATGGTATATTTTTTCATACAACTGTCGAAAAATTGTTAAAGTAATATTTTATGATGGTGTATTCATATTTAAGTATTCATTTAATTGTTACAATAGTGTTTTTTTATTATTAATCGATGAAATTGGGCGGAAGTTGAGAGAACCGAAAACAAGCGCAGTTCCTGTCATTATTTCGTGTTATGACACAGCAGCATTCTAAATCATACGCTGTCATTTATATGGTCCAATTGTAATTCAGAGGATATAAAGTTTACGGGTAAAGGCATTCATCATCACACTTGTTAACTAAATTTATTAATAATCATAATATTAAATTAAAATATAATATTCGAGTAACTCATTCTACTTCTAAAAAGACTGTATTAAGTACCTAGGAGTCACAATAGATAACAAACTAAAATGAAAAGGACATATTACAAATCTAACAAAATAAGGAAAACTGCCTACATATTTTTAAAACTCAGAAACATCTTATCACTTACAAATCTGAAAATACACTCACATTTGCAATACGGTATGATTGGATGGAGAGTAGCATATAAAACTTCAATGTCACAATCAGAAATCACTCAAAAAATGATAATAAAAATTATTCTAAAAAAAAAGACTATCCAAGTATACAACTTTTCACAGATTTCAAAGTACCAAAAATAATAAACATATAAAAAAAAAAATCAATAATCCATATTTTCAAAATTAATAATCAATTAAACTTTTGAAGCAAATTTCGATCTACAAGATTTAGAGACCAAATTGATATTTCAAAACTAAAATATACCGCAACCCAAAATCACTATATTTATCAAGGCATCAAATTTTTTAACAATCTTCCCATCGCAATTAGAACAATTACAGACTACTATCAATTTGTATCTGAAGTAAAAGAAATATATACATAGACTAACTGAACTATGTATATATACTACTGATAATTCAAAAAAATTAATAGTATTTTCTAATATTAAAATAAAAATATATTATCATTATTTATTGAGATGATTTTTAAGCGCATATCATATAATACATATCAAAATGTAAACAAGCTCGTATTAATAACAAACAGAAGGCCTGAGTTTCCACAGTCAATGACTCCATCTACAACCACACTTATTACTAGATACTATCGGATCATTTATGAACAAAACGCTGACAGGGCGTGTCGTGGCGTCACTCATCGCAATAATCCCACGTGTCCGCGTTCAAACTCACCTATCATCATAACTGTGGTAGGAAAGAAAACATACACCTGTTGAATTCATTTATAAGCGAGAGATATTATCGGCTTAAGCATTTGAGTAATGGGACTATCTTGTAACTTGACCCGTACCTTTACGCATGCCTTACTCCCTAGAATGCATTTATAATATTCTTTGTTTTATGATACAACATATTTATTTGTACTTTCTACACAAGCGGTGCACACATAAATATTTTTTATTTATTTATTTAAAATATTGAATATATATGTATTTTTATATCTGCCTCACTGGGCTTCGCCCGCGCTGAGGTAAATATTTTACATGATTGATCAATAATCTGTACATGGTTAATAGTCAGCAAATAAAAATTGTAAGTAATTATTAAAAAAACAGAAGAAAGAAAAATAATTTTTTTAAACATAAAAATATATAGAATTTGTTCATATAAAGTGTTAAGAATAAATGTTTTTTTTAATTGAATCTTGGTATTAATTAAATCGACATTGGTATTTGTAAAGTGTTAAAATAATATATACAAGTTCATTTTCAAAGAGATTAAATAATACAAGTTCAAATAATAAAATATTCAATTAATGAGAAATGTTCAAGGTTGGTGAATACCCCACATACACAATCAGGATATTCTTGTGTCAACTAGTGGATGTTATTTGAGTAAAAAATGACAGCCGACAGTCTACTATCACTTGATATTTTGACTGTAGTCCTGCCGTACCCGCTATCGCACATACATTTCTCGTAGAACTACTACTACTTTGACTCTGCATGTGTTCATATTGAAGGGGTAATCATGCTATGAACATACGCTCGATCTGAGATTTTATCCAGAATTTTATTGCTGTGACTTGAACTCTGTTATTTTCAATATTTAACGTTTTTAATTATTTTCAATTTTAACATCTAACAAACATTAATGCTACAAATCCACCAGAGTTATCAATTTACTTCCTCGATACTAACGAGAAGGAAATTTTTAAGTACACACACTCTCTGAAAACTAACTGCTCAATGGGGTCCGACAGCATCTTAAGAATATTACTCTTAAAAATTAATTATTTCATTTCAATATTAATTTATGTATTAGATAAGGTATTTTCCAAAAATCGTAAAAGAAGCAACCATCGCCCAATATATTAAATGGAGACAGACATCTAATTCCAAATTACCGACCTATATCACTCCTAAGCTGCCTCTAAAAAATTATTGAGAATATAGCTAAATATCGCATTATGAAGTTTTTGGATAAACACAATATTCTATCAAAAAATCAATTCTAATTTAGAGCAAAATTGAGATGGAAATAAAATACTAGGTATATTTTTGGATTTAGTCGAAGCTTTTAACACTATTTCGCATATTATTTTTTTCAAAAGCTGAAAAATATTAATATTAATGGAATAATACTCCAATGGTTTCAAATCTATATGGAAAAAAGAACACACACTACGAAACTGTGCAATACAGTTAGTGATCCGGAATACATTAAATTTGGTGTACCACAAGGCAGCACTTAGGGTCCGATACTTTTTCTAATTTATTTAAATAACTTATTATCCAGCACTGAAGACGATGAAATTTAAATAATCAACTTTGCAGATGAAACAGTTATTTTCTATAAAGACACCACATATGTGAAAAAGCTGAAAAAAATTTTAGAACAATTAAATTATGGCTGGACAATATAATCTACTCATTACGGTACGAGTAACATGGGTGATGGCAAATGTAATTACTATTGATGATAAACTCAGATGGATAGCTCTTATCGACATGTTAACTGGCAAGCTTAAGAAACTTACATATACTGCTTTAAGATTTTAACCTAAATCCAATGCGTAGTGTGTATTTCGCGCTATTTAGAATAATTCTCAATAAATTCTTTTAGCATGAATTGGAGCCACTATTCCAAAAACTGAGGGTGCTAAATACCAACCAATTATTCATAAAGATGCTGCTGAATACATGAAAACCAAACCCTGCGTTTTATCACACATTCTAAGTGAACTCGGGTAAAAACTCAAAGAAAACTAGCTGTCCCGTTAATGAAAACCTAATTTTCTCAAAGACATGCATGTTTTGTAGGACCGCTAATATACAATAAGCTGCCACAAGAGATGGCAACTCTGTAGTATCCTAAATTTTACGTGCTTATAAAAGAATTATTTTTTCAAAATTGGAAGAAATCAGCTTAGATGATCAAAGCTATTCGTTCTATGTAATTATTTTCTGTCCTTATTTCCTATCTCGTAATTATCATGTTTTGTTTGCTTCCTGCTTATTTCTATTCTAATTCTGCTTTTTACCTTGATTTTACTCTGTTCTTAATATGTTTAATATGCTTTTACGTTAATTTTATTTACTCTGCTTCTTACTTCTTGTATACCTTTGATCTGCATCAAATTTTTTACTTTGTTACTTTTACTTATTTTCTATTTGTCTCCTTTTTGAATTTTCTGTTTTTACTATGTGGTTTAAATTAGTTCTACCTTACTTCTCACTTATGCACATATCAGTTTTTAGGAATATTAAAAACAATAATAAATAACTAGTTGAATTTAATGGCTACCTACCTCAGAACAGGTACTTTATATGCACCTAACGAAGTAGGAAACGGCTACCAGACTTGCACACAAAATATATATAATAATTAATGGTTTTTGTATTTACTGGTTTTAATTATGTAAAAATGTTTATGTTTATGTTGATGCAAGCTTCAAAATAAAGTTTTTTGCTTATAAACGCCGATCGCCGAAATCAAAAAGGTAGGTATATTATCGTTATTCTTCCCACCGGTCATCTCTTCTAGTCATGACAAATGTAAGAATAGTAAACTAAAGACAAACTTTGAAATACGATGAGTAATATCTGTGACCTGGATCCACTTATGATATTATATTTAGAAATGTGAATTTGCAACCTCCGCCAATTTTTGTATATTTAAAAAATATATTTACCCACACAGGGATGTCACCGAGTATTAAAATGGAGGTCTGCAGTTACGGCAGTACGAGGACTGCCGAAATAGATATGTGCTTGTCTCATTGCGCATAAATTACGTTTGTTATTTATTACTGAGAAAGTAACGTGACTACCACGTTGAAGAGACGATAGCGGGAACAAGTGGAGCTGGCTCGCGCGGGACAGGTGTACGGGCCCTCCGTGAGACCGGTGGAACTATTATACTGCGCCGAGTGAGAATATTTCATGCCATCCGATGTGTGAAATTAGTACTCGTAAATGATTTTCTTTAGAGGTGTTAATTTAACATTTTACTACCTCGTATGAAATTATAAACTGGAAAATTTTTATGGTTTTTAATAAACCGACCTAATTAGTACGAGGTGTTTTTAATTTTATGTAATTAGTATAATGAATATTCAAGTATTTAAAAAATATGCGAATTTTAATATTCACACAGCAATCGTTGATTTGATTGTAAAATTATGACATTATCGATATTTAATTGTATTACGAGAGCAAATCAATATTTTTCGTTCTTAAATTTATTTACACAGACTGCGGAAGCCAAGCACGTCGTGTATGATTTGACGGGCAGAACCATGACTGATGTTCAAAGAAGACGCTACCTCACCCATGGTAACTCGCTCTGTAGAACCATCTCTGGAGCTGTGGTGAAGGTTGACAGACATCCTACTCACTCTTTGTGCGTCACACTCGTCCGGCCACTTTTAAACTTCTCGACCCATAAAAAAACACACTTTTACGTGATAAAGCACTGTCCCTGTATTGTGATAAAAGTCTTCGATGAATTTCAGCCTCTTTCACAGAAATCGAGAAATGGGATCACTGCTTTATGTTCCTCTTTGGTGCAAACTGCTAGCGGAGCAGATACGTTTACACATAGATGGCAGATACCACGATCAAGATCAAATTTTGCATACGTGACCGCAGTATAAGTACCAATTCTAAGCACACATCCAACATGACAAACTTGAAAGTGTGTTATGGCGAAAGTGCAGATAATTTTTGATTCGCCCTCGTATATTAATTTTATAAAATCATATTTTATTTGCAGGGTTCCGATTTTTCAATCTTTGAAAAAATTCTATCTATCGAAAACATATAGTCACCAGCAGGACTCGAACTCAGAACATTCTATTTCCGGTAGGCAGATTCCTTCGAGAAAAAGTAGATGTCTCACTAATACGAATATATTTTGATGGAATTTGATGATATTCTATAGTACTATAGTTTAATTGTATAAAGCTGTCTAGCTCTTTCGATAGACAGATTTTTTTTACGTATTGACTCATCTAATTTATTTATATGCATTGTCTTTATTTTAGAACATTAAGAATAATAAGTTATTCCCGTGATTTAATAAGTTCCCTTTTTTACAACATTTAAAAATCAATTTTATTTCTCCATCATCTGTGGTAGTTTTAAGGACTCTTGACGTTGTACGTCAAACGTGCACCAATCGATTTTAGAGCAATGTTTATAGTGTATTTTTTTAATAAATTGTAAGAAAAAATATTTCAAATATTTACAAATTCAAATACGATAATATTAGCTTCCTTTTGTAATATTAACGAAGAATTTATGACCTAATTTGCATTCGAATGCATTGCTGAACCTATAACTGTTTTAGTACTGCAATAAAGTGAAACGTTCACACTTGTGACCGGATGTCCGGTTGGTAATGTGAAATTAAATTGGACTATCGCAAAATAATCATAAATATGTATTTATTCCAGAAAATAAACAAATTTGTGCGTCAAATGTAGGGGTGAAATGAACTTGGACATTTTAAAAATTAAAGCAGAACGATACAAATAAATAACGTCAAATTAATATTAAGAATTTGTACCGACACGAAGTATTACAATAACTCTGAATTATCTATTTTTGTTCGGAACTCGGAAGTGTGAATTGCTAGCGTACTGATTAATTTCCTATAGAAGGTTGCGAATTAATTAATATTTATTTAATGATTTTTTTTTAAATTTAGACATAGTATATCTAAATATTTGTATACTTACGAGTATATTCTTTGAAACACATGCAATCTGTATCAAGTCATATAAACCATTCCCAAACTATGCAGTAACACTGGTCTACATCATAATTAAACCTGTAATATTTCAATAAATACACGCAATATAAAATTCATATTTTAAATAATCTTAAAGAAAATATTAACGCTTAGGAATGATTAGTGAAAATCCAATTATAAAAAGGGAATCGTACAAAAATAATTATTTTTTCGACTCAATTCGTTGTCAAATTAATACGTTGGTAAAAATACCATTTGTGATATGAAAGACTGAGATCACACACTATTTTTATAGTGAAAAGAACAACAAATATAATTATTTCTCTCTCACTAATTAAATTAAGAAAGATAAGAAGGAAGGAAACATTGTATAGGATTTAATAAATGGTCTAAATTATGTTATTAATCATTTTTTCAAAATTGAATGCTCAATATTTAGAGTAAATTCGTGCCATTAAACCCATTTAAGCTAATTAAAACATTTTATCTAACTGTTATTTAGGGTAACACGAGTTGATAGCATGGCTTCGTTCGGGTATTTTGTATCACGGTATGGTAAAGGTTAATCTAATACCAGCAAGAAAAAACACCAAAGTAACGTTTCTATCGAATCTAATGAAATCGTATGATAGATTATTCTACCAAATAGTATTTATTACCTGTTGAGTGACATTTATTTAATAGTCACTTCAGAAAAGGCCATTTAATGAGAAAAATCTCCCCATTTACAGTTTTCTAAATTATACTTTCAAACTATGCACCTACTACTACGGGTGTGAATATCTATCATCTCTCAAAAAACAGTTAGTTTAAGGTTACGTGACACAAGCCGTTTGGCTCCATTAGATTATTTAAAAAAAGACTACAAATTATAGAAAATAATAATCGCCGCTAGGGTGGCGAGTCAGTGGAACCATAATCTTTCGCCATGTGATGTGCGTGTCGCGAAAAAGGTAAGTTTTGTTATTATTTAAATCATTTTAGAATATATTTGTTTGGGTATTTGTTTGCGTTAATTGGTTAAATTACTGAACACTTCCTTTTTTTGATAATTAATTAGAATTTTATCATATTTACTGTTTTCGATGAAAGTTTGAAGGATTCCATAATCACATATGCGAAAATAAAACGCTTGTTTTTGATTCTACTCTTGCAATTTACTTGAGACGTGTTTCGCCTTGTAAACATTATCAATCTAACAATTTAACTCAACAACTTGTATTATAAGTTTAATGGGGAACGGCTATACAATTTATTAACACTGTTGTCTCTTTTCATCTTATGCAAATAAAACTGTATCGCTGTCCTCCATTATAGTTATAAATATACGTTCTTGAGTAAAATTGTTACGTTGACAATGATTATTTTTATCATTCAGAAAAATGTGTCATATCAGATGAGGCTGCGCAGTAAATCGCCACTATCTAGCTGTGAAAACATACGTTCTTATATTCTCTTTTAAAAATTTAAAAGAAATGCCCGAAAATCGATAATTTTGATTAATATTAATGTAATTACGGCAGACCTCTTGCAGGTCAGCCTTAATGTTGTCATCTGAGTTTCCTCTTGGTCGTATTGACTGTTCAGGAGAGACATAAAATGGAACTCTATTCTACTCCCTCATCCAGTAAAGCGTCACTGTCTTTAAGATACTCGACATGTACAGTCCCTTAAGTTCCCTGCTAGTTCAAAGTTATGTTTTCAATTTTCCAGTTACGTCATTTCGTTATATTTTTTATTTTATTTATGTTTCAGGCCCCTTTATCTTTGGCAGACATTTGTCAGTTTGTATTTGGTAGTCTTAGAGAGTAGTCGATTACAATTTATTATGGAGTATCTAATGCCTCAACAACGTGTTGAAGTAATTATAATATTTTATTTAAATAATAATGGCAATGCTGTAAACATTAATGGTGGTCGCCACATGTTGGAATATCTTGGTGGTCGAATTGGGTCGATTGGGTCTGAAACACTTGTGGTTTCAATAGGATGGTGCCACCTCACACAGAGCCCGAGCTACGCTTGAAATTTTGCAAGAAAAATAACACGCGAGGGTGTGCGAGAATGGTATGAAAAATATGCTTAAAAGAGCACGCATTTGTGCCGCTACAGAAGTGGCCACTTGGCCGATGTCATATTCGATACATAATTCTATTAAACCAAGTAATAGATAGATAAAAACGAAATTAAATAATTATGTTTTATTTTGTAGTTATTTAAAAACAACATCGGCCCGGAACATATATTCACCCTGTACAAAAACAGATTATTAACAGCTCATTTAATAACCCTAATATATAAACCTTCAAAGGTTTATTATAGAACAATGTGAAAATAAAGCAGACAAAAAGCTAATTTGAATGTTGAACCAATGCCAGATTTAAGTAAACCTAACCAAACATTAAAACAATGAAATGAAATGTGTTACAGGTAATGAGAAATAATAAAAATTCTTAAATATAATTCATGCAATTTGAAGGACATTGCTTTCAAAGATATCGACACACGTGACACACGGCATTCACAAAGCGTATTTATGGAGTAATGCTATCTTTGCTGAATAGTGAGCATATATTACACGCTCGTACTCGTTGACCTCGTTAATTAAAAGACTTCATTATCAAAGATCTGTTATCTGCTTTCCGAAATCAAGGTAAGACACCAAACTTCATGTTCAAATTAGGTTTAGTTATATCAACTTTGTATAATACACTAATTTTATATATGTACCAGTAAAATTGCAGCCAAATTAATACACTAAATGGTTTTAAAAAAAATTAAAAACTAATTTTAATACTTTTTATAAGTATTTAAAATATCACAAACCTATGTTCTGAATAATTACAATTTCACAATAATAATGCGTTCTCGTTAATAATACTAGTTTTAATATTTACAATATTAATTTTGTGGCTTATTATGTTCATTTTTTTATAGATTATTTAACCTTGTTTATAATTAATCACTTGATTATTAATTCTTAAACATCAATCGGTTTCGAAAAATATAATTTTCTTCTTCAGGATGTAAGATTAACTAATTAACTAACATTGGAATAACGTGACATATATTTTTTGGTAAGTCGATTTTACATTCTGAAGAAGAAAATGATGTTTCTCGAAATCGGTTGATCTTTAAAAATTACTCATTGAGTGGTTAATTATAAACAAAGTTAAATAATCTTTAAAATAATAATTTTAATTGTTGTTACATACGCACTATAATCCTTTAAATAAAACATAAATATATCTGCTCAAATATGTTGTCAAGAAAGTAGTAGTAACGACTTGACAACTTGATTAAAGTGTTGTATTTTAAAAGCTGACCGTTATAGTTATATATTAGTTATGTAAATGGCTACCTACGCCCACAGCCCTAATAATAATCAGTAAAATGTCTTACCGTTTTATTTTTTTTATTTTAAAATACCAAAACAAATGCCCGGAACAGAACAAATATTTACAGTCGTAAATTATAAGATGTAAAAATTGATATCATTCATGGTGTTTAATATGGAGGTAGGTACGCAAGCTTCGGGTACACGTCACCATACAAAATTTACCCGGGAACAATTTATTACAGTTGAAATGTGAGGAGTGTTCCAATAAAAATTTGAATAAATTGCCATCACCGGAAACGGGAGTGTTCATACCATTTCATAATGATGTAAAAAGCTCAAGTTTATCAGCTTTTTGTGGATTAAAAGAGTATTTATTTTGATCATGCTTTTTCGTTCTACATTTTTATTATTTCGTCGGATTAGTTTTTTAATATATGAATCACGCACTAGTATCTTTTGAACGATTTTAATTAACTTAATCAGATTAGAAACTGATTAAAAAAAATCAAATTGGACAAATTAATATTCAATGACCTAGAATAAATTTTGTTTATTATTTGTACTGCTCTCACATTACAACCAGTATTTTAATTTAAAATATAAATACTTGGTGAGAAAAAATATTATCACGATTATAAAATAATTTTAGGTACAGGTTCATAACTGATTACCTAAACATTGAAAAGTAAAAAGAATAATTAAATTTTAGGTGATAAATAGGTTATGCATATTTCTTCGTAATTAATTATTTTTCTTTGGTACAGTGATTTTATAAACAAAAGAAAACAATGAGTTTGATCGTATCATCAAAAAATTTGTTAATTTTAAAAATGTAATTCAGCACCTTTGTTTCAACATATTTTTGTGTAAGAAATATTATCACACTACGAATATAAAATAATGTACATGATAATTAGTAAAAAATCTACGAAATTTAACCGGAAGTATGTGTATCAACAAAACAATAGTGTAAATTAATTTAACCTTTGTATATTCCAGTAAATTAATTTATAAATGTGAGTTAACGTGCTTGTGGTCAAGTGGTTATGATACTCGCCTAGTGATTTAGTGGTCGGGGGTTCGAACCTCGTTCCAGGAGGGCTTCAGGCTAGTCCTGTTTTAATAACGCAAGCATTTAGCTTAGTTTTAAAATAGTACGAATATTGATGTGACACGTATTTTTTGTATTCGTAATTTAAATATATATTTGGAGTATTGTATATTATTACTAATTGTATTAAAAAAATATTCATAGTCAATGATCGATTTAGACACAGAAATCTTGTGTTTTACACTTTTATTGATTTTTTCCGTTTTACAACGGTAATGCAAAAAATGTACATTTTATACGAACAAAATGATAGTCATCTAACAGAAAATTCGCTCCAATGGTACGCCCGAGGCTCCGCTGCATAAAAACTGATTCCAGATGGGGAAATATATAATGCATATTCAAATATTTGGTTGAATAAACTGATAAAAACAGTAACTGCCGCGTTCGTAAAAAATTACTGAAATGTGAACAAAAGCATTTTCACATATCTAGTCATATGATCTTCTTACGTACATATAATACTGTTTACACACTTTGTAAAAAATAAATCTGACTGAAAAATACTAAATGTACACACAACATATGAATCTTTCTCAAATCCAATGCAAAAGAACGTTACCATCCAAATGGCCAATAATTAGATGTGCCAGTTACAAGTAAACAGTAGTAGATATCCGTGTTAAAATACATATATACAAATATACACGTTAATAAGTAGAAGTAAATTATGAACAGTAGTGATAAAGTTCTGCGAGTATTAAGTGATTAGAATTGAATAGGTACAATACTGAATTAACAAGAACATCAGTTTACCGGCAATAGTAAAGTTAGACTTACGATGAACATCGAAGTATCGATAAATCAAATCATTTAATTTACAAATTTCATGACATCGCATAAAAAGCTTATAAAAATATGTATTCTTTTAAATATTTATTATCATACATTTATTTTATTTTATTTTAATAATAAAAAATCCACATAATGCCATGGCAAAAGTGTTTTAACTAGAAACATAGAATATATTTTAGATACTATTGTTTCTTTTGTTTACAAAATATTATTGACATTATTTTTCGATATTTTAAAATGAAATAACTCATTACACATAACATCGTCGTATTAATTGAGACGTGTTTTTCTCATGTCTCATTTACATGAAATTAATTAAAACTAGAAAAATGATGAATTCATAGAAATACAAGACATTCAATGCAAATTATCGTATGCAGTAGAAAAAAAAAATCATGTCACATAATCGTATTTTCTTTCTTTCTCTTCAAATTATTCGTAATACAAAAAAAAAATTATGATCAAAGGGTTTTAATTCACAAAGCTCGATTGGATAAAATACCAAATAAAAATTAATTTATTCAATTCTACCAATCCCAGAAATTTTATAAACACTAGAGTTAATGTATACTTAACAGACGAAATTTAAAGTATGTGGTAGTTAAAATCTCTAAACATTCTGACTATTCAGGTCATCCAAAACATCTCCGTTTTGTTACATTTATTAATTATAATCTAATCAGTTATGAATAGTTTATTTGGATTAGGAGTGTTAACACGATAATGTACAATTAAAATTCTTTATAAAATTTGTATCACGATGTGAACGCTTAAAAAATAGACCAATGCTATTAAGAAAATTATTACAATACCAGTATATGGCTACTAACAGGGTCTGGGTTGACAACATTTCTAATGTAAATGTATTAATAAGTAAAGATAACTATTTACTTACAACTAACGAGGAAAGCTAGAATTATGATATATAACAAATCATTATGCAGGTAAAGATAGAAATCAGCAATGGCTTGTCGGTTATCATGGTTGAGTAACCTCAAAAAGTGGCTCAATGTCCAAAATGTTGGTGATCTTATACAGGATACATCAACACACTAACATGGTCGCTAATCTTCGATAGAAGGCGGCACATGAAGAAGTCTTGTTAAAAATTGTGCGCGCGCACACACCCGCAACATTGTTCATAACTACCCCAATTTTTAGATTTTTTTCCGTATTAACGTCATCTAAATTTGCTTAAATCAATGAAGTATTTAATCAGAGATTCTATTAAATGAAATTTAAATTAATATAGGTACTATTAAAGTGAGGCACTTAAAGATACCTATCATAAAAGACACAAGGTACAAGATGCTACTTCATGATTTTTCTTAATGATTGCATAAGTATTCCTATATAGATTTACAATTACCTTATTTACAAAATATATCTAGGTATCGTGTAATAAAATGCAATTTTATATTTTAATTACTAATAATTGACACGGGCTAACACTTAAGCGTCGTACATTGTTATTAACAATTGTTTTTCCTTTGTTAATTGTTTTATCTTGTCTAGAATTTTTCTTTTGACTATAAAAAGTACAAACGGATGTACTGTTATATTGACCTGTGAAACACAAACACTTGTTAGATTCTCGTAACATGAGAAAGTACTTAAACTAATATAGGTATACTTAATTATTTATTTGTTTATATATTTGTAAAAAATGTGCAGTGTTTTCGATTCGGGTTTTTTAAAACAATTTTGAGTAGTTCTTAATATAATACTTATATTGTGTATCGGCTACAAAATTTGGATGAACACATGAAAACCACACCGCAGACGTAATTATTTTTAGAAAATAAAGACGCGAGTATGTAGAACAGGATTACGACAAATAAATTTAACATTTCTTTAATTATTAAAGTGTTCTCAAATGTTTTGAAGACATTCAAAACGACGCGATTATAAAATAAATGTATCGCTTTCCGCGCTCGTTTCGTATCAAAGATCTTTTATTTCTGTTAATCCGTATGTAAGCCCGCGGATTGATAGCCGCGTTTATTAAAATTAAATGCTTGAATTTGTTAGCAACCCATCAGCAATTTTCGCTGTCACCGAAATAAAAGTGAATATGTTTATTGTTATGCGGCGACACAATAAGCCGATCCGGAGAGCACAATGGAAATTTATTTTTTCCCCCACAATAAATAAACGAGAATAACACATTAAATAGTGACCAAGATAAAGATCTCTTCATTTCTTTCTTAATAAAAAAATATCGTGGAAAAATCTGGCGGGAAGATAAGGAAACCTGCTGGTGATGGGACCATTTGTCTCGGTTAGTGATCGCTCTTTGTCCTGTGCTCGGAAACTCCGGCGTACTTTCTACGACATTTCTGCCAAAATTTCCACGTTCACCGACAATCCTTGTTGAAACTCGATTAAGCTTGTCGATCAAATCATAAACACCTATCCTTAGAGTTCTTGGATATTTGTCAGTTCTTGACTTTTTGTCAGTTTTTGAATATTTCTTGAATCGTTCGGTTCCTAAGCCCGCCCGTTTATTAATTTTAGCAAAAATTGATATTTAAATGGTGTTTATTATATTTTCTTGTATTGTCACGAATATAGGATATCAAATCTTTATTTTATTGTAAATTATTTTATTGTATTTATTTTATTATAAATTATAAATTAATATTATATTTATTATTATAAATAATAAATATTTAATATAAATTTATTATAAATTATAAATTAATATTTATTTTATTGTAAAATGTGTCTGAATATTAGGCGGAGATCAAAAATATATTTTATGATTCACATTATAAATGAAAAATATCCATTAGGGTGCATTTAAAAAACGCAAAACGATTATAGTTTGAATACTAATTTAATGTATTAATTATAAATATACACATATAAAATCAAATTTTGTCGAAAAATATTGTTTTTTTTTAATAATTACAACTTCACAATAAGAATGTGTTCTCCTTATAGTTTATTTACAAGAGAATAGTGAAGATGTTTTAAAAAATCGTACTAGTTTAGTTGAAATTAATAATAATATGCTGAAAACTGAGAAATATTGAAATTAAAAGTAACAATAAATGGAAATGTTATAACATTTAATACATCACAAATTGTGACGAATAAATACTAAATATTGTATCATATTTTGAGATACAGTAGTATAAAAATACCTTATTCATGTCATCAATTCAATATAAATAATTAATCACATAAGTTATGGCACGAAGTCAAGAATACGAGCATTCTAGAAAAACTCGTTTTATAATAAAAATTGATGCTTTAATTAAATTATAATGGAAAGTTAAACAAACTCGATTCATAATGGAATTAACGTTAAAATTCAGTAATTCCTTAGAGCGAAATTTACAAAAATGTGATATTTAACTATATTTGTGAAATTGCAGATTGATTTCTGAAACTCCTAAAATATAAAGTTACATCTTGATACTTGAGATATCATATTAACTGAACAACATATTTTATTTCGGCTGGAACAATACACCTAATCAACAATAATATATTATGATCTTATTTCCTTTCATATTTAAGATATATCTACTATGCGTAATACTCACCGTGCGACTCTCCTGTACGTTGACTGTCCTGAACACCATCAAGAAGTTATCTGTTATTTTATCGTTTATTTGAAAGTAAAAATAAGAAAACTTAAGGTTCATTCCCGTTGTACATTTTTTACGGAATATATTTATAGCGTTACATCATATAATACGTGTTTTTTTTAATACAGGCCACAATGAAAAATAACTATTTTAATGCAAGTGTTAAATTATGTATATGTATTTAAGACATTTTCAATATACGCCTGTATTTAAGCTTTATTGTTAAATTGAGTACTTTTAGATAAACGCATGCTTCTTCAAAACACATAAATATATGTAGTTATCTAGCACATGACACGAAAACACACATTGTAGGTACACGTCCCGATGATAATCGAATAAACTCATTGTTATTTATGTATTGTAGTAATCGAACAGAAAATTCAGTAAAATATATTATGTTTATGGGCGGAATTCTGAATGCTTTGTAATAAATATCAAACGATAACAATGGATTTTGTAGAGAAAATTGTTTAATGACCTGAACTGAATGGGATTCGCCTTCAGCGCTTCTTTCAACAAAACAGTATACGGAATATGAAAAAACTGTTACAAATAAATACATTTTTTAATTTTGTCATAAACCTTTAAATATTTATGATTGTGGTATAATTAAATAGCCTTCTAATTAATAAAACTATTTTAATCGAAATTTTAGTAAAAAATACTTTATAAACCTTACATCATATCTTCTTGGTTTTATTCTTAATGAGAGATATGGGATCGCAGATTCTGCGACTGGCTGTTGTGGATGACGGAGTGGATGATTAGTCACTACCTTTCCGGTGACCTGGTACATTTAACAGCATATTAGACTAATAATATTTTACTGATGTCTTGATGATCTGAAGATAAGGAGTCGTATTTTTACCACCATATTTTTAGAGCGTTTTCCTCCTGCACTCCATATTTTTTAAGAATCTGTCTCACTAACACATCTAATTTATTGGTATATTTTTTTCTATTCTATTAAATTCGAATCCATAGTTATTTTTAAAATTGATATTCAATTAATCGTACACAATTCTTGATAAAGTTACCGAATAAGCAGCATGATATAGAATAAAATAAACCACCCTGCAGTAAATATGATAGTTTAAAAATATGTATGTGTACTCTTATATTAATGATTTGATTGAATTCCAATTAATATTTTGCAATTTTTAATCCCTAGTGGTAAAAAATAATTTTTTGAACTTAATCGTATATTTATCAATTAATTATTGATACTTGCCGGTTGAACCTTTACAGTTTAAAATAATTATTTTTTAAATATGTTCTAATATTGCATTTACACAATAAAAATTGATTTCATTAAAAATATATATTTTTAAGGGGAACATTTTTGTTGTAAAATTGTGTTTTCAGAACATAATTCTATGACATGTTGGTATATGGTAAATACATATTAAATTATCTAATCAATTAGAAAGATATATAGAAAAAAACTATTTATCTAAAAAATATTTAGTAGCTACTAAAGCTACTAAAAGCTAAAATTTGTCAAAAACGTATTCGACTGCCATAGCGAAAATAGTAACGTACTTATCCCGGATAGGAAGATGTCCAGAGGTATCTTTCTAGTTGATTAATTTAATTTGTTTTAAAAATATAATTGTTATTAAACGTTTTATTACTCTAATGAATGATACATATTAATTTCATTAGATATATTTTCACTCACTTTGACATTAAACATCGTTTGATATAAATATACAACATGATACTTCAAAAATTATATTTTATAAATATTATTACGTTACAAAAAACTAATTATCAAAAAACCTAGGCTATTGTAAAAGCTATTAGCACATTAAAGAATAATTATGTGATGAATAATAATAATAATAATCTAATACATCAGATAATGTAGATTCAACTATACCAATAGATCATAAAATATGGCTTCGACAAGAATTTGTCAATTTTCTTTATATTATCGCATACGATAGCTTCAATAGGGTGAAGTCTAAGGGTAGTCGGTCAGTCCTGGGTTGACCGAGGGTTGGAGATATCAATGTATCACTTTAACCTTATACCTCCTCAATACGGAGGATAAGCGGTGAGCACGGAATGAGAGTGGGCCCTGCAAGCACTGCCACCGGTGATAGATAGACTTTTGAAAAGCACCCGTAATGTCCATAACTGTGAAATTGATAGGGGCGTCTCCACATGGGGGTTGTCCACAATAATATTTTACTAACGAATTATTATTTTCAAGTTTCGTCTGTTTACTAAAGTCTTACATTCCATTCCATCTGAATGTATCAGTGCTTGTGTACATCTTACTAGTTCAAGTGTATTTTAAGGTTGATAATTGGTAAAAAAAATTATTCAACATTGAAATTTAATAGATTTATTAAGTAGATTTTTTTTTAATAGTTAGTTTTCTGTATTAAAAATATAAATTAGTGCTTCTTTCAATCATTGCTTTAATATTAACATTTTAATATTTATACTTTTAAAATTAGCAATATTAACTTGGTGGTTAAGATTCATATTTTTTATTTATTATCTTAGTTTAATAACCACAATTGAGTTTAAAAATTTGCATATAAATGGTGTAGGTCACAAATTAAATAATTTGGAATCGTTGGAGATAAATAAAGCATGTAAAAGTAATCAGGAAATTCTAAACAGCCAACTAAATTTAACTACAAGTCCTATTCTAAAATTTTTTTCCTAAAAATTATTCGACTAAATTTGTATTGAGCAGAAATTTGAGTTAGGTACTAAATTTACTTTTTAAATAATTGTAGTTTTTTTTTTTTTTTTTTTTTAAATTTAAAAATAGATTCTGGATAAATAGAAAAACAATGCTATATTTTTAGTTAGTTTTGACATATCCTGAAGAAGGAAAAGGTGTTTTCCGAAACCGGTAGATGTTTTTTAAACTCATTTGTGGTTATTAAACTAAGATAATAAATAAAAAATATTTTAATATTTGTTGCAAACTTTACTTTGTGGTTTTTATAAATTTTAATATAAATTATTTAAAACTACCACCATCATAACAATTTACCTAAGTTAAGTATCTACTAGATTTATTTTTTAAATATATATTTTTTTAAATATATTTTTTTTAAATATTATTTTAAAAACGTTAGGATATTTTAACATAAATGGTTTTAGTTAGTTTATTTGACATCCTGATGAAGAAAATTGTATTTTCCGAAACCAGTTGGTGTATTAAATTAAACTCATAAAGTGGTTAAAAAGAAAGCTTTAATTAATTTATATTTATATTAATTTACACGTTATATCGTATTAAATGTTTTTTTTTTCATAAATCAAAATTACACGTACCTACATATATTTATATAAACACGCCAGATTGAATTATTATTTGCACATGCTAGAGAAATGAGTTTTCTGCTCGTGATATTAGTAAAGCGTTTAAGTGCCTCATCTTTATTTTCGAAGAGGTAATAAAATGGTTAAATATTTGACCTCGCAATCTGACCTCTTGGCATTTCCCCAAAACGCTGACCGCTTACTGGGAGCAATAAAAAGGTAATAGTAAAAAAATGATTGCCTCCGTCTACGGAGAAGGGTGGTACATCCTACCTATCTTTTCGCGGAAGCTGTACTAGAAATATTACCACGAAGCCCGCACATCTGTTAAAAAGTACCTACATGTATCAATTTTCTGTGGGATCTGTGTACCAAGTTTTAATATACTATATGGATGGTATTCTGTAACAATTTGTTAATACACTCAACTCAAAATTAGTTATTTATGTTAAAAATTTGATATCTTTATTATTAAAAAAATATGAGTGCGGGCTTTATTGTGCTTTAGTGTTGCATAACTGATTTTTTTTAATATTGAAACAAGAATAATGTAGAACACGTTTAACTTAATTTTTAATAACACCTTAATCTTCTCAAACCAATATTACATAATTTTCTGTTACTTTGGTCGCTTATAGGTTAAATTATTGTAGTTATACAAATGTTTTCCAGACGTCTTAGCTACTTAAACTAAACGAATATGTCTTTACGCTCAAGAATCGGATATTTTTTCAATTTTGAACGTTAAGTATATTGTTGCAAGATAATTCCAATAATGAACTAACTATTATCAAACGAAGGAAAACTGCATTATTAGAACATAAATCAATGAGAAGTATGAACTGTATACTATGAGGCATTATGCAGGGAAATAAAGAAGTTGGCGAAAAATGTAGGTAAAAAGTGGCTCAATGTCTAAAATATCGGTGATCTTATATATATTGCACGGGATAAATTAGAGTACTGCAAGCTGATCGCCAACTTTAGATAGAAGATGACAAAAAAAAAAAGTACATTATGTCCATGTTAGCACTATTTAAGTGATACTTTTACGTTTTATAAAATATGTGGTCACAGACTGAAGCTCGCAACTGCTGTTTCATTTCTACATATCTAATACATTATTATCCATTATAATACAACATCATACATAAAAGCGGCATAAAATACAAATTTATTACACAAAACAGACGGTTTCAAATAATAAAGAGCGGAATAATCAGTCGTTTTTTCGTTAAAGGATGAGCTCGAGGCACGGTCTGGGTGACCCCGACAGGAAATAGATATTATAATGCTAATAAGGGAACGTTTCCGATGATGCAGCGCAGCTAGTCCGTATGAATATTATATATCTACATACTTCCGCCGGCCGACAAATGTAACGCCTAATTCCAAAACCCCCTAAAACGGATTTCAGATAATTTGAGTTAAATGTGCAATTTTGTAGATTTTTTTGTCAACTACACGAAGACCATATTGTTTCTCGCAAAAGCCACTTAAATCTATTGATATTGCGTATTAAAAATAAGGTTGGTTCCAAAATACCCCAAAGGAGACAGAGCATACGTTGCTATTCCCCAAAAAATTAAATCAGCGAATCACAATGCTTATTGATGATCACGTAATATAAAATCCAGTATAGCTGCCAGAACGATAAAATACAGAAAAAAAAATTTACATCACACAATCATCTCTTTAAAAAATACTGATGTAAAAAAAAACATTTTGTACATTTCCTTTCAAAATATACGTTTTTACCCATAACTCAAAAACACATCGTTTTGGGGGGTTTTGGAATTAGGTGCTACAAATGTATGTTATAATGCAGATGCCACTCAATGGCGTGATTTGAACGGTGACATTTCGTTCCGCGCGCGCCACGCTAAATTATAAAAATCGCTAATTAAAAATAATTAACAGGAAATAAAAATATGCTTCATGAATATTATACTGCCAACGGTGACAAATGAGAAAATGTATACCGGCATTAAAAGGTATTGTTTCGTTTATCTGTAGGAACATATCTGGAAATATGTACATCTATTTGCTATCTAATGAGTTCATTATGCGTGAAATTATTATTACAATGAAGTTAAAAATCGTTTCATGCGCGTTTGTTTTGTGTAACAATTTCAAAACTGTTTTTTAAACCTAAATACATTTAATTTATGAACAGTACTTACATTCTTACTGTGTAAGTGATTACTATGCAAATACGCGCAGTAAGCGTTTTTGAAAAATTATGATTGTGTATTTCAGTTTGGGTGATGCCCATATAGGGCGGACTTACCACTTAATACTTACAACTTCTCTTATTTTTACTGCCTTTTTTCACCATGTCTTGTGATCATGTTATGATCAGTTGATATTGCGATCAATAATTATACAAAATACATTGTTTAAACCACTATTTATTATATAATTAATAAATAGTGGTTAAAACAAAATATTTTTTTAAAATTATTAATATAAAATAAGGCCACAAAGTAATTTTGCTAATATTGAAGAAGATATTATGAGCAGTTGTCAAGTCTTTTAAGTCAAAGGTTTTCAGGTTTTTTTTATCTTTCTTAATCCTAATTGCTTCGACCAATTTTAATGTTTAGTGATACTGAAAAAAAAACAACGAATTTTTTCTTAATTTATTAAAATCTAAGTTTTAATGAAAATTGATGTAACATATACTTCATTAGTACCTGTGTATTCTTTTTTGGTTTTATATAGCAGCTAATTACTTTGTAACAATTAAGTCAAGATAAATAAGTTGTCAATATTTTTTCGGTATTTAGTTTTTTTACTTTATTTATTAGCACTTATTTTATACAACCTTCTATAAATTGTACGATAGATACAAAATTTTAATAAATTATGTTGTATAAGTTAAGAATATAAATAAACAATAAAATCGAATGATTAAATATCTAATTATGATTATCTAATTATAAAATATTGAGAGAGAGATTTTTTAAATAAATTTATTTGAACATTAAAAAAAAATTACTAATTGTTAATTGACATATTTGTAGACTAACTTAATATATGATTTTTTTATATGTTATTTTAATCATTTCGGTATGTTAAATAATAATAATAATGTGTGTATTCCAGAGTGATCATTTTAGTAGTGCCTAATTGATTATTGGAATAAAAATATTGTATTATAAGAAAAACATTTTGCGAAAAAAAAAGATTGAGAATTTTTGTATTAATGTAAACTATATATAACATTATTAAAATTAGGTAAATATATGATTATATTATAAAGGTTTCTCTCATTAAATTCATATCCCGATGTATGACAGACTCAATATGGTAAAAAAAACGTACGCATTCTATTTGGACTGCACAATGGATGGATCCAAATAATTATACGGGTAATAATCTACTTAAAATAATTCAAAGATTTATTCCTCGCACTCCCTGGTTCTCCAAAAGAAAAGTCTCTAAAAGAACAATATTAAATATTTCTAGAATGAGAATTGAGCATTGCAATGTGTGAGTGTGGTGCCGAGGAGGAAACCCTTGACCATATCTTTTTTGCCTGTTCATTGCGGATCACATGTTTTTTTACAGTAATCTCGTCAATGGTAATTTTCAACTCCCGGTTAACTTATATCATCTTCTTTCCATTAACTCGCCATATTTAATCTATATAATAACAATTTTTTTGAAAGACAATGGTATCGACTTGTAATATAATATTTCCAATTCTATAATATTATAGTAATTATTTCTATAAGATGAAGATTTAACTTGATTAATGGCACAAATTACTCTTGAAGGGTGGATTGTCTATTTAAAAGAATAAGAAGAAGATTATATTATATATTGTGATCGCAGAACGAAGTAAAACTATCTATATTAAATATGACAAAAATGATAAAACAGTATCCAGAAATAACTTTATAGATACCTAAGTGTATACCCTACTCATTTAAAAATGAATGTATGTACGTATAACTATTTTATATTTTTTCAACAGATTATTGAAATTATTTTAAATAACTCTCATTATTTGAAAAAAAAAAATATATATATATATAAATTTGCTTTTTGCCATAAAGCATATTACCATAACCTATTAAGAAAATTTACAAATTTTCTTGTAGAACCCAAATATTTATAACGTTACATATATTCGCATTTCACGTAACTGGTACTGTCTTAGCCATTAAGTTCCATTTGAGTAGGCAGCACTATTGAATTATTAGAACCTGACGAACGTAGAATATTAAGAGGAATGCCTTCAAAATTTATATCCTTAGTACGTGTTGTCACGTAGATATATTTTCCCATCAGCGGAATGCGTACGTGTTAATAAAGACATGTGAAATATTTTGAAACATTGATGCGGACCTATAATGATAAAAATTTGAATTTTTATTGATATTTTTTTTCAGTTTGACGTGCGTGTTGATTTATACCAAGTACACGCCGAATTCAAAAAATGTAAGACGAATTTTGGTAGAGTCTGAATTAGAAAATGTATTCTCCAATAACCCATTTACCGACACGCGAAACCGCGACACTTGCCATGTGCCAGGGGTAATAAAATAAATTAAATTCGTTAAAAAATCCACCTTTCACACGTTTTTTCTTCCATGTTGACTGTGGGTGTGTGTGAAGTGTAAGTTGACTGTGTGTGTGAAGTATTAGAGGAGAGACGTCTGCGCCCCACGGTTCCCATTCGCGATTTAATTTTATGTATTTTTCATGCAAAGTTGAGCAGCGCCATATTTCTAAATCCTGTAATAAATTTTGCTATACGGTGCTTCGCGAGTTACTCGCTTTTAATTTAGAGCTTTTCTCCCCGATCCACCCTTCCCGAGAAACCTTTCCTCCCGAGTGGGATTCACGCGCATATAGGACGTACAAAGCCACGTTGTAAGAAGAGTTTATTGCTAGAGCCTCAAACATTTATTAGTAATCATCTTAAACCTTATCTTTTTATACCGCACTCGGCGATAGTAAGTATTGGCCGATGATTCCTGGCACCCACGTTTTACAATAAAAATTCAGTGAAATCGTAGGTAATGGTGGTCCTTGATTTTCTATGTGTAAAGGATGAATTGTTCCGTTCGCGATACTAACACCAAAATACTATTAATATATGTATTATTTTAACTTAAATTCTTTTAAAAAAAATTAATACTGATGTAAAATATTTGTATGTCTTAATAATGTTTTCTTCACTAGGTAATATACGTTTTGAACATTTCATAAAACATAATATATTTATTTTTTATGTTTGAGCGATGGATTAAATTTCTTGTAGGTTTCTATATTTAACATGTCGTATCAAGTCTAAACGATCATAATAATGTTTAAAAAGTCTTTAGCAAAAAAAATGGAATATTCCTTATTACCTTATTATTATTATTAAAAATTGGAATATTATATATTATTATTATGAGTACTTTGTTTAATATTTCGAAAATAATGGGGTCGAACCGCATGCATTAATGGCGCTACCGGTACATAATTTTTTTTTAAATTGAAAATGGTATCCGGAAAATTGTTCGCTGACAACTTTTTTGGACCAAAAATTAATCCCAATCATTAATTAATTTAATTATTAATGAAATGAATTAATAATTGTACTCTGAAAATTAGTCGTCGAATATATTGAAAAAATATATTTTTAATAAATATGATTGTTTTCCATTATAATAATAGCATTTTTTGCTGTTTTAATTAAAAATGTGTTTTGAAACATTGTTATATTAATAAAAGAAATATTTCATATACCGAACTGCTGTGCTCCAGTTGTTTACGTTCATATGTAGATACAAATGTAAATATAGAATTATTAATTACATATTTTTAAAATAACTCACATTTATGTAAAATATTTGATTTAATATATGCGGCAAATAATTATCTAGTCAGAGAATTGTAGGATAATAATTATGGACCGCATACAATTAAGGAAGGGCAGAATTGTGGGCGAACAATGTTCATAAACCCATTAAAAATATTATTTATTGTTTGATCACCAATATTTATTATATTAATTTGAGATTAATTTCCTATATAAATGATCAATTATCATATATTGAGAGTTGAATGTAGTGTTTTCGTACAATGTTGTATATGATTTGAGGACTATTTGGATGTTACCAATTATTTCCCTAAATTTTGTTTTGTTATTTTTTTTTGGTATGTACATTTTCTAATCTTCAATTCGTTTTTTGTTTTTACTATATTAAAATGAATTACATTATCCTTTCACTAATTATAAGAAATTATTAAACAAACTAAGATTTTAATTATTTACGTTTATTCAAGTTCTACAAGTATACGATAATTAAATGATCTAATTGTATAAAATCCAATCATACAAATATTCCACTACGTGCTTCCAGACGAAATAATTCAGACACTTTGTCAAATTAAATTCTGTGGAAAATCCTCTATTATATTTCCGCACACATTCGTAAATACGCGCCACTAAGGAATATGTAAATATATGCCCCTTATAGGAATAATGAAATGTTTTAAGACACATTTATTTTCTTCGGTATACAAAATATTCTAGTTTTATCAAATAATTCTCTACTACTATATAGAAAGCATTTATTGTACCTTTGTTCTATTTAATAAATAATCTATCTAAATACTAAGTAAATGAGTTAATTTTCCAATCAATAGATTTGATAAATTCTTATATGTATGTAATATTATACATATATGTAGTTTCATTGCAATTGTGAGTAAGTAGAAAGAATTGAAACTGTAACGTGTTATTTATTCTTATATAAGATTAAGGCAACGTACCTACTTATATTATTTTTTACCTTAATCATATCAATAATATTTTTGTATTAAAATAACTATTATGCACCTGATAATATGTCTTATATATAACACGCACACGTGGTATGGAAGGAATGACATTATATAATACATATATTTTTTAAAACCTGTATTTTAAAATAATAAATCCATGAGATGTATGAATTTAGAAGTGGTAAGAGATGTGTATCAAAAAGTGTGGGGCTCTATCCGTAGGAAAATAGTATGAAGTTAAGTTGAAATTATATTTGTTTTATGAAGATTTGTTAATTTCTAATAATTAATACCTTTTTTCTTAATAACGCTAAATCATTATAGGAATTAGTAATATTACAGAAGTACAGAATTAACAGAAACTATATTGAATTTTTTATTTAGCGAAAATGACAAAAATCACATCACAAGTTTAAACAAAAGTTTGTCAAACGGCAGGTACTAATTATACTTCCTATACTAAGTTATGTATTGAGAATTTATAATGCTAGATTACCATAATGTACATAATATATGTTATTAATTTGTGATCTATTTAAACTATTCTAATTCAAACGTTTCTGAATTATTTTTTATTTTTGACAAAGTAAATCAATAAGCTTTATGTAGGTATCAGATTTGTTTTTTTAGTATGTCTAATCTCACTCGAATTGAAAGTAAATAAAAATATATATATATTAAATTCTGCACCTAGATAAATATCACAGAATTTTACAAATTAACTAATGCAGGCGCACAAAGTTGCTTTTCAAGAATCTGGAATACAGACATACGTACGCTTATATCACTATACGGATTTCTTAGAACCTTTCCGAGCTACGCAAATCAGCGACAAGCGAGGAGACGGGAACCCAAGTCGCGGTGAATATTCATAAAATAAGCAATCGGAAACGAGGCAGGACGGGGAAGAGGGGGAGATTTTCCATTAGGAAAATTAATATCAGCCTCGGCAGATCATCTCGAGTGATTTGCAAATATTACAACCGGCGCCGAACGTCGGAAAATTTACCAGCAAAACATATTTGGTTGAAATTGGAGAGCTGCGCTACGGGAGGTGGTGGAGTGTGGTCGCTTTCTGGGTGACTGGAAATATAAAACAACATATATTTAATAAATGAATGATTTAGCAACCTAGAATATGTCTTCTTTTTATATTAATATGCATATCTTTATAATGTATTTTATTATTTTTATTCTATCCATTAAAACTCGTATCTGCCATACTATCACATACTTATAAGTTAGCAGATAGAATACGAGAAAATGTTTATTTCGAACCGTGATTCATACCTTATAATGTAATTTAATATATAATTATCGTCAGAATTATATAGTTCTAGCGGTCTGTATCCGGCGATGCTCGGGATTCAGATTTTGTTGTAATTTAAAATAGAGATTTAGGAGGAGGAGGTGCCTTTGTTTTGTACAGACACTAAATAATAACGATGAAAGCAAAATTTGATTCATAAAAAGAGAGAATAAATGTCCAGGTGTTGGAAGAGAGGGCGGGATTATTATATTTTCGTCAGGGTCCTAAAGAGGAACTATGTTAAATTTGGAAATGATAGCATTCAATATAATACACATTTATATTACGGAAAAGTAGTGGAGAAGAGGATACCCATATTTACGCAGCATAGATAGTTTTGTTATTAGAAAGATTATAGGTTTATGTTTCGTGTTTCTTGTTACTCTTCTGATTACAAATATTTTGGTTTCTTGACTGAAAATACTTATTTACATCCTGATAATATGCATTTTTTAATATATGCAGTATTTGAATATTTCAGAATTAAGAAATACGTTATTTGGAATTTGTTTCAAATTTTTGAAAGATGGAGATCGTATCTCACAGGTATATTATAACGCTTTGAATTTTGTCTTATTTTAAGCGCGACATAAGAATAAAGTTGTAAGTAGTCTTTAACATATGGATTATTGTTAACAAAAATTCTAATAATCCAATTGTCAAGAAAGTTGACTTAGGTATAACTGAAATCCATTTCCATCAAACATTTCGTCCGTTAGTTTTAACTTTCTCATCAATTTGTGACTCACGGCGCAAATAAACCCAAGTTCTTGGATGTATGTAGCAAGCGGCCATGCATTATAATATTTCAATATGGAATGAGTTGATATGAATTGGTGTATTCCGTGGGACCGCCGCGACCTTCCCGGGCGCCCATTCTGCGTCACACCTTCGGACTGGCGACCGTACCCTCGAACCACTGTTGTGGGGTAAAAATTACCGTTGCTAGTCAGCATACTCTCTTTCAATGAATCGGTGTATCGACACCAAACTTTCACTGAGAGCAAAAGTCTTCCTGAAGGAATGTTGAGTCTGTTAGGGGTTTTGTAGAACATATGCAATAAATAACAGAGGGATCACGGTCCTCAGTAATAAAGAAATGAGAACAAAAAAAAGATGATAAATAAATAAAAATGATGCATTTAAACATGACATGAATGCGAACTGTAATCCAGAATTTTCTATGAAACTTTGAGAAGGTACTATTATTGCAACTATACCGTGTACAATTATTGCTTAAATGTCATCGATTCTGAACAACTAGTAACGTCTTGAGATATGAAAGATCACAAATTCAAAAATAAAAGTCCATTCCTCATTTTAATCGGTTTTGAACAAAAAAAAACTTCCTTCCGGCACTAAAATTCCTTCCGGCCGTAAAAATTAGATAGATTTCTTCTGTGTGTATAAAGTATATTTTTCTTTCTTATTTTCTCTAGGTCTAATATTATAAATAAATAGTTTGTCAAGATTATTTTTTAAGATAAATTCTAAATATTTTTGTGATCTTAGTTAACTTAATTTATTTTTGATTGAATAAGCATGGCATAATTAAAAACAATTGTGAAAATTTGTTAAAAAACTACAAAAATTTTCCTAGTTTATCATCACATTAGAGTTTTCAATATACTCCAATACATTATTATTTGGTAATTTTTACAAAAACGATTATGTTATCAACAAATCGAAGATGTAGCAGCATGTAACTAATAATTATTGTTAACTTCTCCCAAGGTATTATTTTATAAGTATCTTCGAGTGTATTGGTAAATAGTTTGGGCGAATATATTATCTTAACTAACTAATTAACTTAGTTACCATCACGCCGTTTCTCTGCGGGGGTAGACAGAGAGGATAGAGCGTCATACTCTTCTGTCCTGACACGCAATTCTAGCCTCATATTCTCATACAAGCTCGTCAATTTTTGAGGCTTCTAAGAAGCCCATTTTCCATTATCTAGTTTACCTGACCGTCAAGTCTTCCACGGACGTCCTCTATTTTTGATGCCATCAACACTTGCATCATGTATCTTTCTTACGATTGTCTTCTTATTCATCCGTTATCTTAATATTTCATCTTAAAGAAACTAAAACTTAAAATACGCATAATACAATATTTGTAAACATGATATATTTTAATAAAAACACATTTTTACATCATTTCACCATCCCGAGAGAGACGCCAGTTCCATACACTAGTGCTCACGAATACCTTAAAT
Organism: Eubasilissa regina; assembly: GCA_022840565.1. Taxonomy (NCBI): domain Eukaryota; kingdom Metazoa; phylum Arthropoda; class Insecta; order Trichoptera; family Phryganeidae; genus Eubasilissa; species Eubasilissa regina. The sequence goes on along the minus strand of JAINEB010000018.1, from coordinate 14,837,634 downwards.
TAAATATATGCATATATAATAATCAATTTTGGAGTCAAATATTCATTAAATTAAAAGCCTTAAAGGTAGAGTGCGCAAGAGGGTTACGCCGGTGCTTTTGTCGTGTAAGTATGATTTGAGTGTCGCGGCGCGCATACTAAGGGCAGCGGCCGCTCGTATGGTAATTTGCCTACTTCTGCTTGGGATAGCTTTCACGATTAACGGATTATTTCATAATCTTTGGCACCCAGTATATTAAAAAATTTAAAATAATAATGTATTTTTAATTAAATGATAACTTTATCTTCATGTGTCAATACCCGCCATCTGCATAAAAAGGAAATCTCGAAAAAAAAAATTTTTTTTTTAGTTTAACACACTACAACCAAGCGACTAAATTAAATGTGATATAACATTATGTATTATTAAGGAAAACACATTCTTATTGTGAAGTTGTAATTATTCAGAACATAGTTCTGTGATATTTTAAATACTAAATATATATTTTTAATTTGAACGACAGGTGTATTAATTTGAAAAATGTAACATATAGTTTCGAAAAATTGTCAAGAAAAATACTGGCGTTATAGCACAAAGGTAGTGCACTTCCCCGGATTGGAAATGAAGATCCAGGTTCGAATCCCGGTGACGCTAAAACAATATTTTTCGACAAAATTGATTTTATATGTATATATTTATAATTAATACATTAATTTAGTATTTAAAATAACATTATGTGTTGATTACTTTAAATGTAGATAAATGTAGGGAAATGAAACACAATTTTAATCAAAGGTTTACGAGTACATTTGCGCTTTTTAATTCTTAATAAGATGGCGTTAATCATATTTTTTCATATATGTATTATGTAGATAATGGATATTGAAACCAGATGATTTATTTATCTGTTTAAATTAAATTAATGTCTTAATTAGGTGATTTGTCTTAATGAAATACTTAAAATCATTGATTCAAATATATTTAATACTAAAATATGTACAAGTATATTTTATTGAATTAAACACCTAAATATCTAAAATACATAATGTAAGAATAACTCTGCATAGGTAGTGCGAATGTTTATGACTTACGGTTTTAATGCTCCGTGACCTACTGTTGTGAGTTACGGTTTTGTTACTTAATTAATTAAAATTTTAAAAACACACAACTTATCGTGATTAAATGAGTAATTATAAATAAACATAAAAAAATATTTTCGTAAAGAAATGTGCATATCTTAAATAATCAATGAAAATACGTGTACGCCATAACTGAATACGTTAACGTGTGTTCAGACCTTGTCTGTTTTACGTCATTCTTTGTTTTATGTTACTATGTGACACGAACGGACGGCTATACTACCGAATTTAAAAAAATATTAAATATAAAAGATATTGAAAATATGAATAAAATATATTAATTAGAAAGATATACATATAAAATCAATTTATGGAAAAAATTTGTTATTGCGCCACCGGGACACGAACCTGGATCTATTTCCTAAACGGAGAAGATGCATTATTTATTTTTATCGACAAATTTTCTATGCTATTATTATCGACAAATTTTCGAACCTATATGTTACTTTTTTGATATTAATACATTTAATTGTTCCATTATTTGAAAGAGCCATCTACCTTATTTTTACAGAATCTCAAATATCTTTGAGTAATTTGATAGCAGACGCCAGAATTACCAATTCATTTTTATAAAATTTTGGACACATTGATACAACTTTATTATTAGGAGAACACACTCTTATTGTGAAGTTGTAATTATTCAGAACATAGGTCTGTGATATTTTTCATATTTAAAATATCAGATAATAATAAGAATGTGTTCTCCTAATAAGATATTGTAATTATGTTATAAGTACATAATTATCATCGTGAAATAAGAAGCGTTTTTTTTTTTTTCAATAACATTAATATTTCTGGAATCCATGTTTTTTTTTTCTAAAATTAATATCGTTTTCCAAAAATGGAAAAAAGTGTAAACCAAATCCTGTTAATTTTCAATGATCCAATTTTTTTATTATTTATATATTTTTTAATTTAAAAAAATATATATTTATTAATAATATGTGTGGTAGTGGAATGGCTATTTTCCGTTTTATGCTAGGTAACCGTAGATTACCATTTCTATCGAATTAGTTTTTTGTCTAAGACTAATTTTAACGGTGTAATAAAATAAATTCAAAACTTATACCATTTTGAAACAAAGTGGCGTATCAGGCTGGTTAACGAATTTAGCTGAAATATTTACGAGGTCATTTTTTAGAAATTTTTAATTTGATTTGATATGAACTATGGGATTCATCGCGTCCACATAATCGGTATATCACATACTTAAATATATTTTTAATATAGGGTGGTTTCGGATTCTTCTAGTCACGGTCGAAGAAAGTTCATTGAAATGCGTACTTTTTTTTATATGATATATCTAATAAAATATGTTGAATGTGTCATGTATAAGGATATTATTATAATTCGTTTTATTTTTGGAAACAATATTTTATTTTGTACTTTTCAATGCCGTATCTACATATTTTGAGGCCATTTATTGTTACTTGTAACAATTGCTTGAGCATGACAAAGCCGTCGGTAAATATAATATTCTGCGCACATAACACTGCGCATTACTCATGACCATAAATTCGCATACTTGATTCTGTCAGAGATATTGTTCCGAGACGTTGGGTAGCAGTAACAGTAGCAGGGTGGTATCCCATATCGGTCGTACTCATTTCAAAACGGCATAAAACATGTTTAAATTTATTTTGTGAGTAATTAAAACCCACCATCATATATAATTGGAAGCAAAAACTTGGATTTCTGAAGGTATCCGTATGAGGTGGCCACTTATATTATTATCCTCATTAAGGATTTTTACCACACAGTGCTGTTAGGTTGTCAATACTATTTAATCAATTCTCCCCGTATACTTTTATTAACGTCAGTGAATTATATGTGAACCTACTTTATACAAACACTATACAAAAAATATGCTCGTCAGTATGCAGCGCAGGCAACACCATAATGAATTTCTCTGGAACATTATATAGTCAAATAAAACAATTTATTTAGCCCAAATTAATGAGTGAAAAAATCAAAACGAAATAAAAAATAAATGATTTAATTATATTTTTCATGAAATATTTCACTTCTTTAAAGTTTTTACAGATATTTATTTACTTTTAAAAAGAACACACTATTATTTTGTAGTATCAATTTTAAAATATTACAAATCAAATAATAATATAAATATTATAATGTATGTGCACCGACCTTTTATTTTATTTTTATAAGTCTATCGAAGTCTACTGTACGGCAAAGGTCTATCAAAATTCCTATGACAAAGTCACTTGATTAAGGTACAATGATTGAAATAACTTTTTTATTATTATAACCAAAGTTTAAATTGAATTATTAAGAAAAACACATTATTATTGTGAACTTGTAGTTTTTTAGAACATAGTTCTGTGGTATTTTTAATACAAATTAAATGAATCAACTAGAAAGGTATACAGAATAAATCGAAAAAATATTTGAGTCTGTACCGATATTCGATTCTAAACCTTTTACAATTTGATATTCATCACTATATAAAGTTGATTGTTTTTAAAAATTGATTAACAGATGTATTTCAAAGATTTACATAATATAAGACAAATACTTGTCGTAAACCTACTTAGTTGATATGATGAAATTGGAGAGCGCATTTCCTCCGACAAGAAAAGGTCTAGGTTCGAATCTCGATAGCATCTAAATTTATTTTTCGATTAATAGATTATTTTTGTGTATCTTTCTAGTTGATTTATTTAATTTGTATTAAAGATACTTATTAGGATAAACATAAGTATCATGTAATTCATTCATCATTCTTATTCCTTGAAAAATCAGGCATATGTTATGTGGAAGAAGTGTGAGAGAAATGGATTTATACACCTTGATTAATTTATAAATGCATCTTGAAAAGTTGAATTTGAAGTTGATTTATAAATATATCCAGAATCATCTAAGCCGGCTTAGGAGTGAAAGTATAGATTCTGAAGGCAAAGCGTCTCTCCAATATATATCGTATTATGCTTAAAAGAATTGTGCAGGCAGATTCTTCCGAAAATCTTCAAATAAAGTACCCATTCTAGTAATTTAAAACTATATCTTTTAACATAGAGTGAAATATTATATTTTTTACTGATTTTAATTCATTTGACAAGTATGCCAGAATAAATTATGAAAGTCTTAAGAAGTTAATGAACACAAGGATAGTCAAGGAAAATCGAATAAGAAGACGGTCTTTCACCGTGCTCTTGTTCGCTACAATCAACATGTCTCAAGACCGAAAAGAGATGACTGGAGACGCAATATGCAAAGTTCAAAGACATATCAGAGAACCGAATCACTATGCTCAGCATTGAGCATACGGTGAAGATAAAGAAACGTCTATATATAACTAAATAGTCAAACTTGATATGTATAGCAATAATAATGAAGTATTAATCACTTCGTCATAAATTTATTCTTTGTATATAACCTTTTAACCTACAGGTTAATTTATTACATTATATTTAATGAATAAGAAAGTTTCATCGTAATATTACATTAAAGTGAGTAGTCTCTGGAATTGCGTATTTTGTTCCAATTATTTCTTAATATAATAAAAGTACCACCTGCCGTATAGAAAACTTAAACATAGTTTTTGTGAAATATTTTTACCAATCAATTGCAAACAAAATATCACTAAAAATTAAACGGTACGATTAAACAGGAAATTATTTTAAGAGATATATATTAAAATAAATACTTCATCCATTCCATAAAACGAATTGTTTGTGCATTACAATAATAAAAGATGAAAATTAAATAACTAACCTAACCTAATCTAACTAACCTAAGCTAGCCTAACCTTGTAAAAAAATTATTATCTTATTTCACAGGTAATTCGTTCTAAGGAACAAAGTATTTGTTTATATAAATGCCTTCGATAGCTTGTTCCCATGTTTCCGATTAATAATAAGTACACATGTGATATATGAACTGCACTAAGTTTTTATTTTTGCTATCTTTCTGGTCTGATGTTGTTGTTCTTTTAGCTTGGTTGTCTTCTTTAGATTTCAACTGACCGAAGCGCCTACTGGTGGTTTATTTGAACCGCTAGACTGGTCGAAACGCGGAATGTAATTGAATGACGCCTGTCGGTTACCGTCTTCTTGGCTCTCCAAAAAAAGGGTAGCAATACTCTCACACATACGCACTCATGTACATTATTATAAACCAGAAAACACACAGGTAACAAGGCGCATAAATAGTTATTATTAACAATGTACGTATTAATAAATCCCAAAACTAAATTCATCTTTAAAAGAAAACATAATATAAAAAAAGATAATTTTCGGATAATAATATCTGTATCTTGTTTTACTTATTTTTATTTAATATAATATTGCTTAAGACAGTATTAATTGTTTTTCATTTTTAAATAAATAAATTAAAAATATATTGCCTAAATTATTAGCATTATAAGGAAAAAAAATGTTTTAACATCTTTTATATTTACATATGTAGTTGTGAATATTTTTGATAACTAATCCAAAAGGAATGCTAAGCACATATCTTATTTCTAAAAATTTAAATTGCTATTACTAGGACTTGCATCTGGGACCTTTCTATTGCTGGTAGGTATCTTCTAGTAACACATAATATTCATACTTGAATGTTCAGGCTAATTTTCCGGGAAATTTATTTCTGGAAATTACATTGAATTACAATTAAATTTATTATCATACTTCAGTAGTTTTGTATATTTTCCAGTAGACTAATACCATTTTATTAAAATGCTATGTTTCTCTGATTGAACAAACTTATAATAAGTCTTGTAGTGCAGTGGCGGTCGGTAATTTTTTGTTGAAGGGATGCTGGATAATAAGTTTATATCTATTATCAAATAAACAAATATAGCATAATCGAAGGATATTCAATAATTCGGCTTCAAGCATTCAAGTCAAACTGTCAAAAATGCGTAAAAAAAGAATTCCTTAAAACAATCTGCTCGCTTCGTAATATGTATGCTATTCTGTGCATCGTACCCATAATCGTTAAAATAGTTTTTCGTACGTTAGATGCTCTTAATGATCGCGTATACAGTATTCGATGACCTTGAATGCTGCTCGAAAGTCGAATACCTTCAAACTTTGTGGATACGGAACGAATGATAGAATCCACTGTTGCTGATATCTGTATATTTACGCGATTCATAGATGTTCGAAAGTTGAGAACGTATGTGTATTTGACTCACTCCGTGCGAGCGACGTGTCGTAATGTGTGTTTTAACTGGTGTCTAAAGGACAGGATGAATTTAATTGCAGTAGTACTGTTTTTGGCTAGAAACAAAAAGTCCAAAGCTTTTTGACTCTAGAATATAAGTGATGCGGAGCATCTAAAGCATGTATGAAGCGACTGCGACTTTTGTGGTAGTAGGATTTATTATTTTGACACATTTTTAGCTAGCCCAATAAGATAATTTTTTTGCTTACCATGCCGGTATACAACAATCGATATTTTATATTCCCCACACTATATTTGATTAATTTTTAAATAAAAATAACAGTTACACACTTAATAGCTTGAACAATTTATTGGACCTCATCCACCGCTTTAGGTTGACCTATTGACGACAACAATCCATCGATCCACGGCTCCGTACACATAGAGGCACGTTCTCTCTCACACGTCCGATCTCGAGCCACCGCGTGTGTGTATTGCTTTATGATATTTCACATTCATCACATTGCTCATTTCCATATCACTTTCATGTTTTTCATAAATGCTCACTACCGTGTCACACCGTTCCCAAGCCCCGGCCTGAGAATACACGCGGCTCGCGCAGGTATGCGGGTGCGACCATATTAACCTATCGAAATGACTGATGTCCACACAAATATTAGATTCAAGTAGTGTCGCCCAAACAGACCTAGAATGTTCGATAATGTTGTGACAGTCGTATCGGTGTTGAACCAAATGCGTAAAAAAAAACAAGATATTTTTTGTTGGATTATTTAACCTTTTCCATACGGTAAGAACAAATTTCCATATACTCATCGGTGCGGGGTAACAGAATGACAGCCAAAAATTATCGTATCGAAAAATGAGTTAGTCTATTTTCATTTTCCTTTGAGAATAGTTTTTCAGTCGACCATGATAATATGCTACGAAATATATTTCTCCATCAATGCTGCATTTGCTTATTGGCTATTATCTGTATTGAATTCAAATAGGAAAACAATATGAAAGTTTTCGTGACAAGATTAAAAATAATTATTTCAATGCTTTATGTATTCAAAAAGTGATGTTTTATTTATGCGATTCAGCAGAGTCTTATTTACGAATATATATGACACACGGATATGATGTTTTATTTAAATAATTAAATATTATTAATTCTAGGTCAAAAGTGTTTTCTTTTATGTACATCTCTAATTTAGAGAATTTTTCAAATTTCTTAGTCTACGATACTCTACCTGAGATTAGATTGCTTAATCTACTACTATTATTAATCTTTTGACACTTTTAGATATAACCTCATTATAATAAATATCATAAGTGTTTTATATTCACACATTTATAAATAAAACATACTTTTAAAATTTGATTTGTATATATCTATTCCTTAGTTTATAATAATTATGTATAGAATAACACAATGACCAAGTGACCGCCTCTGGCAGCGGCACACATGCGTATTATTTATAATATATTTTTCGTTACATTCTCGCACACTTCGCATGTTATTTCAGCAATTTCATTTTGAATATTGTCCTGTGGCATCGAAATTGTTGTTATCTTATTGGCATAGATATTTTTTTTTCAAGTACACACAAATAAAATCGTCGGGAGCCGTCAAATCATATGATCAAGGAGACCAATCGATATCACGACTTTTTGACATTTTTTTTTTCGCAAAATATCAAGCAAAGCTCGAGCTGTATATGAGTTAACACCGTTATGTTGAAACCACATAAGTTTCAGGCTTAATCAACCCAATTCTGCCACCAAGAGTGACGAGAGTGATCACCATTAATGGTTACACCATTGCCATTATTATTTAGGTAAAATATTTTAATAACTTCAATACGTTGTTGAGGCGTAAGATGCTTTTTGATAAATTGTAATCAACTATTCTCTATGACTACTAAATGTAAATTGAAAAATATTTTGCCAAATCAAAAATGGTGACCAAATAAAATCGGCTTGGAACATAATATTCACCATGTTAATGAAAAGAGTTTAAAAAAAAGAAATACTTCAATATTAGCAAAATTACTTTGTGACAATATATTATATAAATAATTAGATAAAACAATTTATTTTAATCACTATTTAAAATAAGAAAAAGTTTAAATAGCAAATTATATAGTATAAATAATTAAATCCTTTGATTATATATTAATAAAAAAGATATAGAAGTCACCTATTAAATTTGTTTTCGCAGTAGTTCCTAATTAGTTACCTACCATTTTTACATTTTTATTTTTATTTTTATCTATACTTACATTTTTAATTTTAGTCTACATTATTTCCTGAAGAAGATACTATAGGTATCGAAAAATGTTGATATTAAATTTGTCAATTATTAGAAAGATTTACAGATAAAATCTAAATTCCGGGTGGCAACAAAAATATTTTTTCTATAAATTGATTTTATCTGTACATTTAATTTGTATCAATATACATAGTGGTTTTAATAATATGTTTTATCTTATTATTTATAAAAAATAATTGATAAATAAATTCTAGTAATTTAAAAATATTTCTTATGATTTAATTTATAAAATAATAAATAATAAATTAAAAATACTACCTTAGTAGTTACATATTTTCTGTAAAATATGTAGATACTCATAATCGATTATATCTCATACACGATAATGTTACAATAAGTAAGTAACAATTATATTTTTTTCAGGAGAATATTGTTGGGATATACGTTAATCTGATTATTTTCTATGACTTTCTGAATTGATTGTGAATATAAAACGAAATCTCGAAGATTACCTATATCGCAGAGATCGGCATCAAATTTTTTGGAAATGTCTTTAAAATGTCAGAACAGAAGCGTGCTACGAGGAATTTAATATACACGTAACGAAAAACTGGTCTTGCATTTGGGTTCAATTCCCTCAAGCCCAGCGCAGGGGCAGTCCAGCTCCATATTCCAGAATCATTAAGCCTGATGAGGCCAAAACATCCGAGGAAAAAGCGCCCAGCACTCACAGCGAACCGTCCATGTGTCAGTTCCGTTCCGAGTATTGATGCGCTCGAGGAATAAATGATAAATAATGCCTTCATAATGTTTTATGGCATCTCCTCGTGAGTCACGAGCGCGCTATGAAAAATTGCACCCTACAAAAACGTTGAAATAAATAAATACCGGACATTTCCATTTCGGTTTGATCATCGCAGAGTTTATCGGGCGATAATGTTTCTCGCGACCACCGGCAGATGCTGCTCTGATAAGCGTTACAAGTGTAAACCGATATCGGATATTGTAAAGGACGACACACGCGTTTTTACAAACCAACTTAACTCGTACGCGGAATTGTCACCAAATTCGATACATTTCACTTTTTGGTGACTGAACAATTACTGAGTCTACTTCCACAATGCTTGTTTTATTCTTCGTCCTGCTGAACATGTCCTGTCTTCGATGTCGTGTTTGATTCCGCATCATAATATTAATTAGTCTATACTTTGTAGATTTTCATAGCAATCAAAAAATAATGAAAATTAATACTGTGCGGAACCGTCGTTTCAGTCAATTCTTAATATGAATCACGGCTGTCGATAGTCACATAAATATAAAATAAATTTTTCTACAACCAAAATTAATGCGTTAAAGAATAATCCAAGGATAATTAAATATATAATAGTTATGCAGAAAGTTTCCAGATAGAAAACTCAAACTGAGATAAAATCTTGTTTTTGAAAAGCGTGAATAACTAAATCTACACAACTTAAATGTTCTTTACCATTAAAATTATAAATAATATATAAGCTATACAACTTTTACTATGTTTAGGAATACATTTGACATATTTTTACATATCATGAAGTTTATATTTATATATAATTTTAAAACGGGATTATTGTAATCAAATGAATTTTCTGAAAGCGATTATTATGAATTTGTATATAGAATCTATGATCCCGGACTGTTTTTGGCAGAAAATATAATTAACTGACTGCTTTCTGCATAACTACGTTAAATTTAATAAATTATCCTTGAATTAACCTCTGCAGTTTGTTTCGAATTTGATATTTTTTAAATATTTAATACACATATATATTAGAAAAAATTGTGCCAAGTCAGGAATGCGTATCGTTCTATCCTCTCCAGCAACCCTTGTCTCTTTGAGTTCTACACATTGTCGTCCCAACAATGGATCTCCTTCTCGGGTAGCACACGCAGTTTGCTCACACCCTTTCCCGGTAGTCGATAGTGATCTGGCGTTAGGCAGCGACCAAAGGCACCGCCGCTCTCGGCCGGATGACAGATTTATAATTGTCCAGTATTCTTGAACGGTCCAATATGACATTTCTCGTGTAAGCTGTGTGTGCGGCCGGGTCGGCCTGTTGAATTATGTATCGCCGATGGCTGATGGCACCGCCGGAAAAGCATATCGGCTCATCTCCAAGCGTCGTGGTTCGCGAGATGAAAACACCTGTTTTTGTAAGATTTCGCATTTTTTTAGCCTCTAAACTGATTTATTGTTGCTTACGATTCAAGAAAGCATTTGAGAATTTGTTTCGAAACGCAATAAATTCTAAAAAGTGTACACTTTTAATGTAATATTTTTTTTCAGAATAAATCAGGTTGCTAAGCAGAAAGGATTTATAGTACAACTTTAAGGGCAGCTTTAATTATCTCTAAAATGACTATATTACTAAGTAATTGCAAATTAGATAGAATCAGCGAGTAAATTCTACATACACATATATATTTATTTTAATACAATTTAAATGCATAAATTAGAAAGGTATTACATACACATAAACTCAATCTATCGAAAACATATTTTAGCTGCCTCCGAAATTTGAACCAGGATCTCTTCCTATCCGGGTAATTACATATATATATATATATATATATATATATATAATATACGCATACAATAACGAGCGCCGAATTTTCAGCCGATTAATGATTTATTAAATTATCGTGTTGTAATACTTAAAACTTTGAAAAATTTCGACTAGTTAAAATATGTAGTTCTATGTCCTTTGCGTATGAAAAGAAAAGTCAGTTTTGCAGGGTAGGGTAAAAAGAAAACAAGGTAGAAACGAAAAGTATTGAGGTCTTTTGATTTACTATATTTGACAGCGAAAATTTAAAAATACAACCCTAATATTACAGCCGATAATTATGTAGAGAGAAATACTTTGGAAAACTAGTCTCGCAAAATTCTTACAGTGAACATAAAATTCCATACGTAATGATTACCCCCAAACCGATTTCATACATTATTCATGTTTTCTTAAAGTCGATTCAAAGTCAGTTAAATGTGTAAACATATAATATTACAAATGCACAATATTATAATATTATCTTATGTTATAAAATTACTTCTATAAATAATTCAGCATTTGTAACTTTTATAAAATATTACAATGTACATTAGAAACAGCACCAAAATTGTGGTGTCTTTGGAAGTACCACCAGATTCCCTTGAGATTCTTTCCTCACTTTGTACTCTCGAGTTGCTTTGGAGTAAAACTCACTAGATATGTGTAATAATATAAGTTTATTATTATATAACTCAGATATTGATTATTACTTTTGCGAAGGGACGATGGAAAAGAAACCCGTTCCCCCAGTGACGGCTTCCTATAATCCATGACCCCCACCACTCATCTGACACACACACATACAAAAGTGAAAGTTCTCACAAAAATATTCTACAATATTTGTATATAATATTTTACAAATTCTAACATTTTCTTATAATATTAAATTACAATTATTTTTATATAATACCATTAAATTGCAATACCGTGACATCATTGATCACCAGAACATTCCACCAATGAGAAATACGTGTACTTGTAGGTTATGATATCGCAAGCAACTGATCTCGTTTAATAATTTAATTAAAAATTCTGAAACGCATCTGACATACAATTACTATTTCACGAAACAAAAAAAGTCTTGACCGATCTTTAATTTGCATTTGAAACCCTTTTGTATTTTCTAACAACTCTCACCCTCCTTTCACAAAGAAAAGGCAGGGTTCCGCTCGGAAGCGGAAAAGCGGGCAGCGTCGTTATAGTAACGAGATCAAATCCGTTAATGTCCATACACTGTCCTGCTGCGGCATTAACGGATTTGAATTAAAGGGGAATGCCGTTATATTCCGAGTGGTTCCTGTAAGCCTCCACACGGTGGTCTTTTTGCTACAAAGGGGGCTATTTGATAAAAGACAGGGAAATCGAATTTACAATTGTGATACATGTTAATTTATTATTACATTTTTAAATAATTATATATTACAAACTATATTTTATCTGTACTTAGATATTCAACTCATAAAAATATCAAGTAAAGAAAATTTAATACGAAGATAAGAATATTAAAATAATACTATTTTAGTATAGTTTTAAAATATTTTTATTGTGAAGATCTGTAATAAATTATTCAGTATTATTTAATAAGTCAATAAAAAAAATAGTTCGTGTTTTTTTAAACGCATAGAAATACACATTACAGCATTCTACTATTTTCTTTAACGCTTTTATTTATTTATTTACCATATTTTTTCGATAGCTTAAATACTACCCACGTCTGTATAATATAATTATGTCAAATATGTTAATATGCGAGTTTATCTTAGAATTGATTTATTTATTATTACATTTATATTTCATCCGATCTCTGCCCGTATTACTATTGGTTCCTATCACGATCAGAGTCCGTATCGAGGTTGGCAGTGTTCTTTTGTATCGTTTACAATAAATTTAAATAATAATCAATATATAAATACATGATAATATAGAATTTAAATTGAACTACGATACAAATTATCGTAGGTAACACTAAAATAGTACAAATAAATAGAGAAATAATACGCACTTTTCAAAGTCATAGGTTTCCAAATTTTTTTTATAAAGATCTCATAATATGGATTAATAGCAACTTCGATCTCTCTCGACTCACCTCTATTAGCCACCTGGCTAATAATAATAATAATTTAAGTTATTTATATGAATAATATTTAAAAATATGAGTTTTTTTTAATCTGCCGGACGAAACACATATAAATTTTTCTCAACTTACTAATAAATATACTTATAGAGTGAAATAATGTGTTTCTTTTATTTCATGAAGTCGGAAATATAATTATTATTCTTTAAGTGCATACTGTTATAAATGTATAAAATAAATTGTTACATATTATTATAACAATAGGGAATTATTTATATTCGATACTGAACGCAACATAGATGTTTCACATCTCTGCAATAATTTTCTCTCACGTCCCCCAGACGCGAGGGGTTGACACCTCGTCCGAAAGAGTTTTGCTCGAATACAGAATCCTTGCGTATTTTTAAAAGCATCAATTTGTATTTTTTGTGTCAGTTAATTTTACGGTGACCCTTAACAATTGGAATATACTTACTCTCACTTGTATAAACAAAGGGATTCCATGTACATAGGTATACATATATATACATTAAAAATACTATATGAAAGGTTTTCAGACCCTTTTACGATTTGCTATCTCTTTAGCAGACCATGCTTTTCAAAAATGTTTAGTCTTTTTTTATTAATTCATCGTTGAAAAATAAATGTAATGTTTATTATTTAGATATTTGTAGGAATTAGTAACAAATATAAGCATATGTACAAAATATCTATATGATTTTTGTCAATAAATAAATAAATACATCAGTGTTATTTTTAAATTTTAAATACAAATTAAATGTATCAATTAGAAAGATATACAGATAAAATAAATTAAGTCCTGGTGGCAACAAAATATTTTTTTCGATGAATTGATTTTATCTGTATATATTTCTAATTGGTACATTTACTTTGTATTTAAAATATTACAGAACTATGTTCTGAAAAACTACAAGTTCACAATATAATGTGTTCTCCTTAAAAATTCAATCATTGTACCATAATCAAATGACTTTGGTCATAGGAATTATGATAGACCTTTGTTGTAGACATTAGAATTCGACAGACTTATAAAAATAAAAGAAAAGGTCGGTGCACATACTTTTTAATATTTATATTATTAATTTATTTGTAATATTTGCACATTAAACATTGTGGTTTATATTAATTTGAATATTGATTTAAACATCTTAAATGCTCTTTGATTGATGACGCCAGAAATACAGGACGTCCTCAGAAGACTTGGTAAGACCAAGTATCTAGATACTGGAAGATGGTCCTGTTAGATACCTCGACCTATGAGTGTAAATAAGACAAGAATTTTGTATCAGGAGTGTTCCATTCCATCCTCTCTGCCTGCCCCCATGAGGAAACAGCATGATGGTAAATTAGTTAATTAGATATCTTATTAGTACCTGAATTTGGAAATGATACAAATCTTAATTATCTGTGAAGCTTTAATAAATTTTTCAAAATTTGATGGTTTAAGAAATAGTAGATAATCAATCCAAATATGAACATGTTTAGAATTTAATTAGGAGTAAAATAGGAAGCAAGGAGGTAAATAGGAAGAAGCTTTAAGTATAGTATTTGTTATAATACAATCTGCTTCCATACGGCTTAAAGGTCTACATATTAAAATTTTAAACATTTATGTATATTTGGTAAAAAAAAAATTACGGTTCACAAGGTATTATTATTTTTAATATGTTCAAATCTGATTTATTTTGTTTTTAATGTTTTCTAGATATTATGTATAATTTTTATATTCATGTCAAAACTACCCTCATAATTCATATTTGAAGTTGCGTAAAATAACATACCTTAAGAATTGATGAAGAAAAAATGCAAAAATTATCAAAGCTATTATAAAATCGAAAAAAAATAGATATACTCTGATCATTACAATGCTGAAGGATCTTAATATGATGATCTTTAACCAGAAAGTATATATCGATGTCACTGTGTTTACCTCATAAAATAAATAATATTAAAAAAATTGTGGATATTACAAATAACACCGATGTTTTTTTTTATGGACTTTTAGTTAGACAAACATGACCGATCTCGTCACTAGTGAAGACTACTGAAGAAAAACATTTCGGTTATTTCAAGCCAAACATAATGAACAAAACAACCACTTGTTTGCATAGTTAAATGACTTTGGAAGCAGCGCGTGGGTGAGGCTACACGGGGCGGGGGCTATGCTACTCCTGGCGGGGGTGTGAGGCTAGCCGGGGCGGTTCGCGGATCAAAATGAGTTTTCTTTTTAAACCGTCACATTATCAAAGACATTAATTTAAAATTCACGTATTTATATACAAATTTAGTCGGTAATACAATCGAGCGAGTCAAATAAATAATTGTTATCTTATTATTATACTTATAATCGCGCATCGCATCGAAATGACAGCAATATTTCCCTTACATTACAACAGTTTTCAAAAAATTTTAATACTGCACGTTAATAAAATGATTTGTATAATAACATGAAATTACATATGGAAGTGTTGTCTGAAACAGGCATTAAAATCTACAGAAAAATGTTGATATAACAAATATTTTAAAGTTGTTATACATATGTAAGTAATTAGTAAGTTCAAATAGTTACAAATTTAAATAAAACACGCTTTAAAGTGATTAAGAGAATTGCAGAGTGCAATGTATTCAGAAAAAAAAGATTAATTATTTTTACAAAAAATCTTTCATTCTTTCGCCATCGTACTATCTACAATTTTACTGTAAAAACGCCGATTCTGTTATTATATTCTAATAAATGAAATTTAAAATGAATTGTCCAGTTAAAAATACACAAACTTATTATATATATGTATATACAAACATATGAAAAATGATAATTTTGTAATTTTTAACAATGTGTATAATAGTCTCAGATATTATATATCAATTATTTGATAATATAAATAATAGGAATCCATTTTTAATAGTAAAATTAATTCGCGAATTTAAAAAAAGGGAAATCGTCGTACAATATTATAAGTGGTTATCTTTTTTTATTGTCAATCGTTGCGATAAAAAATAAAAAGTGTTAGTGATAATATTCGAATTGTTATAAGTATCCATGCATCAATTGCATGCAAAACAACTGCGCCCCGACAATAGCGCGCAATACAAAAGTAAAATGAAAGAGTTAATCGTCAACTATGGAACACATTAAAGAAAAATCTGCTGGAAAAATGCCGAATTTGATCAATAGAAAAGAAGTTATTTTATTCCATGTCAATATACACCCTCATATTGCAAAAATTACAAATTCAAATATTAAAGATATGAAATAATATGATATTTTATGTCCGTTATATTCACAAAGCATTACAGTTATAGATTATCAACTTTTAAGTTTTGTGAAATACTCGTTGAGTAACAAAAAAATTAATAATGTGGAGGGAGTGAATAAATATTTTCTTGCATACTTTAAATCAAAAACACAAAGTTTATTTGAAAAATGGGATAAAAAAACTGTTGAAGAGATGATTGGACGATGAGAATAAATGTCCTCATTTACTTTTTCAGGGTTGTACTTGCGCGCAGTTGTCTGCGCGCGATTGATGGAGCGCAATTGTGACAATTGCCCTTTTTGTCGTTAATTTGCTTGATAACTTTTCCATCTTTGAATTGTCTTTGGTCACTCTAAGTGCACAAAAATAATAAGAAAAATGAAATAACATCAATTTAATTGTCTATTTCAAATTTTGCTGCCTGCATTCTTGTAGTTTTTAAGCTTGTTTTATAAATACATTCCTAAAGCACACTGACGTACGAGTACATTCATCACGAATGAAAATTAAATGGGAAATTTATATATATCTATCATTGAAGAGAAATATATAATTATTTTGAAAGTGTATGTAAGACCATTTTGTTCAAAATAATATACAAAGAAATCTACAGTCTAATTTTTCAAAAAAATGAAATATTGCAAAGCTGCTGAAATGTGATTTAAATTTAAAACGATTTAAAATAATGACGTGATTTTAATTTTATCTGGGTACCTCGGTAATAATTGTAATTATTTCATTACGATGGGTTTTCAAAATTAAAAAGTCGAATTATTTATCTTTACATTTAATTCGGTTCATCTAACGTTGGAATTTAAAAGTCTGTGATGTTTTTTTAATATGTAAGATGATCCAGTTCAGAAAAAGTTACGCTTAGATAGAAAAGGTCGAACACGATAAAGTAACGACATTAGGATTGCGTAGGAAAATCGTTACGCGCAAAAAAGATGGGAACAAACGCAAACCAGACCTCTACCGCGCCAGCTGTCATTTGAACGTTGATGGCTCCCTTTGTAGAACAGGGTTTAGACATATGTATGAAATAGCAGGTCAGGTAATAAATTAGTAATATGTTGTCAGGCAGTGTTGACTTTAATCGCGAGAACAATTAAAATGCCATTTACCGCTTGATTATTTCTCGCTTAATTTTCAGGCCATTTCCAGAGAACGACGTCTGTAGCGGTGTCACAGAAACGTTCGCGATGCGAACGGCGGTTTTATACAAACGATATTTCACAAGTTTAATTGATTTTGTTAGCATAAAGTTTATCAATTTATTGAGGTATTCCCGTGTTATGTTCAGCAGGGTGTATGTGTGACGGAGGTGTCGGGCCGCAGCCTGCACACGCCGCAAGTAATGAGAGGAGAGCGAAATTGTTGCAGAAAGTTGGTTTAGATTGACACTTTTCGATTATAAAGTTTCAAAACACCCCGTGTTTTGTCAACGGTTCGGCGGCGGTGAGAATTGTGAATCCGAATCGATCGAACAAAGATGACTCGCAATATTTCCTCTGGAGAAATTTACTTTATTTCTATAAATGTCTACTACAATTTGCATAATATATGGAAAATATTGTGATGACTCTTTTATTCAGAAATCAAAAACCCAATATTTCCATCAAATACGTTTCTTGTAAAATCTTTTGCGATAATTAATAATTGGGAATGGTGGCCACGGCCAGTGTTTCCATAAAATCTTTTTTTACAGTATTGGAAATGTTGAATAGCCATAAATAAAGCGGTTTTTGTCTTGGCTAAACATATAATGTGTAAATAAAAATTAAAGCTTGCAGCGAGGGATTAAAACCAGCGCCCCCGAATAATAATTCGGGTACCTTATCTTACTCAGCTACAGCAGCTAATGTGAGGTATGTCGATATTACATTATATTTATGTACATTGGTTAAGTATGTAACATACGCGATGTACGCAGCGTTTTGGTGACAATATACGTATATGTATAGACCCTCACAAAAGAGAAATCTAAAAACATAGTAACTTATTAACAAACATAGTAACTTAATAAAATAACTTAAAAACAAACATAGTAACGCTTTACCGTACGCATTAACACAAAGGGGCACAAAAAGATATGTGCTGGGTATCACACGAAGAGACAAAATGAATAAACAAAAATAGTCGATAATATAGAATACGCCGAGAAAATGAAATGACAATGGGCAGGCCACTTAGTTCGGAGGAACCACAAACCTTGGACAAACGTAGTCATTCAGTGAAGATACCCGAGGGAAATCAAGAAGCTACAGGCTGCCCTAAAATCCGCTGAACATATGAAATCATCAAACTTTGCAGAAATACATTGCAGCGAATAACAATGGACAGAGAATTATAGAATATACTTGGGGAGGGTTGATGTAAAACGGCAAATATTGATGATGATACATACCTATATGTATACTATATATATAATAAATATGTTATTGATAACAGCGTTGAAATTCAAAAACCTCTTTCTACAAAAATAATAAATTAAAATTGCTCCAATAAGTGTTTGGTTGGAATTAATATTATTACATGTTTCCAGATACTCTGTTTTAATTGTAATATATATTTTTTTCAAAATTCGCAGTTCTGCGAAAGATTTTGATAAAGATAAAACATTGAATCTAGATGATTCCAATATTTTCCAACGGATATTAGAAGCCTTGACAAAAATATTTAATAAAATTCAAAGATTTATAAAATATAATAGATAAAGCCATCGTACTCATAAAAATACTTCCAATATTTACCTTCATCTATTTTTTGGATAATTCTACAACTCGAAATATTTCTCGATTAAAAAAACTATGAGTACCATATCGACTGTAGAAAAGTAAAGGAATTATTAAAATAATATACGTTCTTTTACAAAATTTCATAAGAGAGGTATAAAACTTTATAATTTTATAATACAAATTAAAATTAACCAATTAGAAAGATAACAAAAAAAAATGTCATTCACGCCATAGTTTGACTTTACTAATGGTATCGAACAGGGTTGAGTAATGTCTCTACAGCTGTTTTACTTGTATATGGATAACTGTGTGAAAAAACTGGAATGTATGAATGTATGAATGTGGGAGCAAAAATAGACCGTTTAATTTAAGCTATTTATTGTACGCCAATGATGCAGTACTAATGGTGAATAATGAACAAGAATTACAGAGTCTAGTGAGTAGAATGTACGATGTATGCAAGGAAAGTAACCTTTAAGTGAATGTCAACAAGTTGAAAGTGATGGTGTTTGAGAATGAAGAAAGCAAGACAACGTGCAAAATACTAGTAGGTAACGAATGTTTAGAACAAGTAAATGAGTTTGTTTATTTGGAAAGTATGTTTGATAGAAACGGAAAGGCTAAGAAAGATATCGAAAGGAGGGTGACTGCATAAAACAAAGTGAACGGTGCTTTGAATGGAATTATAGCTAATAGAAACTTGTCAACCGAGATAAAACTAGCGGTACACAATAGAGTCCTGGTACTAACATTGATGAATGGAAGTGAGACCTGGAGCTGGCAGAAGAGGAACAAAAGTATACTGAATGTAGTGGAAATAAGATGAGTAAGTGTGGCAGATCCATTTAGGACAGAATAAAGAATGAAGAAATAAGGAAAGAATGTAAAGGTTATCTTAGTATAGTACATGTTTTGGTCATATGGAACGGATGAATGAAGAGAGAATGGTAAGGAAGATATATGACGCAAGTATTGATGGCAGCAGAAATAGAGGACGACCGCGGAAGACTTAGCACGACCAAGTGAACCAGATACCGGATGATGGTCCTGTTAGAAGCCTTAATAATCGGCAAGCTTGTATGAGAAAATGTATTAATGAGGATGAGGCAAGAACTGTGTGTCAGGACAGATCAGTGTGGCGCTCTATCATATCTGCCTACCCCCGCGGAGAATCGACGTGATGGTAGGTTAGCTAGTTAGTTACAAAAAAATCAATTATCTGATCGAAACAATATTATATACAAATTGAATGAATCAACTAGAAAGATATACGGAAAAAATCTATTTATCAAAAAATATTTAGTTGCTAACGAGACAATATTTTATATTACAATATGAAATGTTCACATATACTTTGAAGATAAATTTTATTTTATATTCTACGTGATATAAAATTTTATCAGGAGATCGATATCGATATGAAATTAAAAAAAAACTATTTTAAATGTAATCACCCAGATTGATTGATTTTTGAAGCCCCTAGTGTACCTACTAGGTAGAATAATAGGATTGAAAACAATTTTAGAAAATCTCCAATCGACTGATATAGAAATCCTGGCTGACACAAATCCTTCATGCTTTATTATAAGTGAACTTTGGCTTGCTAAGTTTTCCATTTCTCCTTCACCGTCACGGGCGCCCATGAAGCTCCCGGGCGTGACGTACAGGGCTCGTTATATTTAGGGAATTCTATCAGTTCCCGTTTATATTATTCAAATGTGCAATCACCCTTGAAATTGAATAAGCGTATTTTTGTTTGTTTTTTGTATTGTTCCGTGCACTCTTTTTGTATTATTTCGCGTCGCGTATTTTCCATTTCGGTCTGTCTCTCTGTTATTCGTTCTTTCGGATGTGGATTTTAACTCGCGATTTTATTATAATACAAATTAAATGTATTAATTAGAGAGATATATATATAAAATAAATTTACTTCCTATTCAGTGAAATGCATTAACCGATTATGCTACACCAGTAAGTAGACGATAAATTTCCAAACTTATATGTTGATTTCAAATATAAGTTTGGAACAACACATCACTTTCGAATTGATACATTCGTCATTCCATTATTTAAAATCCATCTTTTTCATATTTACGGAATCTCAAATACCTTTGAGTAAAATCCGATAGGAGATGCTAGAATTGATTAATAATTCATTTTTATTAAATTTTGGAAACATTAAAACAATTTATATATTTTTAAGGAGAACACATTCTTATTATGAAGATGTAATTTTTCAGAACACAGGTCTGTGATATTTTTAATACAAATTAAATGTATTAATTAGAAAGATGTACATATTATATAAAATCAATTTTATCGAAAAATAATGCTGTTGCTACCGGAATTTGAACCTGAATCTCTTCAAATCCGGGGTATTGTATTCTGGCATTTAATTTAATATTGTTAATAATAACTTGACAATCTAACGTATTAATATAAAATTCGCTCAGATGACAGATGATACATTATATCCTATAAATTTTATTTACGCAAAATCGAAATATGGAATCATATGTAGGAATACACTAAGAATACAATACGTCTAGTCTATCAAGTAAAACAAATACGCAGAAATGTTATTCTAGGTAGTTTTCAGTAAGGATTAATCCCTTTTGAAAACAGCAGACTTAAAAAAAAATTGTTTGAAAAATGCAAAAAAATACCGCAGACGTCAAGATGCCGACATAGATTCAGGAAAAAAATATTTTAGTTCGGTATAATTATTAAAAGGATTGTAAAAATAAGTTAGGTTCATTCAAGACCTAAGTGCTAACAATTTGCCCACCAGAATGCACATGAAGTTGTTACAAATGATTCGAAAATAACTCACGGCTAGACAAATGTCGTGGGTTACGTCATAGACATGGTTACGCTAATTCGGGTAACAACGGCTATAATTTTATGGTCTTTTCATAATATAAAGATTATTTCATTTATTTTCATTACCCAGAAATTTTAGTAATGCACAGCTTTGCTTATATGAAGTGCACGCCCCTAATATACCTATGTATTAAGTACTTGGAAAGTAATATATAATTTTAATTTACACTTGTGATATATTTACATGATCCAAATTTGCAGGTTATAATGATTTCATATTATCTTTATTCATCATTATCATTCACGATCGTGATCTCTGTGAACTTCCAGCATCTTGACTATGTTCCTACACTTTATTCCTCAGCTTGCAAATGGCTATCAAGTGCCTGATGCCTTTTCCATCTGTTCGGGCCAGTGGATAGGGGATCTTCCTCTTCCTCTCCGTTCTATACGTGGCTTCACCATAACAAACTTCTTCAAGCCATCTTATTTTCTTGTGAGATGCCTAAAAATTTAACATTTTCATCTTAGCCAAGTGGTTGAGAGTCTGTCCTTGATAATCAGCTGCTTCAAAATGGAGGAATTAGTGCATCTTTTCGTCTTCAGCACCACATCTCAAAGGCACAGTGGAGACCCTGCACGCGCCCCATAGACATGGCCGTGTAGGGACTCATTTAACAATCATATAGGGCTGAAATTCAACCAACTAATCAACATACATCGAGCGAGCCACTCCAGCGTTCAATCATATACGCGCATTTAACTATATACCGTCTCTGTATAATTCATCCATCAATAAACGCCAACTTTCGAAAGTACTCTTTCATTTCTATACCTTGCTCTAGACGAAACATAAATACTCCCACACGCGCACCATATACACTGCGACATACACTAGCACGCGTGAGACTAGGAGATGGTTAGGGTCTTCAGTCTCACATCCATAAAACCTTCTGATAAATCAGTCAATCATATTCTACAACCACAACCTCTACAGTACTACTTCGTTTCCTCTCTTTTGCTTTCAGGGTCCATGATTCCACACTATATTAAAGTTGTAAAAAAACAGAAAAATGATTATAAATTAAACAAATAACCTTAACTACTGCCACCTAAATGTTATAATTTTGTTAAGTAGAAAATATATTTCATCTCAGCAGTATAAAATAAGTAATTTGTCCTGGTCTACAGAATTCTTTTATAATATATTACTTTTTCATTTGAATTCATTCATTAAAATGTAATTTTTTGCTCACTTTGTGAGTTATATGAGGGCTATTTAATTCAAATATAAACTTATATTTTTTAAACTCTGCTTATGTTAGCGTTATATTTTTGTTTCTTAAATTTAAATAATACCTGAAAATATCGTTCAAAATGGGTAATGTTATTCAATGTTTTAACTTAAAATTAATATCATAATCAGTTAGTGGCTAGTTAGGCGTCATTGTTAGTATGTTTTGAAATTTTTTCATATGTAATTTTTATCTCTCAATATTGTTTATAAGGTAAAGGTTTAAATTTTAACTAATTTTAAAATTATAAAAATGTACGTATACGTGAAATGATTTCTGTAGTGATGAGACCTCGATTTTTTAAAATAAAAATTCGCTTGATTTTTGCACACCAATTATTTGTACTGCAGTCCCTGGACGCTTTGTCCTATAACAATAAATGAAAATGTTATCATATGCATGTAAATTAACACTGCTAACAATGATTGCATTATTTCTGATTTAAATAACAGTAAATGCGGAAATACGATACAGGCGCGGGCTTGTCAATCTCATACGCAATCTCGTAAATTACCTGTTTTATTTAAATATTTCATAATTACACTTAGTTATTTCATCATTACAATGTTTTATCAATGAGCTTTTTATAACTCAATGACAGACAATTTTTTTACTGGAATTCCAATTTTCACGATTCAGCTGGGGTGATATTAGAGGCATGCACTTAAACAGGATTATTTTAATTTATTTATTATGTATCAACCTATAAATGTTCACAATTTAATGTTCTTCATTTTTTATATGTAAATTCTGTATGTATTTATGGAAATCAATACATTATCATATATTTCCCAGGTCACTAATGTCTATGTTGAGTTAGGATCATGAAAATACTAAAATAAAATTAGTAAAAATATTAAATACACAAAAAAAAAAATACCTACATGATAAATACTAGTTATTTACTCAATTAATTAATTTGATCACTCAATTTTTTCGTAATAAATTTGCCTACGATACTATAGAGCATCATAAACATAAACTCATAAAATAGGGATTTGTTCATAATGGAATATTATAGATTGGTTAGTTATGTGAATATTGTAAAATATATCATATATTAGCATTAATATATTTTACGGAATTTGTATCTAGTAATAATTGAAAATAGGGTGAGGTAGCTGCATTTTTTTTGTAGACACTAAATATTATACTAACGATGTATGGAAAAATTGGTTCAGGTAGGTGGCGGGTGCGGTTTCTGGGAAAATGAAGTGGGTGGGATAAACATTTTTCTCACGATCCTAGAGTGCAACTGAATAAAATTTAAATGATGTTCAATATAATACCGATTAATATCGGGTGGAGGGGGTGGACTGGCTATAAGGAAGGTAGAGGGGTATCTTTATTTTGCGCAAGCACTAAATAGTAACGATAAAAGCAATATTTGATTTAAGCTCGATGAGGATAAAATGTCTGGGGGTGATGTTGGGTTTTACTTGCAGTTCTGAAGTGTAACTAAGCAAATTTTGGAACATATGGCACTCAATATAATACACATTTATATATGAAGAAGTGGGGGTGACTATGTTTCCTATAGGATTCTAAAGAGTACCTATATAAAATTTAGAACTAATGGTATTCAAAATTATACACATTTATATTATGCAGAGGAGTAGGCAGTAGTCAGGTGATAGGGGAAAGGTTCCTATATTTCGTGAAGGGTCATTAACAGTAACTTTACAAAATTTTATTTAAACCAGTCAAAAGATGTAGGATTGTATAGAGAACAGACAAACAATCAGTTTTAAACAATTGTTTAAATATTTTTACTGTACGATAATAAAGTTCCTTAATTTTTATTTGAGAAATATCAAACATTTTGACGTACATCTTTGTGCGTTTGTTTTAAATTGAAGCTAGGCGAAATCGCGTAGATTAAACTATATTCCGGCCGCCATCATTAATTGCCTCTCGACTGTCAAAGATTCGCGGCAGAATTGACGGGAACGTGTAGAAAATTTGTCCCATTGTACGACGCCGAGGTAATAACACATTCAACGCGCACCCGTCGATGCGATCATTCGGCGCGCTTACAGTTAGCGGAGGCGAAGGCCGGCTGGTGACCGTAGGAACCGCGCCGCGCATACCAAGTCCGGTAACGGCAACGCCACTGGACTTTCCCAGTTGCGGCGGGCGCGAGGATGTGCAGAGGTCGAAATTTAATGCCCATCGATTGGGGCAATGAGATCATATCGACTACTTTCTCATAATATGCAGATGTCGGGTTCCTGTTATGAATACATCTAGAATCCAGCGGCTCTGCTCCGGCTCGAATGACTCTTTTGAGAATTTAAAGCAGATTGATGATAGCGAGGAAAGTTTACACACATATACAGGGTAAACGCAAAAATATGAACATATATTTTTTTTTAGATAGTTTTTTCTATGCTCTACTCCCCTATATAGATTATAAATCATATCTGTTGTTTATATTCAAAAGGTAGTTGCTATAAAAAATGGCTGTAAACTGCAACGCTATCAGCCACGTAAGTTTTTCAATCGGAAGACGCGTCTTTCTTCTGCATTGTATTTTCATTAAAATTTGGCTTTTTCTATTTCCATTTTTTTTTTATTTCATCTTCATTATGTACAAACAATATTAATATTACTGTTATAATGTTAATAGTACTGTTATGCGTTTCACTAATACAATCAATATGTGCATAATTTTAAGTCTGAATTCTTAATTTTTGCTAAGTTAAAGACTTAAGATTAAGCAAAGTTATAACATAAGTATAATATTTGTTAAAGGAAGAACTGACGAACGTAAAACCTCATGAAATGAAACGAAATATGAAAATCAGTAAAGAAAAAAATCACTGAAATCTTTTCATAAGTACCTAAATATCAAGCCATTGTCCGTCCACTGATGAATAAAGGCCTTCCCGTGAATATGCCATACAAAAATTTTCCTATCCATCGAGATGCCAAAAGTCTCGATAATGCCTAAATAATCTTTGATCATATGATTTTTGAAATATGGCCCAACCATTGCTATTTACGCTTCATTTTTCTTTCTTGTCCATACCAACACGGACTCTGATCTAGTGAAATGGGCATGAAATAATGAATGTACTGAAATGAATAAATTTAATTCAATAATTTAAAAACAACTCATTACTAACAAAGACTCAATGCGTTGATAGCACAGACCATCAAATATATAGACATGAACTAACGCAAATTTCTTGTCTTAATATTTTCATGTTGGTGTCATTCACGTGATCATTTTGATGCCACTTAGGCAATCAAATAGCTCCGCGATTTTTTTTTTAAATATGACACGATTTAAATGCCGACTTTAAACACTTTTACTGTTATATAAATGTGTCATAAACTGTTGGATTTATGTTTCCACCAATAATGTGTGTAGAATGCCTCTCGTCCCGTAACTAGTATTTTAAATCCTCCTCCTATATTTTTTATTTATTATCTTTGTTTTATTAACCACTGAATTGAGTTTAAATACATCTACTAGTTTCGAAAAATACCATTTTCTTCTTCAGGATGTCATAACTAACTAAAAACATATATCATTGTTTCTTCACCAGAATCTATTTTAAAAAAATATTAGTTCACGTTATTTCGTGTCTATTCATTTGCTGGTATGTGGTCAAATGTAACGATATTGATTATGAACTTAGCATATAAATAATAAGTAAAGTGTGTTACATAGGTTTCAGGAAGCACTTGTCGGTACAAACAAATAATATAATATCAGATATGTATCATTGCTTGTATAGTTGGGTGCGCCATACACTTATTGCATTTTGGTATTCGACGTCGGCTTCAAGAAACAGTTACGTTTGGAACAATATATTGATCAAGGTCATTGTGTGTCGACACGTAGGTTTCAGAAAATGCTAAAAAATCACGTATGGATGTAAATGCGCGCAATTATTCTTCCGGGTTGGTGTTAGTAAACTATGAGGACGCAGAATATTTTACACGGGTAATGCCACAAGTTGTAGCCAGTCCGTGGGAATGCCAAATACACTTAGATTGAGTCGGAGCCATGTCTGTAGCTTATCGCAAATCTGCGCTATGCCCCTGTTATTGTATATATTTAAAATATTCCAATACTAAATAATATCATATTCCAGTAAAACTGCCAGTGCGTACTTTTATCAACTGAGATAGATTAAAAGTATTCGGAGTATTTTGAGGCATTTGTGGTGTCACGTTTGGACTATTGTAATAGCATCCATGCTGGCCTGCCAATGTTTCAGCCGGATAGATAACAATCCATTCTAAATGCGGCTGCACGGATAATATATAGTTTCCAAATTCTCTCATATAACATTCCTTTTACATCAGGTACATTGGCGGCTTTGATTCCCTGAGAGAGTTAAATTTAAATTGCGGTGTTTGATGTACAAGGTGACATACAATATGGCGCCTCTGTTTCTTCAAGAACTTTGTATCTCAGATAATTTGAATGGTAGACGTCAAACTCTCAGGTCAGCTTCTACTTCAGCCGCAGTCTAAATTCAGTGAAGCGGTGGCAGGCCCAAAAGCGTGGAACTCTTTGCCCTCCGTCATAAGAAATAGTGCAACAGAGACTTTATTTAAGAAAAAACTAATAACGCACCTTTTCAAAAAGTCATTTCCATAAGTGAAAATAGTTATTTTTAATTTTAAAAACAAAGATAATTATATAATTATAAACAGTTTATGTGTAAAGCGCCCTTGAGGTGAAAGTTTTTACAAAAATGGCGCTATACAAATTATCTATTATTATTATTATGTATAATTTTCTAATGTCCGTTCGCCCACACACCAACGAAAAACAAACATTTTTTTTTCTATTTGGCATAGTTGTTAATTAAAAAGAATAATAAATTACGTAATTATGAATCAAATATATAGATATTATCTACAATAGTGAAAAAAACGATAAATCAAATATATAAATCTAAAGATTTTTCTAATTCTTTGGCCATATTATGCGTCAAGGTAACAGACAAGAGAACAAAATTATCCTGGGCACAACTAGTATACTTTAGGCTGAAAAGAACCCGAAAGAGTGCCATGAGGGTGTAAAAATACGTTGCATCTGATTGGAGAAATCCTAGAGTCAGCTGAGAGAGCGACTCAGGACCGAGACTTGTGAAAGTGTATTACGAGCTGAGTCTCATCTGATTGAGGCCACTATACCTCAATACTAACAAGATGGAGGTATAGGGACTAGCTTTATCAGTTATATAGACTTGAAAAGTGTGTGTGCTTTATGTTGTCGAGTCACTCAAATGGAGTGGCCGACGTTCGAAGGTTATGTAATTCGGATCGAAAGGTTTTGTACATGGTAGACTGAAAGTCCTATATCTCTTTAGTTATTACGCGTGCTGATGTATGTCTCAGTGTATATGAAAGTGTAATGTGCGAGTGAGTATATATGCTGTGACTAGAGCAAGGTATTTAATTAATTCAAGGACATACAAAAGTTGACGTTTATTACGAGTCAATTCACAATTTAAAGTACAACGATTAGAAAACTAATTTTCCCAAATTAAGTTCGTAACTGAAGATGCTCGCTTGAGTTATTTCTCATAAGACGGGCTTCGGAGAAGTGGCTGGCCTTCGCTAGGTTCTAGGACTCGTCCGCCGCAATTTATTGTTAACTGCATCTCTGTGGATACCAGGCGGACTGATATGGCTGTCAAGTGTCTGGTTTGACAGCTAGGTACTGTAAGGTGCGTGCAGATCGCCTACAGAGGAAATAAGAAGATGTAGATAATAACATTCCTAATCAAATGTTATTTTCAATGTGGAACATCTTTGATAGACATGACACTAAATAAGTATATGCAAACTTTTTAATAAACATTATTAAATACGCGTATACGGAAGAAATAATATGTAATTAATAAGATGATAAACAATAATAATTCATCATTTTCATACTTCATCAACCACTGATGAATGAAGGCCTCTCCGTGATTCTGTCACACTCTTCGGTCCTCCGCCAAACCATGTTACTCTCATGACATGTCGGGCGTCCTCTAGGTTATATTTATCTCGTGAATACCATTCAAGAATATATCTTGTGTCGATTATCTCTGTGTTTTGACATATGATCCACCTATTGCCATTTATACTTTTTATCAATGACAATGACACCATTCGATTTAGTCTGCACTTTAACCAGCACGATTCTATTTCTGACTCTTAGTGATTCCCGGCGCACTTCTTTCCATACAAAGCTACGTCATCTAAAGCTTCTGAAATAATTTATGTGGTATTCAGAGTTGAGGTTATTTTTATATAACATATTCAATCAACCCTCTGCCGGTAATGACAGTAGGTATATCAATAAAATAGCTAAACTATTTACTAATTAAATGTGATAATTAGAAAGATATACCTACATATAAAATCATTTTATCCAAAAATATTGTTATTGCGCTACCAGGATTTGAACCTGGATCTCTTTCCAAACCCAACTATGCTACAGCGATAGTACTTTTTACGACAACTTTTTGAACCTATACGTCACACTTTTTCAAATGAATGCATCTATCGTTCAATTATTTGAAAGCCATCTACTTCGTTTTTACGGAATCTCAAATACCTTTGTGTAAATCGATATCAAACGCCAGATTAACAACTAACCTATGTTCTGAATAATTACAACTTCACAATAAGAATGTGTTCTCTTTAATAATATTACTTTCGTATTATTAATCCTAATATTTCAATAGCCCATTCCAACCCTCTCTGCCAGTAACTTTCCGTTTCCCTTCATCGTTAATCCCCCTCCATCTCTCTTTTTCATTCATCTCCATCTTCATTTTTCTTATACAATAACATAACATATAAGCTGTTCAAATATTTTTTTTGACAATTCATGCTAATGTAAGAGAATTTTTTCCCACAATTTTCTTTTTACTTGTTATCTTGCCGTATATTACTATGATGAATTATTATTTTTTTTTTTTTTTAATAAAAATAGAGATGCGTACACAGAATACATGTCATATCAATATTCTTACTATTTTCAAACTAAGCTAAATGCTTGTGCTATGAAAATAGGACTAACTTGCTGGTGTCCTGGAATGAGGCGCGAACCCCCGACCACTAGATAACTAGGCCAACGTCTTGACCACTACACCAACAAGCTACTCAATTATTATTTCAGATTAAATAACGAGACTTTATCACAGAATGATAATAAAATATTTAGTTTTAAATTATTTTCCTCAATGCCACAGATAAATTCGGCAAAGAGAAATTGTTCTGATCAAAAATAGATATTTTTGTTCAATATTGTGAAGAAATTTTTTTCATATAAACAACACACATCTTATAGAAAATAAAAAATTTCAGTGATATCTAAGTTACTATTGTTTTCAAATGATATTAATGTTACTCAAGGATTCATCATTAAAATTCAGTGTTTATTCTTGAACAATACAAATCATTACTTAATAAATAAATATTAATTATCGACGAGTTTTACAAAATGTAATCTGTTCCTTATATATCTTATATATTAAAGTATATCTTAATTGAATGAATACCTATAATAACATTCTTTACAAAAAAAATTTTTTTTTAGTCTGTTTATGTCCATGGCTGAACATAAGCCTCCCTCGTTTGCCTCCAACACAAGCTAACAGTGTTCTTTATATAATCAGACCAGCACATCTGTGGTCGACCTCTACTTCATGGACGCCACTGCAGGATATCACCAATCTAACGTTCATCGGTCAATCAAATTTATAAAATGACAAAAATATTTTTTAGAAATAAACAGCGGCGTAACTATTCCAATGCTCTGCATTGGAACCCACGTTAGATGAGGCCCCAAAAAGTTTGCGCCCTATAATTCATTAGAAATCGTTATTTTTTCGAGTGTATACTTTTTTTACCAGCGTTAATAATAATCCATATAACAAGAAATAGAATTATAAAATTGGGAAAGTCGTTTGTAACATGTATTGTAAACAAACGTGAAAATATTATCGATGTAGGTAAAGAGTAGTACCCCACAAATATGTCAGGTTAGTGACCATAAATTATCATCGTAAAGTGAAGTATTTTTTAAATTGCAAGTGCATATAAATAAATACCTTGCAAAGTGTAGGTACCTAAATTTTATCTTTAAAAAAAAAATAGAGATGCGTAAACAGAATACGTGTCACATTAATATTCTTACTATTTTTAAACTAAGTTAAACGCTTGTGTTATAAAAATATTATTAACTTGATGGCCTTCTGGAATGGAGCTCGAATCTCCGACCACTAGAACACTAAGCAAGTATCATAACCATTAGACCGCAAGTACGTCACATCATATAAGTCGTCAAGAGGCTAATTTTGTTCTTACGATTTAATGGATAAACCGCGTAGTACTAATATTTATATATTATAAATAAAATACTTATTTAGGCAGGCCTTTTTACCATTCTGCTTTGGGGCCCAATTTTTGTACTTACGCCATTATAAATAAACCTTAGCATCTGTCATTTAAATAATTTTATTTGTCTATAACTTTATTTCTTTCCTATTTATTAATGCATATTTTATCTATCTATAATTGTATGTCTTCTTTATTTATTTATGTAGTTATCCTTTATGTAGTAACTCATTTCACTAATTAAAAATTCTCAAGTTGTGCTCATTTTTAGTAAGATTC
Source organism: Eubasilissa regina (assembly GCA_022840565.1). Lineage (NCBI taxonomy): Eukaryota > Metazoa > Arthropoda > Insecta > Trichoptera > Phryganeidae > Eubasilissa > Eubasilissa regina. Next base: position 14,805,684 of record JAINEB010000018.1, on the reverse strand, counting down.
TGTCTCTCTGTCTAGCCACTCTTTGCTGAGTCTACACTCTGGGAGGTCTCTTACCGATAGATCTGAACGTGTTAAGTATCCCTTACTCTTATTATGCCTGTGCATCTCTCACAATTCTGTTGAAGCAAAACGAAGCAAAAATAAATTACTTTTTCCAATTTTCTTTTTTACAACTATCCTTAATTTAATACTATGCAATACTTATAGCATATTAGCCATAGAGATCATAATAACAATATACATGACTAATTAAAATGTTAAAAACAACTCTTTTGTGAGTGAACATATCAAACTTTTCCAAATTCGTTATCGTATCCTTCATATATGGAGTGGTGGCTTAGCATTATTAAATTAAATTAAAACTAAAATTAAATCATAATAAACAAAAAAATGAATTCCATATTATATTCAACCTTGAGTGGAATCCCCTTACATATTATTAATTTTATTTTCATAATTTATACTGCTGTTTATTAATCTGATTTATTTTATTTTTAATAGTAGGTAACCATTGTATTTTTTATATTAAATTTAAACTAAAAATATAATTTAATTGGTAGATCAACTTATATAAATATCAAACTATCCCGTACATATTAAAAATTTACTTCTTGAATTAATATGCGTAATAATGAAACATGTCTTACAGCCTCATAACACTTCTAAATTAACATATTTATATATTGTAGTTAACGATATACCTAGTTTCAGTTAGTTTTGAAATTATTATGCTTCACTAGTCTTTGGTTTGTTAGTCACCACAATATTTTATTATATTTTTAGTAATATTATTTATAAGACAAAATAAATTAGAGTTTTTCTAATAAATTATCTATATCTAAAAATTCGCATTGTTATTAATTACTGTTCAACGATACAAACAAATATTCCGTACATCTTGTGTGGTCGTATAAATCTCCCCCTTAGCGAAGTCCCAGGTCAACAGTCACGTCGCTGTAGGTTTAGTAGGAAAAAAGTCTACAGATGATTCTGATTGAATCATTAGGCATCTGATCCCTGTGGGGGCTCAGGTTTCTCACAATTAGCGCCCCACGTCTATCCAGCTGATGTGATCTCTCCTGCACAATAGCACTGTCATTCTGCATCGCTAATTACTGTATGTCATCTACTTACACACCTACGCTCCTGCTTGTAGATAATCCAAATGAAAAAATTCGTCGTTAACTAGGAAATCTTTTTTAATTTTTTTATCAATTTACTCGTGTTCATTACATATAAATAATAATTTATTAACAGATACACCAAAAGAAATATATACTATTATAAATAATATTACTGTTGTTTTGTTCATTTTTACTCATATGCACCGACGCATCAAATATCATTAATTAATCAATTATGTGCTGGCTTATATGTATAATTAAATATTATGGTAAAGTTTTAAATAAACAATGTAAAAGTATATGTTACGTATTGGAGTTATACAATATCAAACAGTAACGCAAAAAAAAAATTGTGAAAGATTCCGTGGTGATTCAGTTGCAATAAACAAATTATTAATAAAAACCTTTAAAATCGATAAATGAGTCTTCCGTGTTCATATCTCAAGTACATTGGATGAAAAATATCCCGATATTTGGATACACACATATCGATCTTTACAAACAAAAGAACCAAAACAAGTTTATGATAGCTGAGTTGACGTGAGAGTTTCTGATCGAGGCCCCCAGCGGGCCACCCATTCTTCAGCTGTAGCCGACTAATGCAATATGAATATTGACAGCTTTTTATCAAATTTCATAGACTAAAAGGATATTTCGCTTATGGTAAGGGAACTTCGATAAAGAAAAGTGGGTGGTTAGAAATATTTTCAGTAATATTGTTTCGTATATATTTTAGTATTAATGTAAAATATTAGAATTTTTAAAATAACACTCATTCAGGGCAAAAAAAAATCAAGCATCATGATTCAGAATTATTATAGAACTGAGCAAAACTATTATTTTAGTTTATTTTTTTTTAAATACAGTATCGTACGTTTGATGGCATTCTTTTAAAGGATTGTTTCTAATACCCAGTGTTTCACAACTATCTCGAGAGGATCTTTTAGTTTTATTCTTCATAAACTTGGCGCAAAAGTCCTAAAGCTAACATGCATAAACTTCTGAATACGTCGGATAGAGAGATGACAGTTTTAAAAGTTTAGAAATCTCCAAGCTCCGCACGCGAGCTCGCTCCGAGGACACACTAGGGACGGCATCCATTTCGTCCCATGTGTAATCGGCGAGCTTTTATATTTTGCGCTTTGAGCTATGACGTTGTTCCTTCATAAAGTGGAGTGAAAGGTTGTGCTCACCACCTGGAACGAACGGGGATCATTCATGGGAAATTTGAGGTAAAAATGATTGATGTCGAAAGCTTTGCGGGGAATCTATCGCATTGAAAATGTGAAAGGGTGTTTATGGTAGGTAGGTACTTGCCATATTGCGTATCAAAGAGAGCTAGCTTTTAATAATTCAAATATTTGGGCGATTCGGGAGCGGTCAAAGAGGCAGTAATCAACGTTATGTTTTGCTTTGAGGGTAGTGTTTGCATGTCTAAACAAAAGCTGACTTCTTACAGAATTTTATAAGTTTTGTGATACAACCTCGGTATCAATGTTCAACTATGTTTTGTGTGTATACACATTTACCAGTTTATTGTTAATAGCCTTAAACTGGGAAGATTTTTTTTTGTTACTATCATTGTAATATTGAACTAAAGATTTTTTATCTCGATCTAAAATTTAGAGAGAATGTTGTCTGATGTATATATATAGCTTTATCATAAAATGTTGGAAATAATTCTTGGTATATTATTATGAAGATATGAGGAATGGGGAATGCTTGGAGAAATTAGTGATCATTGGACATGTACATGCTGAACGACAATTGAATGTTGATCTCTAACAGACAATTCAACAGGACAGATCTAAAAGCCTCCCTATATGTCGCACTAAACAAGGCCCAGAAACTAAGAATCTAAGAGTGAAGACAAGCAGTTCACGCTGAAGAAACAGATTAAAGACCCACATCAACATAAGGATAGATAAAAGCGCATTACCCCAGAAATGGAATAGTATTGCTAATATGGAGTAAATATCAAATTAAATTATTAATAAAACAAAGACACTCCGAAAATACCACCTGCGATATCACAAATCCAAACAGAGGATTATTCAATAAGACATCTCCCATCGAACCCATTCAAGTGCCGAACGTATTATTACCGGTGTAATGTAGAGTCGATGACCACGACTAGATGGAATTATTTTTCAGGAAGTTTGTAAATAATTTGAAAACTTCAAAGTGGCAGTCTGTGGACAGGAATTTTGTCTCAATTTATATATAATTATTTTCTTATCATTTAAGACATCCAAAAATTGTGAAAAGGCGTCCCAAAATTGTTAGAAAATAATGTAGTTTGAATTTTAAAAAAGGGATATTATTATGTCAACTATTTTTAAATGCACTTTTGTGAGAAATATTTTCTTGTGCGTACATATAAACTTGTGTTTTATACTTTTACTAAAACAGATGCTTAGACGCAAATATCTTAATTTAATTAATTGATAAAATATCGTCATGGCAAATGTATTGTTTCAATGCGGGGCAGGTATACTATTAAACTAAAAGCAAGCCGAGAATCAATTTAAAAATTATATATAGTAGAATTTTAGCATTGTTAATGCAACAAAAGTAATTGAAAAAATAACTAATATTATTTATCTTTTTAATACTGTCTATTAATATATTATAGATAGCTGTAATTAGACATATGACTGACATCCACTCTCAAAGGTCAATCACTAAATCAATATTTTTTGTCTGTTGTTTTGTAATATGTAGATCCTTATAATTTATCATTAGTATACATATATAATATAAAACGTAAATTTTTAAAACAGACCCTCTTCACTGTGTTTGTATTTAGTCGATATAGTTGGACTGTCTGCATAGACAGGAGTGCCTGCAAGTGCCATAAGCCGCGCGAGTAATGCATCCCTTACACGGAATATCCATCATACATAAAATATTCAGCGAAGCAATGCGTCAATACAAATCGCCCTGGGAGATGCAGACGAAGGTATGTATTGAGCTGTATATAAACGTAGTTTAGGGTAGTCTGGAAAGGGTCAAATAAAAGGTAGAAAATATATTTTTTTTATTATTTTACTACATACTTTTTTTCAGAATTTTTTTTGTTTTAATTAAGTATCCACTATAAGAATTTTTTTTGAAAATATGTTTTATTTTAGTATGATCTTAAAATATATAATTCTTATAAGACACTGGCCATGAGTACGTGAAATATATTATTTTTCATCTTAATCGTCTGTTAGATACAGGATTCCTTTTCTTCTTCAATGACCTTGCGGCCCATATTTAGCATTGGTCTTTATGGCATCTTTATCTTCCACGCGCTCTGGTTCTCAGTGACTATCTTTCCGTTCTCAGTAACGTTATCCTCCCTGCAAAATCGGGACCTACTATTCTCCTACCACCTGGATTTTCATTATTATTATTAAGATTATTTTTAGGATCCGCGCTTCCTGCATCTTCTCTCTCAAAGAACTCTCAACTACCATCTGTTATCCCGAAATTCTTCCATGTCGTCTATCCAGCGAGTTTTTACATGTCACTTCAATATTTCTAAGCGTATTATGAAAAATAAAACTTTCTTGGAAATCCTCCGTGACGAGGCTTAAATCACCAACGTCTTTGTCATTGCGTAAAAAACCTTACCACAAACGTTACTAAATGAAAATTCACCTTTAAACCGATCAATAAATTACTATTCGCTTGAGTAAAATAATGCAATCAATTTCTGTAAGTTGCTATTAATATATAATAAAATTACGATTTTACCGGGAAATATGTTTTAACTTTCGTAAAATAAAAAATATATATAATACCTACTTACGAAAAATTAAACCTAGTGATAAAAATTGTAAGCCTGGAAGCATTTAAATTGAGGAATAATCTAAAATTATTATATTCTTCCGTAAACGTTGACGGGCTGTTACTGTTCTTTTTGATAAAAGAAATTTATAACAAAAATGCTCTAAAAGGGTGGCTTCACACGGAAAAAAAACAAGAGGTGTAGCTAATCTGAATTTAACAATTCCTAAAATCACCAATAAGTATGGATCGAGAATATTATAATTTGTGGTCCCTGCACTAAAAAATAAACCACCTGGGTTTTTAGAAAAGAGTACGCTTTCTCACAATTTGGAAAAAATGATAATAAAATGGCTTATCGATAATAACCTGTCTTACCTGTAAACTTAAAATGAATTGTTTAAACTGTGACACTGGTTAGTTATTATGTTTTGATTATATTAAATGTAATGAAATGAATATAAATGTATCCGCAGACAAACATCTAAAAATACGTTTTTTGAGTCTAGTTTTAATTAAAAAATAAAAACAAAAAGAAGAATATTAAAAATTTAATGATAACTTGACACAAATTTATAATTAAAAATGCTGAAATGCATTACCCAGATAAATTTATCAGTAATTTAAAAAAATAAAAGTGATTTTACGAAAACATAACTGGCTGCATTGATTTATGTTTCAGATTTTAAATAACAACTTCTTTTTCCATTTTATCAAGCTTTAAAATTTATTAATATTTTTATGTTTATGTTATGTTAATACTTTTTAACCTCATCTAATGAATACTGTAGTAACCACACAACTCACTTCACCACTATAGCGGTTAAGACCTATGACTATACTTGTGATGGTCCAGTGGTTACGATATACGATACTCGCCTAGTGATCTAGTGGTTGGGGGTTCGAGCCTCGTTCCAGGAGGCCGTTAAGTTAGTCTTATTTTCATAAGCACAAACTTTTATCATAGTTTGAAAATATAATAAGAATATTCATGTGTTTCTATTTTTCTTTCCTATTTTTTTTTTATAGAAAAAAAGAAAATTATCTCTGGGATTCTAATCACTCAATCATTCTAAAATTTCATTTACATATTCGCCTTTTATTATACTGGTAGTAGCAAAGACACAAACCGTCTTGTTTATTTTTATAAATATTGTTGATATACTCGACGGATACACTGACGTCGAGACTATATGAAAAGATATGTATCAATTTTATGTGAATATATGATTCCAAGATTCAATATTTGAAAGCAATCTTAAACATTTCTCCAGCAAAATCGGGCAGAAAATAAACTTCCATAAAACCAAGGAGACGTGCAAACCTACACGTTAATGTCAGAAGAGTGCCCACTGAAAATGTTGAAGAATATAATATAATAAAACTCAACTATATACTCATGGTTTAGGACATATATTTATTTGTGTATAAATATATTCATTATTGATCGAAAATAATGCACTGTGGCTATATGATTCCAAATATATGTGATGTCCTTGGGATTATATGGGTGTGTGTGTGTATGATTGCCGCACCGCCGCGCGTGAATGCGTATCTGTAGGCGTGTGTGGGGGTATAAAGGGCGACGCGCGGCAGGCGCGCACTCACCATCGGCTTTATCGTTTAACTTGTACTAGTGATATACTTTGTATCTAAAATGTATTATACTGTAATAAACGTATAATTTTTACGTACTTGTCTTATAAACTGTACTTAGAAGACAAGTACGTAACACTATATTTACAAAATACAATGGCGCGTGGTACCCCCGGGCTACCTCTAAATCATATATTAGTTTGAAATGCAAATCAAACCATTTTCTTGAATATATATGTACTGAAATGTAGGAAAAATTTTAAGTCGAAAACTAAGTGTAAATAAATTTGTCTTGATACGAATGTAATACCAATCTTTCCTATTTCAGAACTTATTGATTTCATATAAAAATATTTTTCGAAGGATAATAATAGGAATAAGGGCAGTGTGCACATGTAATAAAACTTTTGACAACAAAAGTGAGCTGTCAATTCGTCGAATTGGGGAAGTATTTCACGGGGAGCCATTCACATAAATCTCTCGATAGCCTCCCCGACATCATATGTGGCCAGGTACACCTCTCCCTCCAGCTTCTACAGACATCTGGCAGGAATACTCAAAATATCATGCCTGAGTAATTTAATATATTATAATTTAATACATTCTTATTGTGAAGTTGTAATTATTCAGAACATTGGTCTTTGATATTTAATTTAATATATTTTTGAAAGCTAAACGTCTAAGGTTTTACTCGTAGCAGTATCATGAAGTTCTGTTACGAAAACTAATGTATGATAGTGAAGCCTAAAATTGATAAAATATTAACGAAAATATACTGAATGTAGTGTAGAATATATACTCAGAATGTAGTGTGGAAAATCTATATTCGATTGAGTGAAAAATTAACGAATTAGAAGTGAATGTATATAGTTCTGAATGTGGCGTTAAAAAAGACTCTCTGAGATTGTTTATGTCTAGGTGTTGATGTTGAACATATTAACGAAGAGAAAATAGTTAAAATAGTATATGAAGTGAGAAATATAAAGCAACAGAAATATAGTTCGTAAGTCCTGTAATATCAGATAAACTAGTCCCTATTAAAAACTTAATAATCGATAAGCGTGTATGAGAGTAAGTATGAAAGACAACGAGGTATGTCAAGACAGATGAGCGTGTGTTAAAACTGACTTTAAATAAAAAGTAATCTATAAAACTAACATGCGGAATAATGGTAGGAGCATTTGGATTCATTTTTAGCATTATAACTAAACTAATGTATTGAGTACTTTCCATTCTGATCGTCATAATATATTTTTTTAATAAACAAAAAATAAATGTATTTCATATTTATTTAAGAAACACTGCCCGTTCACCGCTTGCGAGGGAGGATTCCTGGCCTCGCTATACTGCTGGGGTTGAATCTCCCGCTAACTGTTGAACCGGGGTAGTTCTCTGACCCGAGGGTCGTACTCCATCATGCGAACATCACAGTCGGTGGCCACTCCACGTCACATACTTTACGGGGCACACGAGCCGTGCATTATGTTGGCGGGATCGATGTATTGATTTTATTTAACCTAAATAGTTGCATTTTTGTCGAAAAAATAAACATTAACAAATCAATTGGTATCATTTATTGATACACAATTATTGTTTTATTTAAACTGAATATAAAATTTGAAAACCTTGATAAAACTTCATATATATTGTGGAGGGGTAATAAAGTATAATTTTAGTTAAATCGTATTGTTTGAATTATTATAAAATTAAATCCTTGGTCACCTTATTTCTTAAAAATATTTGTTATGTATAAACATATTTTAGATATTGGACTTAATAAAGTAATGTAAATAAACCATAAAAATATTTTAAGTAAAATATAACACTATTTCAGTACTAAGGAAGCAAAACAACCAAAAATACAATATAAATATTTTTTATGAACTAATTGAGTTGAAAATACAGTGTATTTTTTTAATCACCCAAAAGAATTAAAATAATACGCTATTTTAGGTTCATTGGACGTATTATGGTATAATTTGGAAATTTAAAAAAATATAAAAACTTTTTATTTTATTACTCTTATTAATAACTTGTTCTCACAGTTACAGTGATATTTAAATATTATATTATATTAATACGTATATTTAAATTTTAAATGGCACTAAATCAAAATTGTGAAGTTTTTAATCCGAACGGTGAAATTCAGATTAAGTCCTAAATCTACATTTTTTTTTATTTATGTACTGATTAGAGATAATACTGTTTATATTCTAATTGTGAACATTAAAAACCTAATATCATTCAGGACCAAACATCAAAAAGTTTTTCAGTTTGATACAAATTAGTAATTAAAATGTTTGAAATCTATCCTATGCTCTTTTTCTCACCCCGGGATACAAAAATCTTAATTTTAAAACGAAGAAAGCCAACGTGATTCTGTATTCATTCCTATAATCTTATCAAAAATCCATCCCCTCTTCTGTCAATAATATTGGTTACCTTCAATACTGTTTATTATCCCGTCAGTGTGAGTTAGTCCAGCGATTACAGTTATCTCCCGGGACCGACGGGAGGGCTAATGCCCGGACAGGGCTATTTAAGGGGAGTTGCGATTCTACTCAGCACCACTAGCCACTGGGTTGCCGGGATAAAAGAGCCACGGTAAATTAGGGATGTTAGTCTTGCCATTTTTAAATGAGTTTATTCGTAAAGAGCATGATATATTATAATAGTATCATACCTATTATAATTATAAAATAACTTATTTTATTATCAAGAGGTATACAATTCCAAATCTATAAGTCAACAATATGAAAGCATGTATTGAAACAATTTTATTTTTTATTGGGACTCGGAAGTTTATTACCTTACTACAGAGTGCCATTCATTTCTTGGCATCACCACTGTAATCCATGTTTATTGTTCTGCACTAGCGAGGTATTAAAATTAAAATGTGCTACAAATGACCAATAACTTGTTTTTTTTAATGAAAACACATTTTATAAATAATACGACAAAACACTTTGTTTAAACCACTACTTATTGATAAATCAACGTGTTTCGATACCTTTGGTATCTTCTTCAGGAAACAATGTATACTAAAATTAAAAATACAAGCATAGATAAAATCAATAATTTTCTAATATTGATGAAGGGAAAAGATATTTTTATGTGAAGTTGTAATTTCAGAACATAGTTCTATGATATTAAAACAAATTAATGAATTAACAAATTTAATTAATCAATTAGAAAAATCTACCTATCGAAAAAATATTTGGTTGCTACCAAGATAAGAACCAGGAACATTCCCTATCCGGTGAATCGCTTTACCGTATAACGCGTTCCAACACACTTAAAAATAGTTTTGTCTACAAAACCAGAACTAGAACCAAACACATTCCACTAATATATATAATATATAATTTATTTTTTTTATAGCCTAAATAGTACATATGAAAAAATTAAGGTAATTACTTTACTGGACGTGGTCTGTTCTAAAACAATTACCTGTACAGTTTTTAAAAGTTGTAATCGTTTAGAGGTAAGTAAGTATAATGTTAAGTAAGTCATAAAAAGTTATGTGAAAAAAGTACAGTCTGAAGTTATAAAGTATTATTGAAAAAAAGTTATAAAAATATTACTGTCTGTAATATACAAAAGTTGGAGACAAAAATGTTAGCACAAATAAATTAGATTCATTTTGCTTTCTATCCACATCAAGTAACCACTTTGTTATTTTAAATACTAAATTAATGTATTAATTATAAATATATACATATAAAATCAATTTTGTCGAAAAATATTGTTTTAGCGTCACCGGGATTTGTTATTTTTGGTTTGAAGTTGTTAATCACTTTAGACTCTTTAAATATTCGCGGAGCACAAAATAATAAAGTTCGTTGAGCGAATTTGGTATTAAATTTTGGTACTGAAAAGTATCCTAAGGCTTTGCTCCTAGTTTCATTTGGATCGGAATGTGAAAGTAAAGTTAATTTTAAAAAAAAATTGTTTTAAGATTGCTCTGGTCAACAGTTGTCTTATATCCAAAATTTGGAAGAATTTTATGATTTATTCAGAGTTATGTCTAAATGGCCTCTTTTTTATTATTCTGATGATAATTACTACAAAATAATCTCATTCCACCTCGATCAAGGACAGGTTTAACATTTGTTTGTTCACTGTCAAGTTTATATATAATCAGTTTTTTTAAAATGTTAAATATGAATTAAATATGTTAATTAGAAAGATATTTCTTTCTAATTCATATATTTAATTCATATTTAAAATATCACAGACCTATATTCTGAATAATTACAACTCCACAATAAGAATGTGTTCTCCTAATAATTTTTTAAATGTCATATAATATTTCAAAGAATTGTTGAAGATGGATCTGCCTATAAAATGGACACTTCTTTAAGAGAATATGGCGTTATATCATGAAGGGATGGTTGAATAAAGCATAACGTCCCTTTTATCCCTGTCCATTGGGATATGACGTGCTGGAATGATAAGCCCTGATTTCTGGATCCCCGCCTTCGGCTTTGTTGCTGCTGCATCTGTGAAGTGTTATCACTTATTGATTGACAGCTATTCATTACAAATAAGCTCAATCATATCCATTGCAATGATTTATAATAAATATACTATTCTTCCACAAAAAATCTTTTTTTTTGTTTCATTAATAAAGTGTGCTTTCAAATGTGGGTGTATTTATTTATTTTCATCAACGCTCTTGTGGGCTTTTATGTAACAATAATTCATTATTTAATGTACATATAACAACACATTTTTAATTGACATTTCAGCATAACAGTATGTATGTAAATACAATGTGTACATGCAAATAATTGTTTTAGGTTAACATCAAATATATATTGCATACATTACTAACCGCTCCATATAATTGTGATGAAGCTTTTAGAACATTTAGAACTTCGCTTCTGCAGCACTGTTCCAAAAAACAATAATTATTGTTATTTTGGTTTCTATGGTAATGAAATGGATGTGGAGTAAAGTGGTAATGAAATATAATTTTTCTTCTGAAATTGATTAAAAATAAAAAATTTTAAAGTGGAATATATAGGATGTAGTAGACCTAGTCCACAATATTTTATGGATGGATACCTGACTAAATTACGAATCGAAAATTTTCAAGAAATATGTGCAAATTCTGACCATTCGTCACGGAAAATTTTAATATTATTATTTATATTTATTATATTCAATATACGTACTTTGAAATAATTATTTGCGAAATTTAAAAATTATTAATATGTATCTTTGCTTCAGGCTTCTATTAACATCTAACAAAAAATAGTTTGACACCCCGAAATTCGATGACCTTTACTATTTTGTATTCAATATAAAATTTGGAATCAATAAAATATTTGAATTAATCGAAATAATAGCATAATTACGTTTTTTTTTTAATTTATGAACATTTTCGGCTCGTAATTTAGTCAAGTCCATAAAATATTGTGAACGAGATCTGTTACAGCCTTTATTTATTATTTATATACATTATAAGTTTATATATATATTCGTATGATATTTCTTATGTCATTTGTATTATCTTATATTTTTCTATCACTTTAAAATTATACTTATTTATCAATTACAGAGTAACATTTATACTTCATCGCCATTTCACTCCACGTCCACTTTATAACTACCGAAATATTACGAAATACTAAAAACCAAAATATTACGCACCAAGAAATATAAAATTATTAGTTTTCTTGGTGCTTTTATTATTAACTAATATTATTATCAGGACATTACTGCAGCATCTGTGTATTCTAGATGCTTTCTAGCGGCCGTTTTTCGTTTAATTAGTTTATTTCCCTTATGGAGCGCGCAGAATATGAATGAATCCCTGAAAAATTTTGAGTAATACACGTTAGGTGAGGCCAGAATAAATTTACAAAAAACTAGACAATAAATATCTTAAACTGTTCGTAATCTTAATTGGTAAACATAGGGAAGGAAAATTTTTTTTCTATATACCTTTCTTCCATTTTTAATATGTAAAATTGTTTTGGATAATTTTGTTATTTGTACGCAAATATCTCGGTTGGTCCGTTTCCATAAATACTTATATCCATTAGGTACATTGAGTAAAATTATAGAAAAAGGTTCTAATGTTATCCAGTCATTTCCGGCGCCCTTTTCATAAACAAATATTCCCGTCTCTCGGCTGTGCGGGCGCTTCCACCTCAGGGGGAATTGTATGTCTGGAAAGAAGAAGAGTTTGCGTAAGAGTAAGACAGTGGCGTCTTGAACTGATTTAAATAATTTATTTATGTATTACTAATTTGGTCAATTTACTAAATATTTAATCCTATTATTAATAAGTCGATGACGATTTCAACGCTATCAATATATCAACTGGGGTTTTTTTTTTACTATTTCATATTTAATTCATTTTTACATACTTTTACTTCACAAATCTGAGAAATTACACGGTAGCATATTTCCAGTTATAATCTCAATCTTAGATTACAAATGCAAATTGTCAGATGCTATGTGTTTTCGATACTATTTTATGGAATGTAAGCATGGACACTTATCGATGAAATAATAATCGACTTGAAATATTTCAGATGTGAATCTACAGAAGAATCCTCAAAATAAGCTAGATGGATAGAGTTACGAATTAAGATGTTATGGTTTGGATTAATAAATAAAAGTGTGTATTTAAAACACAATATAGATACAAGAAGAAATTAATTTTCAAATATTTCACATGGGCTAACCACGCTAGAATATTAAGAAGTTATTTCAGTATCCAGAATTAGGTATTGTCTTCTGGACCAAAATCAATACTTGGTAACTAGCTATAGGAGACAGAATTAATTGAAGCGCAATGGTGCATAGTGGTTCCCAATACTTGGAAGCTGTACGCCAACAAAATGCTGCAAACAGAAGAAGAAGACGCAAAGATACGGAAGAGCAAACAGGCGCTGAAGTTAGCCCGCAGACAGCGGTCTTCCTATACGCAGTTGCCCCAGAACTTGTGGATCCAGGATTGAACTCTTCAGCCAGCTAAGGATCCACGATCGTGAACGACAGTCTTCCCTAGGACACGATAGGTAGGCGATAATGATAATGACGATGAAAATATAATATATGACGATATTTCACACATACACTATCGATATTAAAATTATCGAAATGAAATTTATTGTTAACGAAAATACCGAATTATTAAGTGTATTTATTGAGATATTATTACAAACCTGAACACACGTGAACCTATACTTACTATAGTGATTAGTAATGAGCTCAAAATCACGAACCGTAAGTCTATCACTGATATCTTTAAGTCACAGTCACTATCAGTGATTGAATATCTGGAAACACCGTGATTCGTGATTCATTTTTTAATTTTATTTGTTGATTTATGATTCGGCTCATATACAAATGAAATGAAAATATTCATAAAGGAATGACGTTATAATTTGTGATAAGCCCCATCTAGTAGATTCAGCCAAAGTCTTTTACGCATTTGTCTCGAAAAATAACCTCACATTTTTTTAGTGTTTTTATTCTTTTTGTGACGATGTTAAATAAGATATATATTAATTATATAATACTTTTAAAATTAGCAATATTAACTTTGTGGTTAAAATTAATATTTTTTTATTTATTATCTTTGTTTTATTAACCACTTAATTGATTTTAATACATCTACCGGTTCCAAAAAATACCATTTATAAAATACCATGTTATGACATCCTGAAGAAGAAAATGGTATTTTTCGAAACCGGTAGATGTATTTAATCTCAATTAAGTGGTTAATAAAACAAAGACAATAAATAAAAAAATATTAATTACATATACTATAATATGTTTTATAAGTAAATACGCTCTAAATTATGTATTTTTATTTATTTCGTGAATTATGACATCGTTTTGCGCAAGCGTATTAGTAATGAAACTATGATCATAGTCACAGTTTCCAATCACTTATATTATCAAATATCAATCACAATCACACCAGTGAGTCAAGAATAGCATTTTTTCTCATCACTAACAGTGATATCTGAATGTTAACCAGATTGTTAGTTCTAAATAATATTATATTTATTTGTGTATGTGTACATAATTTAATATGATACCTGAATACAAAAAAAATATTTCTATAATATAACTGTAAATTTTATTTCTGCACATTTTATCTTATTATTATTATTATCTAAGATATACAATTACACAGTAATAAATAAAAATATAATACAAATAGATAAGTAAAATTGTATGAATCTGTACTTAGTTAAAATAGCTACATAATTTTTAACGAAATCACATTTTATTTAATATTTTAGTTTCAAACACAATTCCGTGATAAGTTTACACAAGATACTACATATGTAGATAAAATTTTGCGTATTCTTTTTAGGCCATTGCAATTTAACCGGCTAAAGCTCTCTATCGGCCATATACAATTCAAATCCCAGTGTTCACTATATTTTTTTTGATAGATCGAGTTTTTTGTGTATCTTTCTAATTAATTTATCTAAATTCGTTTTAATCATCCTAAAATAAATATTCGATTGTGTATATTCTAAATTGTGTCTTATAGTTCTTTTTTATACATATATATATATATGTGTGTGTGTGTGTGTGTGTATGTGTGTGTATGTATATGTATATTTTACCTAATACTTATAAACATTACATAAAAAAATTATTAATTGTTTGTGTCGTATTAAAATAATTTATTATAGCTGCTCTATGTAGGTACTAACAAGAAAATAATTGAAAGTTAATGAGATAACCTTTATTTTTTGCAAGCAACCCTTCACTGGAAAGATTAATGAAAACATTCGCTAATGAAGCGGAGATAAAACTGTGTAATTGAAACTCTGAAAGATTCGTCTAAAGCAGAGAAAGATTTCCAAACAAAAGAGCAAGGAGCGGAGGAGTAGCGAGAAAGCGTATCGTTCACCTTTTTCAGTCTTATTTCCCTGATATGATTCATACAGAGAGGGGCTTTGGGCGGAACTTAGTCTCGGACGAGCCAATATTGCAGACTGCTTTCATTTGCCTTTAAATGGAGCTTTTGTTCGAGAAAACTTGCTCATCGGCTGCAAAAAAAGCGCAGCTCGTGCAAACCTTGTGAAATGTACTTAGTATATAAATTAATAGTACCGAATAATTTATAAAAACATATTTTACGCGTTATATACTCGTATATACATATTATAACATTTTGTTATAGTACCTACCCGCCGATAGTGCCCTCTATGGTTGACATATCATGGCAATGACAACACTACTGTGCAAAAGGATCTTTATCTAAGCATTTTCTGTTGACGAAGGAGAGTAGAGCTGTCGGCATCTCACAGAATTACAAACATATGATTAAACATTTGAAATGTAAATCCCTACCTGAGAATGGACATTGTCTGGATGATGCACCACTTCCGATGATTTTGTTAATGCCTCGAATGAGAGTCTTGGAGGATTGCTCTTGAATAGAGTAGGATGACGATCACAATTCGGATCATCTTCATGTGGCTGAAAAAACCCTTACTTAAATATCATGCTATGAATGACGTCGACTCACAAGTAACTCCAAAACTTTGATATTCATCATACAGCAAACTAATCCAATGAAAGTCAACCTGTTGACATACTAAAGTGAACTTTTATCACATTAGGATTGCTCTTCGAACGATGGTCAATTTTTTCCACCTGTCGGTGGTATTGTCAAATAGGAATGGAAATTAATTTTTAACCGTGTTTAACAGAGTCATACAGAATACTGTTTAGACTGACGGGTTATTGTAGCGCATCTGCAATGTTTGACGAAGGCCGTATACATGGATTCGTTCCGCTTCTGAGACATCGAGTTGCTGGCGTAAAGCTGCGGCTGGAGCTCAGCACCAACCGCTGCAACTGCAAGCGGCGCTCTCATGGAAATCTGGATCCCTGACCAAAGAATGCCAACGACTACAGATACAATAATGGCCGTAACTGAAATGCAGTATCCATATTTTATTTACATGTATACACATATGTGAACTTTTTTTTATTTATAATTTGTTTGCTTTTCTTTTTATAACATAAATAATATTTCGTAACATAAATATACTATTAGGAGAACACATTCTTAATGTGAAGTTGAAATTTTTCAGAACATAGGTCTGTGATATTTAATATATTATATTTATTTCGAATCGGGTCTTCATAAAAAAAAACCGATTACGCTGGAATTAATGCATTATTTTTACTATTAAACTTGATAAAAAAATTCAATTTATGCTATTGGTGGAAGTTACTTTGTGTATTAATATGTAATTTATAGGGGTGATTTTTTGTAGATAACCTTTTTTTCTCTTTGTTTATTTGTTTCAATTGTATAATTTGTTTAAATTACAATATTGTAAAAACTCTCTCTATTTTTATTTGTATTTCTTTGAGAATGACTGTTAAAGGCAGATGCGAGATAGAATAGTTAATTCTGTTCATAGTATCCACAATCTCATGTTCTACCTTGTGTGAATCCAGTAGACGCGCTGGCACTCAACTGCACGTCACAATATATATATATATAATTTTTTTGCATACAAGGTTACATATTTTTCAAGAATTTCCATATAAGATCAGTACGGGCGAAGTTCAGTGAAACAGAAATCAAAAATTGTATGTGCATCTATCTACAATATTATAAATGAATAGATATTTTTCAAAAAAAGTGAAGTTTTGGCTCCTCGAAAAGGGAGGAAATCATGCCTTCACTTTTAGAAGTCCAGACATAAGTCCAGAACATTAATTACATTTTTACCTTAATTTTGTACTTGTACGTCATTTAATTTAACTGAATATTGTTTTATGCTTCATATTTTTATACTTACTAATATTTTTACATAAATTTCAATATACTAACTACTTATAGGTACCGAAAAACACTATCAGCTGCATATATAATACAGTAAAATACTAATGTAGACAGGGCACCGCATTAAGTGTTTTTACTTTGTTGCCAAAATTCTCAGCAACGTTGCTTCTTATTTTTTTTGACAATGTAACACACTCTGAAGTATGAAACTAAAAAATATTTTTTAAGTACACACATAAAATACAATTTTTATAATGAAATTTATTTTAAAGATCTTGTGACGTTTATATAAAAACATGACAAATTTTATAATATCTACTAGTGTTTAATAAATTAATACCTACAGTATAGTAGCATTTCAAATTTCAAATATGCCATATTCAAATAACAGAAATGGACTTGTTTGTTTTCAATTTAAAATAATCCAATCAGAACCGAACATCCTCCTCTAATTAATAATTCATATGAAATTAATGTAATACCTACAATGCATCATTTTAAATTTCCTTACGGGAAACACACAATGATAATTATGGGATCATATATATTATTACTACGTGGGACGGGCGTGAAAAATGTACATACGATAGTTTTGTAAATAAAATGCCACAAAGTTTTTTAAACTTTACTCCATTGTAATATATCACTTTCCTTTAAAATTTTCGTGTACTGATGTAAAGTAAAATATATCCACGAAGATGCAAACGAACTAGGCCTATGTAACGCTAAAATGAGCCTTTATCAACAAAAAATTAGTTTTCGTACTTTATACATACGATTTAATTTGTTATATTCTTATAAAATGTAGTAAAGGATGAATATTATGTTCCAGGCCGATTTTGTTTGGTCTCCATTTCGGTTTGGCATATATTTGTCATTTTTTAATTTGTATTCGTAGAAAATAGTTATTTACAATTTATTATAGAGTATCTAATGTCTCAAAAATCCGTTAAAGTTAATGAAATATTTTATCTAAATAATAATGCAATGCTGTAACCATTAATAGTGATCGCTATAGCGTCACGTGTTGGAAAACTTATTAATAGCCGCATTGGATCAATTGGGCCTGCAACACATGATGTTTTAATAGGACGGTGCCACTTCATACATAGCCCAACCTATACTATAAATTTTTTAACAAATTTTTCCCGGCCGCATAATGTCAAAAAGTGGTGATATCAAATAATCTTCTCTATCACCTGATTTGACTGCTCGCAAACTAATTTCTGTGGGGGTACTTGAAAAAAAAGGTCTATGCCAATAAGCCAATATCAATTCCAAATCTACATGACAATATTCAAAATAAAATTGCTGAAATAACATGCGAGGTGCGCGAGAATGTTATGAAAAATATGGTTAAAAGAGTAGACATTTGTGCCACTACCAGAAACAGCTGCTTGGCCGATATCATATTCCATACATAATTGTAATAAATCAAGTAATCGAATAATAAAAACCAAATGAAAATATATATTTTATTACTTAGTTACTCTAAAACATTATCGGCCTGGAATATAATATTCATCTGTAGGTAGGTACATACAGTGTAATATTTTATTATAAATATAAACGCAGATATCTATAACGTAGGTACTTGCATATTATACCTATATTATATTACTAGGGGTTACATAAAGAGTAATGTAGGTACATACACTTTTCAAAGCCTTATTAATCAATCATTTGTCCGAGCCTAGACAAAAGACAGTATGATTTAACTTTCAAAAGTACGTATTCATCAATTTGGCATCGTTTTAATTTTAACTCAACCCGTGTACAACAATACTTAATGTATCTGCGATTTCAACTTCCACCAGAGGGTGAAATAGAATTCCGGGGTGCGGAATGGAAGCAACGCCATCCCTACTATTTAGACGAATGATTCGGCGAATTTTTATGCTTGCGTACAAGTCAATTCATAGGGAAATAATTAGAATGGGGTCGATTGGGGCTAATAAAGATTTGCAGAGATGTATTTCAAAATAAATATATAAATTATATTGGGTTATCATTATGAAGAATATTAATGTGGATATATTTTAAGAAAATGATTATCATACTATAATAAACATATTTCTGTTACTAAATCATTTATAACTAAGATAATATTATTTCATTTTTATAATAAATATCATGTTTACTCATTTCTCAAAAAATATTAGTACAAACATTATTACGTGCATGCAAAGGAAAATTATTAAGTGCATACCATTAACGAATAATGCAACTGCATTGTTCCTTTTGTGAAGAATACACTCATACAACCCTGCTCTCATCATAAAAGGGTAGAAAATTAATCGCGAGTTAAATGACGCATTCACTAATTGAAAATATCAGATTGAAATCAATCTAAGGGATGTTTCTTGTAGAGTTCGGGGATTGTTTGTTTTTTAGACTTATATTACTTACTTGAAATTGAGACACATTATATTAGCGAGAGTATCTTCTATTTTCATGTGTTAGCCAATTTAAAATAATGTTATATTTATTTATTTAATTATTTGAAGAATCGATAACATAAATTTATTATTTTTAAAATCTGGTGCCTTGAAACCATGCTATTTTATTTTTAAGAAAATCAGACGTTTTTAAACAGAAGTAATGAGCATAATCTAGTATTAATATTATCCGTAATCGAAAATTTTATCACATGAGTATACACAGTCCTGTTATAATAATTAGAACCATTTATTTCTAAAGGCTAGCAAAGAAAACAAAATGGGAAACGTTTATCAAAATATAACAAAATCGTAATTAAAATAGTATCATTAAAGTGTAATCTTCATTCAATTCAGATAGGGGAAATAGAAATAAGCGGAGCCTGCGCGAATTTTCGAGTCACTTGTATGACAACTTAATGGCAGATTATGTGCGTTAACTTTGACTGTAACCCTTCCACGTTCGGAATCACAGACTGGATAATTATTTAATAACCTCCCTTCCTTTAAATCCCCTCTTCCCCGTCCCGTTCCGCCCAACCCTAGAGAGTATGGAGATCACAGCGGAGTAGAAAATAATTCAGCCCATTATTTTAATAACACCGCTTCATAGGGCTTACATCGTTGCATATTCTTAGACCGAGAATATGTTACTCTACACTTATCTTGATTTATTATTTTTTTTTACTTGACCTTCGTATACGAATATATTGCGCACACAATTTTTTACATATTTTTTTCTAAATTGTTTTGTCATCGAAACAGAAAAACGTAACATATTAATCGTTTTAAAACAAAATAAAAACATTACTCGTGTTAAAGACGATTCATAATAATTTTTAAGGAACTTTTTGTAATAATAATATACATTTAAGTAACAAATTATTATTTATGTTATGAAAAGAACAGTGCAAAAAAAGATAAAAAAGTTCAAAGTAGAGAGTTGGTGCTGAGCTCCGCAGCTTTACGCCAGTATCTCAATGTCTCAGAAGCGGAACGAATTCATGTACACGGCCTTCGAAAAACATTGTAGATGTGCCACAATAACGCGCCAACCCTTTCTAATAATAATACTTACATAAAAAAATATATATTAATAAATACACAATTAATTAATTTAATTTGTAATAAAATAGCACATAATTATATTATGAAACAACAAAACTATGTTAACAACAAAAAGTGCTCTCCCTAAAACAATTAATAAGATTAGATACACCTATATATAATCATTCGTAAATGTTTCAACCCTGCTTCGATGTTAAGACATATCAAATTTTACATATTAATTCCCCTAGTAACCTTTTAAGGTATTCCACGCCCTGAGGCAAGCCCGGCGCGTGTCATAACATCCGAATTAATTTTATTAAAATATCGGATTGCAGGCAGCATCTTAAGAACTCTGCTTCTAAAGGTAATATTAAATATTATATTTTGTTTCTCGTTTTTCGCCCTCGGGGCTGATATCAAAGCAAAGGAATAATAAAATGCAATCTGATAATTATACACTTCTTTGAATTTTGCAAGAAAATAATTAGTTGATCTCGTTAGCTTTGTATTCTATTTCTAATAATCGGCGCAATTAATTGCTATTTTGAACAGATTAATTTTAAACTTTAATTAAAAATTCGCATAAAAACTTGTTAATAAAAATATTAATATTTTAGTTATATTTTATATAAGAAACTCACTGTAGCTGTATATTAATTGAGATCAAGCCAATAAAGTGCTCTCCTATTCCAATTTGGAATTTAACTCGCTACCCTTGGATCAGCTAGCAATCGGTTTACTTTTAGGCCACAGGGCAACCTTTAAAAATCTTAATATGAGATAGATTTTTTTAAAATACTCCCTGTATATTTTCATAAATACCTTATCATTCTCACGCGACAGAAAATAAGCAGTGTTTATCTTTAAAAGTGACAATTTTCTTCAACGTATATGCACATAATTTATTATAAAAATGCGTCACTTTCATCTATTAAATATAATATAAAAAATCAAAACTGATTCCAGCCTCTCATGTGACTGACGGAGATATTTACCAGTAGAATACTGAGGAATGCAAACAATTAACCTTGTTACAAAGTTCACCAGGATTAACTTTAATATATATATGCATATATATATTTTAGTTAAAATTTGAAGTAAAGAATATTTTAATAATAAAGTATATAAAAATATAAATGAACAAAATAAATTCTAACACTAAAAAATAACCAATATATACTTATATGGTACAAACTATTATAGGAGAGGTACCGAGATAGAAACTCGGCGCATCCAAAATCTTTTTGATTTCTAATAGGCTTTGGAGGCATTTAATATTGATCCTGGTGCCGGTAAAGTTAAAAGTAAAACACACGATAAAAGTGAAAATCTATAAAAATGATAAGAAATTTTCGAACACAGTTTTCATGACAAATTTTACTAGGAGACTCACTGAATAGCCATTTTCTATATTTAAATTAATGCGTGAAAATGTTACAAAACTTTCCAGAATTATGGTGTAATTACGCGTCATTGATTTAGTGTCAGCCCGACTCCACACAGTGGAGGAATGAGCCATAAAGCTGTAATTGCATATTGAAACGAGCCCAATAACTCGTAGCTTCATAAAAGTTGCGGTACCTAAATTCTTCTCAATTGTTTTGCATTTTTACGACTGTCTTTTATGCGAACAGAATTTCTTCTCGCCGTGTTCTAAATTTAAATGGAGACATCATGATGTATGCGCCGTTGCACAAATAAAACAATGCTGGGAAGCATCGCTGAATAGCCTTTTTTTAGCCTTAAAAATGTCTAATGTAATTGTACACGACGTCGATCGCTGTGCGTGCTAATTTGAGAAAGTTATAGACGTGTACGTGCAGAGCTGAAATTATATCTTATTATCCGTCGGTTTCCAAATAATTTTTATAAAATAAAATTACATGCAACACGTAAACGGTTTATATTTAAAGCATTTCGTTCGGAAATCAATTATTCGAGACGATTAAATGTGAATTTCTGTTGGGATATTTATCAGTCACAATTCGTACACAATAACTTGTAATCGTGCTTGTAATCGGGTTGTGTAATGATCCAGTGATCGGGGATTTGAGCGTCGTTCCAGAAGATCAATCAAGTCATATTTTTGTAGCGCCAGCGTTTATCCTAGTTTGAAAATATTATAGTAAAATGGTATCGATTTATTTGAGCGAGATTAGCTCTACCAATTTGAACATCAGAAATTTTATTTATTGTGATCAAGAAAGTTCGTTTCTTAAACTATGACAAATATAAGTCATCTGATAAAGCAGTTGAATGATTAATAACAAAATGGATACACGAAAATGCCATATTACCCCGAATCTCGGAAATATGGCACCAGATTAGTTTAAGTCAAAATCATTTTAATATAAGATTTTCAGTATCAACATATAACATTAAAGGCAAGTGGCAAATAATATTACATGTAAATGTAATATTACTTGCCACACCTTAAATAACAAAATAAAATGAATTGGTAACAATTTTAGAAATACCCATTACAATGTTTACAATAATCACTTTCATCCTCTACTTGCGTATTATCCCTTAATACACATAAATATTCATATGGACTAACCGAACAAACAAAGAAGCAATGGCGGTTGGTCGGCAAGCACGTCGAGATGGCTCAAGATATGG
Source organism: Eubasilissa regina (assembly GCA_022840565.1). Lineage (NCBI taxonomy): Eukaryota > Metazoa > Arthropoda > Insecta > Trichoptera > Phryganeidae > Eubasilissa > Eubasilissa regina. Next base: position 14,782,285 of record JAINEB010000018.1, on the reverse strand, counting down.
AATCAATCAACATAATACTGATCCTGTTACAAAAGGCGGGTTTTGCTTAACTCACATCTGAAGACTGGCTTCTACAATAATACAGAGCTAATATTTAAGCACATATCTTGCATTTTACTCTATAAATTATATATTTTTCTGATGAACGGCGACAAACCAACCGCACATGGTGATCAGAACGATGAGTGTCAAGTAGCACTAACTTTTGGCGCTCACCGTTTATTAGTTTAGGAACTAAAAGTTCCAATTAGTTTGTGGGGCATATTACCCATGGTGCCATATTCATCCATTTAATCTTAAGTGTATTGATGCAGGTGAATAGTTGCATTCTCTCTCTCAGGTGGTGTGCTCACGACTAAACATCGTAGTCCTTTAGTCTGATTTAGTCTGCTTCTGCAGCGTTAACTGCTTACTCCACTCTTCGCGATCCTGAATAAATTCTCAGTGATCATCAATTTCTCCAAGTAGTCTCCATCCCTTTGGCAATAGCTTTAAAAATGAAATAATTATTTTCCTACATGAAAGCTTTTCTTTAATAAGGAGTTCCTGAAGAATAGAGACATTCATTCATCTTACATTTCATGGTATCCACAGTAAAGTTACGCATAATATAACTGAAAACTTTAAATATTATCAAATATAGGTATATTATAAAAATAAATTTAAAAATGCCACGTCAGTCGTTTTACCAATGAAGTCTCGTGTACATTTACAAATTGCGTACTCCTTTATGATATAATTTTGAACATTTAAGAGTTGTACGTAACATACGATATTTTATAATTAATTAATTCTGGATTTATGATTTTGTTTAGTGAATTTATGATTTTTATTATATACACATGAACCGAGTTCTTAGGAATTTTTTTCCTGCTAATGTTATCTCCGTGTGTTTTAAGTCAAACGAGGGTATTCAAATCTTTGAAACTCAAATTATTTTATAAATCATAACAGATCATCAAATATTGATTTCTATAATTCCTATATTTTTTCTTATTCAATTATTTCTCTGAACTTTTAAAGATTATTTTACAAGACTTATTTCATCACTACTATTCACATTTTTTCTAAAACATATTACTATAATTCAGCGATGATCTCCTATGGGTTCGCATCGGTTTGCGCAAACCAGTTGTTAAAATTAAAAACCGTTTGTTATTGAATATTTATGATAAAACAAAGTATCGAGGTTCAAGATGAATTTAATTATTTAGTTATATATTATTTGTTCAGTATCAAGTCATTCAAATTGTTTACATATTCCAGACAAATGTTTCTGAAAAACAAGTGCAATTCTTTTAAAATTTCTCTCAAAATAAAATAAATGATACACTTAACATAGTACGGAATAAAAACTCAAAATGTATTTTAAATATTATGAAATACATATCATCAAATGGTCAATGAAATTTCTAATAAATATACTAAAGAGGAGACTCCGAATATTTTAGAAGCTGAAATATAGATTAACTACTAATTGATGATATTCAAAAAATCGTAGGAAACGGTTGGATATAGAGGACGAATTATATAGAAGATAAACTTGAGTCGAAGATGATGATAAATAAATCATTATTTCTGAAAGAATCGGGACTTAAAAGCTAATACAAGACTTCTCTGTTCGTATCGGTCTGCTACTGCCAAAAATATAAGCTGTAACTATAGATTCAGCTCACAAAAGGATTCCGTTTTTGTCCAGTGCAGGTTAGTATACGAATGTATAGATGTTTTAGAATCTTCTATGTAGAGTTTTCTGTTATTCTGTCATCTCTCTGATTGTCGTTTCGCATCAGCCGTGATGATGAATCGTGCAATGGGATCCAAAACATCGTTCAAAGAGGTTAGAAAACCCGGCAGAAAACTCTATAAAGATGATTCTATATGATAGTAAAAAATTGAGAACAATTGTTAAAAAATATAATTTACAAAACACGCGGGTCTTACGAAGCTACAGTGTGGTTAATAGAATGACGACCCTAGCCCTATTAAATATCAGTCGTATTCAAACGACACTTCCCTCTTGTCAGCATCTCTTGGTTGATTTTATTATGATTGCACTGCACATAATTTTATTTCACTGTTACCACTACATCGTAACTGGTCGCATTTCGAGTTTGAGGACGTAGTCAATGTTCTGGAGTGTCATCCATTTGCATTTTAGGCTCTTCAAACATGTGATGGAAGTCGAGATGAGTTTAAGCCCCCTCATATGTGTTTGCGCAGAAATTTAAAACATTGGTGCATAAAAACTGAGAATTTTCAACTTTAAAGGCTGAAAATAATATATTACACGTTTGTACAGTCACATTTGCAATACGGTATTATTGGGTGGGGGGGAGCATACAAAACTTTAATGTCACAATTAGAAATCACTCAAAATGTGATAATAAAAATTGTTCTAAAAAAAAAGACTATCCAAGTATACAAATCTTCATAGATTACAAAGTTTCAAAAATAATAGATATACAAAAAAATTCAATAATTCAAATTTTCGAAATTAAAAATCAATTAAATTTTAGAAGCAAATTCCGATCTACAAGATTTGAATTCCAAATAAGATATTCCAAAACTAAAATATACCGCAACCCAAAATCACTATATTTATCAAGGCATCAATTTTTTTAACAATCTCCCCATCACAATTAGAAAAGTTACAAAACACTATAAATTTGAAACAGAAGTAAAAAAAAATATGTACGCAAACTAACTGAAACATTAGTTCTCGTATGTATATATAGTACTGTCTTACTCTTATAGAGAAGAAATAAATATATATATTCTACTGATTATTCTAAAAATGTAATATATTTTCTAATATTAAAAAATATATGAAATGACATTTGCGTTAGTATGATCTTTATATAGTTTTTTACCCAATGATAAAATGCTATGTGGTTCGCTCATTTATATCATTAATTATTTAACAACTTACAATGCTGCACATATTATAATTACTCAATTATTCAACTACTACTTTGACCTTTCATACAGCTGTAATGGAATATATGTACAATACATACTTAATTCTAGTTATTGTCATTTTAAAAATATTTATGACACCGAAAAAGGTAGTTCTTAATTTTCATCACCGGGATTTAAACTTGCAATATTCTTAGCCGGTACTTAGATGGTCGCATCCAATGAGAAAAAATTTTAAATTTTATCTACATTGTTAGAAATGATGTAGATTAAATTTGACGACCTCTGTATAGGTATAGAAATATTTTGTTCTATGATTCATTTAAATTTATTTTCTTTATATTTTTATCTTCTTTTCTTCGACTTCAATCACTCTTTAATATAATCTGTACATACTTAAATGAAACATTATTAAACGGCATACTAAATGTACAATGTAACACTAACGAATTTTATATACAAATATTATATTACATGTTTTATTTCACGAGGATCATTATTATAAATCGTTTCTACTCCCACGACCGATGGTGTATTTCCACAATAGGTGGAAGCTACGGAAGGAGGGAGGAGGCGGTGGCGGCGGAGGCTGCGAGAGCATACCAGCACCGTTTACTGCAGATCTGTCTCCAAATGTTGACAGCACGTCCCTTTGTACTTTGATTCGTGTATGGAAATTGACTTTTCGTATTCTTACGTTAAGCCGCAGGGCGATTTCTGGTGGCGATAAACAGTCGAATAGCGCATTTTTTCGCGGCGGAGCGACACGGGAGATTAATGTCGCTTTTATTATTGGCTTTACTTCAATGTTTTTTTTTGATGCACGTCTTTTTACAAACCTGTGTATTATTTCGTGTATAAATAAATTATATTACTGTTTAAAATGAATTTCGAGATAAGTATTTACTACATTTATTATTTTTCCGTTTATATATCTATAATTGACGATTATATTACCTATTCGGATCTAAGTGCAGTAAAATATACGGCAACTTTTTATTCAACATGAAACTTATCGTAATATGTATAGCTAATCAACAAGCCAAACCTGAGAATTTAAAAATATTTTTTCCTTCCATTACCTCTTTCAATATTTCACTTGCCCTTTTTTTTCTTAATGTCTTATCTTTTAAATCTCTTAACTTTTTTTCTTTTTAATTTTCATTAGTTTTTTATATTCTTTGGAGCTTTTAAAGAGAACATATTTTTCACTTTTTCGATTTTATGTAACACTTTATTCTTTCATTGATTATTAACCTTACACTGTGTCACTATAGTAATCTAGGGAAAACAGGTACATAGTTTACTTTTTGATTGTATTTTTATTATTGTTTTATCTATAACAATAATGCTGTATATTTTTTAATAAAAATTTTCTAACTTTACACCACTCGTTAAAAATAGTCTCACCTTGTTCGTCGGTCGCGCATCCCGGTGCTGGACGGCAAAACACGGTGGGAAAGTCTCGGAGATTTCTCGAATTCGTATAAATCTAAAGGAGTTCATGATATATATAAATATGTAAAGTGAATGGTTCATATAAAATGATGTCAGTAAAAATGAATTGATTTATTGGCCATTCGTTGTTAAGTTTTCTATCTCTTTAATCTTAATTTAATAGCATCGCGGAGCATAAAGCATTTTATAAGGACGCCATAAACCTTTCCTCAAAATGGACTAAAACTGGGCGAACGGAGCCATAAATCTCATTTAAAGGCGCTCTTACAGAGGTGAAAATAAGTATCGAGATGTAATCTCGATTAAAAATAATGGCGTCGACACCTCGCGACTCAGCGCTGGCCGCGACACCCTGGTCCCTTACATCTGACACATCAAACCGGTGAAAACTTCAATCTTCCTGCCCGAGGATGTCCGCACTCTCAATCGGTAATGGCGGAGTCGTCGACCGGCCGATTCACGATCGATCGGATCCGACTCGGCTCCGTGACGCGACGTTTTGTCACGTCACCGGCCGTCACTAGCCGTCACTAGATGGCAGTCGCGGCGGCGCGACGGCCCTCGCGTCATTACTGGACAGCTTTATATTGCTGCTCCTCTCGCCTGAAGGTTTAATGGCTGTACCTGTACCGGATGGTATGCGATCGCTTTGCCTATTTCAGCACCGCCTGCATCCTCGCCTTCCCCGCCCAAAATTTCGATCCGTACGATCTCGGGTAATTCACACCTACATCAATTTTTTCTTGAATATCTTCCAAATTAATCTAATTTAAAATGTGACATATGATAAATAGTTTAATTTTTTTAGTTTATGTTGCAGTATAATCTGTAAATATCATATAGAGGTAACAAACACTTGATATTGTGAAGTAAGATTCTGAGAGTTGGAGATTTTCGTAAATATTATATAATAGTTTATTAAATAAATAACATATAATGTACTGAATCACATTTTTGTTGTGAAGTTGTATTTTTGTGGTATTTTAATACAAATTAAATTAGTCAACTAGAAAGATGTACAGAAAAAAAATCTATACGTATCTATATCTAAAACGTTTAGCTGCTACCGAAATTCGAACCTAGACCCCTCCTGGACATTTATCTATCTTAATAAATTGTCTTCATACTTCTTTCGCTGTCGTTCTCTTAATATTAAGAATTTTGACCCCTTTGCCAATTACATTTGACTTGATCCAGAGCATCGCGCATTAAAGATAAAATTCAAATGCCAACAGATTCTATGAAAGGTACGCCAAAGACATAATGAATAATCTGTAAGACTCTTTTACTCCTTTAAGGGCGCAAAAATATCCCAAAAATTAAAAAAAAAACTTTCGATAACATATGGAAGAAAGATATTATAAAAATGTTGCCAGAAAAAACAATAAAGTCTCAAGATTTTTTTAATTGTCCCTATAATCACAGGGACAATTGAAGAAAAGCGAGGATGGCCTCCTACAAGACAGTTCAAATAAAGAAGTTGATATGATCCTCTTTAATAGTTGCACTCTTTTTAGTTTTAAGACCGGAAAGAATTGAGACGTATAGTGTACGATATTTCATTCAGGGGACTAAAATTGATTTTTGATGATCTTTGAAAACACATGCATAATGTTATAATTATTTAATAAGTCATTATAGTAACATGACCAATTTATTAAATTAGTTTATTAATTCTTCTATTAAAATATGACTACTGTCGCAACGCAAATAGCCAAATATATTCTAAATAGATGTAATTAGAGGCACGCATCACAAGTATGCAAAAATGTGGTAGAGGAGATATTTTCTTTTAAATCTTCAAAAAATCTTACAAAACTGAAATTTTTTTTTTATATCTTGAAATATGGTAAAGTTGCGTATTTCAAAGTTGCTTGTTTTATATCGATCGGTTTATACCACACGAGAGATGATACGTCACATCTTGTGAGTCAACAAGTCGGTACTCGACTCTCTAGTACTAATATTGTTTGTATGGCCGAGAGATGTGACATCACACGAAGGATATTGATAATCCGAGCGTTTTTAAACAAGCCCAACTTTGAACGCCAATATCTCCGAAAGTATTACACATTATGAAAAAATTCAAAACGCACGGTAATCTGGATCTTTTGAATATACTACAAAAGCTCATTTCTGACACGCTTCACCGCTTCATTGTACATTTTTTATAAGGAAAGACATTTAAGTGACCTCAAAAAGCACTAATATCTAAGTAGAGTATAATTATAATATTACTAATATAACTCGAAAAACAAACCAGCTATTATTATTATTAGTTACATTATTCCAACTTTTTTTTTTACATTATTTTATATAATTTAACTATCAACGTTTTTAATATTGTAATCATTATAAGAACCCAATGAGATTCATGCTTAATTTTTGTTATTATTTTATTTATTCCACTGTGCATTTTTATTTTAAAGAAATAAACACCGTATTTGATGGTATCAAATGAATATTGAAAAAAATATTAGGTGATTAATACACATTCCGATTATGTTTATACTTCAATAAAACAAATAATAAAAAATCATCATTTTTCATATATGTACATATCTATCGTATAGATTCCGCGTCCTATCTCACGGAAATTCTAGGCAAACCTTTTTAACAGTCTCTGTCAATATTAACAATAATTACTAGTAAATCAGAAACATATAGCGGGCGCAGATAACAATCACATCAATATAATTTTCCTCAGCGGCTCTCTGTGATTTGTGCATGATGGTGTTATACGATCTGTATATTTCGGTCCATTGTTCAGTCATGTTTATACATTTGTATATTGATCAAATCATTAATGGACATTTTTATTAATTTTAATCAATTAACATTTTATTACGCTACAATAATTAAGTCCACGCGGACTTCCATAAATCATGCCAGAAATGTTTGTACCAATATTTCAGAGTACACATCATTTATGTTATATTGTAAATTAAAATACATACATACCGTTTTTGGTTAATGTTTTTATAAACACACTCCTTACATTCCTGTATAGATACATATCTTAATCCTATTACGTATATCTTCTTACATTATCCTCACAATATTTTTTTCCGCTTACTAAAAACTTCTAATAACATTTTTATTCTCTCGTTTCTTGATCGGTTGTACATCGTTTTCCTGCAATACGTACGGGGTGAATATTATGTTCCAGGCCGATATTATTTTTCAATAACTAAGAAATAAAACAAGATTGTATTATTTGGTTTTTATTTATCGGTTACTTAATTTATTACAATTATGTATAGAATATGATATTGGCTAGGTAGCCGCCTCTGGCAGCAGCACAAATGCGTGCACTTTTAATCATATTTTCATAACATTCTCGCACACTTCGCGTGTTATTTCTGAAATTTCATTTCGAATATTTTTGGCTTATTGGCGTAGACCTTTTCTTTCAAATACCCTCAGAGAAAATAGTCGGAAGCTGTCAAATCAGGTGATTGAGGTCAGTCGATATCACAACTTTTTGACATTATGCGGCCGGGAAAAATTTCTTGCAAAATTTAAAGCATGGAGATAGTACTGTCCTATTGATACCAAATATGTTGCAGACTCAATCGACCTAATTCAACCACCAAGAAGTGTTTTAACATTTTTAACCTGCATATCTTTTTGCCTTTTTTTTCCTTACCTATCCTTAAGCACAAGATGTAGCAGTGATTGAAGTCTTCCAACTGCAGCAAGTTCAGTGTGCTTGAAACTTTTGTACGGGTAACTACCGTCGCTTCACTTCGCTTTACTTCGCTAACGCTTATTAATTAATCTTACTTTAATCCTGCTTACACATAATAATCCTTTGCGCGATGTGACGATAGCGGTTACCATTAATGGTTACAGAATTACCATTATTATTTAGATAAAGAAAATTAATGGCTCAACACGTTGTGAAGACGTTATATGCTGTATAATAATATGCGAACTGACAAATGTCAGCTAAACAAAAATAGCAACCAAACAAGACCGGCCTAGAACATAATATTCACCCTGTGTTTCACTCTCTGAATGCAATCCCCACAGCATTTAGTTTGATATCATGAAACCTTCCTTTTCATTATTTCAAAACTCAGTAGAAGAGTGTTACGGAGGTGAGGGCGAAAAATATTTTTCAATTATGGTTATAGACTTACAAGGGCGAAACTTTGCATCTCAGAGGTTTGGCGGTAAAATATATTGATATGCATCAATTCATTCTGCTTTGTACACAAAATACAATAAAGAATGAATGACAGTTCGGTCCATGCTCAACTTTGTATAGTCATTTATGTGAGTTTGAAGTTTTTTTGAAAAAAATTCCTCAGTATACCTCTAAACGTACTCTTAGAATAATAAAACATTAATTCATTATTAATAGTAGTGTCATCAGAAACAATTATGTCTGTTTTCTGATAGAGTTTTAGTTCATCATTAATTCCCCGAGGAATGAGAATAATTAACGGTAGCTACAAATATTTAATTTATTTCCTTAATTAATGTTTTATAATTGTAATTAAGTAAATGAACGTACGCTCATCGTTCTTTTAGACACTTTTGTGATAAACCTGAAAAGATAGATGACCGCTCTGCAAAACAGTTACTCTTATATAGAATACTCATTATTCAAATATTTTTTTAATATTAATTATAAAAAAAAAAATTATTCTGCGTAATCCGAAATTCCCTCTATTAGAAAAGGAGCAGGATAAACAATTTTAATATTTCTACTCTTCTAATAATACCTATTATGTAATATTTGTAACAAATATATATATTAAATACTAAATTAATGTATTAATTATAAATATATACATATAAAATCAATTTTGTCGAAAAATATTGTTTTTGCGTCACCGGGATATAGCACAAAGGTAGTGCACTTCCCCGGATTGGAAATAGAGATCCAGGTTCGTATCCCGGTGACGCAAAAACAATATGTTTCGACAAAATTGATTTTATATGTATATATTTATAATTAATACATTAATTTAGTATTTAAAATATCACAGACCTATGTTCTGAATAATTACAACTTCACAATAAGAATGTGTTTTCCTTAATATATATACACACACGTCGCGCAATATAATATTGGGATAATAAATTAATAAGTTATATGTAAAAATGTTATGTAAAATTGCTTTTTTTTTCAATTATCCAAATCAAATTAATATAATCCATCTCACACCTTGACTTCCTTATTTCTGCAGCAAAATCAGTGAACATGGTACATACTTATATTATATTTGTATGTATGTTAAATTTAACTCAAAATCCGGAAGATGTCATCATATTTTATATTTATTCTTATGAAATTATTGTGTATGATATGCGTGTTTTGACAAAATATGGTTACATACTCGTATTGGTACTTATTAGAATCATCACAAAGTTTTTGCCGAACCTAAATATTTTGTTGTATCTTATAAATTTATATATATATATATATATATATATGTGATTTCTTGCAAGATGAAAAGTTTTAAGGCCAATTAAATGGCTTACCATTAAGTAAAATCATGTACGCCGGAAAAATTTTGTTGTATGTATCTAAACGTTGGTCCCACTCAGTAAAAAAATATTGCAACAGGATGGTTCCATGAGAAGTGGACTCTGTATGCGAGATGGTGGGGGATGTACTCGTATAAGGTTATTGAAATAGTACTGGTATAAGGTTATTGAATTTAATATAAGTTAAAATTTTCTAATAATGTATCGCTGGATACACTAGCAAGCCTTTTATAAAATACAATATTTTTTTAGAATTTCCAAAATCTCCCGAACTCGATGGGACAACTTGCAGTTTACTGAATGTGGTAGGCCTGTGGAAATTTAGGAAATATTGTAGTCTCTTTGTTGTGCCGCCCAAATCCAGCGCGAGTATAGCGAGTATACACGTGTAATGTCACACCCTGTGGTTTGTTCGGCAGCATTTTGTTTGGGTATATTTTAAACCAAAAATATGCAAACACGATATAAGAAAAGATAAAAGTCCAGACGATTATATTTTGTTTGTTTTAAATTCTTTGTAGCTGAAAATAAATTTCTCGCACTATAGGAAAATTATGGTGTTTTGGTATAATCACAATGTGGGATATAAAGGATTCTGTGTTGTTATCAGATTTCAATCCAACTTTTCGACAAGTTCTATAAGTAGCCTGATCCACCACTTTGTTTTAAAATTGCATAATACGAATCCTAGAATCCAAGTAAAATACGGAAAATATTAATTTATTTCATACAAAAACTAAGTCTACTTAATTATTTAGGCCAATATCGGAAGAGATACATTATTTCCCAGAGGTTTTTCGGATTGAAACTAAATAGTTTCTTATTTCGTTTAATGCATTTTTAACTCTTTTAAACGATTAATATAGTTAACTATTTCCCCAACCATAAAAATAAATGGCACATAAATTCAGTCTTACAAGTCTGTACCTAACTATAATTTTAATTTATCAGTCTTCATAATCCAAAACATGTATCGAAGTCCGTACATTCCACTTTCACATCACTGAAAGGACTGAAGGAATCTGAGCATGACTAGCTTCTAGCCCTCTGCTAGTCATCCACTAGTGTTTAAAGTTATAAATACAAATTATATAAATCAACTAGAAAGACATTCAGAAAAAATATATTATTAACCTAAGAAAATATTCACAAAAGAAAACACACAAAAATATTTTAAGTTTTTTTTTAAATATCTAAAACTATCAATAATTCATTGCAATAAGTTAATTTTACAAAGGATTCTACGAATGTCATTTTACGAATTTCCTTATTTTTAAATGTTTTCTGGCAATTTTTGATAATACTTTACCTGAGGTGCGTGAGTTATAAAAAATCCAGTACAAAATATGGCATTTTTAATTTGTTATACTTTTTTTACAATTTTTGTGTTCTTCATATGTAGAAGGCAAGAGAGCTTAACCTTCATCACTTCTTTCTAATAATCGAATCATCATCGCATTTCGAATAATATTCACTTATGATATCCATATTAATATCCACGCATTAACATATATACAACTTTCAAAAATTTTGTAAATGTGGAGATTGAGGGGTGAGAATTGGTGAATGTTATATATGTCTTATATAACGTCATAAAAACAATACTAAAAAAACCAAAAGATTATCCTACAAAATTACTTTTCAAAGAATCCGAAGTACCTATATTTTTTGATCTACTTAAAAGAAATTCTATTATTCAAATATTAAAAGAAAATGAAAAATATTAATTTATCAATAAAAATCGTAATAGGTTAAAATTTGTATTTTCATGCTCAAAAATTAACAAATCATTTGCACAACGCCACTATACGCGCATAAAATATAATAATAATATTAATAATAAAAAATAATTTGAACAGCTTACCCGAAAACATCGGGTACATTAATGATAACAAAGAAATAATCAATGCTATCAAAAAATACTTTAAAGATAAACATGTATTCCGAAATATATAATATTTTATAATGTTACTAGTAATTTATTGTATTTTATTTTATATTATTATGTATTTTATTTTATTATAAACCAGTTACTGTAAACAATAATGAATAATATTCAATCCCCTTCTCACACAAACACAAGCTTTTTAGAGAAGTTGTAGAACTAAAAAAAACAACTTATTATTGTATTGTTTCATATTATGTAATTATAACAGATTAATAAATAAATAAAAATAAAATTTTAAAAATTGTATAATAAAAAATTAATTCATTTTAACTATCAGAAACGCAATATAATAAAAATTCGCAAATTTGTGCAGCAATTCAAGTATGTTTTGTTTAGATATTGTTATAAAATTCTCTGATATTCTGACCACATTATCGGTAATATTAGAAAATTAATTAAATGTTTCGCCATTTAAATATGTTGGTTTATCAAGAAAATAACAGTTATTAAATCCGCAATATTTTAATATGTTCAAGAACGCACCATTACGGGATTTTAACCTACAAAGGCACTGTTATTAAAACAAATATATATATAAAGCGATCACTTAATACAGCCGAGGACAGGTCGTAAGCCCTGTAATCATCCCATATTACTATATATTTTCCATTAAATACAATGAAAATAGCTTCGCCTCTATGAGATATCTGATATTTATTTAATAACAGTGCCTTTGTAAGTAAAAATCCAGTAATTGTGTGTTCTTGGACATATTCAAATATTGCTAATATTCACCCATTTTGCATGGTGTTTCTATTGAAATAACTGTGTTTTTACAGTAAAATGCATAAATAAATATATATAATTCAACTATGATTAAATGTTATTTGTTTGTGAAGGATTTCTCTTATTTCGAACAAAATGTTGGATGTTTCCAGATTTTACCGTTGATACACTCTTCTAACAGGGTGCTATTAAAACAATCGCCCCGGTACAAGCACAGGTGTTGTAAGAGCAATAAACATATCAGGGAGGAGAGAAGAGAGGAAGACGAAGAATAGAGAAAGGGAGAGAGGGAGAGAACAAGACAAAGGAACTCAGATAGTGTTTACTCTCAGGCCGTGCCGCTCTACACAAACGTGTGTAATTTTTTGGCAATGTTTTGAAATATATCTTGAAGGCAGCCCAAAGTAGACGACGATAATAAATCCTCATTCAAAAATAAAGATTAATAAATTTGATACTTACCATAAAAATAGATTATTGGAGTCTTTTAATATGTTGCATCATTACAGCTGTGAAAACAAGGGATGGATATTAAGAAAAATTAATAATTTATATTTGTGTCATTAACACTACAATATTAATTGCAACTCTTCAATAGCATTCAAAGCATCTAATAAATAACAAGTCGTTAAAATTAACTGCAATATTATTTTTATTAATATCTTTGGACAAATCACCATTAATCATTCGATACATTTATTTTAAAAATAGAAACGCGTATAAGGAATATATGTATGATAAATTTTTTTATTAATATGAAATATACATGAAAATAGGACTAACTTGTTGGTCTCCTGGTCGAATTCGAGCCTCCTGTCACATGATCCCTAGAATATCTTACCACTGGTGTAACAGGAACGTCTTTTTGTGCAATAAAATCTCAATCTTAAAGTACTAAAGTCTTAAACCACCCAAACTCTAAAAACTTTTTCAAAACTTCTAATAACAGTAAAAGTACTCGACAATGTAAATAAGATTTCGTGACGATGTGTTTGTTTCAAAATAATTAAAGCAACAAAAATGCTAATTTTGTATTAAGTACGAACATTTTTTACTTTCGATGTCGCGCAATATTATATAGAAATTAACAAAATAAACTTTTGCCCTGCGATTTATAACAGCAATCAAGCCCTCCATTTTATTATTTTACAGTCCCGCATGAAAATTATACCCCAATAAACCTGTTAATTTTTTGCGTCCCCTTCCCCAACTCTCCATTTAATATCATCCACGTGAGTTGGATACGTACCTGAGGGTTGAATTAAAAAACAATACTCACATCCATCTGGATGGTTTAACTCCAAAATGGTATTCAAAAAGGCATCTTTCGGCTGAATTACAAAATGATGACGCTTCATTCAACATTAAATTGTTGGACTAAAATCATAAATGAAAAAAGAGCTAAATTAAAAGCGTACTGAATTATAAGGCTCGCCTTCTTTTGTAAGATGCCAAGATAAACATATTTAATTTATTCACTTATATAATATTAGCAGAAACATAATTAGTGATTTTTTGCATTAGCTACATACGATGCACTAATCTGGTTCCACTATATTCCTCTATACTGGCTCCTCTTTAGTGGTGTTAAAATGCTACACTTGACTCACTGGCGTCGTTGTGATTAGTATTTCATAAAATCAATGATTGAAGTCTGTGACTGTGATCAGAGTTCCATTACTAATGTGCATGCGTCGCACGATATCACAATACGCGAAATAAATAACTAAATAAAGAAACATAATTTTCATAATATTTATCAATATTATTCAATCTTTATTTAAATAAAAAACATATTCTTACATTTATAATTAATATATATCTAATTTAATATCATCACAAAGATAATGAAAATCCTTAAAAAAAAATATGAGTTAATTTTTCGGGTCACATTCACGGGTCGTTTCGGGTCAAATGCATTTTGGCTATACTAGATGACACTGATCACGAATTATTACTTTAATTTCTTTATGAATATTTTCGTCTCATGCACATGCGCCGAATCACGGTTCACAACCAAATGTAAATAAAATTAAAAAAATAATCACGAATCACAATATTCTTAGTTATTACGCATTAGATACAAGCATTACGCGAGTAAGATGCGCAACATGCGGAATTTATAAAAGCGTTACAAGGGCGTGCTAAAGTTGTAATATCCTTCTTATCTCGAGAGCCAGGGCTGGCAGAGGAACGAATGTATTGACAACCTTACCATCATACAGGATAGCTTAGAACGATGAGAATCGCACAGTTTCAACACAAATGGGGTCTGATTGACATGTAAGTGACGATTGTAACAAGATACCAAAATATAAATATATACAAAACAATATTGACTGTGAGGTTTGTGCACGAATGCACGTTTATGATTTGCTAACATAGCACATACAAAAAATTATAACAAATTTAAACAATATACTAACTTCTTATTAATATTTTGTAGGAGAGAGGAGGACATGGTGAGGCATCTAAGATTAATATTACGATATTACTGTTTTCATGGTTTGAGTTAGTTACCCAGTATTATTTGACATAATTACTATTGTCCCACAACTATTATAGATCAGCGAGGAAAAATAAAGTATTTCTGAGTCATTTAACCCACTATGTCTCGTATGGTGAAGAAAAGTAGAGCAATGTTCGATACTTTTAAGATTGTTAAATATCAGTTAATTTATGCATACACATTATATTTAATATACAAGTGTATTATATATTTAATGAGAAGGCATTACATTTTTATTTTTTAGAATGCATATTGTCAACAGATAGTTATGACATTGGTACTTGGTTCCAGTTTCAACACAAAATTATTATTTTTTTAAATAAGGGATAAAACTATGGTTTTGATACCACGAGACACAGCTAAAAAATACAACCGTCTGCCGTAGTGCAAATGGAAGTGACGTGCTGACTAAAATCCGATCACAACGCCTATTGTTATTATAATTTTATCCCTATACTCGTATATACACTTAAATAAATAGTCTTATACTGATAAGATAATCCTTTTTTTATTTTCATTCTCAGAGCATAAATTACAGTATTTAACCTTAAAATTGCGCTCACTAATATTTTGCGTGATTCAAAAATTAGAAGGAACATAAATATTTTTACATTTATTCTGAATTAATTAGAATTAGAATTCTGTCGCTTTTAAGTGTACTTATCAAATCCTACTGTTTATTCACCTTGTTACTTCGATTTGCACTACCGGGTTTCCACCTTTATAATAATGTACATGTGTGTGTGTGTGTGTGTGTGAGTATTTTTTTTATGAGTGCTTATTACATCCCGTTCTTCAACCAGTTCAGTGGTCCAAATAAATCACCAGTGCGCACTTCGGTCGGTCGAAATCTAAAGAAGACAACCCAGCTAAATAAACAACAGCATCGGACCAGAAAGACAGCAAAATTAAAAGCTTAGTGCAGTTCATACATTATATGTGTGCTTATTGTTAATCGGAAACCTGGGAACCAGCTATCGAAGGCATTTACATAAACACCTACAATTTTTCGATAATGAATTTGATATCCATCTTCCGAGAATAGATATTTAACGCAAAGGTTTTCGAGAGCGTGATGCTGTAATTCCTTCCAGTGCGTATGGCAGATCGAGAGCGCGCCGACGGCAATAAAGCTTCGGCCATTGTGTATACAGGATGTCTACATACAAAAGGCCTGATTATAAAATACAATATCTGCAATATATTCCATTATGCGGGGTGTGCGCCGCGTAAATAGCGGCCGACACGAAACAAACTTGTCAGCAGCGCCACATAAGGTGTGCGCCCACTGCACACAAACCGCACGACCCGGTCGGGCTCTTCGGAAACTGCGACATTCTTCAACTCTTTCAAAAAAAAAAATCACGTCAACCGCTCAACCACAAATATACCCCGTAATTACTCTACCAAATGTAATTATTTCGCATACAATAAAATATTAGGTTGATGCATAATTAACCGCTGTTTTTAAAAATTAGATTATTCTAAATTATATTGTAATTACATGTATAATCAAAAACGAAAACTAAAAATGCACAAATATCATTCGAGAGCGTAATCAACCTAGTCGTGGATGTTAAAGTTCTCAGCCAGTATCCTAGTGATGACTTTTGTCCCCTTCCACAGCTGCCAAAAGAGCCTGGTCATCAAAATTTGAAGATCGAACCGTTTTTAACTTTCGTCTAAGCTACTTTCGACAGGCCCTTTCGCTAATCGTTCTTTCGCCGAGAAGACCGTCAAGATCGTGAAATGAATCAGCAGCTTTCAATCCTTTCTTCAAGTGGTACAACATAATGTAGCATATATAATTTAGCATATAATGTAGCATATATATATAGCATCTATATGGTTTTTGATGCGCATTTTAATTTCCTAACCCTATAAAAAAATCATGACAATTGTCAATTAAACGTCAAATTCAAAAACAAAACGTCGCGAAAAAACGACAGATAATTGTGAATAAACTTAATAATTAATAACTTATTTACTAGACAATTAGCAATCTCAGATACTCATAAATACCGGAAGACAATTTTGTTAGAAACCTCAACAATCAACGAACATGTATTAGAAGATATATGAATGTAGATATATGAATGTAGTGTGTCAGTACAGAAGAATGTGGCTCTCTATCTTATCTGCTTAGCCTTGCGGAAAAATGACGTGATGGTAAGATATCTTTGAATCCTGACCATGATATATTATATGAATAGATAGGCTGTTGGAAACCTAAACAATCGACATGAGTAAATAAGAAAGATGTGTAAATGTGGATGTGGAGTGTTGTATGCCGGGACAGAAAAATGTGAAAATGAGAAACGTCGTTATGGTAAGTAAAGTAGCTAAAAGTCTGAAGCCTAACTATGATGTTCCTGTTATCTCAGTATACAATAAGAAAGAGTCCCAAACTTGCATCCTTGGTTTATTTTATTTAATTAATGTGTCTATAGTATAGTTGACATCATAATAGAAACAAAATTATGAAATTAATTATCTAAGACGATAATGTCATACAAGTGCTAACAGTAATTATTCTTCCTAATTAAATGTATTAATTATAACTATGCTATAGCGACAGTACTTTTGACGAGATGGATTCGAAAATTTGTCATCAATTTGTAGTATAGTTGGTAATGCACCTTTCCCGGATTGGAAAAGAGGTCCAGGTTCGAATTCCAGTAGCGCAACAACAATATTTTTCGATAAAATTGATTTTATATGCATATCTGTCTAATTATTACATTTAATTAGTATTCAAAATATCACAGACCTATGTTCTGAATAATTACAACTACACAATATGAATGATGTGTTCTCCTTAATAATTATTTATTATTCTTCCATTATCCACAGATATTTCCACGGCTGACATGGAACAACATTATGTCACACAATGCTTAAAATTTCTTGAATCCTGAAAATGGTCGAATGATTATAAATAAACGTTTTTTTAAATTTGTTTATTTATATTTTCATTCCATCCAAATATCAATTAAATACATCAATTATAAGTACTTAAATATATTTTCACATTTTCATATTATCGGAATCTATCATCAAACTATTAATTCACTTCGTGGGACTAAAAAAATTGTTAAATTCATACTTTTAAATATTATATTTGAAGGAATAGCATCTAAATCTGGAATAAGAATGAACCAATGACAGAAGGAAGAATTTATACTGAGTGCAGTTTATCGCAAATCAATACACCCTGTGCCCACAGATGCGCGCGCATTATTTCAATAAAGTCGCCACAGATAAGTTTGTCTGTTATAAATAAATAAATATCCGAGGCGGCTCACCTCGCTCGGTCGGTATTCATGGCCACGATTTTTGCGAAGAAATTATTTTACAGAGCTAATAAATTCATTTATTACACAATATTATATATATATATATATATATAATACGTTAAATAATAAAATTAATTACACTGTCGTTACCGCTGTAGATACTTAATAATGATCTAATATATTAATTAGCTTTATACACCGCTCTATCGAATAAACCATTAAAATTTAAAGAACATTAATTTTCGGCCATGTTACTTTTTTAAATAATTAATTATTATTTTATTAATCTTTAATTTTACAAAGTGTCCGATTTTGACAATTGTATTCTTGATTTTAGACTTGGGGTTTGTTTCTTGTAGCATTTTATTATTTCAAAAAAGTTACCTTTTAAGGGCAATTTTATAAAAAATTATTATAATTAAAACTAGATTAAGATGTCTCACAGAGGCGAAGCTATTATTTTTATATGAGAAGTATAGAAGTCTTGGGCATTACATAAATACTTACTTACCATACTTCTCATATAAAAATAATAGATTCGTCTCTGTGAGACATCTTAATCTTAATAACAATCCCCCAGGGGATAAAACCCAGTAATTAGTTCCTACAAAGATTCGGACATTCTTAAAATATTGTAATTAACATGTGCTAATAATAACAGGTAAAATGTGATCCGAAGTATTCGCCATGACAATAACTGACACTTGTCAGTAAAACCAAGAAGCTGTGACGTAGCTATCGCCTGAGCGGCCACTGAAGGGTTCGGATCTCCGGAGGGCACTAAATCGCTGTACATGTTCAACAATTGAAATAATTACAGCAATGGTATAATAATCATATTTACGAATGAATAAATGTGTATATCTTTAATTTAAATATCAAATAAATAAACCAGTTTTATTATGGGGTAGAAGGTGTAATGTTCTATGTGTGGAAGCTGAGACCGTATTTCTCCCAGCTATTCAGTTCTCCAGTATTCGTTCGAGGAAATGTGCGTGCATGTGGCTAAAGCAGACTGGACAATTAGGGTTACTATAGTTGTTAGATGTTTATTTCTGATTGATTCACAATTACAGATAATATACACGTAGTGAAAACGTAAAGCGTCTGTTGGAGAACTGATCGGGAAGCCGGCTGAGAGAGAAGTGAATCTAAAAGACTGGCTTACTGACATATTACTGTTATCAATATCTGATTGGTACCGGCGAGATTATGAGGCATATAAGAGCTTATGATTTGCATACAGGAATTTGGTGGGTGCGTTCAAGAACCGTCGACGGTGTTGTTGGTTATGGAGCGATAGACATCCACACAACTATTTATATCATACATATTTACTTGAAAATCCGGTAATTTGTTGTTAAGCCACTGCCCTAAATTCTCTTATTTTATCTAATTTTTAAAATCATCAGCTAAAATCAATTACCGATACTTCAGAATTCATTCACAATTTAATCATTATTTTTAATAATAATAAAATAATCTTTAATTATTAAGGAGAACACATTCTTATTGTGAACTTTTAATTATTCAGAATATAGGTTTGTGATGTTTTAAATACTAATTAAATGTATTAATTATGAAGATATACATATAAAATCAATTTTATCGTTGTTATATATGTTGTTGTATATTGTTCTTGCGCTACCAGGGTTCAAACCTGGATCTCTTTTCTAATCCGGGGAAGGTGCATTACCAATTAACATTAAAATTATTTTTGCTTTTGACTTCGTTATTAATGGAAGCTTGCTATTTCTTGAACTTCATAAATTTAAATAATGAAAATTGTATTTTTAATTTATTTTTAAGTTTCCCTATTCAAAATCCTCAAGTACAAAAAAAACATATTTTTATACGGAAAAAATATTCACTAGAATTAATTTTATCATTGTACCAACTTTAAAAGGTTTTGTCACCTGGCTGAGTTTTGTTCTCACTGCCTCGTAATGACGCGATAACAAAATGTAGCCAAATCACGTGGAATTAAAATTTTGTTTAGATTAAACCACTTTACATCTTCACACCAAGAATGGCGACATGTTTAACAATAGTGCGACACATGTTGAGAAAATGTAAATCCAAATTGCGCATAAACCTTATTCCTGCATTTTCAAAATTCAAAAATTACCATTTGGTTCCATACTAGAGCAGAGAGAATGGACGAAGAAGGCGGCGCGGCGCCTTTTTGCTTCTTCGCACGGTTATTCTTTTGTTTGTCGCTTGAGGGAATTTCCCTCCCGAATCGTGACCCTCGTCTCGGAATGGTCAAGGAGTGAAGTCGGCACGGATCGGTCATACAAAAATCGGGAATACACGGCACGTCATTGAAAGTTCTCATTTCGATTAATTATTTTTATTATTGACAATTACATTAATTCTTCTTTTTTTACGAAGTGGACGACCAATGTTCTCTCTAAATTTTGATCACGGGATACGCATAAAAATCTTTTGTGTAATTTTAAGAACTAATACATTATTGTATTCCTCTATAACCTTGTGGTAATTCATTTTAAATATAATTTTAAATAATTCACTTTGTTTAGACACGACTTTATTTTTACCAATACCAACCGGTTTCGGAACCACCGTTCCTTCTTTAGGGTGTACAAGATACTAACTTAGTGTTACAGAAGCTAGCAGATATGGCTAGCTTCGATAAAAATACAGGAGTCAATATTTTCCACATTGATAATAAAGGTGAACCCTTAGAGGCCCTAGAAATCAAGAAGTCCATAAATAATAATTAATATATAATTGACAACCAAAAAAATCTAACCTACAGTCCAATCTTAAATATATTCCTTTTTACTATTTCCTTTCCTTCTCCCTCCCCCCCATACCCTCCAGTCATCCACCATAACTTAACTAATGTATAATTGCCCATATATGTAATACTAAGTTAATATCTTGTACACCTTGAAGAGGGAACGGTAGTTTCGAAACCGTTAAATGGGTAAAATAAAACGGTATTTAAACAAAGTAAATTGTTCTTAATTATAGTAATATAATATTTAGTTTTAAACCACTTTATTACGTACATACACTAATGTCAAATAGTTTTGGTTGGACCCAACCTTCTTCAGGATAATATATTATGTACAATATAGTATATTTAATTATAATGTTGAGCCATAACGTGTTTGGTTTCTTAGAAAAAAAATTATATAATATGAAATAAAAATTGTAAATAATAAACCCACTAGATTCTATCACCTATTAAAAAAGCATTATAAGTTAATGAAGCTGGCGTTATTTATCATATATATATATAATCTATATAATTCTTAGTATTGCTCTGTGAGCTAATATTGTTAATATCGACATTTGAGTTAAGAATTCAAGAGTTAATATCAATTAAGATTTAATATATTAAGAGTTAATTAGACTACTCGTAAATTATTAAAGTACTAGATATATTTCTTCATCAATTATTAATCCATTGATATTAAATTTTGTTTATAATTTAGCAATTATGTTTCTATTTTAATGGATAATTAAAATAATCTAGTGTTCATAGCACCTTTATGTAAAAAAAAATATGATAGATTTTTATAATTTTATTGTGTTTATTAAAAAAAAAATCTGCGTTTATAACGTAGCGATGATTCTAAAATTTATATACGAATTTATTTTATATATAGTATGATGCCTCAATACTGCCATTATTATGTGACTAATATTTTAAATATCCTCGAGCGTGTTATGGTAGATTGTTTGTTCTTTATAGGAATTTTTTTCCTTATAAAGAAGTCAGCTGCAAACGAGAGCCGTGTAAATAAACATAAAATAACAATGTTGATACGTAAACGTCCAAAATAAGATTCAGCATTGAAATTTAGAAATACATTTAAAATTTTGATAGTCTTGCCAATCCCACAAAAATTTCAATATTATAACTAATTAACTAACTTATCATCACGCCATTTCTCCGCTGAGGTAGGCAAAGAGAATAGAGTGCCAAACTATTTTGACCTAACACATAATTCTCACTTCAACCACTTTCATGCATCTTCTCATACAAGCTCGTCGATTATTGAGGCTTATAACAGGACCGTCTTGCAGAATCTGGTTTACTAATACTAAGCTAATACTTTCACGAACGTCCTTTATTTCCGATCCCATCAATATTTGTGTCATATGTCATTCTTATAATTCATCCATTCCATGTGACCAAATTACCTAAATGATCTCTTTTTAATCCTATTCATTACGCTAAGATCAGTATTCCATTCTCTCCTGATTTTTTCATTCTTTCTTATGACTTTTGGTCTTACTGCCATATACATCAGTGTCGATACCAGGGCTCCATTGTGTACCTCTAGTCTTACCTCGTTTGATATATTCCTATTAGATATTATATCATTTAAAGTGTCGTTCTCTCTATTCCCTGCAGTCATCCTCCTTTCGATATCTTTCTGAATTTTTCAATCTCAATCTCAAGTTTTATATTGTTAAAATATTAGTACTGAGGCTTCAGTACCGTGTAGAACCGGAACCGGAACCGGAGAACTAGGTACCCGCGTGTTCTAAAAATAACTGAAAACCGGAAAATTTTTCGACGGGTATCCGGTTCTTTTTTTTTTTTTAATTTTTAATTTTTCCAAATGCAAAATCTTTTGTCACACTAATATATTATTATTTTCGTGACGTTCAGCTACAAACGCACAGAAAACTTTATCATAAATGCAATGCGAAATTTTTTGCTTTCATATTACTGGAATATTGCTTTTAACCATTTCAACTCTATATCTCTCTCTCTATATATAAAGCAAATTAAATTTACTAATTAGAAAGATATACAGAAAAATCGAAAAAATCTATTTGAAATATTTTGATGCTACCGAAATATTTTCTGTATATCTTTCTAATTGATCCTTTAATATATTTTAAATATCACAGAACTATGTTCTGAAATGGCAATTTCATAATAAAAATGTGTTTTCATTAAATGTTTTGAGTTATATGGGCAAAGTACAGAGTATACCAGACCTATTCCACAATAGTTTATGGGTGGATACCTGACTAAATTACGAGTCGAAAATGTTCAAGGAATATGTGCAAATTTTGCACTGTTACAGAAAATATTATTGTTAGAAGTTTGTACAAGTTTATTGTTTACATTTTTACATTTCGTTAAGTGCTACGTATTTCGAAATAAATATTAGAGAAATTGTTTCATTATTAATCCAGATCTTTGCTTCAGGCCCTAAATTATCTAACAAAAAATAGTTCAGCCGCTTGAAATTCGATGATTTTTATTTTTTTGTATTCAATATATTTTTTGGAATCAATGAAATATTTCAATTAATCAAAATAATCGCTTAATTACGATTTTTTTAATGCTTATGTCTCTAACATGGTTGATATTAGGCACATATTCCTTGAACATTTTCGACTTATAATTTAGTCAGGTAAAATATTGTAAACTACGTCTGTTATACCCTGTATATAGTTTATCTAATATACTGCAGCTCCCTCTCACACTCAAGGTCAAGAACATCTTAATAATCTTCACTAAATTAGCGCTAATGTTACGCAAATACCTTTCAGCTGTGATTGATGATTTCCTTAAAGCGTCATCAAAACACTTTCCGCCCGGGGCTTCTGATTTGGGAACATTACGGTAGGTCCACGCCATCCATATTTCATTTCAAGTTTTCGACCACCTAGCGGAAGGGAACACGATAACATCAACGATACTATTTTTCTCGTATTGAGATGAGAACCACTCTTTTACGATGTCACTCGGGCACTTTGATACATTTAGTCGTAAATATAGGGGCGGGCTGCGCATGTTATCGGCACGCGACCTTCCTCCCTCGCCGCGGGATGTCCATGCACTCGGTTTATTATTATTTATTATTGGAAAGCTTTGTAAGCCGACTGCTCTCTTGAAAACAGGACCTTCGCCGAACAGCAGGAGGCCTCGAGGGATGATGAACTTGACAAATAGCTTTTTCAATTGGGTGTTGCATTATGGAAAATTTAATTAATTATTTTTAAGAACATAACTAAATAACTCACCATTTTTACCACAGGGATAAGCGTTGTTTTACCACAGGGATAAGCGGATAAGACAGAATGCCACAGATTTCTGTCCTATCGTACAACTCTCGTTTCATTCTACATTCATATAACTTTTTATGGAAGCCTGTAATACTTCTAATATTTTTTAATACTTCTAATATGATCTTTTTCTAAATATCTGGTTTACCTGATCGCACCAGGTCTTTAACGAACATTCTCCATTTCTGATACTATCACAATATTCTCATTAATTTATTCGTTGCACATGACCAAAGCTCTTACCTACATAAGAGACCCTTTTGTAATTATTGTTTATTATTAATTACATTTCATAAAACAAATTATTAAACTATCTATTATGTACAGAAAAATAAATTAATTAACGGTAATTTATTTATTTCCATAATTATAATTTTGTGAAATATGTCAACAAACTCGCTGTATTCATTGTCCAGTGTATGCAACTCGTGTAAAGGTGAGAAGATGCCGTAGTTTATTCTAGTATTGTCATAATTAGATACATGTATTGAAAGTGTTAACATAGAAACAGTGAATCTCGAATCGCAAGGAAAACTAGCTAAAATTGAGACATACTAATTTTGTATAGGGAAACTAAATCATTCAGAATCCTTACATTTGATAAAATTAGCGTATTGTATAATGCTTTCATGAATGAATTGTAATTAATCGATGCAAAAGATAAATTCAACTAAAATTTAATCAATCTCAAGAATATGTATTTGATTCTCTAATATAGGTAGCAGTGGCGGGCGGTGACTTTTTGTAGAAGAGATGCTGGAAAACAAGTTTACACCTACTATCAAATATTATAACATATAATAGAATGATATTTAACATTTCAATAATTCGGCTATACGAATATTCAAGCCAAACTGTCAAAAATGCGTCGCACAAACAAACTATGTATGCTATTTTGTGCATTATACTTATAAGCATTACAGTCGTTTTTTGTACGTTGGATGCTGTTAACGAATACGTATTCGAAGACGTTGACAGACGTAACTGAATGTCAAATACTTTCAAATTTTGCAGATACGGAACGAATGGTAGAATCCACTTTTGCTAGTACGTATTTGTATGCTGTTGAAAATGTATATGTATTTCGACTCGCTCCGTACGCGCGCCGTGTCTTAGTGTGTGTTATGATGAATTTATTTGTTTTTGGCTAGAAACAAAAAGTCCAAAGCTTTTTGACATAGGGGATGCGGAGCATTCAAAGCATGTATGAAGCATATATGATAGGTAGACCATACAACTGAGTCATACACAAGTTGACTTCTCACCAGAGTATCATATCTTATCAAATTGTACCTTAAAATACTAATTTAATGTATTCATTATAAATATATACATATAAAATCAATTTTATCGAAACATCACAGACCGTCTGTTCTGAATAATTATAACTTCACAATGAGAATGTGTTCTCCTTAATATTAATAAATTGTACTGTATTATTTAAAAATTGCATTGTTTTGAAAAATGAACTGTAATTTTGCTTAATTTGTACTTCTATACCTAATAAAAATTAATATTGACAGATTGTACAAACGATTGTGTTAGTAAATATATCATTTCACGGTGGTTATTGTAATCGGAGAGCTATGTGAAGTGCGCCGGTAATGGTCTAGCAAATAATTGATTTACATTTGACTATAATATACGATAATGCGCCATGATTGCCACGTCACACAGGTAATAAAATATCGCCGTATCCTTATAAAGTTGCTAGCTTGGCTGTCACTTCTGGCCATCGGGGATTCTAACTCCAGTGACGGAACATTAATAGGCTGACTTGCAGAATACATCATATACTCACTTCTTTTTTTTTTTACATAATAACATGTGAATTGTAACCCACCGCTGCTTACTTAGGACCAAATTTGTAAACAGAATGCTCACATATTGGCCCTTCTTACATGCCACCTAGTTGGTATTGTTTTTACCATTCATTATCCCCGATATATGAACTTTATTAGAATCAATAAACTGAATCATTCAATACAATGATAAATATAGAATTGACTAACGATCACAATATAAAATCAAATACAATACAGAAATTAGAAAATAAAATATATATGAGTATCAGACGCGGTCACTTCATACATCCTTTGGATGGTCCTCATCCCATCACTTTTTGTTTCTAGCCGAAAACAGCACTGCTGCAAATAAATTAGGGACCAGTCATGACACGCGTAAACACATACACACACTAGCAATAGTGGATTCTATCATTTATTCCGTATCCATGCGTATTCATTTCAGCCTGTTAAGGTCTTTTAATACTGTATACGCATTCATTAACAGCATGCAACGTACAAAAAACTACTTGAATAATTATGTATATAATACACAAAATAGCATACAAGTTACGAAGTGAGCAGATTGTTTTGAGAAATTTGTTTGTGTGACGCGTTTTTGACAGTTTGGCTTGAATACTTGAAACCGAATTTTCTAAACATTGAATATCCTTCGATGATCTATTTAATTCATCATTTAAATTAAAAATTAATACAGAAAATATATGTAATTAATGTTGCGGGGCGTGAAGGATTATAGAGTTGATTTGACAGACTATTTTTATCAATAGTTGCATCTTGTTCGTGAGTTAGTCTATAAATTTGTAAATATAATAGTAGGTATAAACTTATTATTCAGCATTCCTTCTACAAAACGTCACCGACCGCCACTGATGAGTAATCGAGCAGACAGGTGGATCGATGAGATAATTAGAATAATACAAGCCGCCCTCTTCCGGGGAAAAGACAAATAACAAAAAATGAATAAAAAAATACAAACACGATGAGGTATGTTTCCAGGCTAATTCAAACACACCTTCTTATTAATCTTATAATATTATCACTTATTTAATATAGCTAGTCAAATAGACAATCGCTGGGTACTAAAGTGTCACCTCTTGATCACTTAATTTTTAGTCAGAACTTTACAACTGAGCGGGAGCGGGAGCGGGATACGATTTTTTGCCAAAATGTGACCTTGGTACAATAAGGTATCATCTGACATTTACATCAAACTGATATATTGAGTTTCATAATTTTGAATATTAATTTTTATATTTCTTCAGCGGTGTTCGAAGGGATTTGATTTATTGCCCATGAAGTGAAACTTAAAAAGAAAGTGTAAGTATACAAGGATCATTTAACTATTCTACATTATATAACTCATGATTTTATCCAACTTATAAGTACATTTTATTTATATACAGATTGTATTTGTATCAATCGTTGTTATAAAAAATATTACAAGCACTACTAGAGTACAATTTTGTTTTTTTTTTACCTCCTAAATTATTACACTAGGAAATTTTATATGTTTGTAACACAGTTTTAAAGATAAAATTATTGTCAGAATTTTGATCGAAAAATGTTTGACAAAATGACATATAAATAATCTATTGTTGGAAGGACACGATTTGGTAAAACGATAATACCTGTCAGATGATACGATCTTATTTTAAGGTCACAAAATGTTGAATATTTATAGAAAACTAAAATTCGTAAATTTCCAATTCGTTTCTTATGTCGGATCTTATGGCACTATCCGTTTCCAAGTCATTAATAGAAATTTTTTTTTTTTATTTATTAAATTATTAAACTTTTTCAATAAATAGAAATTTCCACACTGATTTCAAAATTACTTTTCAAACTATGCGATACCCCAGCGCGTTATAGAAAACAAGACAAATTTTATGGTCTCCTGGGACGAGGCTCGAACTCTCAACCACTTGGTCACCAGGCAGATGCATAGTGGTTGATAGCTAGACCTGTAAAATTTATTGTAATATTGCACTTACATAAAATTATTTCAATTTCTTCAGTAATACTGTTAAATTTAATTCTTCAGACTATTGCAACAGCATCTATGCTGGCTTGCCAATGTTTCAGCTGGATAGATTACAATCCATTCTAAATACACGTGGTTTCTAAATTCTCTCATATAACATCTCTTTTACATGAGTTACATTGGCTCCGGTTTTCTAAAAGAATTGAATTTAAATTGTTCTGGTTGATATACAAGGCGACACATAACATGGCGCCTCTGTATCTTCAAGAGCTTTGTATCTCAGTAAATTTGAATGGTAGAAGTAGAACTTTCAGGTCAGCCTCTACTTCAGCCGCAGGAAGGATTGTAGAACCGACCAACCGTTGCCAGAAATCTAAATTTAGTGAACGAGCATTTGAAATTTGAAAAAATCATTTCCATAAGTTAAAATAACAGTTTTTAATTTTAAAAGCAAAGATGATATAACTATAAACAGTTTATATGTAAAGTGCCATTGAGATGAAAGTTTTTACAAAAATGGCGCTATACAAATTATCCAATATTATTATTATTTATTTTAAGGCTTTTACAAATGTTTATGTAGGTACAATGTTTTTCCAATTACTTTTACATGCCACTTTTAAATCATAAGCATTTATTTAATTATGACTAATTTTTAACAAAGTTTAAATTGACTTGAAATTTATATTTTAGTATATGTCTATCATAATAGAAGCATATTTCAAACAAACTATATAAGTATACATATATACAGAAGAATCTCTATTCTCAACAAGTAACATTTTTTTAAAGTCTTGACCTATGCGTACATATATAGGTATAAAATATATTTTTTAAATGCTTTATTTATATTCAAGACATAAAATATGAATGTATGTATATTTATAACTCAGAGTTTAATAAAAAAAACAGTGAAATGCTGTAGGGAAAATAAATCATCCAATTCTAACTAATTTTAAAACTAACTAAACTTTGTATATTCCTTATGAAAAATAAATCAACTTAATGATATCCAAGAATAATGACATCTGTTTTAATCTCATTCTTGCAGAAAGCTAGACATAAGAGATTTTAAATTCAATAATCACTCTCACAAATAATCAACTCAATTAATGAAACAAAGTTAACAAATAAAAATAATAATAATTATTAATAAATTTCTACCATTTTTTTGGAACACGACCAATAATATTGGCTAGTTTGTTTGGTTTAGCTGTAAGATCCTCGCTTAGTTGATTTTTTCTATATCACTAATACACATATCAAATGGAAAAAAACATATCCTCAAATTTTGAATAAATTCTTAACTTTGATCATCAATTTTATACCTATAATTAAAAATAAATCATAAAATATTGCGTATACTTAATATTAAATTTCTGTAGGTACAGTTTTGAAATATATTATTTATTTTTTAATTTAGATGAATGCATGATAATTTAATATTTTATCTTCTTGGCAAGCTTTTGAACAATAACGCGAAAATAAAGCTACCCAACGTATAATATAAAGCAGCGACAATAAAGAAACCAAATATAT
The DNA here is from genome assembly GCA_022840565.1 of Eubasilissa regina. NCBI lineage: Eukaryota > Metazoa > Arthropoda > Insecta > Trichoptera > Phryganeidae > Eubasilissa > Eubasilissa regina. The sequence goes on along the minus strand of JAINEB010000018.1, from coordinate 14,752,533 downwards.
TTTGATGACAGCGATAAAAATGTGGACACATTTAAGTAAAATCAAATGGCCCTTTCGGGATTCAAAAGTTCCACATACAAATCGTGTCTGTTATAAAAATAATAGTCGAGATTGTACAGGATGTATAAATTGACCAATTTATATTTTCAGTCATTTTAGTGTGGAGGGGAATAAACAAAACATAAAAAGCGCCCATCCAAAAAACATATTTAGGACGGCAATAAATCCACTAGATGTCATTAATCCATACCCCTTAACCAGATATACAGAGGACACTCCTTTCTGTACGGTCGGGGTTATAAAGGGCATTTATTAAGATGCGTCTTTGGGACAAACGCGCTTCCGACAATTTATGGGAGGTTTTAAGGGCGAGTACTTCACTATTCGATTATTCGAATTCCCTATAAATACTACTACCTTACTTCGCGTTCGCGCTGGGACACGTCTATATGTTGTTCGCTGTCTCTCTAATATCCCGCTAACAAGAAACACTCAATGAATTATAGAAATAAATTATTTTTGTTAAAGTATTATATGTTGCGTTAAATTATTTAATTTATAACTATTTTACACTTTCTGACATATGTATAGAAGTGTGTCATAGAATATTGTTAATAGATTGAAGAACATTATATATGTTAAAATATTTTAGTTCCAATGAACATAGAAAAATACATAATATTTTATAATAATGAATAACAAATGCTTATATATATATATATATATATATATAAGCATTTGTTATTCATATATATATTCAATATATATATATATATATATATCATTTATATATATATATATATATATATATATATATATAAATATAAATATATATATATATAAATGAAAATGGTATATGCAATTCAAATAGAAATTCATGGATTCATCAGAATTTCAAATAATAATGTAATATCATTATAATTATATAAAATAGGTATTTCAAATAAAAAAAGGCATATCTGTAAGGTATAATATTACCCATAAATGTATTTTTTATAACAAAACATTTTTATATTATTTTTATTTGTATCTTTCGATAATTGCTACAATAATTCGATATTTTAACATAAGAGCTAAAGAGTATTTAAGATGTTTAAACGGTAATGGTTTTTCAAAATTTTCCAGTCATTTATTAGAAAAGGATAATACTTTTGATGAAAATTTGGTATTGTCTGTTTTACTTTTAAACAATTTTGGTCTTAAATTGAATAATTTAGAATCAGTAAAAATAAATAAAGCATGTAAAATTAACCAAAATATTGTAAATAACTATCTTAATTTAACCAAAATTCTTATTTTAAAAATTTTTCGTAAAATTTTTTTCTAATAATTTTGTATCATTATAAGTCAATTTTCACATCTTTCATCATCGTCACAATTAAGTAAGGTACTAGATTTATTTTTAAATAATTGTTATTTTAATTAAAAATAGTATAATAGCGTGACATATGTGGCTTTAGTTAGTTAATTTGAAATAAATTGTATTTTCCGAAACCAGTTGGTGTATTAAAATAAATAATAAATAAGTGGTTAAAAACAAAGTTAAATGATCTAAATTAAAATAAACATTTTTATACTTTTTAGATCATATTTTTACAAGAATTTATAGTCACCCGACACTCGAACTCATCAAGATATGAAAGAGAATATGGAATGTCAATTAGGAACATTAAGGTGCCTTCGTATTGTATTATATTCCTGAAGGACTATGATATTATTTCCTGTGAAATATGTTCTAGTCAGTATTTTGATAACGGACCTGCAGTAAACCGATTAAAAAATACAACTGGTTCCCTCATACAAAATGCGATAAATATTTTATGATAATGACTAATATTAATAAAAATTCAGGTTTCATATAAACACATACAGCTCTAAAATATTTTAATTTGCTAATGGTTGCCAGATATTATTAATCGCTTATTTAAAAGGGGATATATATTTTATTGGCATAAAATTTATTTTTTTGGTTATGATTTGGCTGCTTTAATGCGATTTGGATGGAGATATTTTTTGGCGTTTTTTCGAGATGCTTTTAAAATAAAAATTTCGATTAGATAAATCGAATGTATTATTTGTATGATAATAATATATTTGTTGTGTTATTTATATTCGCCAATTTTTATACTTATACATTAAAAAAAACACTCGGTGTAATTTGATGAGCTAACGCGGTTGAGAGATGTGAAGTTATTCACATGGGCATAAAGGTCCGAAAAAAAAAATTGTAGGTTCGGTTAGGTTATTATTATTTCGGTAATATTGCCAGTGAGTGGCCTTGGCTCTTTTATAATACAAATATAGATTTCAGTGAGGGTCGGTGACTTTTTGCAGAAGGGATGCCGGATAACAATTTTATACCTACATACTATCAAATATACTAATATAACATACAATCGAAGGATATTCAATGTTTCAATAACCTTCAAGTATGCAAGTAGTCAAAAATGCGTCACACAAACAAATTTCTCAAAATCCGCTCGCTTCGTAATTTGTATGCTATTTTGGCCATCATACCCATAAGCATAAAAGTCGTTTTTTGTACGTTGGATGCTGTTAACGAATGCGTATACAACGTTCTAAGACCTTGACAGGTGAAACTGAATGTCGAATATTTTCAAACTTTGTGAATACGGAACGAATGATAGAATCCACTGTTGCTGGTACCTGTGTGTTTACGCGATTCATATGTGTTTGAAAGTTGAGAATGTATGTATATGTATTTCGACTCGTTCCGTGCGCGCGCCGTGTCGTAGTGTGTGTTATGACTGGTCTCTAAAGGACGAATTTATTTGCAGCAGTGCTGTTTTTGACCAGAAACAAAATGTCCAAAAATTTTGACTCAAGAACACAAGGGATGCGGAGCATCCAAAGCATGTATGAAGCGACCGCGCCTGATAGATTTAATGACAAAAATGTGTTTAGAAAACATATCATTTGACAAAACGGGAACCAGGTATATAAATTTTTAAATAATTTAATAATTTGCGTTGGATTATGAATATATTGTATACATTAATATATTTTTAATGTGTTTCTAAAAAACGAAACATAAAAAAGTTATATGAATGAACTCATCATAAATGTGTATTTTAATAAAATACTTACCACAAATTATTATGTTATTCGGTAAACAACAATTGTTTCGAAAACTTACAGTATATGTATGTCAAGTATTTAAAGATTTTTATAGTTTATTTTTCAGTCAGCCAGATATGATCGTTCTGATCAATAAAGAGTATAAAATTTAAAAAAAAATTATACAGTAACCACAATGTTTGGCATTAAATATTAAAAAATAAATAATTTAATTACTTTTTTAAAAATGTATTAATTATTATCTTATAAACCTATATAATATAGGTAAACACACAATGTGTATTTGGATCGACAGTTAATTATTAGTGATTTGTTTCTTATTCTCGATAAAACATACCTAAACGGTGATAATTTATGCGCATGAGAGAGCGTCGATCTTGTACCTCTACACGTGTGTAGGAGGGCGATATTAAGAAGATCTCGTTAGTAGTTTATTATGAGGCGAAGATGTCTGTAGTACTCTGCCGCGCCGGTGGTCTGGGGCCGGAGTAGAAAATGATACGGGGTACAAAAGCATTACTTATTTTTAAGTATCACACACTTTATATGATCACCTGAAAATGTAATTTAATTCTAATATCGACTTTTTGTTTCTTTATGTTATGATCCCAAATTCCAAGGATTCTCAAAATATATTTTTTTTGTACTCTTAACCAAACAAAATAGCAAGATTTAAATAACTAACTAACTTACCATCATGCCGTTTCGCTGAGGATGGAGCACCACACTCTTCTCTCTGGACACACGACATTTGCCTCATTCACATTTACACAATTTCTCATGCAAGCTCATCAATTGATGAAGTTTCTAATAGACCTAACGTCCATTTCTAGTTTTCCAAGTATTAGCGCCGTTTAAAATTAATTATTTTAATTCTAATAATTTTTGGAGTTTGAGCTGTTGTTTCACGCATGCACTCAATTATCACATACTAACGCATTAATTGCCAAATTTTAACCTTTGTATATCCATATATCCTTCAATTTCTTTTCTATTACCCTTCCTTAAGTACAAGGAAGAAATAAGTTAATAATTAAAATTTACAAACTTCAGTATGCATCGAATGTTCTTTGGGTTCATACCGTCGGGCCCGCTACCGCTAATTAATAATCCCATCGCATATTACACTTGATAATTCTTTTCGCGAGTATAACTAATACACGCTGCGATACTCTTAACCTGTGGTGGAGAGGAAATCAACGAACCAACCAGCATCCAGCCGACCAAAAAAGTAAGTGCCTTCCTTTTCCTCCTCATATTTCTACCACCCGGTCTTACCAAGTCTTTCGCGTACGTCTTATATTTCTTATATCATCAACTCTCGCGTCTTATATCTGTATTACTATTCTTACCACTCATTCGTTTAGCATAACCAAACCACCTAAGCGACTGTTTTAATTATATTTGCTATGCTAAGATCAGCTATACATCGTTTCCTAATGTATTCATTCTATACTTTATATTAGATTTTCCACATATAAGCCTGTGGTTTCATTTCCTTTGCATTTAGATTACTTTCAATCCTGTCCTGTTAGCTCCACACATCAGTGTTGGTACCAGAACTCCATTTTATTCCGCTAGTCTTGCCTTAGTTAACATGTTTTCAATAAAAATTGCATTGCATTTAAAGTGCCTTCAAACTTCAGTCAGTATTGGTAGTTAATAAATGTTTGAAACAAGTAGATATGTATGATAGAAAGATATCAAAAATAACGAAATTCATATTCATAATGATACCCCAAATGATGAGTTTCTCAACATTAATGATATAAACCGTGATTGTGAGTGTGGGATTGGTGTTCAATTGTGACGATGATTGATTAGGTACTATAATTTTTCGTAATTCAGCAAGCAATAACTCTTATACTAGAAACTTATCCTCGAATCGTTATATCATAGTTACCAATAATCGATCACCAAATACTGTTACAGTCTTAATCACGATTTATTTTATTCTTGAGAAAATATTTATCATAGATTTTAAAAAGATTCTTTCAGTTATTGTTTTTCTACTCTGATTCTCTAAATGAACAACTCTTCTTCGATAATATTACGAAGATTCATTTTTATATGAATAATTAATGTAGGATTAAAATATTTTAATTAATTGTAAAATAAATATTATTATTTTCATTATTATTTATTATTATTATTATTATTATTATTTATTATTATTATTATTATTATTATTATTATTATTATTATTATTATTAGTATTATTATTATTATTATTATTATTTATTATTATTATATCTGATTGTTCCACTCCACACTTACGGAGAGTGTAAGTATCTACGTTCACAGTAATTTTCTAAGGCAGCAGAAACACAGTATAGCTCGAACAGAATTAGCTCGCATCGTTCTGCTTGCAGTCAAGGCAATATCATTATGGAACCTAATGGCTTCGAACATTGTCATATTTAACGAAACAAAAGAAAATATTTGTATGTATTAATTAAATTTACTTTTTTTATGTAGATTTATAAAAAATTTAAAAAATAAATTCTTATTTGACTCTACATTAAGTTAAATTTAATTCTCGACAACGACTAACGACGGTGCAGATATTTCATTGGCATATTATGCAGATGATATATATGTTTCATTAGTACTAAATTAATGACTGTAAATGTATGTTGATTACCTCATAATGCACAACAGATAAATTAGACAGGCGTTGACAAAATAAAATATGTACAAAATGAATATTATGTTCCAGGCCGATGTCGTTTTTAAATAACTAAGAAATATAATATATTTTTTAATTTGGTTTCCATTTCTCAATAAATTTATTTATTACAATTATGTATAAAGTATTATAATGACTAAGTATTCATCTTTGGCAGTGGCACAAATGCGTGATCTATAACCATATTTTTATAACATTCTCGCACACTTCGCGTGTTATTTCAGCAATTTCATTTCGAATATTATCCTGTAGCATCGGAACTGTTTCCTTTCCTATACCCCCACAGAAAATAGTCAAGAGCCGCTAAAATAGATGATCGAGGAGGCCATTCGATATCACAACTCTTTGACATGCGGCCGTGAAAAATTTCTCGCAAAACTTCAAGCGTAGCTCGGGGTGTATGAGGTGGTACCATCCCATTGAAACCACATATGTTACAAGCCTAATTTATCTGATTCGGTTACCGAGAAGTTTTTCAACATGTTACGATAGCGATCACTATTAATAGTTACAGTATTGCCATTATTATTTAGTTTAAATATTTTAATGACTTCAATGCGCTGTTGAGACGTTAGATGCTCCATAATAAATTGTAATTAACTACTCTCTACGACTACCAAATGCGAACTGACAAATGCCTACTAAACCAAAATCGGTCTGGAACTTAATATTTACCCTATACTCGAAAATGAGCAGACAACAGACGCCACTAACATTATCGCTATTCATCGTAAGAGATCGAGTTACAAATCGGGTAAATAGTTAAAATATTTGGGAAAAAATGTGACAAGGAAAATTTGTATCTAACAAGAAATAGACAGCAGAATAAAATGTGGAAACGCTTGTTAATTTGTTCTACTGACATTGCTATTTTGAGAAGCAAGTGTGATGTTTATGAAAGAGTGGTTATGTCAAAATGTGGATCACAAAGCTATGTATGTATATGTGAACGCCTAGTGTTCCCCAAACTAAACCAGTGCTCTTCTGTTCTTTGTCTAATATCGCGGGGTGATGTGTGCGTGAATATGACCTAGAGCAGGTTGGACAATAAAGGCTACTTCAATTGATATTTATTGCTGACTGATGCATAATTATAGATAGTATATATGTACTGAAAACATGAAGCGTCTGCTAGAGAACTGATCGCGAAGCCGGCTGAGAGAAAAGTGAATGTAAAAGACCAGCTTGCTGGACGGCTGCCCACGCATATTATTGTTGTCAATATCTTGTCGATACCTGCGAAATTATGTGGCAAATAAGAGCGTATAGTTTACACCCAGATATTTGCCGGGTGCATTCAGAAACAGTTGGCGGTGTTGTTGGTTGTGGAGGCGATAGATCTCCAAACTGTCGTCAAGGTTGTCACAGAATATTGTGATAAACTGTTTACAATATTGATACAACCGATCGTTCTATATGAGTATGATGCTTGATCAGGTTGCAGGTCTTTGACAATAAAGTCTATACAAGATTTATGTCACAATTCGTGATTACCTAGCCGAAGAAAAGAGGAAGTTAAAAAACTTGAAACTTCGGAAACGGTAAGCTGCCCCAGATATCCTGAAGAAGATGAAATCAACAACGCTGCAGTAAGCGGGACATGCAGCGGGAGCAGACAAATTTCGCAACACGCCCAAAGTCCTCATATATAACCCAACAGCTTAGTAGTAACAGAGGTAGTCAAGTTCTCAGCAGTCTGTACCACAACGGTGATGTGTGTGATACTCTTAATTAACTGCGGTCATGAATTTCCCATGAACACCTTGAGGTCGCTAAAGAACAAGATTATTAATGTGAAACAAACAAACCAACTTACATATTACAAATAAAAAAACCTTAAATACCGAAACAGATTACTAATGGTGAAACAGAGAAAATCGCACAAAACACACGAAAAATATTAACACAATATAAGAACATATCAAAACTACCACATCAATTCAGCAACACATTACATTTGCATCGAATTAAAATTGTACAATGACTGATCACGACATTCAAGACAATTTGACAGATTTAAAAAAGAAGTAACATACTAAGTAAAACTTATTTTCTTTAACTTTCTACTAATCCATTCCATTATGCACTGTAAATGTTATTTTGTGTAGCCTTTAAGAATCTCTTATATTTTTAATAAATAAAATAAATCGTAATTATTTAAAAAACATATCATTAATAAAAGCGAGTTTCGTATAGTTTTTTTTCTTATTGTCTTGTTAGCTTTTTATATCGACTAGTTTTCTATAAAATAAATCATTTTTAATTTCAACGAGAATGAAAAGATCGAGTTGGGATCGGATAAATAGATTACTACTTTTAAAAAAGTTTAGTGTAATATATCATGTGCGCCTATCGCTAACCTTCAAGGTAGCCTTCAAAGTACCTCAGTGGTGCAAGGGACGATCGGGGAGAGGGGTGATCAGGCTCCACTTAACCCGCGGGTGAACACGTTATTGAAGGCGCGGTGATGTTACCAGCCGCAGTAAGGTGTATGAGCAATTATTTTTTATAACACCAGATGGTCGGGTATAAAAAAAAATACATGTATGTGATTGAAAAGGCGTTCTCTGTATCTTTTATTTTAATTTTATTGTTATCAATTCAGCAAAATAATCATTATTTTATACATTATTATTATTTTATGATAATTTTATTTTCTAATAAGGTTTAAGGCAACTACATGAATACTAAACTAGGATTAACGCAGTATGTACATGCATATAAAAAAATATGCAACAAAAATATATGATAATCATATTGTAAATCAACGTATACATTGTTATAAATACTCAAACTATTTATTGAATACATTCATTGTTACATATTTATTTGGATTTGTTCTCTTCCCATCTCAGGTCTGTATCGAGGTGAAGAATATTTTCTTCTTGCATTTTATTTGCAATACACTGCCTCAGTACATAAGGACATAGATACATGGTAGTAAACATAATATACTATATATTGGACTTCCTTATAAATAATTGTACATAGTAAAAAATACCTAGAATAAATATATAAAACTGTAATAATAAACAAAATATACTGCACTTTCTTAGAAATAATCATTCAATCTAAATACATGAAGAAATAAAAGACTAGAAATAAAATTTTACAAAAATTCATATTTAAAAAATCTTTAATTAACATGTTTAAAAGTAATAATATTGAAACGGTGTATTTTATATAGATTTATTTAATTTTTAAAAAATATCAAATAGAAAATAAATATATATAAATCAGCACCGTAGTGTTAGGTCAATCAATTTAGGCTCCATGGTACAAAACAACAATCTTATATAGACTAACTCTAACTTACCAACTTACCATTTCTCCACAGGTACAAGCAGAGATAAATGGAAGCCACACTCTAACACCCCGATATAGATATCTCGCAGCATATACATCTTCATTTTTGCATTCATCCATTTTTTCATGCAAACTTGTCGATTGTTGAGGCTTCTAATAGTCTCCACTGTCATAGAGAAGAAAAAATGTTAAAATAAATTTGATATAATTATTGATTATATTTAAAAATGTATATATCTCAATTATATCCTCTAATAAAAAACAAATAAAAATATATACTATATGTACACACATATCGATGGATTAATAAAAAAACATGTATATACATGTATTGTTAAGTTTTCGCGAGAGAAGAAAGTATTTTTTTATATTCAGGATTGATTTAGAGCTAATTTTTTTAACTTCTAATTCAAGAGATTTTTTAGATTATTTCACTCCTTATAGTTCTTGGGAAAATATTTTTTTTAGTTACTGATATAATCATTTAATCTGAATAAATCTACATACTTAACTCAATAAGGCATTTTATTGTAGATTAGTGTTATCAATATATATGAATATGAGAACAAATCGCCGGATACACCAGTGCAATTAATTCAGACTCATTTTATCTCTTATCCAAATCTCTTATTTTTGATTCTCCAGCCAAGATGCTCTCATGGATCAACATTTCAAATACTTCCAAATCACTTGAGAATTGTTTCAGTGAGTGTCTTCTGATCCATTTCATATATAATTTCAAGGAACACGTAGCATCAATATTCATTCGATACAATGATAAGAATGTCAAAAATTTTCTACATTTTGTTTTCATATATTACATAATATATATGCACGCACGTGCGGTTTGTTATTTTATTTGTTTTATTTACTCTCTTGATCCTTAATTTTTTTTATGTAATATATACGCGTTCATATATATTACATGATGAGCTGCGTCAAGTTCAGAATTGTTTTAAAGTTAATATTTATATAAAATTAAATAAATTGACATTTTATCAATAAAATATTTTAACAATTATTTGTTTAGTATAATATGACGATGACCCCATGGAAGATAACACTAGCTTGTTTTATTGTATTTTTATCAGAGAAAATTTCGATCTGTTTTGTAACATAATTGTGATATTTTGTACCTAGAGAAGATATTTATATATAAAGTTACTATTAGTTTTATTACAAACTTAGGCGTTATTATAAAAACGACATACACAATATGGTCAAACAGAAATATATATATTTTTAATAGATTCTTGTAATTAGACGTTGTGGACTTTTTTCCATGAAACGAATGAAGATAATTATATTAAAAATGATAATATATGATATTTGATTATTTTTTATATATTTATAAAATAAGAAATACATATTTTTAATGTTAATTTTTTCGTACATAAAAATAAATACAAAGGCAAAATACATATTCGAAATTAAATTGACCCATGATGATATATTAATACAAAATGAAAAATAAGTAGCATATAATTAGAAAAAAAAAAACAAAAACAAAATTTTAATAAAATTAATTAAACAAAATATTATTTAATCATGGCAATGTTTCAATATGACAATAAAAGTTCGGCCAATTTCATCTCGCGGAACTTCGGTGCTTTAGATCAGGGCTGGGAGCTTCTCCGGGATTTATCGGCCGCGCCTCAGCACCGAGCGCAATTACAACATTTGCAAGTTGGGAGTCAAACCCGACTCTTTTTATTGCCGTCGGGACCGCGCGCCGCTACACGGGGTGCACGGCGCGCATACCTGCGGCGCATTGTGCCGACGGTTTATTAACGGGAGGCGGCGATAATTCTGGCCCGAGACGCGCTCCGCCCCTGGACACGATGGGCGCGGGCCTCGACTGGTCTGAGATGCGCAAAAAAAAAAACTTAATTTCATACACGCGTCCAAAAATGTATCTTCACAATCCTAGATTTTTGTTATCATACGCCAAATACAATTATTTGCGAAAATTAACATAATGATAACATAAGGAAATAAACAATACCCCTCCGAATAAAATGACTTCTCGATGAAACTCTACAACTCTTATGCGGTGATATGTAAACCATGGTGCACATCATTTTTTTTTTTTAAATAAAAATATACTTGTATTTTTTTGATTTAGATAAAAATAAAATAAAAAAATAATTTCATATTTGTATGACAGACGACGGATGAACCTGTCTCCTTTAGTACAGACTTCGGTCTAGATAAGGATTGTTAATTATTTATAATGTATAATATGTAAGAATATAAATTAAATAAATATTGGAGGCATCTAACATTTAGCTAAATATTCAAACTAATGGTTTCGATAATAAAAATTAGTAAAAAGTAAAAAAAAATAGTAAAAAAAATAAAAAAAATTTGACAATGTACGCGAACATCTCAGACAAAACTTGGCTTAAGGGAGCAGTAGCCCAATAGAGTACTTTCATTAACGCCCTTTTACAAGACAACCGCTCAGTTACCAAATAACTAAAAGTGAAAAATGTTTATAGGTTTTTTTTTATTATAATATTTATCTTAATACTCTACCTATCTCTGATAGTCCATTATCTATTGCTGGATATCGTCGGACTATCATGGCTGCTTTGATAATCTTTCAGCCAATTCTTCTCGGTCTTTTGCTGCATGACAGTCAATTAAGTGTTCCAAAAAACAAAATTAAGATCTAAATATTTATTAAAAAATGTTTTGTTATTTCTACACAGGTACTCAGGGTGAATTAAAGGTCTCCAATTGTTTAAATATAATCAATATCATTTGAATTCATCTTACTGAAATTTATATTGGTTAGTAGTTAGTTCTCAAACATTATATATTAATAATTTTAATTCTGGCCTTACAATTGGAACCGCTGTTCGACCTCTTTGTACAAATCTATTAATTTAGATCCATTTAGACTTTAGAAAGGCAAAAGGGAACTCCCAAATATAACAATATTGTGTGAAAAGACGTATAAATGTGGATGAAGTGAGAACAGAAGAGTGTAGCGCTTTATCCTCTCTGCCTACCCCCGCTGGGACACGGCGTGATGGTAAGTTAGTTAGTTAGTTAATAAAACCTTATATCATATTTTAGAGGAAGTAAAGAGCTTGTCTATTTGGTTCTATTTGATTTAAATGATCGTCCTTGTTTTCATTGGATTATGGTGAATTATCAACAGTTCGTATAAAATAATATTACCAATTGTTTATTAAATTTTTTGGCAAAAATAAATAATAATAATTATTTAAACTTCCATCTTCCACCACTATTTAAAAAATCAATAGCAAATAATTTTTTTAGCTGAACCAAGAACGTTTCTTGAATCATGGTCCGAGCTCTCGCGAGGTGCCTCAAGAAACAATATCGCACTGTATTTTAATATAAGTGTCCACAAGAGGGCATGTTTCGGATAACGATGGGAGACCAGCCCCGCGTGTCGGACATCGTCTCCTGCTGAGAGGACCAGGGCTTCTTATAATAATATAATTGGATACTGCTACCAGTATTACCGCCGGGCGGGCACTGTCGGAGACTGTGGCCAATCGCTCTCAAATTTTCTCGTATGCAGATCGTAATTCTCACGTTTATATATCTTTAATTATCATTTTTATCGGCGTTTAATGTATTGTAAAATAGAATTTAATTAACGGCTTAAAATCCATCCTTAATCAAATAGTGGATTAAAACTTAAATAGTATTATTATTAATCACATTTATAAACATTTTTGTAATAAGAGATATTTTAAGGTCCTCAATTCTGGTTGAAAAGTTAATTAATTAACTTAAATGACTTAACCTTACAGTGCCCAATTTTTATTTTCTAAATTGAAAAAATATTTTTAATATTTTTTTATGGTGTAGATTATAGGAAAAATAATTTTAAAAATTAAAAAGTTACATTTCAGTTTCTTTTACGCTTTGTAGATAGTATGCTACATCGGCCATCAATGGTTCGAAAAGAAGACTACATAAATTATTCAGCTTTTAATACAATTACATGTTTAATGATGAAAATTGCGAAAACAATTAATATTTTTATTCAAATATAAATGAACAGCACATTTCGTACATTTTACAAACGTAAAGCCTCGACGTAGAGGTAATATAATAAAATATATTGTTCACTTTTAACCAAAATTAATTTTCTTCATCTAATAGTTCCAGCTGATGAAGGGCATCGACAGAGTCATTAATATTATTAAGATGTATTTATTATTATTTCATCAATATATTTAAACTAAGCTTAACGCTTGTGGTGTGAAAATATGACTAACTAGTTGGTGTCCTGGAACGAGACGCGAACTCCCAACCACTAGATCATTAGGCCTACGTTTTGACCACTACACCAATAAGCTATAATAAACAAATCTCTGTGCTACTATATTGCAATAATAAAAATATATATACTAGTGCCATGAATAATATAAGTATAGTGCCATGAGTAAAAAATCCATCCGTAGTGATAATTTTTAATTTATTTTAAAATGTTTAGCGATGTCGATTTAAATACGTAAAAAGTAAAACTAATCGTACACCATAAAAAGATTACAGCAAAAATTTCTGAAATATCTGAATAACAATTCAATTCTAACCTCCACTTACTGGAAATTTCTCCCTGCACACAAAGCAAACGCGAATGATAAAGCTTTTATATCAAATAATGATCTAACGATAGCACAGCGCCGCGCATTCAATTACCTACCACTGGCAAACTGTTCTCGGACAAATATCCTTCCAGGGGTAATCAGCGGACTAGCGCGCAATAACTTAGCTGACTTTATCTTATCTGACACTAAAATCATACGGCAGAGTAATTGAAATGCACGAATAAATGTTAAATACAGATGCTTACATTGAACCAGCAGCAGCAGGCTCGCGCATCCAACACGCTGCTAAAACTATGAACAATGCCATGTGGGAGCTGCAACTTCGAATCCATGAATTCAATGCCATTATCTATCACAATTTGGCTCTTTAACCCTTAACTGGTATCGTGGGGTTCAACATTACTAATTAAACTCAACACAATACATTAATAATTCATTTTAGATTTACAACGTATTCAAAATATTCTTAATTGTATCACAACTAATTTACTCGTTTTAATAAAATTACATCTCAACAGCACGAAAAAAAATTATCTATTTTAACACATACAAACGTTTAGCAATGTGGCCATGACAAGGCTGTATCTATCAGAGATCTACTGCATCCCACTCAGTAAATAAGTAAACTCAATAGCAATGTAAGTGTAATAAGTGTATATTAAAAAAAATGTATGTCAACAAATGTTTATCATATCTAATCTTGTATATATTTTATTTACATTACATACATAAGACATTACGTAATTATATTAATCCGATTACATTTCTGAATGATGATTAAATTTCCCCACTAGGCAAGCCTGTTTTGGGGCAAATTGGCATTTTTTTTTTATTTATTAAAGTATAAAAAGCAGTATAATCAACATACGTTAAGTATAGATATCAATTAAGTATAATTCTAAAAACAAATTACGTACTCAGATATCTTAATTATTAATTTTCTTTTATTAAGACAGTGCGCTCTTGAAGAGTGATTTGTGTCATTTAACAAGATAAAACTGTATTATATAAAGAAAATTATTATAGCGAATAGATTAAATCAGATGTGACAAATTAAGAGAAAACAGAAGACACATGTTAGCTGGAAGTTAAAAATTACCATTGACCAACTCAATGTAAAAATAATTGAAGATCGGTGATGAACAAGAGAAAAAGGCGTAGTTGAGGGTCTCCTCCGTAAAACACTCGCACCTTGGACTACGTGTTAATTTTAACCTGAACACAATTTCATCTGAAATATATACTATTATATTTATCTACTCTAATATTTTGTTAGCGAATTATAAGTGAATAAACTTTTGACATAAGTACTTTTTACATTTTTATAATTTTTAATAATTGTGATTCTGCCACCCTTTTCGGTCCTTTGCCAATCTTTGCCACGCCACTCTCGCTGTTTAGATTTTTTTTATCTATTCATTGAGATTTTTGGCAGGACATCAGGTAGTTTTTTGACTCAATAATATTTTTCGTCTATCTGTTATCTCTGCATCTTGAAATATGGCTCATTTTCAATAATAATCTTCGCTCTAGCCTAAGTGTTTCATTTTTTACTTATTTCATATTTGGCATAGTTCTTATCGTACTATGTTTTATATTCAGCCATCAGATTTCTCTACTATATGTTAGATTGGAAAAATATATTAATCAAATAACTTTCATTATTAAGGAGAACACTTTCTTATTGTGAATATGTAATTATTCAGAACATAGGTTTGTGATATTTTAAATACTAATTAAATGTATTAATTAGAAAGATATACATATAAAATCAATTTTATCGAAAAATATTATTGTTGCTACCGGGATTCGAACCTGAATCTCTTTCTAATCCGGGGAAGATGCATTAAGAAGGTGGTTTTCAAATAATGGAGTGATAGATGTATTAATTTGAAAAGTGTGACAGATAGGTTCGAAAATTTTACTTCAAAAGTACTGTAGTTGGTTAATACACCTCCCCCGGATTTGAAAGAGATCCAGGTTCCCGATCCCCGTATCAATAATAATATTTTTCAATAAAATTGATTTTATATGTAAATCTTTCTAATTAATACATTTAATTAGTATTTCAAATGACTTTTGATTAAGATACAATAGCATATTACTAATAATAATAAATAAAGATCATATTAAATCTTCCTTACGCACTCGCCCGCGATTTAATTGAAAATGATACGATGCTGTGTTACCAATAATTTTACATGAAATAATACCAAAACGACTTGAATCATTTAAGATGTGGATCCTAAGATGGCTTCTAAAAATAAGCTGGATTTATAGGGTTACAAATGATAATGTGAAGATTCGGATGCGAAAGAAAAAAGAAATCATTAAAATAATAAAAATCCGGCAATTACAACAAACACCAGAGGCCCTGGAAATAAAGGATATCTTGGCTGAAAAATCCAAGACAATGGTTTGGCAAGTCCACAGTCCAACTATTTCGATCTACTGTAAAAAATAATTGTCAAGAGGTAATATAATTCTAATAAACAAGCACTGGAAAACGAATCGATCCTGTAACAGGTTTCGCCGTATGAAGAAAAAAACAATTATATAATACGCTAATGACAGCGAAGGGTTAATATTGTGATTTTGATTATTCGCTTAAAACTTCAAAATAGTTAACCAGTGAGAATGATTTTCCGTAGGTAAATGGCAAAACCGAAAGTTGTAGTGCTCAATTCTCTTAACCAACCCGATTCGTGGAAAGCGCTAATGATAATTAAATTTACAAAATAACGCGATCGCTTTCAAAAGTTCTAAAAATTACCGATGTTGCGCTAACACGAAACACGCGACGAGCACTACTTAGCTGTGTATCGATGTATTCACTTGATTAAACAATTGCCTCGTGAATAATGTACAATGTTTGTACAGCAGCGAGCGGCGCGGACCGCCGCGGGGCGTGGGGCGCATTTTACACCCGCGGAAATTAATTAACCCTTTCTACATTACAAGTTGATTTGTTAGATTGTGATTAGTGACAAATATATGGTTCAAATGCCGCGATATTTCAGTGATAGATAAATGACGCAGCCGACTAAACAGCTCTTTGTCTGTTAGCTAACTCACAGGTAGTTACTGAACGTTGTCGGTGTTTCCGCGGATCACTAAAATTAATACTGAATAAATAATGCAAGTAAATTTTTTTTTTCACGTAAGTTGTATGTAAATACACATCAAATATATACTGGGTGTAACATACCTAACGCACAATATTTTAAGGGTAGTACATATTAGAGTCGAAAATGTTCAAGCTGCATGTGGCTAATCTCAATCATGTAAAAGATAGATCTTTTTAAAAAGTTAATAGCTGTGCAATTATTTCGATAAATTGAAATATTTTATTAATTCCAAATTATATATTAAATACAAAACATAAAAGGTCATCGAACTTCGAGTGGCTAGACTATTTTTTTTGTTAAATGATTTAGGGCCTTATGCAAAAATATTAATTAATAATGGGTTAATTTTGCTTCGAAAAACGTAGACTTAAAGCTGAACATGATTTTGTAAAAATCTCATACGATAAGACTTTCTATAAACAGTACAAAATTGTACATGCTCCTTGAACATTTTCGACTTATGATTTAATAAGTTTACTACCCAAAAAATATTATGCATTAGGTCTGTTACATCCTGTACATTAATACATATATATTTTATAATGTATATGTCTATCTATGTAACATAGACAGATATAAGGACTTTCTAAAGACCTACAGAACTATCGTGCTATAATATTTTTTTAAGTAGGACTAACATTCAGACGAAGACTACAAAATTTTGTCATCACACCTTCCTTGTCTGAACCTTTAAGCAATTTTCTTTATTTCAATCCTGTATTTCTAGACCCTAGCTGAGATTTCTGCAGCATATAGGGGGATGGGAAGGGTGACGGGTAGTGCTGGTGATCGAGGAGCAGAAAGGAAGAGAATTTTTAGTTTTATCACAAGTTTTCTACACGCGCAATGCCAAGTATTCTTACGCTTCATCAACGACCTAATGAGACTCGGAAGTTTGTGACCTCAATCGCAATAGAGTGCCATCCATCCGTATACACAACGCCGTAAACATCGGCTTAAGACTGCAACTCAATAAAAGTAAATAGTCATAGTTTGTTGTGACTATTCCATATGAGCAAAGCGTAACTAACTCTAAAATCACGTGCTAGGTAAATTTTATAACTATTCTAGGTCCAAAACATGAGAGCGGATAATTTTTAACATGTGAACGGTCGAAATGGTATTCGAGAAGGAGGAAAGCAAAACAACCTGCAAAATACCTGTAGGTAATGAATGTTTAGAATAAATAGATGAGTTTGTGTATTTGGGAAGTGTGTTCGATAGAAACGGAAAGATATCGAAAGAAAGGTGACTGCGGGGAACAAAGTGAACGGTGCTTTGAGTGGAACTATAGCTAATAGGAAGTTGGAGTTGATGTATGAAAGGGAGGTCTGAAGCTAGCAGAAAAGAAACGAAAGTAGACTTATGATGCAGTAGAAATAAGATCGCTTAGGCGTATGTGTGGCAGATCCATTTATGACTGAGTATGAATGAAGAAATAAGAAAAAAATGTAAAGCTAATCTTTGTATAGTGAGTAAGATTAAGAAAGGATCACTTAGGTGGTTTAATCATATAGAACGGATGAATGAGAAGAGAATGGTAAGAATGACGCAAGTGTTGATAGCACTAAAAATAGAGGACGTCCGCAGAAGACTTGACACGACAAGGGAAACCAATTATTGAATGATTGTCCTGTTCAAAACCACGAGTTTGTATGAGAAGATGTATGAATGTGGATGGGGCGAAAATTGTGTGTCAGGGCAGAAGAGTATGGGGCTCTATTTTTTCTGCCTACCCGTGTGAAAGAACGGTCGTTCACCATTCAGCCTGGTCTGTAGTCGGCAGTAAGCATCTGTCACTATCAGGGGAGCTACTGACAATTTATATGGTTAATAGTGACTGTAATAATAGTAATAATTGTTCAAAGGTTTTTGGTGAAACTTTGTGGAATTCTATGACTATTTTGTAAATTTAGTTAGAACCCTATTTATTTCCACTATATTTTTTATTGTGTTAAACGTAAAAACGTTTTCGGGAACATTTTCCCATTATCAATATTATAATGTGACTAAAATTAAAAACACAATAAATATTCAAATACCGCCCATTACATCCCCTCTCTTATCCATTTTAACTCTACCTCCATTCTCACCTCTGTTAACTCCAAACACACCATATGTTACTATCTGAAAGTGTTTTTATCTTTAGTTAAATTATAATATTGATAATGGGAAGATTTTCTCGAAAATGTTCTAACGTTTAACACATTAAAAAATATTGTGAAATAAAACAGTATTTTAACTCAATTTACCAAGTTAAATCCAGTTTAGGAAGAATTCAGTGAATGTACGTACATCAACAATATAATTTACTGTCCATGTATCGCTGTACTAACACATATTACCCTATAGCGATGATCTCAAAATCACGAACCGTGAGTCAATCACTGAAATCTTTTGAGTCACTCTCTATCAGTGATTGGATATCTTGGAATATCGTAATTCGTGATGTAATTTTTTTATGTTAATAATTCTATTGATTTTATGCTGCCACCTTTTAAATCGATTATCACTTGAATCACCGCCATCTACCGGATTTTTCGTAATTTAACTAGCGCCATCTATCGGAATCTGTTTTCGTTGGTAATGTTTATGCTAGCTTTCTGGTTACTTAATTTTATTTTGTTCGTATTTTTATTTTACATTTTGTAAGTATGTGCAGTAATTTTCTACTAATTATTATAATTATTTATGTTAGAATGTTTTTTCAGGCAAATGAAGTTTTAAAAATTTTAATATGTACGCTCAAAATTGTCTTTTAAATTTATTTATTTATTTTGTACATTAGATCATAAATTGTGATAAGTCACAGTTTTGAATCACTAATATGATCGAATACTAATCACAACCGCATCAGTGAGTCATGAGTAGCATTTTTCTCATCACAATCTTAGACCAATCATTCTATCTTTTAGACTTCACATACTAAATTTTAGATACAGTATATTAAGTCCACAACTTTTGATGTAGTTAAGATGCAAGCTATATCCATAAGCAGGTACTCTATATTTGTATCAACTTATTTCCGTCGGCTCACAAACGTTATTAGGTGGTTAGGTGGTATAAATATAAGACCCAAAATGAGATGGCAACACAATATAAATGAAGATCTGCAAATTCTTTCTCAAAAGCAGTTCGGTGCAGAGATCAGGATGTAGAGCCAATCATAATAATGATTATAAGGTTTTATGGCAGGTGAAGATTAACAACTTTGTGAGAAGCAGTGGCGTAACTACAAAAATTGTGGTCCAATGCAAAATAGAAAAGGGCCCCTTAAATGAGTGCCACGTGGGCCCCAATGCGCCGCATTGGCTCCATTGACATAGTTACGCCACTGGTGTGAAGTATTATATCTTGTTATTTAGTAGCGGTTCACTAAACTTCTCAGTATACTGCAAACATATGTATGAGCCAGAACAGTGTCGATTATTGCCATTTAACTGAATACTATAATTTTTTTTAAATAAATAAAAATTTAACGGTATATACGACAATTGTAGGTTTACCTTTTCTATAATAGAAATGTGTTCCAGAGTCAAAAAGTTTTGGACTTTTGTTTCTAGCCGAAAATAATACTGCTGCAAATAAATTCGTCCTGTCTTTTAGAGACAAGTCATAGCAACAATAGATTCTACCATTCGTGTCGCATCCATAAAGTTAGAAAGTATTCGACTTTGGCGCATGCGCATTCAATTCCGCCTGTCAAGGTCTTCGAATACTGTATACGCGTTCATTAACAGCATCCAACGTACAAAAAACATATTTAATGCTTATGGGTATAATGCACAGAATAGCATACATATTATAAAGCGAGCGGACTGTTTTGAGGATTTTGTTTGTGTGACACGTTTTTGATAGTTTGGTTTGAATTATTGAAGCCGAATTATTTAATCTCCTTCGATTATGTGTTATAGTTGATAGTTGGTATAAAATTATTATCCAGCATCCCTTATACAAAAAGTCACCGATCGCCACTGACAGGTGGTGCATATTGTATTAAGTAGGTATTATATGAGATGTACAAATTAGTTTAAAAAACATGATTATCAGTCTGCGTCTCTTCACTGGTGAATATAAACTACTTTTTTTTTAAGAACACATTCTTATTGTGAAATTGAAATTTTTCATAACATAGGTCTGTGATATTTTTAATACAAATTAAATAAATAAATATACAAGTTGTATTAATGTTTCTAAAATTTAATAAAAATTGATTATCAATTAATTCTGGCGTCTCTTATGAGATTTTACACAAAAGTGTTTGAGGAGATGGGATGAAAATGAAGATGGAGAGAAGAAGGTGGATTTCAAATAATGGAACGACAGATGTATCAATTTGAAAGTGCAACATATAAGTTTGAAAATTTGTCGTCAACTCGCTGTGTTGGTGTAGCATAATCGGTTAATTCATTACCTCATATATGAATAAATCCATATTCGAATTCCAGCATAAACAACAATGTTTTTTCGATAAATTGGTATAATAATAAAAATTATTATTATAAACCGCCCCAAAAGATCGTCAGTTGTAATAAAATCCTCCCAATTAATGAATTAGTTGCAATAAAATAATTTTAAAACTAGTACAGTCAATGTATGATAATCAATATCAATCATAAAAAATATATTGACATTGAGATACAATAAATTGCAGACGAGTCAAGCGGTCAAAAATATTTATTTATGACATTAACATAAAACTAAGTGCATTCTTTTAAAAAGTTTATATAGATTAGAAATATTATTAAAGAAAAGAAATATGTTGTAAATTTTTAGAGCGAAGGGTCTACAATAAAAAATAATATAATCAAATAACATACATGTTAAAAATTACTTATTTTGTATTGGATATATTTAGTATCATCTAGAGAGATTGTTCAGTCTCATCTTGGCGCTTTCCTAGACTCTCATTAAAAAAGTATTTATAAGTAGATATAAGTAAATATGTAATTCCTTTAAGTATTGTAGTTTTGCGCTTGACTGATACTTATATTTAAATACTTTTAAATTTAACATTTTGTGTATATATATGTATCATTCAGCGCAAAAATAATTCAATAATAAATATACTTTCACATAATTCTGAACACAATGATGATACATAAACAAAAAACCATTTTTATTCAAACTAAAAGTATATTTTAAATACTAAATTAATGTATTAATTATAAATATATACATATAAAATCAATTTTGTCGAAAAATATTGTTTTTGCGTCACCGGGATTCGAACCTGGATCTATTTCCAATCCGGGGAAGTGCACTACCTTTGTGCTATAACGCCAGTATTTTTCTTGACAAATTTTCGAACCTATATGTTACATTTTTCAAATTAATACAACTGTCGTTCCATTATTTGAAAGCCATCTACATTATTTTTACAGAATCTCAAATACTTTTGAGTAAACCGACTGCAGACGCCAGAATTATCAATTCATTTTTATTAAATTTTGGACACATTGATACAACATATATTATTAAGGAAAACACATTCTTATTGTGAAGTTGTAATTATTCAGAACATAGGTCTGTGATATTTTAAATACTAAATTAATGTATTAATTATAAATATATACATATAAAATCAATTTTGTCGAAAAATATTGTTTTTGCGTCACCGGGATTCGAACCTGGATCTCTATTTCCAATCCGGGGAAGTGCACTACCTTTGTGCTATAACGCCAGTATTTTTCTTGACAAATTTTCGAACCTATATGTTACATTTTTCAAATTAATACAACTGTCAACAAAATTGATTTTATATGTATATATTTATAATTAATACATTAATTTAGTATTTAAAATATCACAGACCTATGTTCTGAATATTTACAACTTCACAATAAGAATGTGTTTTCCTTAATAAAAGTATATTTGATATTTCGATGACGAACTCTGCGGTAAGTCAGATTCGGCGATTGTCATGACCGGGATTGTTCCAGTGTTATTTGGGGACAAATGCCGGGGATTAATTTATCCAGTGGAACACACCGGCAGGTAATACTCGATAGATGGCGCCACCGTCACTGTTACCACCGCCACCCCCGTGCGCCCCCTGCCGCCCAACCCCTTCCCCGGCCGCTGCCGATCGTGCTTCCGTACGAACCATGGCTTCATTAATTACCACAATGGGATGTTGAGCCACCGCACAGTGATCGTAGATTGGAAACTTCTGGAATAGGCGTATTTATTGAATGGAACCACGATTTTCGATACAACTTGTATTCAATACTCGGTATTCGTAAATCAAAATAAAATTACGAAATAAATATATCAACAAACTATCACAGACATTAATGTATGATACGTACATATTTTTAATTAATGTATGATACGTACATATTTTTAATTAATGTATGATACGTACATATTTTTAATTTATGTATGATATGTTTCAAAAAATAAATTTTCTTAATAAGGCCCGATTTGATTTTCTAATAAAATTCATACATTTATTGTACCTATAATACTATTGAAATAACATTTAAAAAGTTATTACAAAAGTTCAAAGTGATAGATATCGATCTTTAGTTCTTGCGTGTGTAAAATATAATCGTCACCTAAACTAACACAATTTATTATTATTTGGCCGTTACAAAATATGTAAAATAATAATAAAAAAATTATATATATAATTGTCCATTTTAAACAACTCTAGTGAATTTTCTTTAATATCCACACTATCAATACAAATTCCGACCACTCATTTGTGTTGATAGTATGAATCTATCTTAACTACATGATATTTCTGTGGATCTCACATTCTGTACATTATGTAATGCTTGATAATGACTCAGCTATATTTATTTCATTTTTTTTTACTTCATTCCTACGTGGAGGAGTTGGTTGAGTTCAGATTGCTTTGTGACATTCGATAATGTTTTCTGAAAAAATATTTATGTACCTGTGTAGTAAGTATATATGTACGCAAATAAATCAAATATATTTCATAAAAAAATATTCAAAAAATAACTTTATGGTTTCATTAATTAAGTGTTAACTTATTGATCCAAATGGTAAACTAAATTATTACTCAATTAGTCTCCTAGTCTGTAGAGTTAGCACGTTTGTAGGAAACTAGAGTTGACAAGCAGTAAAATAAAGGTAATTATTTTGACATTATTGCTTTGTTAGATATAAAGATATTTATTACAACTCCAAACATTTATTTAATTAAAATCGAATAATTAATTAAACAGAACATGTACACAAAGATCGTGAAATTTAAGACTAGTGAGCGTCGGTTGAACCCTTCGGGTCATTCCCTGACACATTGCCGCTGTATTTAAGATTAATTAATTTGTAACGATTCTTCCTTCACTGTACGTTGGATTTTGTTTCGTATGGTATTTTAACCCTCAATTTGTATTAAAATTAAAACAATTATTATTTTTAGTATTTTCTATAATAAAATATAGAAATTAATCGGTTTTTTTTTTAATAAATAGTAATATTGTGTTTATTCCAGCGTGATCGGTTTTTTTATGAAGACCCGATTCGTCATAAAGATAATACATATTGTATAATACATTTAAATTACGAAATATTATTTATGTTAAAATATATAAAACAGCTATTCTGTAGTCGTTGCCATTCTCCGGTCAAGGAACCAGCTTTCCATGAGAGCGCCGTTTGCACTAAAGGGTTGAGCTCCAGTCGCAGCTTTAAATCCATATATACGGCCTTCGGCAAACATTGTAGCAGTGCTGCAATAACGCGCCAATCCGAACAGTATTCTGTATGAGTTGTTGTACGGAATTCGAAGACGGTTATACGTCACTTGCTTGTATTCCGACCAGAGCTCGCAGGTATACATCTTGGTGAAGAACGATTCAAAATATTCGCTAAATTTCTTGAAGAAAATGAGACTATTGATATCACTTTAAATTTAGAAAAAATACATTAAATAGAAAATGCAAAATACTTAGTATTAAAATTCGCTTCCTTTTGTGAACATTATTTCCTGTTTTAATAGAACCTGTTACTAACTAATTAATATTAACGTTTGAATTATTACTATTTTTTTATTATTATGTATTAATTGTGCTATAAGTCGAAAGCTAACTCACATATGTTGTGATGTGCATGACACAGAAATCATCACAGCATTCATCATCATCAGCGCTGATTACAACCTCTGGTGGTTCTTGGCCTCCTCGAGATCTTTCCTCAATTAATCCCTATTATGAGCCATTACTCCCTTACTGATAATACATGTACTTATATAAGACTTCATAAGGAAGAGCTATGAATTTTTTTTATGAAGATCGATATTTTCTATTTTTTGTGAAAATTCATTTTTTTCAGATAACAATTATTATTCTAATTTAATGAAACTAATATATTTAAAAAATAAAACGTTCTTCTGATTTACATTACGTAAAATGTAATTTAAAAATTTTAATTGATTTTAAAGATCTATTGACATTTACTAAATAGGATTATTAAAAATTCTTTAAGATAAATAAAGTGGCAAGATCTATTTATATTTTCAATACGTATAAAAAATAATCCAGCATCCCAATTTGGTTTCAACAATTCTTTTGTTTCCTATTCAAATCACACTACGCAGTGATTCAAGTAGCATCCTAAGGCTGTCGCTACGGAATAAATAAAAGTATATAAAAATGTTTTTATAGTTCCTGTGAATTCATCGCGCGAAGCACCGCCCTGTTTCACGGCTATATTTGCATTTTTTTCATAGACCACGACAGTATGGAGAAATAGCACTGAGCGATTCTGGCGTGTACTTGCTCGACAATGCTTTTCTTTTGAACCATCGATCACTGGGCGGATTGCCAGTTATGGAGCATATCGGAAGCCACTTTTTCAAGAATTTTGTAATGTTACTATATAAGCCATCCATCAAGTAAACAATTGTGATAAGAGAAGTATATTTTTATACGTTATTTATCTTTAACCTATTTTGATTATATTTATCTATTGATTATGATTATTTAATAATTTTTACGCTCTGAATAACAGCTTCCTCCAGAAATTTTACAAATTAATTAAAATACAATCTACGTTTTACCTTTTAATTCGACATCAAGAAATATCTAATGGTGTTTGCAGTGGAACAATTTAGAGTATAATTCCTTTTTGGCTTGGAATTATTTAATAAACATCAGATATCTCATAGAGACGAAGTTATTTTTATTATATTTAATGAAAAATATATAGAAGCATCGGGTGATTATTTACTTATTCCTATCAGGTAATCACTATCGAACTGGGGAGATCTGGAGTCCTCGGTTTAGGTTTTTTTCTTTTCATGGACAGCTATCAAAAAGGCGTTTGCAACATCCGTGCAACATCATATCGGTAATTCCTCTACTTGAAGCGGTACAAAAAACTTCATCAGCAGCCATAAGAACGTAAGAAGTTGTCATGCTTATCTCCTAGAACCACTCAGGCATACTTTTTGCACCGTGTGTACTTTAAACGGTGTTCATAACGTCAGCTTCGATCAGTCTCTTCGCATTTAATTTTATCAGAATTAACGTATAAGGCATCCTGCTTTCGTGACATTTATTAAGATATCACACTTGTGCATTTTTTTTCGTATTTCGTGAACACAAGTAAATATTTTTGATCGATGACAAATCTAATGTATTTTTTAAATCAATCATATACCTGAATAAATTAAGCCAAACCGAAAGCGTACTTCAAAATTTAATATTTTTTAAATGCTTACAAAGTTTTTTATTTACATTTCAAACATTTCTTACTTATATATTTATTTTATTCTTATTATATACTTGCATATAATAATACGTTTTTTCATTTAAAAAAATTATAAACTTTCACATAAATAAGCCGTTTTTAACATTGTCGACTCGGCGATCTGATTCTCGAAATATAAAAATAACCTGCAACCAATTTTAATAAATTTCTATAGTATAAAATCAAATTTAAATATAAGACAGGACAATAAATTTTAGTATTTGTTTTCTTAATTAACAATTTATTTAAAAATAAATAAGATCTGAATGATTTATTACAACACTTGGACTGGTATAAAAATTATTGTAGAACACAATCTAAAAGTAAAAATATTCTAAACATTTAATAATCGTACATATTATTATAGTACAATAAAAGTATTGTTAATTATGTAATCAAATATAATATAATTTAAATATTGTCATTGCGCATGAATGTAGTTTTATTATGTTTTCAGGAATTAACGATTATTAAATAAATCATTATTGGAAATTAAGTTTACGAAACAGATTGACATAAAAAAATATGGTACTTTTCGAAACGTGCTCAAATTCAAAATAATTCAACATTACGCTTTTTTTCGATCGGATTATAATTTACTTATGAAATTTTCACTGTTTGTTTAGTTTAGGAAGTATAAATACTCATTTAACAAAATATTATTAACTGTTCAATATGTAGGTATATAAAAAATAATATTTTCGAGAAATTATTTTGTCTACTACTTATTTTAATGTATGAACTACGAGGATCTCTATTAAAACAATTATATTTTCATTCTACAAGCACTTAGTTTAATTTTAAAATAGTATGTTACATATATTTCATGTTGGCATCTCTGTTTAAAAATATTTACAAATATGTTATTTCTCACATATTAGTTATTTTATATCGTTGTTTTTTTCTGTCACTAACTCAATATTTAAAATTGGTGTTTAAAAAATTATTTAAATAATTACCAATCTACCGCAGCATTACAGTATATTGCAGTAATAAAGTGTTTTAATTTCAAATTTTCTGACATCAGAAATCGACATCTTTGTTTTCTATTGTAAAAATATACCGTTAGAACAAAAAGACCTCTGATCCACGAAATTTAAAAAAAAAATGTATTTAACGACTTACCGTTTTTTGTTTTTTTAATAAATTTTAAATATAATAAAAAAATGATATATTTCTATATTTTAAGATTAGATTTTGTCTTCTAGCGTAAGTAAAGTACAACCAAAGAATATTCATTCATTATTTTCCGCTTGCCAAGCCATCTGACGATGTCGTCATTATCAACGGCAGTTGGAAGATAGTCATCTCTTACTTATTAGAGACTGTATAAAGATGGTGGAAAGCCCTATAAGGACCAGGGAAGCTGACTGACTGCAGAGTCCCTCTACTCGGAACCGCGTCTGCTATTTATACTGCGAATCCTCGGTATGGTAATGCTCGGAATGTTTAATTGATAGTTACAAGTTAGACATTCAAAGTCAGTATCGAAATTGATACCTATACTTTTTCCAGAAAATTCAGTGAATTCTAGCTATCAACCTATTATACATCAAGCGAATTTAATAATGAATAATGAGAGCTTTTAATAAAAATAAAAATCTAACCGTAATCCATATTATCTACAAACTTATGAAATGATGGTGTAATCAAGTGATCAAAAAGACTTACTATGATAATAGATATCGAGGGTTTAAACCACATTAAACTCTACTAGTTGTCGATCAAAGAGTTCTACTTACATAGCTTTAGTTTATTTTGAAAATATTTATTTTAAAGCACAAAATAAGTTTTTAAATCATTGGTTCAAGTGGATTTAAGAATTTTTGCAGTATTTTTAATAATAAAATCACATTTTTATTTATGAATCTGTACGGCCTATATTTAGAACATACTCGTAAAACCGAAGTAATATAAACATATAACGATCTAATTTGATGAGAATAGTATGGGTTGCTATAGTGTAATTAGTTAAAGCAATACTTTAGCTAAAGGAAGATCTGAGGTCGATTTCAGTTATCTATTAATATATTTAAGAAGCTTAAATAATTTAGTTTAGTTTACTGTACCTGCCCACTGCTCGCTTTACTACTTTTTATTCCACCCTTCAGTGTGCTATGGGGTAACAAAGTTAACGAGAGACCCTTAAGTAAAGAGAACATGTAACAAACAATTGCGAGCATTTAAGGTCTGAATACCTTATCCTTCATGGACCAGCATTTACTTATACTCCGAAGTTGTGGTGGTAGTCTTCAGCGATATTTACAACATATCGAATAGCTAATATTTTACTAATCCGGATTCGTATGAAAAATATTTATTTCTGAAAAAATTATCAGCGGGTTATTTTTTATAAGCTTTGGAATATTTACATATTTAATACCAATAGACATCTCATACATTTCCTTTCTTCTACACACACCTTCGTTACAATTTTTAAGGTTTCTGCTTTTATCTTTGATTGCAAAGTCTCACAAGATTGTGATCTACTAAGTATTTTAAATGAATTAAATAAAGTTTAAATTATTTTTTGTTCTATAGACTAGTAATATAAACAGAATAGAATATTTTTGTTTTATAGTTACGTTTTAAGCTCACAGTTCTGTGATATTTTAATACAAATTAATTAGTATATAGAAAAAATGTATCTATCAAAAAAATATTTGGTTATTACTCGAACCAATTCTTATCCGGGGAAACGCGTTCACCATTTCGCTACAACAATCAAATACATTTTCGATAAGTTTTTAATTTATATACTTTAATATTGATACATTTATTATTACGTTTTTTAAGCAATTAATTTTATATTACGGTGAATCTCCTGAGTACTTAAGAACCTTTGAGTTTCACATAATGAACCAGCTAAATTTTTCAAATTAATTATTTTGCTAATAAATCTGAAAGAATTTAGTATTGTGAAAGTGAGCTACCTCTTCACGCGTGCGCAGTGCAGGCGTCAATTTTTTCACTCCCGCCTTATGACGACTGGTTGACGTACCTACCAAGTAATGTACACTTGCTCAGAAGCTGACAATTATTATCGATCCCGAGAGTAGCTACTATTATTGACACATATTATTGGTACAGTTACAAACGGGGAGGTATCTCTTTAAAGAAAAGTTAGGTGCGCCATTAGCGATGATAATACATTTTAAGCGATGCTCATCTTAAACGAACACTTTTTTCTTAATCTTGAACGCACCTGAAAGCGACACTTGTTGCCTACAGCTTTCGTGAGGAATGCATGTCGTGTGCCAGAAGCGGTGTAGCTGAGGATGGCAAACAAGTTATTTGTCATAGACTTAGATATAAGATCCAGCTTACAAGGCTTTATATGAATCATACAGTTATATTGTCGACTGCTCCGTGTATGAAATAAAACAAGGCTTTATATTGAATGGTTCGTATCTATCCAATAAGTAATATTATTTCATTGTTCATCGGACGAGCAATATCGCTCTCAGCCAGACTGCAGTCATATCTAATAAGGTAATCTTCGGCCATAATAATTCATCCATAATATTATTTCGATTGGAAATTCATAATTTGACGATAAATATACAAGCAAAAATTTGATACTGATTGAGATTTTGAATGAGGCGCGCTATTCGCACACGCGCAGACAACGGCAGCGACAGTCATTATCGACACATTAACCAGCAAACTAAGTTAGAGATGTGAAATTGAAAAATATTTTTTTTATAATCAATTTTTTCACGTGCTTTTCTAACATTTATAAATAATATTTCATTGAGCAGATATTTGAGTGTTTATAACTATTACAATTGAATTAGAATCTATTAATCACAAAAAGAGATCGAAATAGAAACAACATTATTACAGCTGCGGCCATTTTCTATAAAACTTGTATTATGTGAATCTGGAGATATAAAAAAAATGTACAAACGAAATAACTTTTGAATAAGGACAATAATGGTAATACAAAGATTAAAATCTGATTAATACAAACATTTGATGACAAATCAAGTTTCCTATTCAAGGTGTTTTGAGAGGTTTGTTTTTCGAATTGGCAACACTTTTTCCAGCGACAGCTCATTTGTGCTCAATTTGGTTTGCCATTTCACCATTAATAGACTTATGCCAGAAAAACGCTTGCAAATTGTATAAATCTATTTCAAAAATCATGGTTCAGTTCGTGAAACTTACCGTCCATTTTACGATCGACACAATCGTCCATCTGAGCATGTAATTCGAATAACCATGGATAGTCTTCACACCACGCATACTCCAATTGATAATACCCATTCGCAGAGACGTGGTACTGTACGCACCGAAAAAGCTATTGTTTCTTCAAAAATGATGCCGGCCAGAACGTTACAGCAGTCATTGGAGAGCGCTATAGATCCATAATTACTGACTTTTTCATTTTCCAATTGAATGGCATTAATATGGAAGAGCTGAAGTTTTAACAAGACGGCGCAAAATGCCACACAGCGTGCGCTACAATTAATTTATTTAAGGAAACATTCAATGAATGCATAATTTCGCGTAATGGACCTGTAAACTGGCCTCCAAGATCGTGTGATTTAACATCTTTGAATTATTATCCCTAATCTACACCGATAAACCAGACACGATAGATGACATGGAAGTCAACATTCGTCGCGTTATTGCCGGTATACGTCCCCAGCTGCTCTAAAAGTGGTCGAAAATTAGACATCCAGATTGCGCTTTATTCGAGCCAGCCGCGGCGCCCGTGTGAACCAAATTATATTTAAACACTAATGGTATGTAATTATCTTTCCAATAAAGTCAATACCATGGCCATTAACACGATTTGTATGTGTTTTGTTTCATTTTAAAGTTGTATACGTCTAAAAAAAACACCTTGTCGAGTCTTTGGGCCTCTGACCCTCCTAGGATAAGGGGACGAAGATACTGATTATGAACGAGTCTTCCATATAGCTAATTCCAAATATTGTTATTTTCATTTTTACCTAAAGTTAGTTGACATTTCACAACGACTGGTTAAATACTGATTACCTATACTCGATGGAAGAAGTTAAGTATGTGAAACCATTGATTGGCGCTCTAAAAAAACACCCTATATCTATTGCGAAATTACATTAATGAATATATTAGTAGTGTGATTCAATATATTTGCAATAATTTGTTGATGTTATTTGTTAGCTATATTTCATATAGTTAAAGTGGTGTAAGAATACGGGAAACAACGTAGAAAAAATGTTTTCTTTACTGTTTTATCAATTTCAAAGAGATCGGTCGTTATCAGGTTTATATTAACCGTTTCCGTAACCGTCTCCGAATTCACTACAACAACTCATACAGAATACTGTTCGTATTGACGCGTTATTGTATCGCATCTACAATGTTTACCGAAGGCCGTATACATGGATTCGTTCCGCTTTTAAGACATCGAGTTGCTGGCATAAAGCGGCGGCTGGAGCTCTGCACCAACTCTCTGGTGCAAGCGGCGCTCTCATGGAAAGCTGGTTCCCTGACCAGAGAATGGCAGCGCTTACAAAATAGCTACATATACAACAATGGTCGTGACTGAAGTAGTTATATATGTAATAATTATATTTTGTGTGTATATATGTGTGAGCTTTTTACTTTATATTAACTTTTAATTTTTTTTTTTTTTTGTGTTTATTAATATTTTCCTTGCTTTTCTTTTTCACAGCATATTTATTTCATAACCTTTAATGTATAACTTAATATGTATTATCTTTATGGCGAATCAGGTTTAAAAAAAAACCTGATCACGCTGGAATAATCACATTATTATTATTATTATTATTATTATTAGTGATTTAACGTCTAGAATCTAATAGGTGTAATAAATAATATTTAATAATACCTAAGAAGTACAATTTTGTAAACTTTAACATATTCTTAAGGAGAATATATTATTACTGTGAAGTTTAAGTTTTTCAAAACATAGCTCTGTGATATTTTGATTCAAATTAAATGTATCAATTAAAAATATAAACAGATTATTTAAAAGTACAACATAATAAATTCGAAAATTTTTCGTTAACTTACTATGTTGACGTGGTGTAATACTTCACCGGACAGGATGGGTTGATATATTATATATTTCTAATTAATACGTTTAATTTGTATTGAACACATTCATTTAATAATAATTCGTGTAAATAAGTATGTTCGATATTTATGACAGATCGCCGTGTGCGTGTGTAGATGCTCCACTATGTTTACTATATCTATATACCCCCCCCCCCCCCCATATCTGTATGTCTTTGTAATTGATACATTAAATTTGTATTAAATATAATGTATCAATTACATCTTACATGACGTATGTTCTGAAAAATTGCATCTTCACAATAAGAATGTGTTGTTCTTATATTATAATGAGTGCAAATATATCATGTAAAACATTTTTTTTTTAAATAGAGATACGTACACGGAATACGTGTCACATCAATACTCTTACTATTTTCAAACTAAGCTAAACGCTTATGCTATGAAAATAGGACTAACTTACTGGTGTCTTAGAGCGAGGCGCGAACCCCCGACCACTAGATCACTAGGCCAACGCCTTGACCACTACACCAACAAGCCACTTTACATTGATTTATTATATTAACAATCAATTGTATTTCGTGTGTTCGGTACATTGGCTGATCCATACATTTTTGCTTAGTAGCTACAAAGTATAATAGTTATAATCACGTCTCCCTTATATTATCCAATTTATTTAATAAGCACGACACATTATTTACCGATAACAATTTCCTGGGTTCAATTTACCTTTATTTATATAACTGGATACATCATAATCCGTTACTACATAAATAATATCGCTCTACCCGTTTCTCGACCTGTCAGCGGGCCCAACGGCCGCCCTGCCCCGGTAAGGCGAGTCATGACATTTCAATACAGTTTGGTTATGTTTATTCGACAGAGAAATATGGCCGCGTGCCGGAATTATGCGCGAATCAATTGCGCAGTGTACTGGGATAAATGATTTGCCATAAAACATCCGGCGACTGCTGCTAATCCGCCACTGAGCCTACCTGCTTCCCAATTAGAGATTTTCGGGCCCAACTTTGCAAATATATTGTTAAGTAACATCAAATTTAGCAAAATGTTCCACTGAATGTATGGGTTTAAAAAAATACGTTTAATCTTAGTATGTAATTTCTTCACGGATACTCGATTTTAGTACCATCTTTTGTGAGTGCATGATCATATTATTATAATTTTAACAAAGCAATACTAAAAGACTTAAACTAACTTAACTTAACTTTAACTTTAAAAATATTAACGAGTCGTGAAAAATTTTACGAGAGACAAAAAATAATCCATTTTCACCAGAATATGTTTGAACGAAATAGACAAGACTACATTTATACCACTAAAATAGTGTTCAAAGTTAATAATTTATTATAAAGGTATTAAATGTATGTAGTTTCTAAGAGCTTCTGGAACCAGAGATGTAACAGGTATAGCATTATGATATATTTCTTATTTCCGAATTTGATTAGTAAATTTAACTATGAAGAGTTCAATTAAATCAATTACGAAAACCAATATTTTTAGTACGATTGAATAATTATTAAATAAGTTTCAAAATCTCCGTTTAATATGAATATGCTGTTTGATTGTTTCTAATAAAAAATTGACATGTATATATTATATTTTAAAATTATTATTAAATATATAGGGATGCTTTAATTATACTCAGAAAAATTTCAAAGCTCTTAATGAAAATGGAGTAAGATGTAAGCGTTACAATCTGGAACTTTATGACAGTCACAGAATTCATAAAATTAGGTAGGATTCGATGGCAAGACCATAGGAGAGTATGACTTATGTGTTCAATTGCTGCTCAATATTAACCTGAAGGAAGACAAAGAATAGGTGAATCCAAAAAAATGTGGCAGGACAGGAATCAGCCCTGTGCAGAGACCGGTGGAAGTGTATTTTTGAGGAGGCCTGGACCCACACCCGCTTATAGAGACAGAGATAATGACGACGATTTGCGCTTTTCAACACCTGTCTTGTTCCAGGTACACAAAATTTATCGTTTTTATTAATTGTGAATAAAACGAGCATTTTTCAAAAATATTTATTATAAGAAATAATAAATAAAGCTAATATTCAATTATATTTAACGCTAAACTTTTTGGTTCATTTGAATAATTAATAGTTTAACTTTGTTTTAAAAAAAAAAAAAAAACGTTTTCCGAAACCAGTTGGTGAATATAAATAACTTATAGTAGTTTTTAAAAATAAATCTATTAAAATATTAATTAATAGACAATTACACTGCATCGGAATAATATTTCGTTGTGTTCGATGTGTCTTTGGCTGGAGTAAAAAAATAAAGGTAGGTAAGAAAAAATATGTTTTATTCCATGTTCATAAATATTGTTCAATATGAAATTATGTTCGTGGTGAACGAAGATTTTTTATTTATCTTGGCAGCTACATATGTACAATACACTAATAAACGATTTATTTATTGGACACATCGGAGAGTGTCCAATAAATAAATCGTTAAGCCCGATCGTTCATTAATACAAACCTGTTTCTGCTCCAAATTATTTCGGCTGATTGTCTCCAAAACATTTGAACCGATTTTGAAGACGGCAGCTCGGCGAGGACACCTCGTATCTTTTGCCTCCCGCGCCATCGACGCGAGCGAGAGAGAGGGATGGCGAAAGGGTATGGCATTACTCATGCCACCGGAGGAATCTGAATAAAATGTAAGATGCTCATTATTAAATACCCCATAGCTTAGTCAAAACATGGGCCGAGTGCGGGATGCTATCGGCAGCCAGGGCGGGACTTATCTCCGACCGGCAGTCGCGTCCTATTTTTATGTGTGTACCGTTTTAAATAAGGGGAATTATTTTTTTCTTAATCCTCACTTAACTCAAAACTGTTGTATCATTAGACACGGACAACCTTGAAATTTTTATTTTAATCAAATATGTAATAAGAACCTTTAAATTCTAAATATTGTATACTTCACTTTTGGTAGTGGATAAAGTAAAAAAAAAATGACAAATAGATTATACATACTAGCAAATCTACCGGTAAAATTCATTTGATGGTTCTATCATTTTTATAACGTTCTCCTTTGTTTATTCAAACCTTAAAAAAAAAATTCATATTGTACGCAGAATTATTGACATAACATAGGTGCAAAATAAATAAAAATACAGCCTTAAATAAAATTAAACCTCTTACAAATGCTCACCGCGTGCACAAAACAAGGTGAGCTATAAAACTCGTACATGAAAGTTTAATACATTTTAATACAGGAATATAAAAATAATTAGCACCAACATGTACAAATACAGTTTTAAAAAAAAGGTCGTTTAAAGTTGTTCGCGGGATAGCGCCAATAAATAGTTTCACATACTTAACTTCTTCCATCGAGTATAGCTAATCAGTATTTAACCAGTTGTTATGAAATATCCCCCCTAACTTGAGGTAAAAATAAAAATAACAACATTTGGAATTAGATATATGTAAGACTCATTCATCAGTACCTTCGTCCCCTTATCCTAGGAGGGTCAGTGGCCCAAAGGCTCGACAAGTCGTTTCCATCTTCCTTCGTCTTTTGCTTTAAAAATTAATATCATGCCTCATAAATATATTACGTTTCCATGTGAATTAGTACTATAAAAAGGGTGGTTTTTTTAGCGATATAGAACTTTAAAATTAAATAAAACACATACTAATCGTTATAAAAGCCATGGTATTGAATATATTGAAAAAATGTTTTTATGTCGTTAGTGTTTAAATATGATTTCGCACCGCGGCTGGTTCGAATAACGCAATCTGGAAGTCCAATTTTCGACCACTTTTGGAGTAGCTGGGACCATATATCGGCAATAACGCGACGAATGTTGGCTTTCATGTAGTCTATCATCTCTGGTTTATTGGCGTATACTAGCAATTTCACATATTCCCCCAGAAAATAATCCAAAGGTGTTAAATCTTACGATCTTGGAAGCCAATTCATAGGTCCATTACATGAAATTATGCACTCATCGAATGTTCCTTCAATAAATCGGTTGTGGCGTGCGCTGTGTGGCGGATTGTGCCGTATTTTTGAATCCACAGTTCTTCCACATTAATGCCATTTAATTAGGAAACGAAAAAGTCGAAAAATTGCTGTGCACGATGGCAAATCGACTCGTTCGAGTCCTCCACAATACTACGCTCCACTACACCAATAGCTTCTTCGATGTGCACTGATAACGTCTCTGCGAATGCGTACAATCAATTAGAGTATACGTGGTGCGAAAACGATTCATGGTTATTCGAATTTCTTTCTCGGATATACGAATATGTCGATCATGGATCGTGGACGTAGCGAACGGTAAGTTTCACAAACTGAACCACGATTTTCGAAATAAATTTGCACAATTTGCAAGCGTTTTTCTGGTATAAGCTTATTTATAGTAAAATGACAAACCAAACTGAGCATAAATCAGCTGTCAGCTGTCAAACTAGCTATTGCTGGAAAAAATGTTGTCAATTCGAAAACAAACCTCTAAAAAAACACCTTTATTTTGGATGCACAAATACCTATTTTTTCATGGAAGTTTATCTTATCTTTTTATTTTAAGCTGATATATTTTTACATTTATAACGCTAAACAGACACGATACAATGTTGAATATCACATACCGGATTAAATATTACCAATATTTAATATGTATATGCATTTAAACGCTAGTCGTAATATTATTATTATTATTTTAATTTTAAAAATATATACACACTCTTATTCTAACTGATAGATAAAATAAAAATATATTTAAAACAGAAAAGTGTGGTTCATCTCTATTCGATAAAGCTATCTCCGAGTCCTGCCCGTGGATGCATCTTCGCCCTTGCAAATTCTGTGCATTCAATGAGGTATAACATGCGCGGGATATATTTAAAATATTACGTATATTTATATGTATAAAGAAACTAAGTATACTCACGCAATCATGAAATTGATAAGTGACCCCTTTGTGTGGTTGCCTCTACGTTAAATTTATGTATTCGCAATATGCGCAGAGCAGTTGCGCTGCTTCGGAAGACCAGATTCATAAATTCAAATTGATTGGACCTAATCTGATTTGCCTGCCATTCCTGGCCGAACCCGGATTGAGCATTTTCGTTGCTGGCTTACGGGGAATTCGGTGAAACAAAAATGCAAGATTATGTAGTTATTGAAGATCCCAGTAACAAATAATATTTAGTAAGAAAATTTCTTAGAACGTTCAAAATGAAGAAAATAATAATAATGTATTATAATACCTCACAATTTGAAGACGCATTGAAAAATCTTTTTTTTTTTAACTAACTAACCGAGCATCAGGCCGTTTTTCTGCGGGGGTAGGCAGATAGAATAGATCACCACACTCTTCTGTCTTGACACATAGTTCTCGCCTCATCCGGCTTCTAACAAGACCATTCTCCAGTATCTGGTTTACCTAGTTATACCAAGTCTTTCGCGAACGTCTTCTATTTCTGGTGTCATCAATACTTGCGTCATATATCTTCATTACCATTCTTTCCTCATTCATCCATTCCATATGATCAAACCACCTTAGTGATCTTTTCTTAATATTACTCCTTATACTAAGATCAGCTTTACGTTAATTTCTTCATTTTTTACTCAGTCATAAATGGATCTGCCACACATACGCCTAAGCGATCTCATTTCCACTGCATTCAGTCTACTTCCATTCTTTTTCTGCTATCTTCAGACCTCACTTTCATACATCAGCTCCAACTTCCCATTAGCTATAATTCCATTCAAAGCGGCGTTCACTTTGTTTCCTGCAGTCACCCTCCTTTCGATATCTTTCTTAGTCTTTCCGTTTCTATCAAACATTTTATCTGAATGTACTTATTAAAACAATACTGTCTACGATAAAATAATTCACTTAGGTTTAATTTAAGATTTATTATTAGGTTTCAAAATATTATATGGAGAACAGAATCAATCGCATTCCTTTTGCCTGAATTATTTTTAAACCTGTAAGTCGTTAAATTTTGATTTTTGTTACATTCGTTTTATTACTAGATATTAATAAATGTATGCACATGTCTAATTAACAACATATTTACCCGACAAATTTTAACTTTCAGTATTTTTATGGGCGCAATTCATAATTCATAATTGACACAAGGTAGGTAACTAAATAAAAATAAATATTGCTCTTAAGAATTTGATATATAATAACGAATTGTATCTATTTTAATGGCATCGTGTTTTATTAAAAATTCATCACGATAGCTCAATACAAAAGCTTCATCTAGTTAGCAGTAGTCAGTGCTCGCGTTAAAGGGTGTACCGGCCCTCACTAAGGCTTTGCCTAATAACTCCATCGTCCTTAGCTCACCGCCCGTTCTTCCTTTCCTGGCTGCCTTCGCCCTTCCTCCACTGCAGTTGTTTCAGAATCAACTAATCGAGGAAACTCACAAATTAGGAATAGCTTGCCCTACAAGACTTCTTTATTCCATTGTCTACAAAGAAACCTAATTAACGGTGATACAGGTTAACTATATAAATTAGATAAGTTTCAACATAACTTAAACATGAATATTTTAATTAATAATGGTGAAATATTTCCAATATTTTAAACTTACAAAAATCTTGCTTCTAATAAATATCTGTACAAATTTTTGAATTCTTCTAGTTTAATAATACATCTAATAACTTTTTGTTAATAAGTAATAGCTCAATGTACCGATGTTGTATTTTTTGTGTAATTAAGAATGTTCATACATTACCATCTTGACACAGGACACTGTATATGCCTACCTTAGTAGAAATTAAATATGAAGGGATATTACATGTTAAATGTTATATGTTATAAATGTTAATTACGACTTATTAATTAACAAGTTAGACTTAAAAATTTAAGAAAGATATAAAAATATTTTTATTATATTTTTATAAATAAATTTTCTCTAAGTTATACAAAGTTACTGCAATAAAATTAATAATAGTAGTGGTAATAGTATGTTACTTTTCAATTTTTTACGATAATTGTTTACTTGAACATTAATAATAGCATTGCTGCCTATGAGCCAATGAGAAAATACATTAATCATATTTTTCTTAAGTGGTTCAGTTATACAGAACAAAAGGATATGCAATATAGATTAGTTTACCTAATATACAAAACATACATGTATTTTGTATACTGTTTTACTTAACAAAATTCTATTTTGAACTGAGATAAAATTCAAAAACACTGCAAAATTATTGTTTAATAATCAAGATAAAAATTACAAATAAATTGAAATATTTTCACTAATAAATATAATGCTGTATTACCTGTGTCCACCTTAATAAATTATTATTACTAATCCATTTGATATAAACGCATTTATATCGAAATCTACTGCCGGCTCGGAAATGTTTTGTTCCGATATTATTTGTTCTTCCATAAAAGATATCAAATAGAATCGCCGCGAATCGATCGAGAGACACGTCCTGCAGTCTCTCAAACGGGGAAGGCAATATTGAACGCAAAACATGTTCATAAAAAATGCATGCTCCTCTCATGGACCTTCGATTGTTTTCCACTTATACATCCAATACATCCATTGATTTGACGCGCCTCTCCAGCGCTTATCATCTGCGCAGGGATGGCAAATTAATTATTACGTAATATTCGTGTATCTAAAATCTAGACTAGCTAAAGAGATTCCTTATTATCTTGCTTCGTTTATTTGTCTTTACGTTAAAACTACAACTTTTAATCGTTATAATTATATTATTGAACATTTATGCAACATTACGTAGATCCTTGATTTTTCTACGAGAAAACAGTACTTTTAAGATACATGCATATTTGGGTCCGCTATATTGCATAAATATTGTGAGTAAGGCAAATAAAAATTATGTTCGCACAAATTATGTACGGATGTAGGAGGGGTGATAGAAATTTGATATAGGGACAGAACAATAAAGGCTCGAGGACCAACCAACAACAGGAAGCACGACTTACCTGGATTTTTTGTTGTACTCACAGCTCTCTTGAACTTCAGGAAAATTCTTCGATGATCACCACGTAGCACTGTGAGCACAATGATAGTTTCGGAAACCGAAACACACAATAGCAGTTGTAACTGTACAAAAAACAGAACAGTATAATGAGCTCGTAGCAGTACGATCACATCTCTTGACAGTTCTTAAGTCCATATACAACACACACAGAAAAAGTCTTGCTCTGAGGTAAGAGAGGGAAGGAAGAGAACAGAGAGGTATAGTAAACATAATGGACCAACCACACACGCGCACGGCTACCGCCAATCTGGTCCTATCATAAATATCAAACAAATGTTAAAACATAATTGTGAAGGACTATCGCCTCCACAATTAGCAATACCATCGACGACCCCTAAACGCTCCGTGCAGATACCTGTGTATTAAACTAGGATCTCATCAACCCTTAAAAACACGCCGGTACCGACTCCAACATATACTGACTCCAATACAATGCGATTGTAACCATCCGGGAAGTCCCTGAGTATACCACTTCTCTCGCGGCTGCTTTGCCGATAAAAAATCTAGCAAACGCTCCTCGTTGTAAACTTTTTACCGCATATCTGTAACTGTGCTCAAACATCAATAAATTTACATCAACTGTAAGTAATCTTTCTTGTACTACCTGCTCTGGCCACACTCATGCACACACATATACACACACTCCACGATCATATTCAAAAGATCACGTGAGCGCTAGGAGAAATATATGGAGACCGCAGGCACTCACACACATTCGTAACATTCAATCCTAACTGCAATCTCACATACTCCCCAAAGAATTACTGTAGCATTAAAAAATATGCAAGTTTATTCGAACAGTTTGTACCAGTTACCAACACTGATATTATCACTGTTAATTATTTTCAAGAAAATTTGAACTTTGTAGACGTTTCATAACCAGATATCACCCCCGCTATTGGTTAGAGTCACCAGGACCATTTTTATTTAGATAAATACGATCGATTTATCTACGTTATTTTTCAACCGCTACGGAAATTTAAATAAAAAAGATGATCGCTTCCATAGAGAACAAAGAAATGTCTCGCCTAGAAAACGTGTGTAGATAAAATTTGGCAACTTATGTATGAGTCGTTATATTATAATCGGTAAAGCTGGCTATCGGCTATTGAAATAGAGAAAGTGTATCTTTCTAAATCATTTACAAATATGAATTTGTTTCAAATAAAAATTATATAAATGCTTTCATTAGAAATGGCTTTCAAAAATGTATAAGATTTAATTGCATAAAATAAGTACGTGTTCAAACATTAATTTTATTAATTTATTTTTAAAATATTGTATTATTTAAAATTGTATTTCACAGAATATAAATTATTTCATATTTGCTTGACTGGTTAAATCAAAAATCAAAATGCCGTGTTATTCCTATTATTAGGATATCTTATAATATTCACACATAATTTTCTGTGATTCCATTGGTTCCTATCACCCCTACTCCCCGCCCTTGAGGCGACGGTTGTCTCCAGAAATAATGATGCCGCCACTCTCGACTCGCGGAGAATGCTGATGATTTGTAGCTGGCAAATCTGGTCCTGTTCAGGAAGAAAAGATATAACGCAAATCCTTTCTGGAAGTTGCATTTTCGCGTTAATCCACCTACCTAAATACGAGATAACCTGTGGACGATATTATGTATTTATTTAAAATTTTGTCACCGTACCATTTTTAAACTTTTTAAATAAATCTAGATACTGAAATAAAACTGTTATTTTATACAAAATCACAGTTTTCAATACCAAGTTAAATTTTAGTGCATACGATGCTATTAATTCTAATCCAGGTGTTTTAGTTAATATGAAATATGCACAATTTGTATGTAGGTGCGTTTATTATCCACAGCAATGGACGTTATTCTCTTGAATATTCAATGATGTAGTATAGCGAATACAATCTATCCAAGCTAAGTCAGTACGTATCTATAGAGAGGCTGCATGCGTAATTAATTAATTATTGTCTACCGAATTAATCTTGATGATCTGCATATTTAGAATATATACGGTTTAATAATATTTGACGTTTGATTTTATTTCGGTAATATGTAAGAAGACAGCATTTTTCTACGTACAATACTAATCAATTGATTTTGAACCAAAAAGAACAAGTTTTCTTTTTAATTATGTCTTTAGTGTGGATTTTAAAATCATGTTAAGATTTCTCGGTATAAACTGACACAATTAGTGATCAGACATAATTAGTTAAATTATACATTATTTTTCCGGTATGCTGGACTGCTATATTTTTTTCTTTTTCACATTTTATTTCAATTACTAAAATAGGTTTAAAATTTATCCATCTATAAAAAAAATACATCGAATTTTGGTCAATTTTTTTAGTTTTATTAACGCTACTAAATATATTCAAAAATAATCATAAATTACGAATTAGATTTATATTGTTCTGGGAGAGCGGTTTGATTTTAAACCGCATGGTACAAAAACACAAAAACCACCAGTCACTAAATATAAATTTTACTATGCATAGTTTAATGCTGAAAATATTTATAGTTATACCTAGTTATTAATGAAACTATATTATTATATTATGCACCCAACGTTTGCGAACCTACTGCTTCAAAAGTTTCTCACGACTGAACTCTTTCTCGGAACTGCCTTCGGTACAAAATCATCGGAACCATATCGCCATTAGCATATTTTGAATTATGAATCCCTCGCGATGATGTATTCTTTATTCCATTTGAGGTCTTCTAGGAAATTGCCATCGAGGTCACGCCGCTTACCATCGGATCCCGCAAACCTCCGAGGGTTCCTTCCTCTTTGAATAAAAACATGTTGGGTTGCCAATTATGCTTTATGCGATGAATCAAACGCGAAATGATGATATTTTGTATATTGAATCATATTCACATCTCGAGTATATTTGCGACTAGACTATAACTGTAAAGGGGGAATTCGGAATAAAACGCTGACGCAACGCATATATAAAATATGGTTTAAATAATTGACGGCACTCCATTTCATGATACTTGGCGTAGAACATAATTTTAAAGAACCTATCAAAACGTACCTGATACTTATATTGATTTATAATAAAACTAATCAGTTGTGATATTATAAGTTAGAGTGAGTGAGCCATGCGTGACGCAAGTATGCGCAGACGGTCAATGACGACCGTTGTTAGGAGCAAACCACGGCCGCGCTCCGCACGTAAAAAAATCATTATAATTTAAACAATATAATACATTTAACACTTATTAATAATCTGATATTAATATAAAACACTTTGAACATTATTTTGTATTTAACAAAAAACTAAAAATAGATTTCTCTCAATAAAATTCTATAAAGAAAAATATTTTTTTAATAACAGCCACATGCAGTACATTGAAATACGTAAACGTTTAGATTTTTTATAAATCTGTAAATTTTAAATGTAGTACGAATGCATGTCATATAAAATCAT
The DNA here is from genome assembly GCA_022840565.1 of Eubasilissa regina. Classification (NCBI taxonomy): domain Eukaryota; kingdom Metazoa; phylum Arthropoda; class Insecta; order Trichoptera; family Phryganeidae; genus Eubasilissa; species Eubasilissa regina. The sequence continues at coordinate 14,708,514 of JAINEB010000018.1, read as the reverse complement.
TGCATTTTTTTTAAATTATGTAAAGTAATATCGCCGCATTCTGACATAAAAATGATAAAAAATAATTCACGGTGAATATTCACTAAACGAAGAATAAAATGTATTATTATTTTTTCAGTGTTCCAGTTGGTACACAATTCTGAATTTGCCTTCAGAAGATTTATATCTATTCATTGTTTAAACGTCAATTAATGAAAAAAATCCTCCACGCTGATTGATTGACAATGCGCCTTTCGGAAATTTATATCTTTTGTGATACATTTTTCGCCGTATTATTATTTTATTCAAAACAGTTGTGGCGAGGTTGGATATGTCGGAATCGGTTTATCTTCAGCTCGTCTGACGCTTGTCCCTGGTGTCCTTTTGATGTGGTGCCTTCACTCCCTGTTGTCCCTGTCGCAGGAGGAGAGCTAACCACGGGAGGCAGCGTAACTACATACGACAACTTTTGTTTCTACATTTCAAGTAGCTATGCGCGAATATTTACAATGATTTTCAAAAAAAAATAACGTCTATCGTAGTTAATTTAATACCTGAAGCGGTGACATTGTGAATATACATTTTAAATAATCAAATAATTTTTTTAACGAAATGTGTAGGTACGCTAAATAAAATACATTATTTCATCTATCATTTCGTGAAATTGATATGAATATTGATTGAAGTCGGAAAGTTTATCAGCAAGAACCTTCCTCCTCCGAGTACTAATTACAGTACAAATTAGATGAATCAACTAGAAAGCCTAAAGAAAAAATCAATGAAAAAATAATTTTGTCGCTACCGGAATTCGAACCTGAAACTTTTCCTATCTGAGGAAATGCGTTATCCAATTTCGCCACACTAACCGAGTAAGTTGTCGACAATTTTTCAAACTTAATACGCTACAGCTCTTTCAAATTGATACATCTGTTATTACATTTTTAAAAAACTATTACCTTTATATTGAGTTGAATCTCAAATACTTTTGAGTAATATATGCTATGAGACACATGAATTAAATCAATTCATTTTTATTAAATTAATTTTAAGTTAAATGAAGGAATATTATAATGTTGAGAAAAGTAATATCTACTTCAAAATGCGTTAACGTACAAACAAATTCATTATTCCAAATAATTTTGGTGGATGTATCGAACAACTATAAGTATTTAGTTTGTAAGTGTGCAAGTTTTTTTTTTATATAAAAGGCTTATTTAGATCAAAAAGATTAAATGAAGAAAGGTTATAAAAGAGAAGAATTATATTACTTGAGGATGCTGGTTAAGGATAACACATGTTACACATTGGGGTTACAGGCAGCGACGTGCACTAGACATAGACCTTGGTTATGCCGCTAATAACAATGCTGTAGATGAACGAAGGGCTAGATTGCCATAAAGATTGGTTTCATTTGACTGGAAATGCTCTGCCTGGGAACAAAAAACAATCTTTTGAATATATGTATTGTGTTGTAAAGAGTATTTGCAGAAGTTATTTTCTACTCCTTAATAATATTTTTATTAGGTACTACTATTACTCTAGGAAATTAGATACTATGATTCTGGAAAAAATTTTAAGTTAAAAATTATTACTGTGAAGTAACCGGCTAAAATAATATCTACAAATACAGAAATTTCAGGTCGATGAAAATTCGTTTTACCGAGATCTATAGGTAAAATTTGTTATTTACCAAAAATAAAAATATTGACCCAAGGAAAACCTCAATCAAAATCCAGTTGTCGGAACAATGATAGTGGTCCAAAGTTCTTTCAAAGACAAAGAAAAGTTTTTTGCGTCCAGAAGGGCCCATGAGAACATTTCGTAATTCCCGAGGTGTCTGAGCTCTCACGGCGAAGCGAGACTCTCGTCACATATTTCCATCGGAAAAAAACTGCCACTATAAATATAAATAAAAACAACGAAAAGGGTAAATAAAAATTGAAAAATATCGCCTCGCGAACATTCCTTCAAAAAACAAACCGGATTTGCAGAACGGGCGGATATCTTCCCCTTGCACGCGGCAGGCTCCTCTGCCCGTACGGCCATCCCTCTCGCTCCAGTCGGGGCAGCCGCATAGTGGGAGGAAGTTAACCAAACTTTTCCTAAATATTAACTGAAACAAAGGCGGCTGAGTCAACCAAAACAGAAACAGAATCGGAGTTAGGAATATTTACGATATTTCAAATCATTTTTATAATCCGAAGTTTCAAATCAATCAATACCCATTTATTTTTCCAGCATTTTTTCATCGTGTACCTTATTATTGTAAATTTAATATCATCTAATACAATTCGCATGGTATAATTTATTGCAAGTATTTACTAAAATGTGTGGCAACTCATAGTAAACAAAGAGTTAAATTTTTCTCTCACATTAGTTTCACCTCCTTTATATTTTCTTTAAAAACTGAGAAATCACCACCATCTTATAAGAACATTTCGAATTGCATTTAAAAAAAAATTTAATCATCTTATAAGAACGAAATGTACCTATATCATATACTTATAGTTCGCTAGATCGCTTTAAAATACGTGAAGATGGTGTTTGTTAGGAAATTCCTATAAACGTTGTTTGCCCGGTTGGTTGTATATTTCGAAATCAAAAATTCAATTCGCAAATATAGGATATAACGATTTTAACAATAAATTATCATGTCAAATGATGAAGCCACAACAATATTTTGGAAACAAAATTATCTAATAGATCGAAATATTTTTGACTTATTCATGTTGCCTTTCGTCAACCGTACTATCAAATAAAGTGGCGTATTCTCATGTTGTTTGATATCACTTAACGTTTTGTCACCAAAACATGTAACACTGGAATAAGAGCATTGCTATTTGTGGAAAAATAATTTATAATCTACACTATGCTACCATTCTAGCAAACTGCATCGAAATGAATTCGTAATCCTAGAAAGAGTGAGCAAAATGAACCACGCAATAAATCGCTATTATATCAAAATGATGGTCGTTGATAGAAAGTATAATAATCGACTTGAAGTAACACAAATCTATTTTAATTTCGAATTCATGAACAGTTTCTTATACCTAGGATTATTTATGAATAAGAGATTTTGATGGGGGATGTCATGACACGATTTTCTATTGACTCGCTTATATAGATCTGACTAAGCTAAGCTAAGTGTAACTTAGAATACAAAAATGATACTGATCGAAATGAAATAACGCGTGGAAACGTAGCGCTGACGACACATGTGGCTCCGAATCCTCGGATATTTTGGGTATGTTACTAAACATGAGCACACCATGGAAAAATTAGTGATGCAAGGAAATATAAAAGAAACTATAACTTGTGGAAAGTAGTCATCTGCTCCTGGACTGCACGAGAAATACCATGAACGACAAATCATCCACAACGTCATCAAAACTATTCTAACTGAAATATATTAATTTTAAGATATAAGTATTCATTATCAGAGCAATTACTATATTTTTAGTAATATGTGGGGCGTATGATATATGTACGCTCAGAGCTGTTATCAAAATATTTCCATAATGTAGTGTAGTTTTTCCATTTTCAACAAGATCAACAGAGCAGCGGTATTAAAATTTAAGATGAAAGAGCTACATAGAATTATAAAAATAAGATAAAGAAAACTTTCATATAATTTACATGCAAAGATGGTTCTAACTAATGAGGAACTTGATAGAATGCGCAGTGCATTAATAAAGCCTGCGAGCATTTATAAAAAGATATAAGTAGGAATGTGGAAATAAATAGAATTATGCATTATAGCATTATGTATGATTATAACGTATCTAAGGCGAACCCAATATGTCATTTATGATACACAGAATATTGTAGAAATCATGATGTAGTTTGTATGTTAGTATGCAAAATCCAATTGGAATACTGTGTGATGGTCTAGTCAAATGAAACAATGTTATTACTCTACTTAAGTTTATTAGCACTACTCGAGTTACTGTTCTCTCGAAACTCGAGTAGTGCTAATAAACTCAAGTAGAGTAATAACATTGTTTCATTTATATCCATCCATTATGATGAAACTCTACAAATTTAACGCCGATTCTGTTATCAGATAATCTAACTTAGATCTGCTGGCTCCACCAAAAATATTATTTTTTTTACATATTTAATTATACAAAAATAAACAATAACATATAAATATTATTTAAATAGAACTGTAAAATATATGGAACGCATAGTATTTGATTTGACGTTGATTAATTGATTGTTTTTTTTTTCACAAATTGAGATCCAAAAGAGATTGATACATATGTAATATGTAGTGATAAATTCTAACATTTCTGTCGAGTAGACATCTGGTGGCGGGACACGTGCTCTTTGGTAACTCTAATATTAGTGAACGCTGGCGTGTCGCCCAAAGTTCCGTGGCGTGTCACCTTTGACATGCGTGTCATAGGTTTGCCATCACTGATCTAGTCGGTCCGTATATGAATAGTACATTCATATCTCTCCTTATACAGGACCCAATGGAAATTCAATGTGACGGTTGAATTTTCTTTAATACATATTATGCTACGAGGATGTATCGATTATATATTGGCCCAATAGGAATAAGGCACGATGGTTTGTTCGTGTATCTATACAAAACTTATTAAAATTTATTATAGTAATAATGCAGTTCTATCCTGCACAGTGTAGAAATATTTGTTCCACTGGGAATTGCCGCCGCGATACAATGATAACAAAAGTAAGGCTTCAGCCATAACCGACTAAATAATTCATATCGTGAACTGTTCCAGGTGTGAACACACACAGCCACGACATCACCATGCACTGCAGGCACTGTCAGGGCCAAATGCATGCCTGCTGTTCTAACTCGGAAGACAAAATTATTTACTTACATTAAAATGCACATTACATATATTTACAAAACTTTAAACGAAACCCATCAAAAATTAATTCAGCTACGTTATAATTTATAAAATTTGTGATTATTATAATACATTATTGACTTCAAAAGCACTATTGCATGTATGAAAAATCATTGTTTATTTTAATTGTTTTTTGAAATAAATATAAAAAATAACATTAAAAACATTTTAGAAAACCAAGCTCATTAGGTACATATTTAAAATAAATATTTTATGATGTTTTAATGACAAGTATGTATTTTAATTAAATTTTCTTAAATTGATTATTTTCTACCAACAGATGTTCTTAAATTGGCAATTATACAACGATATAAATTTAATTGTCATTAAAATGTGTTAAATAAATTATAGATATTTAAAAATTAAAAGTAAGTAAAACTTGACATTCCTTTATTTTTAGTTTCAAAAAATTTCAAAACGTTTTCACAATTTTACATGATATTTTTTTAAAGAACTTCAAGTATGTATAAAAGTTAGGAATACTACACAGTAATATATTAAAAATATTTTTGATTTACGTCATGGAAAATAAAAATACAGAATTAAAGATTGTATCGAAGGGAAGAAAAAATAGTGAAACAGAAGAGCAAGTCGGGGATAATGGAGTTGAGGGTAAGGTCGGTGTCGGGACCTTGTTCCGACAAGGCCCGAACAAGTGTCACAACTTCTGCTCTAGCTTTGTCACCCTTCTTTACTCTTATCCTTTTATTTTGGAGGACCGCGTCTGAAGAATCTACATTCAGAAGTAGGTCCGAGGATTCCCGGGCGGTAAGATTGTTACTAGAGAATGCTATTAAGTAGTTTTTCGGCTCAGGGTATTAAAAGAGATGATTGGAGATAAAATTAAAAGTCGTCACGATTTTGGACTCTTGAAATATTCATGTTTGTGATAGGAACAAAAAATATGAAGCATATTTTTTTTCTTTCCTCTTACTATATGTCAGTACATTCTAATTAACTGTATTTTTTAATGTAACTATATTTTTTTTAGTAATCGTAATTACTTATTTGATAAAAAAAATTTAAACTTTAAAATGTAAAAATTTCAATAAAACTTGTTTTAGAAAAGTATAGAGAATTAAAATATAAAAAAAACTCAGTAATGATTGCGTTAAGATTTCCCAAAATTCTAGTCTAAATAGGTTTTACAGAGTTTTTTTATTCATAGGGATAATTAATCATTATAAAAAATATATAATTGACTGGTTCAGAAACAAAACCGCCACAATCCAAATAATAAAATTGAGTTAAAAGTATTTGTAACTGATTTCAGAGTGATGATATAAAAATTGATATATTTTTGATAAAGTGCTTCTAAAACATTCAAACATGTTTTCAAAAACGCTTTACTGCTATTGCCAGATTATTGGCGGTTTTGTTTCTGAACACCTCAATTGTTCGTCAAAAGATTTCGTTACATCCAAGAAGCACAACATGATTGATTATGAAAGGCATCAACGTCCAATACAATTAACTCTCTTTGAGATGCCTACTTAAAAAATAATTAAAGAATTTTGAAATGTTTGATATATTCTCCGAGCAAGGTTTCTCCATTATTGTAAGTATTTTTTTTTTGTCTGCAATCTCCGTTTATGTGCTAAGCTAATCTTTATTTTAAAGTTTTCTTTGAAATTGAATATAATTTAATTTAATTCAACGCTAGGTATATAATTTATATATTTTTAATTTAGGTTTCAAGTTTATCTTTCAACTTTGAATACAAAAATGTGTTTATAAGTTTATTTTTTCTTGGAAATAATAAGAGATGACAGATAACTGTTTATTCACTTTACTAAGCCAACTTTAAACAAGTGTTTACCAATATTTCAAATATGTCCAAATCCTTGTAGGAACCAATTATTGGGATTTATCTCCTGAGGGATTGTCATCAAGATATAAATGTCTTACAGACAGCATAGTTGATAATAAATAAATGTTCCTAACATAGGTAAATAAGTGAACGTTTCATTGAATAAAGTGATCACTTAAGCCAGCCGATGGCAGGTCGTAATCCCTGTAATGCCCAGGACTTCCATACTTCCCATGTAAATAAATGTAATAGCTTCGTCTCTGTGAGATATCTATATCAATTTTTTATCAAATCCAAAGCCAAGTAATCCGATTTTTAAAAAATCATTTAACGTGCGTAAGATGTGTTTCTTTCAAATTTGTTTCGGTAATTTTCATAAATACAAATTTTTAAATTTTTTGTACTATACATTTTCATAATAATCCTGCATGTGCTCTAAAAATACGATTAGATAAGCGATGAAAGCTTTATTATGCAAAAAAATGCACCCAGTAACAATTAAATCATCCTCTTTCCTCAGTATTACGTTAATAAGTTCGCCCTCATCCTGTCAGATTACAGGACAGAAAAATCTACAATTTTCTGAAAATATGTACCATTATTATTAATTAGATGTAAAATCACGAAGTATTTATAAACAGATATAAAACTTTCAAGTGGTTGATTTCCGCCTTTATTTAACAGCAATCCGCAAATAATACGTAGTTCCACAAACAAGTCACTTGATGTCGCCATTCGCAGTCGGTCATCGGCCGTGAAGCGTGATGCGTGTTGAATTAACACCCGAACGGTACATTATGTATTTAATCTTTCATTTAATGCTTTGTAAAATATAATTCACATTTGTATTTCATTTTGAGGATAGTATTTATTTGCGTTAATTACAAAAATTTGGACATACTGTAATAGACCCACCATTCTTTGTTTGATAATTAATTATGTGATTAAAATTTAAAAACAGGCTTTTTCGATTATTAAATTAATAATCATGCAGCGTCCGCGTGGGCATAGTGGCTAGTAAAGTAAATGATAAATAATTTCTTTATTTTAGTATTAATTATTTAATATTTTTAAATACTATAGTAATATGTAGATTTTTCGGTGCACAGACTTACTACTTTTGGACTCAGTTGGGAAACCGGGCTGATTTACGCAACATCAACTCCCATAATACAAAAATACATTATTTATTAAAAATATAACTACACATAAATAAATACCAACTTAGATTTTATAATACATTTTTTAAAGATTGTTGAGCTTAATCTTAGGAGAAATTTTATATAAAACAAATAATAGATATCTCATAGAAACGAAGCATTATTTTATTATATTTTATTGAAAATATATGAAAGTGTGCGTAATTACAGGGCTTACGACCGTTATAATTTTTTTTTAAATACCTACTTTTTTTAAATCTCGGTATTGTTGAGTATACCGGTGAAAATTATAAGAATGACTGTCACGCATTAGACAATCGGAAAGTGTTCCACATATTTTAGCCACATGACAAGCTGCTCACCTCTCAGCCACGGAGACGATCGGACCTTGGACTTTGGACCATGGGCCGCGGGCGTTGGGCGCCCCTGGTGCCGCTTGGTCCAGAACACGTGTTCTCCGCAGCAGTCGACCCAGACTATCTGTCTCCGCGATACAATTTACTAGCATTATTTGAGTCCGGGATTGCCGGCGGCCATTTCACAAAAAGATTCTCATTCTCCTTTTTCAATTTTTAACTTATTTTAAAACACCAGATGGCGACAGCGGCGCGGCTTTGCATTTAAATATCGAACGATTCATATTTTGAAGTCGCATTTTTGGTTTAAACCATTTATATTGTTCAGAAGGAAAATCATTTGGAAATCAAGAGAAAATGCGACAGCATGTTTGCATTCATAGATAATGCCAGAATAGTCCCAAGGATTCTATTCTTTAATTTAGAAATAGGTTAATTATTGAGAAACTACACATAGGTTCTGGTAATGTATAAACAATATCGGTAATCATTAAGGAACTGATAAAGAGGAGCGAGAATAATATTATTTCTCATATTTAAAAACCAACTCAAAACAAGTTCAGAAAAATACTCACTTTTTGAGTTATATATTGACATTATGATTATAATAATATGTATTTCTATTTGAATTTAAACAATACAAAACTAAATAAATGATTGCAGTACCTACCTACCAATTTCCAACAAGTGTATGGTATCACTTTTTTTTGTGTAAGATAAAATATTTTGAAAGGAAAACTAAATATTTAGGATTATAATTTCGTCAGACACGTCGTTATAAAAACCAATTTTAAATTGTTGTTTTTATTTGATTTTAATATTAAACCAAAAATAGACAGAAATAATTATGGTGAAAAACAATTTTCTTTTAGATTTTTACATAATTTTCAAGATATTATATTTATTCATGTTCATATTTTCAATTTGAACTGAAACTACGATTAAATGGTGTTTACCCGTAGTTTCATTTAAACTACAATGACATTATAGTTTATCTCAGAAACAACGAGCAAATTTCATTTATGATAAGTTTCATCTCACATTTAGAAAGTCTGATTCACACCCTTAGTTCTCTATGAAAACATGACCGTAAATAAATAAATACAATATCTTGAAAATTATGTGAAAATCTATTAATAAAATAGTTTTTCATCCTAAGTATTTCTGTCTGCTACAATGTTTTAGGTTTAATACAAATTTAATATTATTATTATTATTCAAAAATAAATTATATTATCTACACAAAATTTAATGAAAAAAAAGTTATTCCACAAAATAATTTGTCATTTGTTATTTTGTCGTAGTTTATTGTAGTTTAACTTACTTTTTATATTGAATTATCTTCGAAGCTGATCAAATCAAATGTAAAAATGATATATTGAGCACTTCCAATCAAAATAATATATTGGGCACTTCCAATCAAAATGATATATTGGGCACTTCCAATCAAAATCTAATCATAAATTAGTTCGAATAAATTATATTCATTTAAGCCCTTCGATAATCTGGTTTGCATAAATACGTAGATATTGAATTGTGAATAATTCTATCAATTAAATACTCCTAGAAATCATTCAACGCAATCACAAAACACATTAAAAAATTGTTTCACGGTGATTGCCCTATTTACATTTCCACGGCAGGCAATGAAACGGGGATAGACGATGAAGAACACGAGAGAAGAACGCGGGGGAAAAAACGATTATCGTCACATGGTCAGGATATTGGGGCGACGAGTGGAGTAAGGGGAGACAAGGCATGCGGGGAATGGGCCTCACTGAAAATTGATGAAAAAGTGCCATTACAGGGCTGGCTCAAAATTTAATTTAACCCATTAACGAGCGGCGTAAAATTACAGAAATCAAAAGTAAAAATAACTTATCTTGGTCAAACATTCGGCTTCGTAATTGTCGATGTACAAAGTTTTGTAGAATTTTTATATTTTAATTATAAACAAATAACAAATAAATTTTATTTATTTACACCCTATCCCGTATCGTTTTAAGAATTGTTTACTCTGGTTTCGATTTGTCAATATTACATTTTTATTTTATTACATTCAGTTATTAACATTTTAATACCATCAAAGAATAACTCCGGTATCATCATACCAGGGTCATACCTGTACAATTTGACGTAAGACTCGTTATCACATTAAATTCAGAGGGCAGCAAGGAAAAATCTATAGAAATCATACATCCCCAAAAAGGAAATGTAGACGTCCCATTCACGTGGTGCAGTCGCAGAACTCGGTCACAGTCCGGCAGAAATTTACTCTGTCTAGGTCGCAAGAGGTGCGAGAGAGAGCCAATAGAATATTTCGTTAGGTCTCTCTAGCCACTCATCCACTAGTCCATCCCAGTAACCCCCAACAGGAGATCCACACTCTAATAAATGTCCGAGATTCCTTTAATTTCTTAATAGGGCATCAATCCGGGGGATCCGATGACCTATTCTTTCTAATTCTGCAATCATGATCTCACGTGCATCATTCATAATCACACAGTCCCAGAGGATGTGCTCCGGCGTTCATTGTGCTAACAAATAAATTCTAAAATTTTATAGTAGTACAAAGGTAGACCAACCTACTATAAAAATTAACTTAATGGGCAAGTGTTTTTAAACATTCCTCTTGACTCAAATGAAGGAATAAAATCCCCACATCATCATCGCATGTATCAAAAATGTGTTACAGGCATAGGGAAGGTATAGGAAGGTAAAATTTTGAACCCGATATAAACGTTTGCAGTGTACATTTATATCGAGGAGAACGTGAAGTGCTTTTCGTAGAATCCTAAAGAGCAACTGGGCAAAATTTAGAATGAATAGCATTCAATACAATACACATTTACATCAGGAAGGAGGGTTGGTTAAGGGGGAATTATATATTTGTTTTGCGCAAGGTCTTACAAAACAATTACGCATTATTTGTTTTATCTCTGTCAAAATGTGCAGAATTGTATAAAAAATAAATAGACAGACATGTTTATAAGTTTTTATTGAGAACACATTATAATTGTGAAGTTGTTTTTTTCAGAACATAGTTCTGTGGTATGTTAATACAAATGGAATGTATCAACTAGAAATATATACGGAAAACATAAATATATATATAAGTTCAAAAATTTGTGGTCATTTTACAAGGTCGGTGTGGTATAATGGTAATACTTTTCCTCGGATAGGAAAAGATCCAGGATCGAATCCCGGTAGCAACTAAAATATTTTATCGTTGATAATGATTATTATTTGTATATCTTTTGTGTTGATACATTTAATTTGTATATAATTATTGATATATACTCGTATGTTTATATTATCTACTGCTTCGAATGTTGTAATACAGCATTTTAGAAAATATAATGTAATCCGAACCCATGGCCCGTTGGCACAGCCCTGTGCGGGACCCCCGCGCGATGCACTGACCCCAGAACCCGTCCATCTCCATTCTTGCACAGCCTCGCTAACCCAAATAGGCCCAGCAGACGACCGACACCGCTACCGTTTATGAGGCCGCCGTCATAACGAGATATCGCACGATTTTTTCTGCCCGAAGGACTTATCGATGTATTTTTCACGCCAATAAAGGCGCTCTTATCGATATGATTTTTAAACGATTCAGTGACAATATTTTTTAAAACCACTTTTATTTATTTTCAAAGGGAGATGCGTATAAAAAATACATGTCGCACAAGTTTTCTTACTATTTTACAATATTATATTTTAGCTTGGCGTTTTTAGTAAGAAAAATTGCACTTACTTGTTCGTCTCTGATTATCAGAGCACTAGACCAAAAAGCACGACTTATGTCCACATAATTTTACATTCCACTTTTATTTTTTAATTATAAATGTATAATTATTTATTTACTAGTTTTTAAAACTCGGCATAAGATGAACGCAAAAAAAGGATATAGAAACAGTTTCTGTGAAAAAATGTTAAAATATATATAATTATATAAAGAAAAAGAAAATAACTTTGTTTAAAATCACTATTTATTGATACATCAAAATGTTTCGATACCTATGGTATCTTCTACAGAAAACAATGTATACTAAAATTAAAAATACAAGCATAGTTAAAAACAAAACTATAAAAGTAGGTATAAGTGACGGGTAACTAATTAGAAAGTACTGTGAAAACAAATTTAAAAGGTGACTATTTGTAAAAAGGATTTGGTTAATTATTATATTAATATGCTATTAACCTCCCTATGGTACAGCAACAATATTTTAATTTTCAAACTTATGACAAAATAAATAGCTCAAGTTCTGTGACCTAGTTCAGAGTAATAGTAAGAATAAAAATATAATTGGATCGCTTGAATGACAAAGAATCCAATATGGAAAGCAAACGTGTTACAAACCCATCACAATAACATTATTATTAAAACCAAATAGCATATTCGTTTAGCAACTTTATTATTTTCAGAAATAAATATCCACAAGACAACTCGGTGAATATTAAAAATAATAAATGTCTCACTTGAGAATTCATATATTCGTCGTAAAATTGAATCGTTAACGTGGTGTAACAGTAAAGCATTCTCCTGACAAGGTGATAATTAAAAATAAATTCTATCGATAGATTTTTTACACCTTTCTAAGTAACTCGTGTGATTTATTTTAAATATGCTTTCCATTAATTGTTCTAACAACAAACAAAATTCACATTAAGTACTTTATGCTTTAGATATGAAAGTGAAGAGGACGAGGAATTGTTCTCGTCTCGGTTCTGACATTTTTGTTTAGTCGAGTGAAAAAAACATCGGATTTACAGAATATCAGCCTCGTGTCAGCGGGAGAAAACAATAAGGTATTCGCGCAAAAAGCAGAAATCGTGGTCAACGTCAAGACATCAGAGTCGGTGATATTTGAAAAATACATGTTATGCGATGCAGGAATTGAGGGAGTTGATGATTTTTTGGGGGAAACGGAGCCAACAGGTACCGTCCAACTACTAGCGTGTATACAAGATGGGCGGGATATTAGCATTGTTATAGGGCCTCGGCTGTATTATTCAACACCTTCGCGGAGCAGAGGTGGCAGATGCCATTCCGGGCCATTTACTGCCGCACAAAAACACCTTCATCATAATGCTGCGCCGCGGTGCGTGGGACTATTCAATCTTATATTTCTTTTTTTTTCAACAATGGACAGTGTACAGAAAAATCTACTTGATTGGTTTGATTACCCGAACCGTACTGGAAAAATCTAAATTTTAATTTTCAGTGGCAGTGGGATAACTACGAAAATTGAGTCACAATTCAGAATAGCAAAAGGTGCCTAAATAAGTATTGTATGTAATATAGATGAATTTATCTATTAAATTGTAATAACGAAATTAGTATTTAGTCTCATAAAATTTTCTCGCTTTAATGGAAAAAAAAGGGTTCTTAAGCGTTTGTTTAAAAAATTATTACTCATCTTTAAAGCAATTTTCTCTTTACGTCGATGGTCTGGTCTCTAGTCCGACATTAGCGGGGTATTGCTAGGGTATACATCGATAACGTTGTTTGTACAGTTTTCTGAGCTAATCTACTTTGTATATCTGACTTTTCTTGCCATCATGATGTTGACGGATCCTGCAATGGAATCTGAAACGTCGACCAGGCGTGTGCCTGCTTAAACAATACTCGTATTAACCTTTCTCTCCGATGATGTAAACTGAGTTGACATTGCCTCTAATTATGTGAATATCTTTGGAAATATACTTAATACAAAATTCAAATTTTAGGTATTCCGCCGTAATATATTTAATTATTGGATAAAATAATTACAATATACAAGTATTTACCGTACGCAAGAATAAAAAAATGTTTTCTTGAAGAACCTGACGTGAATTTGTAAATACGTGTATGTATGTGTACGTGCGGAGAGGTACGGAAGTCGCAGTGCGAGGGATTCGGGGTGCCGAATGCCGATCGTCATTTTAGTGGCAAAGTGTGCGCTGACCGAGTTAGATGTATCTTGTGCGTTTTTATGCTATCGTTCATGATGATCAATATTTTTTCTCATTTTTAACACTTTTATACAATCATTTCTATATATATTATTACGGTGCCTTTGGGCCCAGAGGATAGGAAGCCATAGGTGTCACCACCAATATTGCTCAGGCTGGGTCCTCAAGCATGTGTGTGTATGTGTGTGATCTGGTGTCACCTGCTATCTCGGATGGGACGATAATTGATTCAAAGGCAACTCTGCTTTTCACATAACATATTTATTCATAAAACACAATTAATTTCAACATTGGATGCACGAAAAATGTTCTTTCGATCTTCAGGTCAACTTTCCTCTCAGGGAGGTCACTTTTATTTATTTTATTTATTTATGGAGTTTATCTATTTGTCAATATCAGCCAATGCGGCCGTTGGGTGCCGATGCAGCTGACGATCCGAGCCGACACACGTCCACGCCAGGATTCATCACTTGCTCCAGGAGATAAACCGGACACCATTCCGTCTCAGTATTGTCCATGACGTCCATCCATCGGCTATCGCTCGCATGCCGCCTCCATGCTTGTTGCAGCGAGTGGACTAGGCCCATACATCTCTGGGTCCACCGCGGAGATCCAACTCTTAATCTACGTCATCTCTCGCTGCCAAATTTCTCCGAAGCGCGGCTCCACCGACGCGCTGCCCTCTTTCCGAGAGTTCCCACCAAAAGTAACATGTTGCTCCGTTGCCCGCCAGAGTCGGATTTTCGTATTTGATTCATCCATTTAGACAGCCAATCATCATAAGTCGACAAAGTAAGCTAATTTGAACTATTATTTTAATGATTGATATACGTAATAAATGTAAAATATTCATATTTATCACACTAAGTTTACAGCACCGGAACGCGCGTTTTTATTTTAGCATTGGAGAAAGGGGTTAAATGTATGAAAAATTATCATTGGGCGAAAATTAACGACGTCCTGTGTCATTCATAATCTATTTTTACTAGAAAAAAATATTTACAAATTTAAGTTAAATTTGTAATCCCCCACTGCAAGGTGACAGAAGATTCCACCATATCCCATCTCATAGAGAAAAAGTCTGGAGATGGCTGTCCGTTTGGCACTGAATTAATTCAAAACACATTTGGAAATCCAATAGCCTGCTTAGAGCCAAATACCTCAGCTACTGTCTGGTGCTAACTTTCCCGAAGCTTCCAACAAAAAAGGTGTTTGTGTTAAATGTCACACCATTTAGATATTTACCTTTGGCTGAAGTCTGCCGGATGAATAATACATGAATATTACTACTTTTCCTCTTTCCTCTAAAAGGGTTATAAATTGATTATGTGGTAGGTACTTGATATTCATTTTGTTATAGTACCTTCTTAACTAGATTACTGCCAAAGTCGTCGGTGTCTTGTATTTGGTGCGAATATTCGTTAAAAAGAAATATTCGTAATTACTTCACACAAATATTTAGATATATTAGTATTTTCTCAGTTCACATCACACCGTTTGATAGAGCGTCACACTCCTCTGTCCTGAAACACAATCCTCGCCTCATCCACACTCATACATATTCTCATATAAGCTCTCCGAGGCTTCTAACAGAACCATCCTCCATTATTTGGTTTACCTGGTTGTGCCAAGTCTTCCGCGGACGTCCTCTACTTCTGGTGCCATCAACACTTACGTCATATATATTTCTTACCATTCTCTCCTCATTTATCCGTTCCATATGACCAAACCACCTAAGTCATCCTTTCTTTATCTTACTTCTTTTACTAACATCGGCTTTACATTCTTTCCTTATTTTTTCATTCTTTACTCTGTCATAAATAGATTTGGCACATATACGCCTAAGTGATCTCACCCACTGCATTTAGTCTATTTTCGGTCATCTTCTGCCAGCTCCAGGCCTCACTTCTATATATCAGTGTCGATACCAGGACTCCACTGTGCACCGCTAGACTTGCCTCGGTTGACAAATTCCCGTTAGACACAATTCCATTCAAAGCGCCGTTCACTTTATTCCCTGCAGTCACCCTCCTTTCGATATCATTCTCAGCCTTTCCGTTTCTATCAAACATACTTCCCAATCATTTTTAATTAATCAATCAGAATCAATTTGTATTTTTATATCAGATTAGAAAATACTTATTTTTCGGAAAAATAATAGTTCAAAAATACAGAATTGTGGAAATACGGAAATGTGCTGACTTTCTGAAGAAAATTTCATTTCCTGTAATGTTTTAATGCTTGTTCTTCTGAGAAATGTATTATTCCAATATGTGAAAAGAAATTGAATTGAGGTGACCTGACTACTCAAAACAAAATTTGAAGACTGTTGTATAAGATTAATTGCTATTTACTGTTAGCTTTGAAACTACCTAACAATGAGTACCAATTATTCAAAAATTCATAAAAATTTTAATATTTCGAAAACCGTGTGACATTCATTAGACTAATAGAGCATGGTCTCAGCCATCGATGGTTTTCGTTTTGACCACTATTTACAGGACACCCTGTATAGACATGAACTAACGCAAATTTATTATCCCAATATTTTAATTTTAGTGTCACCCAAGTGATCACGTTGGTACCACTTATGCAATCAAATAGCTCCACGACTTTTTTTTTAAATATGACTCGATTGGAACGAAAATTTAAACGCTGACAATATAATATGCATTAATGTAATAAATACATATTGTATATACAAAGATTTACTTTTTAATACTTTTACTGTTGCATAAATGTGTGATAAACTATCGGATTTATGTTTCCACTAAGAATGTGTGTAGAATGCCCCTCATTCCGTAACTAATGTTCCGAAACCCTCGCCTATATGTACACTTTATCGTATTAATTTAATTTAATTTAATCACCTTAATCAGATATGATAGGTACCTACATTAATTTATTCGTGGATTAAAATTAAACTTTAAAATTAAACCTAATAATCTTAAATCTAAACGTTATATTGCGATTATTTATTCAAAACAAAATTCGCAAACTGCCGCCCTTACATCAGTTACAATCACCCTCGGGAGTATAACGTAATATATTAAATCTTTGATAGACGTGATATAAAAAATGCAAATTATAAAACAAACCGTGACATTTTATTTATTTGAAAATTCATGTCAACTCTGACAGGATGTCACAGGAAAAAACTGTTCATATAAATATAAGGGAGATGCGACTGGTGACTGGAGATGTGAGCCTCAGTATGGAGAAATGCAAAACGGTCTTCCCTCGGGGACGGGAATACACGGCGGCCAGGGAGGACACACTTTCATATTTTATGGTAACGTTTTACATCTCTTCTGTGACTCAATTATATTGATTTTCATTAAGGAAAACACATTCTTATTGTGAAGTTGTAAGAATGTGTTTTCCTTAATAATATATGTTGTATCAATGTGTCCAAAATTTAATAAAAATGAATTGAAAATTCTGGCCTCTGCAGTCGGTTTACTCAAAGGTATTTGAGATTCTGTAAAAATAATGTAGATGGCTTTCAAATAATGGAACGACAGGTGTAATAATTTGAAAAATGTAACATATAGGTTCGAAAATTTGTCAAGAAAAATACTGGCGTTATAGCACAAAGGTAGTGCACTTCCCCGGATTGAAAATAGAGATCCAGGTTCGAATCCCGGTGACGCAAAAATAATATTTTTCGACAAAATTGATTTTATATGTATATATTTATAATTAATACATTAATTTAGTATTTAAAATATTAATTTTCATTTAAGAAATCGTATTTGTTAATTAGTAACTATAGAGTTATAGTTAAATTAATTAAAAACAAGAAGAAATTGAATGAGACCCATAATCAAAAGTAACAGCAATCTAAAGTGTGCAATTGGTTATAAAGAAGCAATGATTGAAGAAACCGAGGAAAAGGGAAAGGCAGAAAAAAATATGGACATTGACAATCGTAACTCTTACCAAGAATTATTGTTAGTACGATGAAGAACAGAGGCAAATGGAGGAAATTATACCGACATAAGTATTATTTTTAGGAAAAGAAATAAGAATATGTTAACGATTTTTTTTCAAATATGAATGAAATATATTAATTAGAAAGATATACATATAAAATCAATTTTATCGAAAAATATTGTTGTTGCGCCACCGGAATTCGAACCTGGATCCCTTTCCTAACCGGGAAAGGTGCATTATCTAACTATGCTACAGCGACAATATTTTTATTAACAAATTTTCGAACCTATATGTTACCTTTTTGATAATAATACATTTAATTGTTCCATTATTTGAAAGAGCCTTATTTTACAGAACCTTAAATACCTTTGAGTAATCTGATAGCAGACACCAGAATTATCAATTCATTTTTTATTAAATTTTGAACATATTTATTACTAGGAAAACACATTCTTGAAGAACACGTTATAATTATTCAAAACAAAGGTCTATGATATTTTAAATATGAATTAAATACATTAATTAGAAAGATATACATATAAAATCAATTTTATCGAAAAATATTGTTGCGCCACCGGGATTCGAATCTGGATCTCTTTCCTAACCGGATAAAATGCATTATCCAACTATAATGATTATTTTCTGATATATTTAGATGTATTATTTGAGAACTATTTTTTATACGTGGCGGATATCTGATAGTCTTTTCGTTTGTAGTCTTGTACAAAATAAAATAACACATTTTACGTTTTTGTCTACTTTTCTTAACGTACGATCGGTGTTATATTGTATCTACTAATTTTATTAATTTAAAAATACATATAGCCAGGGGCTCTACACCTCCACTGGCCAGTTCAGTGGTAAAAATGGGGTTCCAACGAGTCGCGCCTATCAGAATTCATTACCTTACCAACGATCTCCTTCGCATCTGCAATCTACAATCGTGCCTTGAGGCGAAAGAATAATAACATAATATATTATTAAAACAATATGAAGATGGATTGAACTTGTGAAAGAATTTAGATTAAATGCGATCGCGTTTAATACATGGTAAATATTATATAATGTAGCTAACATTAATGAATCGAAAACTTACATCTACTTGAGTTTCATATAAATTAACACGAACAACAGTATTTACAGACTAGTTGGCAGATTACATATCGTCGTCCGATTTTGCATAGTCGAGAAGGTAGATCTTCCGTTCCAAGAGTTCAAGAGTGATTATCTCATCATCTACATCGCACCGAGATATAGACCTCAGCACGATGGTGTCATCTCCGTGGCCCATGGTAGTTAGTCTCAATTAAATAACATCAGTACACAGTGCGTCCAACTACAAACCAACCCGGAAAATAAAGCCCAACCGGAAAATATTCAAATTGCCGATACCAACACCCACCCCAATATCTAAAACACTCTGGCAGACATTAATCCTCTGCCAAGATCCAATGATCCACAAATCCATTGTAGCCCTATAAAATAATACCTCCCCTAATACTTATGTCCGAATATCAGACATATTTATAGATTTTAATAATTTCTCGCTATAACTGAGTTGTAGGCATAAATGCCACCGCTCGCCTTAGCTACCAGCAGACGTCTGACGCGAGAAAAGTGACACTTTTTCTACTTCCACTCACCATCTCACAGAAATATTCTCAAAAATCGTATTGGTAATGCCATACATGGGAACAAAATTATTAACATTAAATTATGAACAGATGAACAGAACAGAAGAACAGAGAACAGAACAGAACAGAAAAGAATAAATTCTTTGTTTTTGGGGCAAGTGCCATAACGTAACGTAGCAATGTATTTTCTAATTGTTAAATGTGGAAAATAAAATTATATTTGATTTAATTAATTTTTTCCATAAGCATGTATGTATGTTCGTACATACATTTATATATTACAATTGATTATCTAAATAAATAAAACAAAGTTAATTATAAAAACATCTGTTAATTGTTTTTTTACAATCCCCCCACCTATATTTTTAATATTCTTTGTATCTTAATTTTCAATATTTTATTTCATATTATACTCTTTATCTTAATCTTATTATACTATTTATTTTTTATATAAAAAAAATTAATTAAGATAATATTTTTTATGCCTTTGCAATGCTATTGAAATAAAATTTTAAATACATTTCTTTCAACGTAATTTTTTTAATACCTTTTTAATGATATTTAATTATTAAAGCTGGCCCTTGTGTAGAAAAAACTAGCAGAGCATGCATAGCAGTTCGATTAAATTAAATTAATAAATACGTTAAATGTAGATGTGTTAAATATATACCATTATTTGTCAAAATGGCTGGTCAGTTTAAATATGTTATATTAAAAAAAATAGTTGAAGAATGTAGTCTTGAATTACTGGTGAAATATTCATAATTATTTTTTATTTATTATCTTAGTTTTATTAACCACAATTGAGTTTAAAAAACATCTACCGGTTTCGGAAAACACTTTTCCTTCTTCAGGATGTCATATCTAACATGAATCTTAACCACCAAGTTAATATTGCTAATTTTAAAAGTATATTCATAATTATTATATTTGTAGATCTTGCGTGGTCACCCGAGCAAAGGGCGCTGTCAACCCGTTAGGCGAACAAACTGCGCATTTGTTGTCATTTCTCAGGGACTTTTGTCATTCCTTTTTTTATTAAAATCCCCTCTGCCCTAATCTTGTTTTTGTCTGCCCTGTAGCTACTCACTGATCATACTCACTGTAGTACCTAGTGTCATCACACCACGTTAAAATTTATCTTTGATCACAGTTTTTTTTTATTAATTTACTACAACGCTTCAATATTGTCATTTGTAATTATTTTATTTTCAAAAAAATATTTATTTAGTAAATGAGAAGCCTATATTTTATAGAATAGAAATTAAAATAGGATATAAATTAAAAATACAAAAGATAGTAAAGCGGCTCATATTAAATAGATATATATGTTCGATAGTTAAAAACACTTATATGGTATTTTAATACTACGAACTACTTTTCTATAATAAATAGATAGTTAGTTATTTGCTTTAAGGCTGTATTTAGTGCTAAAATATCATTCGATTTTTAATTGATTCATTTCTTAATTTTTGCTAGGAAATAATAAATTTCTTGTGCTTTTACAAAGCTCGAATTTTATATATTCTCACTACCAAAACTTGCTCTCACTTTTAACACTATAAACACCTGCAATTGGCTTGTCATATACACAACCATACATAACAACACAGACCAATAAATGAATAGACATGAAATAAAGTGTACATATAGGAGAGGGATTTGAAACATTAGTTGCCGGACGAGGGGGATTCTAGACACATTATTTATGGAAACATAAATCCGATAGATTATGACACATTTATGCAACAGAAAAAAATTCTTCGAAAATTTAATTTTTGTGTAAACTAGAGATATTTTTTACGTATATTGTCAGCGATTAAATTTTCGTTCTAATTGAGTCATATTTAAAAAAAAAAATCGCGGAGCTATTTTATTGCGTAAGTGGTGCCAAATTGATCACGTGAGTGGCACCAAAATGAAAATATTGTAACAAGGAATTTCCGTTAGTTCACGTCTATATATTTGGAAATCTGCGGATTAACAAACATTGTATTTTTGAAAACAAAAATCAATAAATAAAAAATATTCATGTACCTGTAATATATATGTATATAAACTGTATTTACTATGTATGACTTTTAATAATTATACATATTTATGTTAATTTCAAAACGACAAATAATGCCATTCATACCCGAGTTTAAATAAAAAGTATTTAATTACTACCAGTATATTTTACCCTTTACAATGCAAAAGAGACCACCCTTCAGTTAGACGCGTGTGCGAAAAAACACATAAAGAATTACAAAGGAGCATTTCATAACACGGTATTGACAAATTCCGGGTAATACTGATAATCTATACAAGAGAACAAGACAAGAGCTAGCACTAATATCCATTGTGACCCTCACGAAGGGGTGTAAATCATTTATCATAGCTGAAAAGTGGGTCATGTTTACAAAGATTATTTTAACAAATAGGATGCACCCATATAAAATTGTCGAGTGAGATATGCCAGCCGGTGTTCGCAACCCCTTTGAAATGCATCAATGGGGTAAGTTTCTAAACGCAGTTGCCAAAGCAGGATGCTGGAAGGTAATAAGAATTCCTTGTATTTGTTACATAAATCACCCGTGAATATGAAAAGTGTCACTATGAATGTCAGCCTTTTTTAAGAAAATATTAAATTTGTTTACCGATTAGTTGTTAGTTATACAAAGGAGACTTATTTTGCCTTCATGCCAATTTAATACATTAAAGAGGGGGGATAAAAAAACTTTGGGATTCTGTCGAAAGCTGAAAGATGATTTTTATTATATATATAGAATTATGCATTGCGCTTTATTGACTACATGAAATGACTACCATAAACGTGATGGACACGCCTGTTATGAAACACTATCGTAGTTACACCCAAGGAACATTGATGTGGAGATGATTTGGCATCATAGCGCACACAAAAGAATATAGCGCGCCCACAATTTTTAACGAACTTCTATCAAATATTGGACACCATATTGCAGTATGTTGATTTATTTTATAAAAGATCACAGAACATTCTGGACATTGAATCATTTTTTGAGGTTACACAGCCAAGATAATCTCTTTCTACCTACGCCTTTGTGATCGGAGTACGCAATTTCCTTAATAATTGTTATTAGTTATCTTGACTTGTTTACACCCTCATTAGTAACTTTGTCAACCCAGGCCCTACCAGTAGCCTTATACTGCTAAGATAGTATTTTTCTTATTTTCTCCTCCACCGCACAAATAATAAAAAGCATTAGTCCTTAAAATTGCGCGAATGATTTTTATGCGCATGCCGTAATACAAAATTAGAGGGAATATTGATTTTGCCTCGTGCTGCGTAGTATTTCATAATATTTCCTCACTATCTTCTAGCTGCCCTGTTGCCCTACATTTCGGCATAGACATGACACTCGCACTCAAAACAACACATAACTAACATTCTTCACACCAATTTAACAGATCTTTGTAAGTAAATTCTATTCGACTCTAAAATAAACTACCTTATGAGATAGTGACAAATCTTCAAAAAATATTGAACTCGATGCACATTACTCATGCAAGCGGAATGATTTTGAACTAATTTGACCTAAATAATAAGACAAATCACTTTGTTTAAACCACTATTTATTGATAAATCAATATGTTTCGATACCTATGGTATCTTCTTCAGGAAACAATATATACTAAAATTAAAAATACAAGCATAGATAAAAAAAAAATGCTTTTATTTTTAATATTAGTATACATTGTTTCTTAATGAAGATGCCTTGGCTATCGAAACATGTTGATTTATCAATAAATTGTGGTTTAAACAAAGTGTTTTGTCTTATTGTTTATAGTATATACTATGTGGCCACAAAGTAATTTTGCTAATATTGAAGAAGTTATTTTATCTTGTCATTTTGTATTTTTTTTTATTATTCGATTTGAGGTACCTATATATTATAGACATTAAATTAGGCTAAAGTTTTATTTAAGTATTTAAAACCCATCTTAGGACAAGCACATATCTACATAGGATGGTTTCTGTAAAAAAAAATGTATTTTTAAAATTTCTGACATTGCTTTCTATTTAAAAATTGTATTTTCAGTGCAAAATGGTCACATATCCACCTAATTCGTATATTTCAAGAAAATTGACACTTCACACGAATTTAAATGTAGGTGAATTTCCCTAAACGTGACATATAGGACTTAAGAGTAAATAGAAAGAACTGAACTCAGTTTATCGAAAAAATAGTTAAATTTTTTTTTCGATAAATTTAATATATTTGTATGTATATTTAATTTATATTAAAATAAATAAATTGATTATGCTTTTATTTTGCAGTGATGTGTCTTAACCGCAAATGTTCAACTTGTCTTCTGATTTTTATTGAATTTATTTATTTATTTTTGAAGGCGAAAAAGTATTATACAATTTACAAAGTGACAATTTAAACTGAAATACAGTAAAGGCTCTACTGATAAATAATAAAAGGTACGATTATTGTAAACATATAACAAACTATTTTGTAGGTTACAAACTTTAAATTCATGTTTAATTCTAATTATTCATAATTTTAATAAAACCAGATTTTAAATAGGATTACAACAGCCAATATTCATAAACCATTGAGTGAATTGTTAGGTTATACGTAATTAATATATTTTTTTAATCAGTTAACCAGGGTTGCTATTGCTGCTGGATATTTTTTATTTTTATTAATAGGTACCTATAGCAACCTCTCGAGAATAATAGTGTACTCCATGCCTATATACCCACATATCATTTATGTATATGTACATATTATATATAAATACATCTTACTTCTGTTCAGATATTTTCAAAATATTCTAATTTTTGAGTAATATTTATAAAATATCATTAATTAACACAGCAGTTATTTTATTTTTTTTCTCAATTAACAAAACTTTGTACTGCTCGCGAGATGAAAAATTTTATCACTACTATAGTTCCGAAAGGTGTATTACCTCTTGTAACTATATTAGTGACAAAATAACCTAACGTGTATGCAGTACAAGTATAGCTTAATGAAAAAAAATATATATATTTCCAAATACTTGTGTTTTGTTATATACATATTATTATAGGTATGTTAAATGTCGATATTGTTTTCGGCATTTGAACGGGAGCAAAAGTGCGACAGCAATACTCCTTGAGTGTTGTGCATTGCTCCACCCGATCACTTCCGATCGCTTACGATTTTTCTCGAACGGGTCCGGACAATAATACTTCTGGATGCACTAAAAACAATCATAACATTTATCCCCCCCCACTGTCCGCGCGATCCCCCCTTCCGCCTCCCCCCGCGCCCGGGGGGCGCAGACCCCGCCCCGCACCCCCGGCCGGGCCAATAGCGGGCCACCGTGCATCCCCTCCACCGGCGTATCCCCTCTTCGCCAGATCGGCGATTCGTAATCCATAACGCGTTTGGCACTGTGCTGAAATAAACAGCTGATTTTCTCACTCGGGTGAACCGAGACTTCTATTATTGGATGTTTTCTGTAAAATGTCTCACGATGGATGTTAAACAAATACAATTTATCAAGTGCTACACAGTTTAAAAATAAATTAAATTTTTGAATTGTGTTCGCAATTATTTTCTAAATTCGTTTTTTTTTAAATGGTGTGAACTAATGAGTAGGTACTTTTAAAAATAAAAGATTAACTGGCCGAAGGGGATAGTTACAAAATAACTTAAGTATATTTGAAATATCTTGTAAAAATAATAGAACCTTAGTATCTGGTTGAGTGCGCGCTGATCAGGATGGGTGGCGAGTTATTTTGAAGATGTCATCTCGAACTTGTCAAAATTTCCTATACATTATCGAATGTAATAGTTTTTGAAGAGGTCTTCTGACCGCCAATTCAGGGTAAGGAGCTGACCGGTGAGTCCGTCCGGCCGCGAGCGAAGAGCGCTAATTTATCGCCGCCGCCGCGTGCCAAAGTGGAGTAGGAGTGAGCCGCCGCGGTCACTCCCCGGAGCGGCGCTCAGTGCTCCTCCACCAGCGAGCCGGGCAACATCTGCCCTCACGCCCGCCCGCACTGCGCTCCCGATCCTCGTGTTCACCTCTCCTCCGCCACTATGCCACGAATGCTCGACACCCACATTAGCCGCCTGGTGCTCCCGAGTGCTGCCGTGCGACCAGTTTACCTCTAGACGCCCGTCTGTGTGTGCTGTGCGAATAATCGTCGAAAGACTGAGCGGATGTCACGCGCGAAAATCCTCGCGACCGCATGACTGAAGTATTGTACCGAAATATCCTAATACGATCTGTGTTGTCGACCTGTCAAACCCGCAAGGGCTGTCCGCGATCGTTCGGGACTCGCATGCGGCGCCGCCTAGCGGGCGGTAGGGCAGGCGGGGCGCTGCCGGCCCTGGACGCTGTCCGGCCCTCCTAGGCTACCGGAACCCTCGCGGTTCCCCGTCGCAGCTACCTCGGTCCAAATATAAAAATGTTCAATCGAAAAATCTTTCATTAAAAAAGAATGACATTATTCAAAGTGCTATAAAAACATTATTGAAATAAATAAAGAAACACGATTCTCAGCTAGTGTGTCATTGTTGACAGGAATTTTCCCCTCGAGTGATTCGGGAAGATAATGAATGTATTCCACAAACGGCATCTCCAGTCAGGCGCTGCCAGGGGCGGATCGGTTCCCTTCTGAGGCGGCCCAGAGGGGGGGCATGGCGCGCCCCCTGGAGGGAGGGGGAGGCGCAGGCGGCGGCATGTCCCGCAGGAAACAAGCCCGACCCATCAGGTTGCTCGACGATGACCCCGCACCGCCGACACTCCTGGCCGGTAAGTCGCGGTTGCCCTATTCGACATCATCATCACAGATTACTTGTTTCTTTTCACTAATGTATCCGCCCGGTTGCTGTTGTCAGTACATGTATTCAAATATGAAACGTCCAGAACAGGCATTGTCTATCGGGTCACATAATACTCAAAATAAAAACACTAATTATGTTTTTACTAAAATTAACATTCCAAATATGACCCAAATATGTATTATGTTATAAATAAATAAAGTTTTTTAAAAGTACTTTGTATTATGGCGAAAATTTATAGCAGTACGAAATCTAAGAAATACCTGAAATATTATTGAATATATATAATATAATCTGTATTACACATGACTGAAAATACACTTAAGAACTATTTGGTTAGTACCTACTAAATTAGTAAAATTATAGTACCTACCTACCAAATATTTAACGTAAGGAATAATTGCAAATTATTAAATATCTGAAATTTTTTAAATTAATAATATCAAGGATAGTAAACTTGGATACCTACGTTCACCGACAATGCTAAAGTCTTTCAGATAATTGAATTAATATACCTAATATAAAATTCTAGTTCTTAGTAAAGCTCGTTGGCTCCGTACAGATTTAGCTATTTTTGTAACGTATCGTATAAATACTATCGGTTGGCATCTATTATTAGAAACTCAATATAGTAAAAGATCCCCGTAAACCTCGCTACATGTAGTAGGTAGGTACTTTTGTTCTAGTTTCTTGTCGACGCATTGTGTTTTGAGGCTCTGAAGTCAAACGTAACACCTTTTCAAAAACGGAAACACCGAACACAGGTAATGATCACATCGAGACTATTCATTATAACTTTAGTACAATAAAAATCTTAACTTTTTACGACACAAGGAAACCCTTAAAGTTTGAGATGAAGAAGAGAGGTATATGAAAATAAATTAGTCAAGATATATTGGCGTAGTAAAAATGACAATATGATGTCTATCCCATCCTGACTGAAGTTTGAAAAGGAACATCTTCATGACCGCTGGGAACTCAGAATCGAGGCGTTTTTTTTTTTGTAGATTGGTATCAGTCATAAATAGCCTGTTAAAAATGCGAGTATAAAATAATTTAACGACTACGAAAATATGGTCATATTTTTAAGTACTAAAGAGGCAGGATATCGCCTTTATGTTATTTGATGAT
Organism: Eubasilissa regina; assembly: GCA_022840565.1. Lineage (NCBI taxonomy): Eukaryota > Metazoa > Arthropoda > Insecta > Trichoptera > Phryganeidae > Eubasilissa > Eubasilissa regina. The sequence continues at coordinate 14,680,858 of JAINEB010000018.1, read as the reverse complement.
ATGCTCTTCGAATCTTGATCGGACGATTCTTTACGACAAAACATTTTTATGATAATAACAGCTGTATCAATCATAAAGGTTTTAAAATCTTAAAATAAAGGCTGGTAATAAAATACATGTTAATAAATCGGATAGAATAACGGCACAAAATGATATCATTTTTATTATTAATGCCTTATTATCCAATATCTTATATTATATAAAAATAATATTTTGTGAACATTTTTAATGATACCACTTTGTTGTTTTATGTAGGAAAATTATTCACCAACTCATCACCTTAAAGTGAAGCACGTGAAAATATGACAGCGCGGCCTCTTAGCGAGCTCAAGGTACCTCACTCACCCCTGCTGGTGTCAGATGATATCGGGGAGCATGGCGAGGGTATTAATTAACTGTCACAACACAACATTTTTTATCCTCGTAGTTCAATATTCAACATGAAATATTTTAGGAACTAGCTGTCTTTAAAAAATATGTTTTAAAACACTTTGTAGCTCCGACCCTTTATACTATTAAAACCAGATTAGATTTGATTAAACGGTTAAGCTAAAATCCTTAATCCAAATTATCTTTCTCCTTGAATCCACTCCCTCCCCCTTTAAGCTATCCCTTCCAAATAATATCTCCCGCCGGTTCCATTCTCTAGCCCGAATTCTCGCTTCTGCGTGAATCAACTCTCCCGCCAGAATCCACCACAGCGGTTAGATGTTTTCGACTTGTCGAAATCGGTCATACAGCCCGATCAGTCATTATCCCGTTCAAAGCCATCGACTATCACTCGAATCCATTATATCGTTCTCTACTGACCATTATCACGTTACTAGTCTAAGTTAATTTATAATTTAATAAAAAAGTATTATTATTATTTGATTAAGTCATGGTTTTCCATCAACGTTACTATATTGCGTGCATATGTACCACAGACTACCAAATATGTAGACATGAATTAACGGAAGTTCCTTGTTACAATATTTTCATTTTAGTGTCACTCATGGTACCACTTTGGTACCACTTACGCAATCAAATAGCTTCGCGACTTTTTTTAAATATATGACTCGATTAGAACGAAAATTTAAACGATGACAATAGAATATGCATTAATGTAAAAAAATACGTCTTGTTTACACAAATATTTATATATCAAGGAGTAAATACTTTTACTGTTGCATAAATGTGTCATAAACTATCGGATCTATGTTTCCACAAATAATGCGTGTAAAACGCCCCTCGCCTCTTTCCTATATGTACATATTATTTCATGTCTATTCATTTACTGGTCTGTGGTACGTACATAGTCTTAATGTAAAAAAAAACAACCTTGTAAATATATACCTAGAACTTCATCACTACTATTCTGTCCAAATCTGTTCAAAATATTATTCCGTTTAATAGTACAAAAATGATATTATTTCATCTTTGGCTACAAAGTGTGATGTGGGTCACATTCGTTCCCTTTGCTAATGTTGGTCAAACATATTCATATTTAACAAGGGTTGAATTTTAGTTAAACGTTTCAGGATAATCATACGATCGTTTTTATTACCGGCTCGATTCTGGACGGCTGCGGCCATAAACAGCATCTAGAACATCTCAGGTCTTCACACAGGGATATAAGTATATTAATAATATTTTAATATACTTGCACTAGTTATACGCCAATAAACTGATGCACAAAGTGTAATCAAACAATAAATCTGATGGAGTTAAGGTATAAAACATACGAATAACAAGATGAGGTTCCCTGAGAAATTCACAATATGGATGTCCAATCATTAAAATATCTTCATCAACAACGATGCATTCGATTGTGGAAAAAGAAACACAACATTGGCAATTTTCTCTTTTACAACAGCCTTGGAGGCAGAGAGAAACATGTTCATGATTGACTGATTTTTACTACGTAATTATCTTTATTATTAAACCTCCAATTATCTCATTATATTCAATCTTCTCTTACAATTTATTTCCTAATTCAGTTGCACTATAAGCCACAAGTTAGCGTGTGCATTATTCTCAAACACCCTGAGCTAAATACCTACCTACCCGAGAATTTATTATTATGATGTATGTAGGTACATTTATTTACAAATAGATAGTTCAATTTCATCACAAGTATACTTTTAATACACATAACACAAATATAATATTTTTAAGATTAATATCTCTGAAAGTCACGGAAAAAAAATTGCGTTTTCCAATTGACGATGATAACGATTCGAATGAGTTTAACGAGCTAAATACCTACAATATTGAATTAAATTGATTGTGTGTCTCCAGGTATCTAAACCGACGGATTTGTTTATATATGCAAGGTAAATGAAGGAAAAGAAGCAAACCATTGGCGTAAGTAATAGTTACATACGTACTCTTCACAAACGAGCTTTTGTGGAAAGAACATTAATATACTCAACAAATGTTAAAACGAGTAGTAATCTAGAAACTCAAAAATAAGACAACTCCCGTTTCACTTAAACATTTTAATGTCATCAGTTAAAGCATGCACCATGTTTTGGAACATAGCTTAATATTATAATAAGTCACTGTTTCAGTAACAAGTTTTCTGTCCGTGTCTCGGAGTACAATCGGACAGACAATCTACAACCGTTCAATACAAGTTTAATATCATTCCTCAAATCTTTGAACTCGGGCCAATAGGTGTCTCTGTCCGCTCTAAATGGAGCCGAGTGGTGGCGTTACAAGAGCTCGATCTCTGTTGACGCTTTAATAATAGAATTAGACTGCTCGCAGGCGGTATGTCTCGCGTCTTGCGGCGAGTCATTTCACTTATTCCTCCGCTGCCGAACTCTGGAACAATCGGGGCTATGAGGGGTCGTCCAAAGAGGGAATGAATTCGTAATGCGACCTCCCTCCAGACCGCGCGCGCCAATTGCACCCCTAAAATAATAGCGCCGGGTGAAAAGGGCCGAGACGTTCCTATCCCTGCGGATACCGCGTTAAAGTAAAGCGTAACCCTCGTTACGAGCGACATATCTGCTGTACATTTGCTTCGCGGAGCGTAAGCTGAGACGATTTGTTGGCTTGCCAAGATTGGCGTTATTTTGTAGCGATCAATGACTGAGTTTTCGGTGTGAAACTAAAAGATTTCTTGATTCCGGTGCCTTTTTAAAATTTAGAACGTCGCTTTTACATTTTGTCGAATCGTCTGCGATGGATCTCCAAGTCCGCGACCCTTTGTCTAGATATCTTAAGAATGATTACTTAAATGTTTTCCTTATGTTTATGCCGTTTGATACCTATACTTACTCACCCAACTTTCGAAACGAGACTTTAAAAGCGTATCCTCGAAAAAGGTAGTTTTGGAATATGAAAGACTTTATTATTGAAACGGGTGATCAGTTTAATAAAAAATTTACGGCACGAAGAAGCCGTTAAGATGTTATCTATAATGTCTTTTCACAGATTTTCACAAAATTTATATATTTACATAAAAAATAATCTTGAATGATCATAATAATTTATTTATCATTAATGAAAATGATTTTTTTAGATCTATTCTGAAAATTTCAGCGTAGTATAAGTGTAAATTTTTACAGCATTAAAAATATCTCACCTACATACTTCGATCGAGGATAAAATGTGTGCCAACTCATAAAACGAAGCCTCGCTATACAGAAAAATTCAATAATATGCAGTGAAAAGTCAAAACATAGATTCTCAACAACAAACAGACGGTACAAACGAATCTACTTCTTGTATAAACACATCGCCAAGCCGAGTAACCTAAAGTGTATAGGATTTCAAAAGTGCCAGAGACTAAAAGCTTTAGCGAACTCCGACCCAGATTAGCGGGTGGGAGGCCCTTAGAAAATATTTTTCTTGCGAGACGTAAAGACGGGACTTTTCTGGTAAAACATAATAGGTACTTCAAAAAGTCTCACACAGTGTGAATACCTACTTAACACTGATCTTGGAAGTAATAAGAATGAGCGTCCAAATCCAATATTAAGTATAATACAGCCAGTGGCGTAACTACAAAAATTGGGCTCCAATGCGCAATGGAAAAGGGGGCCCCCTGTATATATATGTATTGTATGTAAGATATGAGAATATTAAGTTACATGTGATTTTATCCATTAAATATTCATAATACATTCACAAATAAAGTGTATTTTTACACACTTTCTAAAGAAAAAACTCATCCTTCATTTTACAGCGAGAATTATTGTATACATCATTAATGTTTTCGTAATACATTTTTTAAATTTATAATTCAATTTAGGCTGAGGTGGAGTTTGTAAATAATTAGTCCGTATTAACGCTGGGAATAGTATCAATACCAAAAATACTGCAAGACGCGAACCTTTTGGGCCCTTGTCTGACATGGGCCCCAATGCACCGCATTGGCTGTATTGGCATAATTACACCACTGGTAATATAGCATCATTTGGCATTATAGCATTCCAAACGTTCTCTAATGTATTATCAAAAGACTTTATGATAATATTTATTATATCAGAGATAGACTAATAACTATTGCGAAGTGGCGATGGAAAAGAGACCCGTTCCCTCGGTGACGGCTTTTTATAACCATTGTCCTCCACCACTCATCTAACACCCGCACAAACACACACACTTCCAAAGTGACAGTTCTCACAATTATAATTTAACTTATAACTTAATTTTCATGTAATATTTAAGCACGATCAGAATATTGTATATTACTCGGTTTATCACCTTACACATCATATATTCCTGTATATACCTACTTAAAATCCTCTATATAAACAATACTCATAATTTATTATGTACGCATATGCTTTCAACCTCGAATTCATTATTATTGTGTACATAATCCCTATTTGTATAAAACTATAAAAAAAACTTAAATTGTCTTAGTTTTTAGTTTGTCTGTATTTTTTTCAAAACTGGAATTGAATAATTATTTAGTTTCAATTTATAGCATCACGTCACATATTGCACCAATATAACATATATTTTTTTAATCATCTCAAATCATTAATTTTCTTTAGAATATTTTGAAATATTTAGCTATATTGATTAAGACACTAAAAACTTACATACTTTCCTAAGCCAACAGCCAGTGGCGTAACTGAATTGGGCCTCAATGCAGAATGAAAAAATGCGTAATTTGTCAATTAACTAATAAGAACAAACTAAGTATCTTGCCTCATACAATATTTCACTTCAAAATGCATCTATATGCACTTGCAATTTAAAAAATACTTACTTTATGGTACTTTACGCTTTACGATGATAATCTGGCCCCTATCCCGAAACAAAGTGCTTATGTTTGCATTGATAATGTTTTTGCAATACACGTGAAAAACGATTTTTTAAACTATATCATTCCATTTATTGTTGTGAATTACTGTTAATATTCGCAAAAATATCGATTTCCATAGATTGCATGGCTCGAATTTTTTGGTCTCCTTTTTATCGTGGACCTCAATGCACTACATTGTCATAGTTACGCCACTGCCTACAACCAACATAATATAAATCACAAAAGGTAATGTTATATCGCCCAAAAGGTGCTTTAGACATCTGCCAAATAGTAGACCAGGTTTTAAAGTGGATTCTACGTTAGATCACATACGCATCGTAAGAAAAGTCTTACGATTTGTTGATTTTGAAAAAACATTTAATATAGTTGACAAAGACTAAAGTGCTAAATTCTTTGGAATCCCAGGAAAAAGGAAAATCCTATATAAGAGTTACAAGAGATGGAGGTAGGAATGCTACTTCCTCTGCACATTTTACGCCAAGATCCCAATATTTATGATTGATTAGAGTGTCCGGCACGGTATTACTATTTCACCGAAGCATGCACTACGACATGAGAGCAATATTTAAATCTAACGATATCTGGTTAAATGGTGTAGGTATTCGTATACCCTTTCTAATTGAGATTTAAAGATGATATAATATAGAATCATTTCTCACTCACTAAAATATCTCCCGAAAACATTATAGTAGATGGTGTGAATATATAAATTTCCCCCGCATATTAGCAATAGCAATTCACCTCGCCAAACAGAGGACATTAGAGGAAATAACTAGGAAGGAACTGTAGTGCGTATGGAAGATTGAATATGATGTTTACAAGTAAGAAAAGCGTGGGTTGGAGCAGAAATTGTTATGAGAGGGCCATATTTCAAGGCATTTAATATTGCTGAATGGTACCTATAAGATGGAAAAAGAAGCTAGAATCAACCATATTGGATAGACAAAGTAATAGGAGTGACATGGCAAAGATTGGGAGGGAACCAAAGAGAAAGACAGGGTCATAAAAATTAATGTTTTTCCAATGTAGGGATGTACGAGGCGCGTTTTTTAAGTAAGTACCGTTGCCGGATATTCCCGGTGTAGCGCTTAGATTTCCTTGTAGGTTTCCTTCATCTGTTTACTCATCACATGCAAGGTTAGAAACATTGCCATCTTTTAGTGAATGGTTGAAATGTTCAATACAATAGATCAGCCCGCCAACCGTGAGATACGTTTCGTGATTTCTTTCTTGAATGCACAAAACATGAAACCAGCTGATATTCATTGCCAAGCGTGTCTTGTTTTGTCCTGATTTGGCTCCAAGCGATTTCCATATTTTCCTTCATCTGAAGCGGTTCCTTGATGGTAAGCGTTTTGACGACGATAATGAACTCAAAAGCGGAATACAGGCTTGGTTTTCATCCCAGGTGGCGTCGTTCTATGACGAAGGTATACAAAAATTGGTGCTCCGTTATGACAAGTGCCTTAATAATGGTGGCGACTATATTAAGAAGTAGTTGAAGGTGTTATAGCCTCCGAAGAAATTAAAGTGTTATAAAAATGATATTTTTTCTTTAAAAAAAATCCGGTATTTACGTAAAAAATGCTCCTCGTATATTTTTTCCTTGTTTAAAAAAAATATTTTTTCAAAAATTAAATACATTATTTAGCTCATCGTAAACGAATACTATTAATTATCTATAATTTAAGTGCATATATACTTAATCACTACTTGATACGTATAAATTTGTATTAGCTTTCAGATGCGACTAATACATAGGTACATGTACAACAACTAATTTAACGACACCGGCCACAAATGAAAATTGTAATTACCTACTTAAATCTTTTCTCTGTTTTAAGTTTTTTTTATTTTTATTTATTTGACATTTTTACAAAAAAATTTTTAACATGAATTAAGTATTTTACATTATTGAAATTACATGTTTTTTTCGCTTACCTCTCCAATAAAGAGACTAGCTCTTGGAGAGGGATTTACACTAGTAATTTTATATAGAGAGTTGTACATTTGTAGTATATAATTATTTATTGTCTATTTGTGTGCTACTGAAGTATTCTATATTATTATTTATTTTCTAATTATGTGTTTCTGAAGTGTTAATTCAATTTATTTCTAAACTCTTTTATTTCTTTAATTTGTGTAGGGGGGCCATTGAAATTTTTTATCTCTAATAGTGTTTGGTGTTACATTAATGGATTTTAAAGGTATTTTTAAACCTCAATGATGTGCTTGTTTTAAATTTTACAGTGTTATTTTCTTTAATTAATTGATTAATTGAGATTGTTTGTTAATGTTTTCTATTTTAGAAACTAGGTATTTTGCAAAAAGTGTTTGTGTTGAAGAAGTGGATCTTTTTTTAAATATTACTTTTATGATTGTTCTCTGTATTATTTTTACCGAGTTCATTATATTATTATATGCTCCTCTCCACCCAATTATCCCATACTTGAGTAGTGACTGAACAATAGCAATATATACCTTTTTAAAATTATTTATACTTAAAATGTTTCTTAATCTTATGAATATATAAATACATTTTCTTATTCATTTCACTAATTCGCTAATGTGACTGTGCCATTTTAAATGTTGATCAATAATTACACCGAGATGTTAAATTTATTTTTTTGGGCTTAAATTTGTACATGAGTCGTTACAGGTAATTTTGTTACAGTTCACGTTGTGGTTTGATTAAGACATACCGTTGTCGTTTCAATCAATTAATAATTTGAAATCGGAATAAACATTTTCTTCAATATACTATTAGTTAACTGCATTCTATCATTAAAACTTGTACGTAGCCTGACAGACAGACATCAATCCAATCCGCTAACTCACGCACTGCCTTATTTGCATAGGCAAAAGGTAGGTACAGTGAGACGCTAGGCACTGTCATCTCTCACAGCAATACACAGCGTCTTTCAATGTCATTGATCAGATTGTAAATCATTAAGATAATGTCAATAATTCCTAATTAATTATGGCGAGGCTCCGATCTTCAGGCGAGTTGTTGTGCGTGGGTCGGGTGGGTTCCCGCGCAAGCGCACAACTGCCTGTCAGATATAATTGGCGGTATTTCTATTTGCATATAGCGATGCTACTGCTCCCGGCCTATAATGAATAGAATGAGGAATTCTGACGTCCTATTCATCTTTTCACCACGGTCCGTTCGGAGTTTGAGTTATTAAAGGGTGGTCCCCTTCCGTCACTCTCTAGCAAGTAGTTCACAAAACCTTCGAAGATGCTTTTTTATTTTGGCAACAAAAATCTACCTCTTTATTCGCTTATTTATATTAATAAAAAAAATCCTATAATAGTACATAGTTATTCTAAAAAAATGTAGGTACTTATTATAAACAAATTTTTCGAACTTAAATTTTATAACTTGACAACCGTTAAAACTAATATGTTCCCGTTGCACCTTACGCATTGAATGCGAATGCAACAAAAAATATACATAATATTACCTTTTTAAAAATGCTACTGCAATATGTATTTAAAAACCCGTTTATTTGAATGTATAAAACACGTCTACAAACTCGTTAAATATTTTATTCTTAGATGTAATAAAAATGATAATTTTTCTTTATGAAATCATTATAATAGTTATCGACCATTATAATATCAGCTAATCTTAACGAGAACTCCTGCTACGGAAAACAATTAAACATAATATGAGTGATGTATTTTATCTTTTGTGTATACTAGTACTCGACTAAAATTATTCTTTGTATTACAGAAAAGGTTATGAATTCAAGGAAGGCTTTTACTCACAATAGAATTAATTATTAAGCAATGAGAAATTGACACACAAATCACTCTTGAAGATTGGATTGCTTATCTAAAAGAAGAAAAAGGAAAAAAGAAAAATAGATGGTGAAAACTGATTATTCAAGAGATCACCATTCGACGCCAAATTTAAATCTCTTATAGATATAAGTAATTGAAAATTATATATTTAATTAGACGCTGAATAATGTGTACATTACATATGTATAATATAAACGTGTCCACTATTTATTAAATAATTTTAAATACAAGAAAAATGTACGTCTACAAAACAAAAGCATTGAGATATCGCTTTTCCACCGTGATACAATTCTACTAACTAATACGACTGACCACTATATCCAAATTCCCCTCTCAGTTTTGTAGCAGAATGTGGAAAGTGTCAATATATTTTCTCAAGATTCAAAGCCGCGGGAAGATAATCTTCTTTCCTTTTTACTTTGGTGTTGGATACACTGTCTCCGTAGCCTATTTTGGTATCTGTAGAATCGCGGGTTAAGCGGATGACCAGACAGATGTGTGATTAGATAGGGCAGCCTCCCACGGAGTAAGAGACGAAGCAGAATATATTCTGGGTAATAATACTGCACTGGAGATAGTTTCTTCTTGACATATCGTGCTTACATATCGAGGACCCATTTGCTGTACTGCTGTACGGTTTCCGGCTTCCGGCTTCCTAATATTCTTCTAATATAAGATTGGGCTGTATAAGGGTTTGACGTTTTATTTTATACACTGTAACGTTACTCCTATAATTGCACGAATATTATTTTTAAATAAAAATATAAATAATAATTAACTTGAAAAATGTGAAAATAAAACTTTGGAGGCGAAACACAATTCTGTTAAAAACTATCAATTACCGATTCAGCATAGATTTTTTTGATTATGTCCGCAAAACGTAGTATTAAACTTAAAAGATAAACAATATTTCTTCTTTATTCTCTTCTTCTTTTAAATAAGTAATCCACCCTTCAAGAGTGATTTGTGCCATTTATCAAGTTAAAACTCAATTTATGGAAAATAGTACTATAATATTATAGAATAGGAAATATTACATTACAAGTCAATACCATTATCGCTCAAAAAATTTGCTATAATATAGATTTAATGTGGCGAGTTAAGGGAAAGAATTCGACACAAGTTAACCGGGAGTTGAAAATTACCACGGACGAAAAAATCTGTGATCCGTCCGCAATGGACAGGTAAAAAAGATATGGTCAAGGGTTTCCTCCTCGGCACCGCACTCACATATTGGGGAATCTATCAAGTTCAATCTGAACAAATGGCCTGGCAATAAACAATATTTAATATGCATAATATGTATGATAATATTGATATTATAAAAAATATTGTAAATATTGCGTTTCTTATTTCTTTCCGGTTTGCTCCATAATAGCAAGACAATTTTAAATACTTCCTAAATACAAGTTTCGACTTTTAAATACAAAAAAGAAATATGTAGTTCCAGAATGCAAAAACAAGAACACTGGCCTTTTTTACTTACACAGCTACACAAAGAATTTTCCTTTATACTCCAAAATTTATTTTGACCCTCTAAATTGCCATACGTTCTCGAACAATTTAAAAAATATCAATCCAATAGATCGGTATAGCGTCATCAGGTCAGATAATATTCACTCATCGCTATAAGCTAGTGATAATTATTAGTAAAATTCTTTAATATTTTTTGACTCCCGAAACCACGCATATAAACAGAAAACGGGGTCAACTTATAACACATGCTATTAGCAAGTTTGTGCGATATATAATGTACTTTTGTATTCTTCTTCGAATATTTATTAATATTAATAATAGTATTCATTTATTGCAACCAGTTAACTAACTCGTACTATGTAAGGTATTAATTAATGTTTCTAACTGTTGATTTATAAAACAGTGCGCGCCTTTTTTATTCATAAAAATGAAAAGAATACCAATTTATAATACAAAAGTGAAAATCTATTACTATTACATATCAGAACTACCTTTATAATAATCGGCAATAGCGCGCTATTAAGACATCATCTGTTTTTATATTTTTGAGATTATTTTTTGCATCATTTGTTTCCAATTCAAACGAAGTTCAGCGCGTTCTGCACAGATATGGGTGTTAACTATCTGTATTATTTTTATATTATTTATAAATTCTGAAGTCAACGAAACTCCATTATTCATTTATGTATGCAAGTTGGCCAATGCATGCGCAACGCAATAAAATGTGGCTTATTGAAAAGCGACTGTCTGGATGGCAATGTCGTCACCAATCTGATAGGGAAATTGCATAAGCTGCAATAAAATGACAATCCCCTCCTGCAGATAAGGGTACCTACATCCACAACTCTACATCCTTTCCCTAGTAACGATGATATCACTCGATGGTCCACCGCCAGCTTCCATTGTTTGTTTAATCTCTCCGCTAGATTAGCTTATTATTTACAATTCTCCAGTCTGGTTTGTTAATCCTATTTTAAAACATCTTTATAAAATTTGCGCTCTTAGAAATACGATTAGTTAAATTATTATACTCTCTGTTGTCAAGAATTATACAAGATATCATTCGTATATTTCCATGTGTACCTTTGATATATTTATTAACGTATCTAAACAGCAGTTACTACATTTTAATTTACTTTTTTGATATGACTACATATGTCACTACAATACTCGACACGTTTCTAGTCTATTTCTGTGTTGTTTTAATACAATTTTCTATAAAATAATACTACAATCTACAATACTAAATTATTCTAAAATAATGCAAAGTAATTAATTATTATAAATAATTAGACAAAATACTATGTTTAAACCACTATTTATTGTTTATTTAACATGTTTTGATATATATGGTATCTTCTTCAGGAACCAATGTATACTGAAATTAAAAAATACAAGCACAGATATAAACAAATCTAAAAAATATGTATCGAAACATGTAGAATAATCAATAAATAGTGGTTTAAACATAGTATTTTGTCTAATTATTTATATGAAATGAGGCCACAAAGTAATTTTGTTAATTTTGAAGAAGTTATTAATTATTAGATTACAGCATAAATCCTGTATGTCTAAACATCTTTCTTCCGCATTAGCACACTCTTAATTAAATTAAATGTATAGAGTAAAAATACGTAGATTAGTACTATTTAATAAATGTATTATATCACCGAATTGTAAAGCACGCTTAAAACGACTTGAGTCTCTAGACTTCGGCAACTGATGACAGGATCTTTCGTATTCAGCATTTTGTATATCTGCGTGACATATATGTAGTCGGAATGCACACTGGAATGATATATATGTGGAAGTATATAAATGTAATACTTACAACAACTTTCTCATTATGCTCTACCATTATCTATCAGTATTATAGTTGTACAATCACAATGCGAATCTGTCTCATGCCTTAGCATGTATCATGTTATTCTAATTAATCTGAAAACTCAATAATATAATGTTTAATCGGTCTATTTTTAATTTAATCATAGCAGAATATTAATTTCATATTATTGTCTTAACTTGTAAATAAATATATACAATAAACTTTTATTGACGCGACTGCAAAAAAAGGCTCCATCAAAAAATTTAAGGGGTCAATGTATATATTCTTAGACACAATACATACCTCAGAGACGTAGTTGAGGAAAGGAGTAGAAAGGAAAGTACATTTACAAATAATGTGCTAGAAAATAAGTGGTAACCTGTACTCTAGATAGGTATTATTTTTATTTATTTTAATATTAGAAATTATAATACATTTTTCGAATAATCAGGAGGATATATATATTTCTTTTAACATTTATTTCTTCTCTATGAAAGTAAGACTCGTGTATAGAGAAGGAGTATATACGAGAGTTTGTTTCAATTAGTCTGTGTACATATTTTTTTTACTTCAGATACAAATTTATAGTAGTCAGTAATTTTTCTAATTGTGAAGGGGAGACTTAAAAAATTTGATGCCTTGATAAATATAGTGATTTTGGATTGCGGTATATTTTAGTTTTGGAATTTATTCTCTAAATCTTGTAGATCGAAATTAGCTTCTAAAATTTAATTGATTTTTAATTTTAAAAATTTGGATTATTGAATTTTTTTTGTATATGTCTATTATTTTTGGTACTTTGAAATCTGTAAAGAGTTATATACTTGAATAGTCTTTTTTTAGAACAATTTTTTGAGTGATTTCTAACATTGACTTTCTTAACATTCTTTCTTAACTTTCTTGTGACATTGAAGTTTTATGTGCTCCTCCCCATCCAATAATACCGTATTGCAAATGTGACTGTACAAACGCGTAATATATTATTTTCAGATGTGTAAGTGATAAGATGTTTCTGAGTCTTAAAAATATGACGGCAGTTTTCCTTATTTTGCTTGTAAGATTAGTAATATGTTCTTTCTATTTGAGTTTGTTATCTATTATGATTCCTATGTACTTAGTCTTTTTCTTCAATTGATGAATATTGGTCACAAGAGTCTTCGTGAGCACAAGCTTTAGTGTGAATTTTAATATTAATTTCAGTTTTATCTTTCTGTTATATAATTTGAGTCATTATTGCATCTGTTTTTTATCTACTTATTTAATATTTTAGTGATAAATTGACGTCAAATGTAAGCTCACAAGCTTTCTGACCGTGTCAATAATTACTTATTGGTCGCCCAACTTTAAAATAGAGTCATCTATGGGAAAATATACGAAACAGGACTGTAAATATACTGTCCAAATGTATATCTCAATTTTAAGTCTTCAAGATTATTTTTAAAAATGTCAACATTTGTTTTATTGAAAGCCATTGATAGCCACCGGAGATTTTTGCAGTGTAATTAGAGAAATTCTCTTAAACGTTAAACTCTTCTTAGAGTAATTAAGGTAAACGTGTCTGAGCCGTTCTTAACTTGACTCTAAGCAACTAATATTATTGACAAAAAAGTACAGTTAATTTTATTACACTCTGTACCTGTCTTGCTAGAAAAAAAATTGTGTTGTACACTCTATTTAATATTTTAACGTTGTATAATCTATAATATATACCTACATATTTGCACTAATTATCAAATTCCTACTTATATAATAAATACTAGTGATCCGTTATCATCTACTGTTTACTTCCATACAATTTCAGATTGATGACAGTACACAAAAAACTTTTATTTCATTTAACCAAATTAAATAACATTATGAAGATCGTGTACCTAAACCGGCCTAACATAAGATTATTTTGTAGTAGCTTACTAATTACAATTTCAGTCGTATTTCTTTAAATGTGAAATGTTTGTGATAAACCGAGCCTCATAGAATACGGTCGGACCAATCTATCGTATTCTTTATGAGGCCGGTGTAGTAAGACGTAGAAAATAATAAGCATGAACAGACCGTTCGCAATTTTCTCGTGATCGTTTCTTCGGGAATGTTTATTCCTTGTAAGTAAAAGTACGCGCTCGTATGACAGTCGATGGCAGCTATACAATAAGATAATACCAACGTATTCAAGAACGAATACTAGGTAAATACGGAAATGTTAGTATCTGATTAGCAAAACGTGGGATGAAAGGCTCGCCCCGCTTTGGTGGTATTCAATTATTATACTTACTTCATTCCAACACAAATAACGGGTTAAGGTTTTCTTTCATTTTTGTTTTATTCTTCTTCACTCCACGACTACTTTTCAATTAGAACCTTTTTTAATGACCGCTCTCTACCCTCTACGTTTTCCGAATTCAGTTACTTCTTGTAAATAATTTTATGTCGTTGATCCAGCAATCTGAAGAACGGCCATTCTAATCATTATGTTTACCCCATCGGTTATCACTCCTTCGGTTGAGTCTCCCAGCCTTTAACGTTTCGACTTCGTTATTCGATAGACTACGTACCTACATATTTATTTTACTTTGGTCCTACGGTAACCGTCTTCATTACTGATTCCTTCTTACAAGGATACAGTCCTTTCCATGGTTTGCAAGTTACTTTAAACAAGTTGTTGAGCCGTAGGTCAGTACTGGAAGTATTGATTGAAGATTGAAAAGTATGGAATGTTTTCATTTTATCGAATTTCCAAATGCAATTTATCACAAATAAATCAACTCGAATTAGAGTCAAAGTGGTACTAATTATATTTTTGAATATGTTTTTCGTCGTGGCTCGTTTTTTTTTAATTCAGTTTAGTTTGGAACTTAATTTTGTAACATTTTTATATTGAAGATAGGTAATTATATAAAGCTCACGTACAAATATTAAAGCCATTGTTATAGTATTTACCACAATACTGTATTAGGTATACGAGTATATTATTATAACACTTTACAAACAAATAGTTTTACTATTATAGTCACATAAATGTTGGAAATTTGTTAGAAGCCTCAACAATCGATGTATGTATGTGAATAAAATAAGAGTTGTGTGTCAGAACAGTAGAGTTTGGTTGCTCCATCATATATGCCTTTTTCCATGGGGAAATGGCGAGATGGTAAGGAAAGTGAGTAAGGAGAGTGACAGTCGATTTCCTGCGACAATTAAACAACTTCTTTATACTGTAACTGATATCTGATAATGAAAAATTGCATATTTTTAGAAATTTTTCGCTACGATCTTGCGTATCGCCTTCTGGAGCAGGTTTTGATCTAGACACCCGACATTGACCGAGATTCACTGAAACATTCACGTCAAGCGTGTGTCTAGACAACGAGACAGTCTCGAAAATATCAACAACGAGTTACTTATATTGTAGTATCTAGGATTATATTCAACCCATCAACAATGAGTTACTTACACTATTTATAAAAGAATCTAGGATCTTTATATTTGGGAAAAAACTTTGTGTAACAAATAAATATCATCTTTAAAATGGTGTGCGAATATATAACACATATTTATTTACGATTTTAAATAAATATTTATTGATACTACTACGAGTATGTAAGATTGTATATTATAATCCTAGGGAAGTATGTTTAGATTTGGCCAATAGATGGCCTCTCCAGTTCTGCCCGCTACTTTATAACTAGCCAGTGTACGTTTAAAGCTTACTTAACAACTTAAAGTTTAACTGAAATAAATTAGTGTAAGCCATCACAGTCTAGTCTCTGTTCCTCAATAAAAACTTTTTTAATTAACTAAATTGCTTCAATCGCAACGAATTCAACTAATAAATTTAAAAAACTCTTCAGCAAAAAGAATAACAGTTCGGTCATACGTAGCTATTTATTTATCAGCAGAGAAACTTCAAGTTTTCTATGGATTGAGATGGATTTATTAACACTAATATAAAAAAATAGTATATCTCTAAAATATTCGTTATTCTTGCATCTCATCATTAAGATCCGACTTTAATTTTGAATGAAAATTAGCATTTGTACAACTTCTGAAGTCAATTGGAACAGTCAATTTTATTAATTAATTATAATCTTATATTCTCATTCATGTCATTATTGAAATATGGGTAGTCTCAATCAGATGAGACCCGACTCGTAATGCACCTCCACAAGTTCAAAAAAATCTAATAAATAAAACATTATTTAAAAAATAAGGAATTTGAAAGATTCATTTCAAACAAATCATATTAAATACCTTAAAAAATTGTTTTTAAATATAAGTTTGTAAACTTTGTAATCATTATTAACGTTTATTGGTACCTTTCAATTCCCAAAGTCCTTGTAAAAACACAATTTGCTTTGCAAAAGAGGCGATTAAACCACTTTAATTATAGCTAATGTGACTTTAATGTATGAAAGAACGAGTCGGAGCCAACATATCATTATGCCTACTCGCTAGAGACCGTTTGATAAGGTAAAATATGAACACAGTGGCGTGTCAAAAGCTCGTGCCCCGTCGTTGATTTCAAAATTAGCTTTGTACAAATAAATACAAAGTGGAACAATCACGTAATACGTTATCTTTGTTTTATGCGCATACAAAACCACTCGGCTCATTCTTTACATGCCAGATTTGTGTTGCCTACCTAGCCTAGGTACCTACCTACATTCATTCGAGAATTATTTATTATTTTCTTTTATTCGTTTCATTTTCTGAAACGCAATCAGATAATTTTAATTACCATTCTGATGCTTTGTAAAGAATTAAATGTTCTCACGCACCGCCTCCGTTAGTTATGTTTGGGTGCCCGTGTAGCCATTTCACTATTCCGAGTTCGTTTCCTCACTTTTGTCTGTCCGGTTCTCTGCGAACACTACGGCTTACGTGCGCGTCAAAAATGACGGGAATGAAAACAGTTTCACGACGGAGTTTAAAAAATATACTTGAATATTTAAGACAACTTTATTTTCACTTGTAAAATATTTTAAAGATGACAAAGTGGCATTATATAAATATATTTATTGAAATTTTTATTTAGACATCCGTAACATTTATACAGTTGTAAAAAAAAGACAGTTTGTTACATATATTTTACACATATTTTAAAATGCATTACTCAACTAGGCAAGCCTGTTTTAGGGCAAATTAGTAAACAAATACATTTTACAAAACCAAAACTCATTGAAGGCAAAACACAATAAAATCGAATACGTAACATACAAGGCAAATATACGTGAAAATATTAAAATTAATATATATTTATAACAAAAATATATTAAAGAGAGAGAAAAAAATTACCAATGTCCAATGTGTACCAGGACACCAGCAAGTTAATCCTATTTTCACAGCACAAGCATTTAGCTTAGTTTGAAAATAGTAAGAATATTGATGTGACATGTATTCCGTGTATGCATCTCTATTTTTTTTTTAATTTTAAAAAAATTAAAAAAATGTGCGCACATATGTCGAAATATGCAAGTAGTTATAAGAATTATTTCATTATACAAAACAGTTTACTATCAGTGTTAGCTCTTCCTAATTTCAGTAACCAATTTGAAACATCCCTTTTAAAAGCCTTAATGTCAGTTAAAGTTCTAATTTTATTTCCAATTTGATTATATATTCTGGGAGCTTGAAAGGTCAATAATCTTCATTCTTGGAACTATTTTTTATTTATTTGGAACGATTATTTGCTCTTGTGAGATAATATCTTTCATTCCTCACAAATGGAGCGCTTATTTTCCTATGAAAGCTGTTGATACCATATGTGTACTTACTTTATATATGTGTGATGCGCGACCTACATCGCCCCATCTCCTTTTGTATATCTCTTCTATACAGAGTCCACATTTCACACTCTTAAGTGAACGCCGGAACAAACAAAAGTTTTTGATATGTTATGGGCAGGCTACATCGTTCAGAGGATGAACAATCGTTGAGCAAACGCAGTCAGAACAGAAGCAGAACAGAAAAAACTCGGGGAGGCCTTCATCCAGTAATGGACAGAAAATTGACCGATAATGATGACGAATATGATTCAAATCGTGGAACATTTATACATAACATTAATGACGTTGCACTCAACAGCGTTAATGCATACAACAATACAAATTAAATTAATAAATTTGATAACTACATTGAAAAAAAATATTTATTGAAAAAATATTTGACTTCTATAATGATTCGAACCAGGATCTTTAATCTATCCGGAGAAACGCGTTACCATTTCGCTATTACGCTTTCGATAATTTTTTTACTTATATGCTGTAATCTTTTTTATCTGTATTAAACATACCACAGTACTGTGTTCTGAAATTGCAACTTCACAAAAAAAAAAATGTTTTCATTAAAAACATGCAGAGATGCTTTATTTATTTTATATTAGATTCAATGATAAAAATTCAAATGTATTTTATATTCAGTTCATTTTTAATGAAAACATCGATGTTGTGTCGAAACATTTCCAGAAGCTGTGATGATTACTCAAACTTATAACTTATTTATTGTAGAATATGTATTATTACTACACTGAAAAGTTTACTGTCGTTTACCTTGTTACTGTCTTGAATTAAATCAAAAATAAAGGGTGGTGGGTGTCCAGATATCAGAAATTAATGTGATTATTATCATAAACTGAATCGTGTATCTTAAAATAATGTAAGATTAAACTACACGCCGAAGTCAGTTTGCTCCCACGTTAACAGTTGTACTCCAATGAAGGTTTAGTTAAAAACTTCAGAAGGCAACTACTGTCAGTTGAACTAGTAAACAAGTGGTACACATTGCGATAACTATTTCTGACAAAAACAAATGTATTATTCAACGGAATCGTATTGATTTAGCGTGACATAATGGATTGAAATGCACTTGTTAATAAATGGCGGAAACAACCGCAGTAACTGAAACAAACTTGTCTATTTTGTAACAGTTAAAAAACAAACTAGTGCTTATACAAATAACGAGTTAAATATTAATGTACAAAAACTGACTTGCATAATTTAAGTAGAGTGAATAAATTTCATAATGAACATGTTTTTGAAATGATTATTAAAAAAAAGTGTAGATACACTTACTTACACAGTACACCAATATTTGTATACAAGAATCATCTTCTGTTACAAATCTGTTGAAATATTAACTTTATGGAAAAACACATCATTCTGTACTGAATGCGGCCAATTATTGTGAATGGCGGAATGAATGATTTGTCACTAACAGTGGCGTGCAGTAGACATAAATTTAGATTATGCTGTTACGGACGATGCTGCGTTAAGTATAGGTATACTAGATACCTATAAAAAATATGTTAGAAAGGGCAAGTTCTTTTATTGCTCGGTACCGTACTCTGCTTTCGATTTCGTTACGGATTTTAAATGTTTCATGAACAGTGTTTAAAAATATTTATTCGTACATTTACAAATTAGCATAGCCGAAACTCATGAAAAAAATTATTTTATTTTAACCTTTAATTTAATATTGGCAGTGATCTAACTTAATAATATCCGAAAAACGCAAACTCTTTCGCTTAAAAGATAATAAATTATAACCTATAAATGTTATCTAGGCGAACACTGAAATACGGAATGATGTTGAAATCATAAGTTGGAATACACTACGAAAACAAAATGTTAAGTCTGTCAAGTAAAAAAAATATGTATAAGTGTTATTGCACGCAGTTTTCAGTAGGGATTATTCCCTTTCGAAGACTACAAAATTAAGCATAAATTATTTGAAAAATGCAGAAAATTCGCAGATGTAAAGATGCGAACATGGATTCAGTAAGAAAATATTTAGTTCAGTACAATTATTATGAAGATTGAAAAAAACATGTCAGATTCATAGAATACCTAAGTGCTAGCAAATTACTGACGAGCATGCACATGAAGTTATGATTCGCAATTTTCACGGCTAGATAAAAGTCATGGATTACGTCATACACAAGGTTGCGCTAATCCGGGTAAAAACATAAAGATTATTTAAAAAAAAAATTCCCAGAATTTTTAGTAATGTACAATTTTTGCTTGTATACAGTGCACGCCCTTAGTCGCCAACTATTAGGATCCCTTTCATTCCAGGCGTCCCTGCATTATAGTTTTATTGAGTCAGGTCGGTCCATCATATAGGTGACCTTCCATGGGATCGGCTTCCTCCATCCTTCCTTGGATCACCAATTTCTTTATGACGTTCTTATGTCTTGTAATATGGTCAAAATATCTAGGAAGTCGTATAGTTGAAAGTAGACACTTCTCGATGTTTAATTCCTCTATGATCAAAAAATGAATTCTGTGGGTTATCACCAATGGCGTGCAGTAGGTATATATTTAGGTTATGCTGTTACCAATGATATTATACAATCAAGTATAATATACGTACAACAAATCTGTGTTGTACACAGGATTATGAACTATCGTTTAATCAAACGTCTTTAGACAAAATGAATCCGTCGTTCATACGACCCAACCATTTATATATTTATAATTTTAGAGTACCGTTAATAGTGTTTTTAAAGCATAAGTTTTAACGTAAAATAATACCTTCTTACCCCAAAAACCAATATAAAAATGTATGGACGATTTTAAGAACACTTTTTATGACTGAAAATTATTATTTTATTGTTTGAAAATCCTTCAAGTAATAACTAAGCAAAATAATAATCATGCACCAAATGCACCTTGAATGCAAAGAACGGCGATGAAATCAACACTTTAAAAACAGTAAGACAGTAAAATTCGCTAAATAGTAAAAGAGAATGTAGACACTTCAATGATTTGCACGCAGTTGTAAGGCTTTCTAATGTTATTCAATTAAAAAAACAGCATATCTAACGACTCAATACAAAACGGATCAACCGAAAGATATTTTCAATTCAGTAAATAGTTAATTATATGACTTAAGTATTTCACTAGCTTAAAGATAGAACAGAGTAATATGAATAGCTCAAAGCGGCAAATGCATAAGAGTACCATGGGTGCAGCGGTAAATTGTCGTGGTAGTTTTCTATTGGTACAATTCTCTATTGGTACACAGATGACGCAATTGTAAAGTTATGTTTCCGTTTATGTTAATTCAATTGTTTAATTTATATTTTTGCACAGCTTTTTTGCTTGTATGCACTGCACGTCCCTGGTTGTCACGGTATACGGAGTACGCTTTGCCAGCACCCGTTCTCCATGTTCATGTTTCAACACTATAGATCTGACCAGTCTCTTATTTATTTGTTCTTTTATTTTCCCGGTTATGCTCCGGTCATCATAGGTAGATGTGATAAAAAAAAATTATATAGAGATGCGTAAACAGAATACATGTCATAAATTTTAAAACAAACCAAACGTTTGTGTTATGAAAATAAGACTAACTTGATGATCTCCTGGAACATGGTTCGAACCTCCGACTATTAAATCACTAGGCGAGTGTCTTAACCACTAGATTACATTAGCTACATTCATTTTATACATTTTGGTTATCTATAAATTTTAACACACCAGAATTGATATAACCAAATTTAAATTTAATACTATAAATTGGTCCATACGTATTACTTAATATTTTTACCATTCATTTGTCTCATGTTTATTTTAGAAACATCGTAAATCTATTCCTATATCGATAAAAAAAATATTTTACTAGTACTATCATTATTTACATCTTTGGTGAAGCTTCATAGGTTAAAAAAAATAAGTCAAGTTAACTAAAATAAGGTATTAAATTTCAAACAACATTTTATTAAAGTTGACCCATCTAAGATTTTCATTCACAACTACACCCCACTTAGTCTCACTAATTCAATCATAAACAATCACCCATCCATGACTGAAACCATTAATTGAGAACCACATCAAAGATTGTTTCCAGTTCTCAAAACGTTTCCATTGCACTATATTGACCCGCGTGCTTAAAAATTTGGTGTCAATAAGGCTTTTTAATTCGACCCTTAGTAAAGTTAGAGTAGGTCCTTACAATTTTATTCACGCAATCTTATCATTTAAAAGTTCGGATTTTTTACATGTCGCGTGCTTCCTTGTGAGCATTGAGGTTGGTTGCGGGTGACATGTTTTAATTTGACCCTCAGTGTAGGAATATACCTTTTTGTGGAAGGAGTTTGTAAATATTTGGACAAGTTATTCGGCTATCGCTTGAATAAAGGACGAGTTATGGGCGAGGTGGCGAGGACGACCATATAGGATACAGCGGCCATAAACTGTGAAGGCGGTATCCTGGACCGTGGTTAGTTAGTATCAAACTTTACGCCATCCTCCCATTATTTTTGGGAGTTCACGCCGCGTTCCACATTAACTTATTACCAAAGGTTGGGGATCATTTTACTTTGAACAAGGTTGTTTTTATACGGGCAATTTCTTACGTTGGAAACGGCCCGTTGGATTGTTCGACTTTGTTTTATTTGTTCGAAGATGTGAATGTTTATTGCGTTGATTTCGAGACGCCGTGTACAAAGACAGATTTCTTTAAATATTACCATACATAGGGATAAATATAGTTCAAAATAAATTGGTTTGATTGTGATACATATTATTTATTGTAGGTACAATCAAAATGTCCGATAAATGAATTTTCCAACCCTATTTTAGAAAATTTCTTTTTTTGCCTAGAATGCTCAATCACAATTATAAGACCTCATCCATTAACACTAATCTGAATATATTCTTCGTGACATAGGCTTAGTTTAAAAGTGATATTAAAAAATACACGATCAATATTTATTCCAACGTGTAATACACGCATTCGCTCCAGAATTCCGAAGACTATCGCATGTCACATGAATAAACTTGATTCATCTCGAAACACACGCGCTTCTGTATTTATGCGGTAGTTTTTAATATCTTGTCAATTTGTAACGTAACTTTTTTTTAGTCGTTCTAATTTTTTAACCATAAAAAGGTGTATTATGTTATTCCCCTAATTTTCATAAAATTTTATTCGTTATACCTTAATATCATACTAAGACTATCTATCAAGGTCATTCAACGTTCCGTTGATAACCTGTACCAATGTTAAAAATAAAAATAATATATATTATAGATAACTGCCTACTAGTAATCCGGTGTTTCCTGAAATTCAAGGTTAAGATAATAGGAAGGGGGGATGGTGCAATTGTTTTACTCAAGCCATAAAGAGTAACGATGTATAGAAAATTGAGTCCATGCGGGGGAGGGTTAGATGTCCGGGAGTTACCACACTTTCCTAAGGTGCATCGGAGTAAAATTTGGTACGGATGGCATTCAATACTTATAATAAATATTTGTATTGAGCATATATATATAGATAACATTTATTTTCCGTAGGGTTCTAAAAAGTAATTACGCAAAATTTGATTTAGATCGATCAAAGGATGTAGGACATACATACTCGTATATTAAATGGTATATACCATATGTAGGTATATATAATGTATTTTTGTTGGCACATATTTAATCTTCAACAGTCCTGCCCTTTAGTTTATATTTATTTCTTTTTCCTTCAACATTTAAATATATTCCGTTTTATATAATAATTTTATATAATTATTTACACGAACTCTCCGAAGTTTCGATAAAATTTAATTCCCACTTTTGATCAAATGCATCAACTGAGCTCAATAAATATGACCCACATTTACTAAACGCTTCCGGTATATTTTTCTTGTGACGAAATTATATACGGAGCTTAAACGAAATACTACCATCGTCTCTCTTACTTTGAATAAAATCATCGAAAATATTTTATGCTCTGATTTCCTTAGTAAAAACGATAAAAATTCTAATATAAAAATATAGTTTTTTGTTTATTTCATTATTGATTACCTATCATGCATCGGCGAGCACTTTGTAACATCGAAGTAATAGATATTCGATAGTACGTACCAAAATGAATTTTTGAATCGCAACAAACAGTATTTTCCATTTAGATAAGAAAAAAATATTTTATAATCGTTTAATTTTTTTTTTTTTAAATATATTTAAAACCGTAGATTGAATCCGTGAGAGCGACAGGAAGGAATTAATCCACGGCAACATTGAGCCACGTTCGTGCTACAATTGTGGTGAGCCAAGTGTTTGGGGGAAATGTGATTACTAAATTACATATCTCAAAATGTTTACTTAGTGCAAATGGTGCGTGATTCAGGCATTTAATACACTCTATATGTTTTGTAAACACTGAAATATTTTTCATAAAAACTTGATACGTTCTGAACACGTCCGTTCTAAGTTAAATTTATTTGCGATTTGTCATTTTTATAGATTGTCACCTCAAAACTCTTTTTTTTCCTTATAATTTTTGCGTTTAGTTAAATGTTCAATTCTAAAAATTAATTCACTAAAACTCAAGACACGGCGCTAGAGATTTTAGCGCGTCACATAAGAAAGGTGCGGGGACGGGCCTATGATGCAATTGATGTAAGGATGTTAAAAAAGCTAGCAGTGTCATAATCAACGGATATCTCTCGTGTCTGAAGAAGACTGTATGTTACCGTAAGTACCTTTGATAGCTAGTCCTGGGTTTTCTATTGGTATTGTTGAATACATTCATTCAATCAATGCAAATGAAGATACACTAACCTTTGTGAAACTGGGCTGATAGTTGCCGATTCTTCTATCGATGATCGCTCTTCTCGCAGTCTTGAATCTTCTTAAACTCAGCCGGTCAGCCTCCAAAACTTTATATAACCGATACCGAAAAATAATACACAAAATGTTTTTATATCACCGCCATAAAATATATCCGACCGAATCCGAAACCGCATCTCGCCAGAAGCAATTTCGCTTTTGTTTGCTGTTTTAAATTTACAAAAATGGAATGCACATATTTAAACTTTATAACCAGGCCTATTTAGGCGTTCTGTTGGCGTTCTGCTTCGACGTATTAGGTGCCACGTGCCCATTGCCCTTCAGGTATGTCATCTGCAGCTGGTTCCCAAGTTCTTAATTTTATCAATTTCTAGGTTCATTACAAAAAGTCAGGAGACAAGCGATGTATGTGATGTATTCTCTATGAAAGTATTTTAATCGTGTGAAAATTTTATGTAGATAAAGGTAAAGAAGTTTCACATCATATAAAAGCTCCTACGAACATTACATAAATATCAATTTTACAATAATTCACAAAACTATGCTTTTATTGCATTATGTAATTGCTGGTAATTTCGTCTATTATAATACATATAATTTGTATTTTAAAGAGAACATATTATTATTTATGAAGTTGTAATGTTTTCAGTTTATAGTTCTGTGATATTTTTAATACAAATTAATCAATTAGAAAGATATACATACAGAAAAACTCAATTTATCAAAAAAATATTTTAGCTCCCACCGGGACTTGAACCAGGATCTCTTCATATCCGGTGAAGTGAGATATCAAATTACACTAAATGCAGCTAAAATATTTTTTCGATAAATTGAGTTTATCTGTATGTATGTATTTGTAATTAATGCATTTATTTTGTATTAAAACATATATTTTGGCCCACTGGCTTAGAAATGTTACCTGAGTCAGTACATCATCTAGGTAGATACCTACC
This sequence comes from Eubasilissa regina, assembly GCA_022840565.1. Taxonomy (NCBI): domain Eukaryota; kingdom Metazoa; phylum Arthropoda; class Insecta; order Trichoptera; family Phryganeidae; genus Eubasilissa; species Eubasilissa regina. Next base: position 14,654,974 of record JAINEB010000018.1, on the reverse strand, counting down.
ATTAGTGTGACAAGCAGCAAAATTAGATGAGAAAATAAAACAAATGAGCTTTATGTGTAGGTACCGAGAAGACACTTTATTTAATTGATCGTGACCAATCATTTGTTCTCTTTTATTATATTTTGGCCTCGTACCAAAAAAATAATTATTCTATTATCCGTTCTTTTGAAACATCAATTAAGTCAGATATGAAAAATAGTCGAAATATAGGTTGACAGTTATTTATTTGCTGCGTTGTTACAAAACAAACAAAAAATAACCGGTTTAGTATCTATGTAAATATGTACAAAAGATGTGGATTATTGGTTAAGGGTATCTTACTTAGATGTCTATTTTATTTTGACTTTTTACCGAGAATATTGTTATTTGCAATAAAGGCTATGTTTTTAATTAAAGAATAGAAAATCACCAGACCTAATATAAATACCCATTCTTGACTTTCATTCTTCAACTGTTCCTTCACCCCACTTCCATCCACTTAAATAGCTTACGCTATATCTATGCAAGTAATTCAATTTTAATTGAAAAGTGGTCGCATTATTGCTAAAAATAATACAATACATCATAATTCTAATACAAAAAATATATTTTATATAAACTTATATATCTGTATTAATTATGATACAAATACAGGGTGTAACAGATTTAGTTCACAATATTTTATGGATGGATATCTGACTAAATCAGGAGTCGAAAATGTTCAAGGAATGTAAGGTACCTATAAAAAATATATACCTATCAGAATATGAATTGTTAATTGATGAAGATTATAATAAGTATTAATTCAGTAGATAATATTAGTAATTATTTTCTCTCCATGTTATGAAACTGAATAAATGAAGATTCTCTCTCATTTTTGAGTTTTTCAATGATCCATTTGCTCTTATATTTTTTTGCATTCATACGCCATGCCACCAAGTTGTATTGTATCTTCAGGTTTAAGATTAATTCAAATTAAAGTTACCATATTCCTTAATTTTCCTTTTCGTTATAGCGACAGTACGTAATTTTACTACGTCGTTTTTGAATGATCAAAATGAATTAAACATTTTTTAGAATACTTTGGAGTTTAAGATATTTGTCCAAATCGTTTCAATAAGTGCATCAAATCTTTTTGTTTTAACAATGTATAAATGCGAATGTTTCAAGTTATACATTTAAATGCAACATAATTTTAATTCCCAAAAATAAAACTATCGCTGACTAAATTGAATCCTTGAAGAATTGAATTTAAAACAGTTATTTTTACAAATAAGTAGTGAAAGAATATTTGTTGGCTATTTTCGACTAATTTGATAATAAATGACACGATCAGTTGCAATTATAATATTTTATGGATCATATTCGTCTATCGGCTATTTATGGTCGTAAACACCACGAATCGAGATGGAAAATTAAAAAAAAACCGGTTAACGCGAAGAATTAAACTATTTAATTTGTTCTGCCATCTCGACATGTTTACTGCGCTCCTGCCTTTAATTTCTCATAAACGCTCGCCTCAATTTGAATAATATTACCGTAAAAAGCATATTAATTTAAACAAGCCATTACATTGCTAGCCTGGCGTTGAAATGTTTAAACAAATTATGGATTGGATAACACAAGAAAGGATCGCGAGGACCATTAGTTACTGGGTCCAGTGGTCTCCTGCTGTGATCATGTGCTACCACAGATCCTTACCCTGGCTCTGAAACACTGAATGATGATATTAACAGTCCATAACAATCACCATTCATGATGAAAAAAGTGATGAATAATGATTTCAAGGATTTTAGAAATAATTTAACAAAAGTATGAAATGATCTTCAATTCAAAAAATTTAAAAGTAATAATTTCAGTTAATCATACATATTATATAATTTTTCTGCTTGCTGATAAGTACAATGATAATATTAAATAGTTTTTACAGGCTGAAAAATACAATAAAAAATGTTAACATTAAGTACTTAATTTTTAATATATGTATTTAAATATTTGATAACTTCCTCTAAAGATTTTCATAGATATTTTATCTACCAAAATAACATAAACGCAATTTATTAAAATATTTAGTAGTGTTTACTTACTAAATTGCACCAATATCTCTTTACACAGTTTTTCTCTCAAACGGCCTTTTTAAATAATGTGTTCCACTCATCCGCCCAAATTGGCCGAAAGACTGTCAGAAAGAGTTATATTAAAAATATTGACATTAATATTCGTATTTTTATATTCCTTCTCTCAACTTTCAATTAAGATATAACAATACCACCGTCGAGTCCATTGAGGCGCGGAGCTTCCAACCCGCCATCTCGTGAGGGGGTCCGCCCCTGCGTGCCCTAATAACTTCATTCGCAGCCTCCGCCCGCGGACCGCCGGTTATTTGGGCATAAATTTGCCTAAATGTCGTCGGGCATAATTGAAGATTTATGTTTCGGACGCGTGGCCTTTGTGAAAACACTTCAAAGCCATTTATTTATTATAACACTCCGTAATATTGAAATACAAAAGGGCAGTGACTCTCAACTCGACTAATATATATAAAATTAATCTTATCCTGATGAGTTTACTTAAAACTCATCCTCATTACCGTTGTAATATTATTTATGATAAAAGTGCAATATAATCTTTTATCAGTACGGGTTTTATTATGTTGACAATATGGTCAATATTCGTTTCTCCACAAGAATCAACACAAATATTCAAATATATAGTTTTGGATTTATGAAAATTTATGTCGTAAACTTATAATGCTTAGCTGTCTATTTAAATTGTATGGAATTTTCAAAACGTAATACAAAATCTGTGTGAATGACTAAGAACTATTTTTTTACTGTCCTTTACCATTAGCCTAAATTTGCCTAACTAATAAATACCTCCTACCAGTGTCCTTGAAGAATATGCAATGAAGACTGAAAAATAAAATCAATTATGAATATTTATCCTACGTATTTTTAAAATTACATCTTATATTTAGTAAAATAATTAAAATGAAGCCGTACAATAATTTTTGGTACATGTGTGAAAAAATATTTAATACATAGACGTCATCCATTGTTATGCTCCACATTGGTAGGTAGTTAATAATTTTTTGAATTGTAGTTATTGATATTTGATGAATATAAATTCGTATAAATACAATTGAGAACCGCTTCTGTAGGGAACGGTATATTACCTACTAATAGCGTTTCTGTGCTGGCCTATTTGGGTTTTAAAATTTATTGCTGATTTAAGCAGAGTTCGCGTGCTGTGTGATATTGTCGTTGTCGAAATATCGATTTGCAATAATATTTATCTGCACAGAATTTATAATTTCAAATGTTTTTTTTTAATGCGCAAAAACTATTAAAATTACTGAAAATGTATTTTCATGTTTATTGTGAATCGGAATACACAAGATAGCTTCAATTTTATATAAAAATTATTAATCTTTTATTTGTATTCCTTAGATATTAAAAAAATAGCATGTAATGGCGAGTTATTTCTGTGTACTCAGCCTGCAGAACAAAGCTGCATGATATATGTCAACTGACAACAGCCCACCGTCGATAACAAATGTATCAAAATAATGAAGGCTGTTTTTGTTTCGAGTTGTATTCAGAACAAGTTCAAAGAACCAAAACGAGAATTATTATTACTTTCCGATTTATGAAACTTTACACCGTTGGCTCAAGTTGTTTCAGCCGCGCTATAAAAATATTGATATTAACTGCGAGGCACCGAATTCCGCACCGCACTCGTGATATATTCCGTTTTACTCGGTGCATTGAATGTAGTAAAACCTTCGATTTGAGAGCAAATCGGTTTTCTGGAGGAGATATGATGTGCAGAATTGTATTTTGTCGGTGTCTCTGACTTGACAATTTTCCCCGCAAAAAGTTAATGGCCCTTATGTGACAGAATGTTAGCGGTGGTGCGGAATTCCAAAGGCATTCGATGTATCCAGCAAGATCTGCTCTCGTTATCTTATGAATAGGTATTTCATAATTGATTTTAAGGTAGATATGGAATTATTTATAAAAAAGAAATCACCCAAGCGGAAAACGGAAAAATATTTTACTCTGTTTAATTGCGTTTTTCCAACCAAGATTCTTTACCTGGCTGAGGTAGGTACATCAAAAACAATTACTTGGAGAGGTATATTGGTTCAGTAAAGACAACATGCTTACAGAAATCAATATTTTTCTTTTAATTTGTCGTAGCATTATTGATAAACAATTTTTATTCCATAAAGCTTAATAAAATATTTTAAAGAGAACACATTATTATTTGTGAAGTTGTAATTTTTTCAGAACATAGTTTTGTGGTATTTTAATACAAATGAAATGCATCAATCATAAAGATATGCATACAGATAAACTCAATTTATCGAAAAAATATTTTAGCTGCCACCGGGATTTGAACCATGATCTCTCTCTTCCTATCCGGGGAAGTGCGATAACCAATTACACCACGTCAGTCTCGTAAATAGTTGACAAATTTTCGAACTTATATGTTGCAGCTATTTCAAATTGATACATCTTACATTCATTTTATTTAAAAGTACACATTTTTATTACAAATACCTTTGATAAATATTCGCTAGGAGACGCCAGAGATTTTTCAATTTCATAATAAGTTTAAAAAATTTGTCGACCATTTGCGAGGCTGACGTAATGTAATTGGTTATCACACTTCCTCGGATAGGAAGAAATCCCGGTTCAAGTCCCGGTGGGAGCTAAAATATTTTTTCGATAAATTGAGTTTATCTGTATGTATATTTTTCTAATTGACGCATTTAATTGGTATTATAAAAAAATATTGTTCGATGAATTGTAAAATTTTAAATAAAATACACTTTATTAGTTTTATTTTATTATTATAAAATATATAATATCATTTTAATTATAAAATGCAGCTCATACTACACCGATACTTTATTGGTCCAGTGATAACTTCATCTTAAATATGTTATATATACAGAAAGGTATTTTAATTAAACAATGTTCAAATTAACACTGTTAATAAAAATAATTACCGTCAACGCCCCATACAATGTGAATTGAAGTAATTAATTCTCGATCGATCAATCTTCCTAGGAATGATCATTGATCCAATCAAACTCGTGTCTTTAGGATCGGAACTGCTGAATATAATATATTATATATAAAAACTAACACTTAAAACCCGTACACGAAATACGTGCGTAGGGTATAATTTAAATAATTACTTACCTCTAGTACAGTAGTATTACAGTTTTACAATTTTAGAAATTCTGACACTAGAAATGGACTTCGAATTTCGAATATTCAGTAAATGTACCTTCAGGTATTCACCAAATTTATTATTTTCAACGGAAATTAATACTTCACTCAAATAATATTTCTATGAGTTTCCTTTCAAATATTCATATGCGTTATAGAATATTTTTAATAAAAACACATTTGTATTGCAATGTTTCAATTTCAGAACAGTACTGTGGTATTTTTAATGCAAATTAAATTAATCAGAAAGATATACAGAAAAAAATTATTTATCGAGAAAATATTTAGTTGCTACCGGGATATGAACCTGGACCTCTTATATATTTTAATTAAAACACATTTTTGTTGTGAAATTACAATTTCACAACAAAACTCGTAAATATACATATTTAAAATACGAACTTGAATTAGACCCAAACTGTATTATTTCCCATTCTCTAAAATGTTTTTAGTAATGCTTGTAAAATACCGGTACCTTTTATATAATATAAAATCAATATGATGATATTTGATGGATCACAATTTTTTTACAATGATCTCATCAATAGTAAACCTTTCTCTAAACTCGCCACATTTTTACACTGTTATATCAAATTTTTTGAATAAGAATGTCATTGACTTTTGATATATAATATTATACTTATTTTGTAAATAAATTGTTTTAACTTGATTAATGTTAAAAATCACTCTTGAAGGGTGGACTGTCTGAGTAAAAAAAAAAAGAAACGATGTTCAGAAAAAAATAGTTTAATCTTTCTGATATACACATGTTATATCAAAAATAAATTAATACAAAGTAATGACGATGTCGATTGATCACAGAACATAACATAAAACGCGGGTAAGTTCCTACGTGGTGCACGTCACACACGTGTCGAATGTAAATCAAATTTGTATGTGGTTTTTCATTGAACACTTCCGTCATCGTTCACACGTCAGCATTGTCACGTGACATTGATTGCCAATGATTTTTGGTACCTGTTGAATATTATTGGATGCCAGCACCCAATCAATTTTCATATCTGAGTATAAAATTTTTCAAATTTTACTAATATTTAAAATTTTAATTTTAATTTTTAAAAATACTTATTTTTCGCGTATCCAGATTATATTTATAAAGTCAAGTTTTGAAAATTTATTAGTTTTATATTAGCAGCGAAGGTAAAGGTAAGGTAAAATTAAAATAAATCTTTATTATATATTACGCTTCCCCATCTAATTCTATGATTTTCTAGATGTATTGGACGTAGTGTCATTATAGCTGTATAGCACTTAGTTAAACAGCCAAGTCTATGAGACGTGATCAGAACAATGACGAATGTGTTTTTAATATCTCTATGTTGAGATTACATAAATGTTTTCTCTTTTATATATTACATAACAGTACATAAATACATATTAAATCTGAAATGAAGTTTACATTGCCTTTATTATGAGTAAGAAAATAATTCTTTTAGCAGAATCGTACAAGACGACCGGTAAGTATATTGACATCTGTCATCGTTTCTTAAAATAGCCACCCGCAGGGACTAACAGCAAGCGATAGCCGATGAAACCCTGACCGCGCAGCGGTCACCAATGCCAGATCCTAGCAGTAAGTATCTCCTAGTATATATGAATATGTTAATAATTTTATTAACCATACCATAGTTACATTTTTGATCATATTTTTCCCTATAAAAAGAGTCAGATATCAAAACTAATTTAAAAATACAAATATTATTTTTATATTTGCTTGCAAGATTAAAACCCGGAGAAAAAGTATTCCAGATAAGGTAATTGTAGTATACCCCCGCATTTGTCCTCCTGATAAATCTATATTATCCGGCGTGCAATGACACCCCCAGTAATTCCTTTACTGTACCCTTAGAACCATTCATATTGCAAAACGTCGCGTAGATGATAAAGATTTTTTTTAAATAGAGATGCACACACGGAATATATGTCACATCAATATTCTTACTATTTTTAAACTTAGCTAAACGTTTTTACTATGAAAATAGGGCTAACTTGATTGCCTCCTGGAACGAGGCTCGAATCCCTGACCACTAGACCACTAGGCAAGTATCATAACCACTAGACAATATATACCTTTTTTTTTGTTAGTAGTACGTAAGCGTCGGTAGTACCAGCCGTAAAATATTATTTTAGCATCGTACGAATTAAAATTAATTAATAAAGAACTGCTACCTTCCCGTGTAGAGAATTTGAATACATTAATCTGCCTGCATTAACAGTGAGTTCAATAAAATTTATTGGTATTCGAAACTCTCGTAGTGCAAATCACACAACGCTGACAGGTTATCACGATCTGAATTAATATATTATGAGCATCTAACTAACTCAGATATGGTTTGATATATTGTAATTGTTTGGATACATTCCTAACGGATGCGATAATGGTATGTAATTATTTATTTATCTGAACGTAATCGGATGCGTAATTCAAATAAAAATAAACATTAGTATTATTTAAATAATTATGTGTGACTAGCTGAAAGCAAGCGAACCTCTTACCAGGACCAGTGTTTCTGTGACGATTGCGTTTGCTAGGTAATGGCCGCAGCGCGGTCATGACCGGTATCTCTATAAAATGTATTTGTCAACGTTGAAAATATAAATTAATATTATTAAAAAAGAGAAGTGTTCTACCATTTTTAATGACCAATTAACGCAAACAAATATACAATCGGACATATTTTACATTGTCCCTATGACGTGCACGTACGCGCAACCGCCACCTACCTACCATATCTAGTGACGGATTATATTCTCTTATTAACCGATTATTGAAAAGGCTGAATTCAAATATAGTGGTTCATGCCTTAGCTACATTTTTTTTAAAGTGGCCGGCCTGAGATATTTTTTCTAATTTCTGAACTCGGTTCGGTTAAAATCGGTAATACGAAATGCTTTGATATTATCGTATATATAATTAAAACTGACATATATACATCATTTCACGCATATTATAAATTAAAAAACACGTGACAAGTATCTATTCGAATTTACTAGTTATCTTACGTTCTTAGATCCTGGAACACTACTATAATGTTGTTTGATTCTATAAAAGATAATATAAATTATCAGAAAACTAAAATAGATTCAATATAGATATAGAATAGAAAGCCTTGTCGTTTTTCTTTAAAGAATTAATATTAAAATAATCTAAAATTAAAATATTTTCTCTAAATTGTGTTATATTTTCTTCCATTGGTACAGATTTTCTATCGAAATTATATATATAAGTACTTATATTTTTATAAATAAAATAAAAATTATATCTCAATAAAATAGACGTCTCTTACTAAGCATGAAAAGTGTTACTGTTCAAATTTAGTTTCAAAGTAAAAAATATACAATTTTATTATACATCATATATTATAATTTTTTTCCAACAAAGCAACCGTAAATACCTATCGTAAATTTGGCTATAATACAAAAGCACACTTTGTAAGGAAACTTTTATGCGACAGGCACTCCGTGGCGGTGACAGAAGTCGTCCGTGATCAGGGATACTAACAATCGTTAATTGAAGAAGGTAATTGTAAAATTTATACAAAGAGGCAGTTGATATGTATTATACAATATCTTTTTCAATGTATAGCCGTACATTTTTGCTTGTATACTATTTAATGCGTGAATGTATGTATGTCTTATCGGTATATCTACGAATGTGAGATACGTGCGATATGTACATATATGTCCGAACCAGGTCCGGCACTCTTGTATCCCAATACGTTTATGTACAAGGGTCAAGGAACCGATTATTTGATCATAAATGAATTAATTCAGTAGTTAATGAAAAATTAAAGATGTAATTTATTATTATTATTATAAAAATAAAATCGATAAAAAATATTCTTCCATTTTTTAGTAGGTATAAAAACTATGAAGTCACTATCGTCAAACTCACTAGCGAATCAAAAATAATTGAAATACTAACTAAATCATAGAGGAGTGAATAGTTTTAAAAATGGGGATAAATATTATTTCGTTTAACGAATTGAAATAAATATTACCTAAAGTATTTTTTTAAGTTGCTTCGATAATTATTCAGTTAATTGTTAAACTTAAAACTTTGCAAGTAAAATTAATTTTAAAATACAAAAGTTTTCATGTTTAATTCTAAGAAGGGAACAAAATACGTGATTTTTGTAATTTTTGTGTATTAACTCATAGACAATATACGAAATAGATAATAAAATATACGAAAGCTTAATACAATATATATGAACATAGTAACACACAGGAATATAAAAATAATTTAAAATAAATATTTAACATTAACATATACAAACATAATTTCACGAAAAAGTGTCGTGTAAAAGTTTTTTGTAGCTTAGCAATGATTTGGATATGTCCAACTATTTTTTTCTACTAATATCATAGTTAATAAACACATTCGTTAATTCGGATTTAAGTACGCAATATTGCTCTGGTGGACTACCATGCTTCCTTAGCAATCTGCTAGTTGCGTGAAACTTTCCGTTAAATTTATTGATCGCCTAGTCTGTTCATAATAACATGAATCGCCCCTTACCGATGCGGCCCTGGCGCGGTCAATCCGCGCGGCATGAGACCCGCAAAGCGGCTGCATCACTTAGCAGTGGCCGGCTGTAATTACTTATCAAAGAAATATTCTCTGATTAATGATTTGTATCTGCTAATGTGCCATTAAGTAATAATTAAATATATTTCTCTATACCGCGTGTATCCGATCCATGCGAGCGTACAATGTTGCTATATTTTTTTCATAATTTGTGAGAGATATTCGCGAGAAATCAAGTCACATAAATATGGCCGTTAAAATGGCTACCTTTTTGCCGCGCAAATATTCAATACGCGGGCCTTTTGATATCGGGAATATTGTTATTCCAAGCCAGCTCGCGGAGGGCGCGACATTAATTACTGTCAATAGTTAATAAGCAATGTAATATATTACGAAATATTTCCAATTTTTGTGTGATATCGATTAACCTCATTAAAAAAATTATGGCAATGCAGTTCAATGCTTAAGATATATACAATAAATTATAATAATTATAGAAAGGTAGTTTTTAATATGAAAATTGAAGACGGTCGCCATGTTACAAACACTTGCCTAGTTTTACACTAAAAAAATCAATATCCTTATTGATATACTTAAAATCGTTAAATTTATATTATGTATTAATGAGTAAAAAAACTCGCATCATACCATCCCTTGACCGAAATCGTTTTTTAGGTTCGACATAAAAATTAGTAAATTTAGATAAATAAATCAAATAACAATTATAACTTCCCGTCTCTTGCGTGACAAGTTAGAATACTAACTAATACACTACCGAGAAACTAATGGGATGTGAAAATAATAATTTACATCGATTTTAAGCTCTTTATTAATACTGGCTTCTTACAAAGCTCAACCGGGGTAAATATGTTTTTTAATTAACTCAAATATTTTATGTTAAAAAATTATAAATAATTAAAAAATGAATCCATTGATTTCAAATATTAAAAAAAATTCATTATGCGCACTCATAAGGGGAATTACAAGATGACAGTGCATTTTCTTAGCACGTGAGATGAAATCAATACACCGCGTCTACAAAGTCTTATAGATTTCAAAAAGATCTCGGAGGCGCCTGGTATCCGCAAAAGTGAAAATAAAATAAAGTGGGGGGAAGTACATAATTTTTTTTTATTTATCCCTCTATTTCATCACAATATTCGTGACAAATTTATTTGGGGTATCTGCCCGCTGCGTAAACATATTACATCTTAAAATAAAATAAAACTCACAGTATGATTCAAGACGTCAAACCATTTATTAATCTAGAATAATTTAAGAAAATAAAATTACGAATACACTTAATAAGCTAACTTGGACCCGCTACTGTTGTTTACCGACTTACTGTTTTTTTTTTGTGATTCGGATGATTCATTGTTTAAACACTCACTTAAGTTCAGTAATCCATCTGCTTAGGTTAGGTTAGGTTTGTATAATTCAAAATACAGTAAAAATGTATTTTTGGTATCTAAGGTTCATATGCCAAACAGAACCGAGCAAGTAGTAGGGGATAGATAACAAAAAAGATTCATTAACTCCATGAAGTCATAGATATAGATCGGGTATAGTAATATTATTATGGATTATATTTATGTGTGTAATTTTAGTCACAAAAATTTGATATAAAATTCTTTTTATAACTTGAAAAATTTTACTAAACAAATATCACATATCTCATGGAGACAAACCTATTTTTTATTACATTTAATGGAAAATATATGGAAGTATGGGGTAATTACAGGGCTTACGACCTGTCTTCGGCTGGCTTAAGAGATCATTTTATATAATTATAACGTTCACCAATTCTCACCCCTCCATCTCCACATTCATAATTTTTTTTTAAGTAGTATATATGTTAATATGTGGACTCGCTTCGAGTACCACTACACCATCGCTATCTATGGACAAAATTTGATAATTAATTTTTCCCTTTTTTAAACAACATATATGTCATCAGTATGAGAATCTTTTTTTTTTTTTAAATATTAACGTATATACAACTTTCCAGAATTTGATAAATGTGGAGATGGAGATGTGAGAATTGGTGAACATTATATTTATATAAAGTAATCACTTAAATCAATCGAAGACATGTCGTAAGCTCATACTTCCATATATGTTGCGTTAAATATAATAAAAAATAGCTATATCTCTATGAGATATTTGATATTTGTTACCTTTGTAGGTAAAAATCCAGTAGTTGTGTGTTCTTGGACATATTAAAATATTTCTAATGAAATATTTTACTTTCGATTGATGCCAATGTGCACAAAATTAGTCAACGCGAAAGAAAACCGATGATTCACATAATAAAATTATTATATTTTTTAAAAACTCGACACCCACAAACTTGTAAGTCATGTTAAACACTTTCCATAGATTTTCGTGATTAGTTCTGTAAAGTGCAAGTCACTCATCGGTCCAACTTGTCTGTTTCACAGGTGTTCAGGCTATCGCAGCCATACACCAGTACAAAAGTCTGGTATAGTTGTCACACGACTTTTTCCATAATTTGACATCCCGGTTTTAAAATATTGAATAACTTGAATAATCAAGTACTTCTGGATGGTTTCCGAAAGACATTTTTCAGACCACGCTGGTTACTTTATAAAATAACAATTTTAAAATGTTCACGATTATAACCAAAGGTTTTAAAATTGATATATTTTTGGTAAAATGCTTCAAAAATATGTCAATTATAAAACTACCACTACTTCTTTTTAATATTTTTCAAATACGTCTTACTCTATTTTTATCAAGTAGGTAGGTAGTTATACTTTTACTTTTACTTTTAAATAATAGATAATCATTACCCGCGTGGTCTATCATAATTGGAGATCGTGATCTCTCTTGACTATGCTCTTCCACTTTTCTCAGTATCCTGCAGATCTTAAGCTGCCACCATAGAAGTGCCCGTTGTCTTCTTCGCTTGGTAGGTCCAACGGGTGAAGGGATCTTCCTCCTTCTCTTCGTCCTTCGATGTGACCCAAAAAATTGAAGGATTTGTCTCAGGGAAATGGTTGAGAGTGTGTTCTCGATGTTCAGTTCCTGCAGAATGGAGATATTCGTACGTCTCGCCGTCCATGGTATGCGTCTCTAGAACTTCATTAAAAAATCGTGGATATAGATCTCGTAAATATATTAAATAATAATGTAAATGGTCCACCTTAATAGTGCAATGATTAAAATAGTTCGTAACGAATAAAACACATAGAATATACAGATTTTAAACTTAATGAATAAACAGGATTCCAAAATTATTATGTTCCAAAATATCCAATGTACTTTGTTTAGACTCTCGCATAAATTAAAAACAATTTTCGTGTCTTAACTCAAAATTTTTAAATCAGGTATAGAATTGTAATAGAAGTTATTACGATGCATAACAATAAAAATTACAACCAATTTTTTTTTTAAATTTTATCATGGACAAGTGGGTTTAAAATGCCTGTATTATTTAATCACTGTAATACAGGCGGCGCACGGCAACACTAGTAGCAGTGGTATCACCTTTGAGTGGACAATGGGGTATCTTTAGACCCACGGGAGAATCACTCGTCATCGCGTCTGCGTACACTCCATCCTTCGCAGCAGCAACCGCGGCCAATCGCGTTCAATGCGCAGGCGCGCCAGGTAAAAAAGGCGACTTTTTTGTCTAAAATGCCCTTCATGGTCCATTAAAGTTTGTACTACATTTTCGCTTCTGGAAAAATTTCTATATGCTGCCTTTATAAATATTATTTAGTTTAAAATATAAATGTAATCTTGTGTAAAATATTACGTTGTGGTCGCATATATACATGTCTACCTTATTTTTCAATTTTTATTCGATATACATGTTTAATGACAAATTTTTTCATATATTGTTAAATTATCAATATGCCCCGAGTTTGAAATACTGAATTAATCTTTGGTTCCATCATTCAACGCTGTTCCGAATTCAATTTAACATGCTCAACGTTTCGCAGTTTTTTTTCGACTAGCAAGCTCTTATTTGCTTCAAGATGCTAACTAATTCACAATGATTTGATAATTTAGTTCAAGTCCAAGTTCGTTATGAGATTCTGGAGATTTCCAGTCCAGAGTCAAGCGCTCCTACGTTGAATATTTTACCTTGTTCTATAATAAAGTTTAATCCGTAGACACGCAGCCTTAAGTTTATAATATATATGTATGTAAAGTATTAGACATACCTACATTATACATTTAATAACGTATTTAATACTTTTAAAAAGGTTAATGGCACAAATATTATCAATAGCACATTAATCGATAAGGTATAATCATACGAAGCTGCCTAATAAATCACTAATAAAAATTTAATATAAAAATATTATCAGAATATTTGACTAATGAATATTTTTTTATTTGGTATGTTTTAGTAATATCTACTAAAGCAAAAATAGAGGTTAAAATTGCTGGAATATTCGGTATAAATTTACAACACATTAGTAAAACTCAGCATTACCCACAACTTGATAATGCTCTTACAAGGCGAAACGCGTCTCAAATAAATTATACATTATAGTAGAATCAAACAGAGCTTAAACATTTTTGTTTCAAGTATTAAGGAGATTAACACCTTAAAAATATTATGGATAAGTTTGTTACACTCTGTGAGCTGTGTAGCAAACCTTTAATGTGTTATTTTTTGCCCTTCTTTCATTTTATAATGATCTAAAATATTAATATCGTTATTATGGCGCTCTATTAATAAGCGATGACTAGATAATTTGCGGTATGCATGTCCTGCGGACAATATGTGCGAGCGAGACAACACGGTCTACCTCAATTGCTACAGGTGAGAGGCCAACGTTTTTTAATATACAGTAGCCGGTGTTATTTTTCATTTTCACGCATCACATCCAATAAAGGACCTTTTAATGTGTGTTCGCCTTTGTAAAGTTTATTAATATTATTTTCAAAGCGAAACGAAATGAAATATGTAAACGTAATTTAATTTATTATATCTACTGAAAATATATTTATGTGTGGTAGCCATGAGACAATATACAATTTAAAATTTTGTAATCAAGTGTTTGCAGTTTTTTTTAAATAGGTATATGAACACGCAATACGTGTCATATCAATACGTGTATTATTATTATTCAATCTCAACTAAACGTTCGTACTGCACAAACTTGAGATCTCCTGGGTCAAGGGTCGAGCCCTCGATTATTTCATCACTAGGTGTTTCTCCTGCTAGACCAAATAAGCATCCCATGTCGCGTTTCTGACATTATTTTAAATAATTTATCGTTAAAATGGTAAAATGTTTAATATCTTTAGTAACTCACATATTTAAAAAATCTTAAGAGAGAATTATTTGCACAAAAAATACTGAAAACCACTAAGTTCTAGACAACACAAACTACTTCAGTTTACTTTATATTTTGTCCATGAATTATCAAAAATACATTTTTTTAAAATTAATCTACCCTTTTTAATGTAGCCGACAACTTTTAACATATCCTCCAATAAGTTATAAATGTAAATAATAATCAGAAGATGGGGTAATAAATAAATTTATAACTATTAACTATGTATTACAATTGTTAATTTTTATTTTGTTTCTTGTATATTCCCAGTAATTATTGTTTTCTATAGACTGTTGACTATGAGCACCATACGTAAATTACGTAAGAATTATTTTTCGACATATTTTGGAAAGCTTTTCCTCACCACGAAGTTTCTAAATACTGATACGACCAGTCTATAATGTCATCACCAAAATCAGTGTCTATATTTGTACTATATATCTATATAGAACTTAACAATAATAAGATTCGCAAGGTTTTAACTAATCGGATTATTGTTTCTTGAAATGAAGCCAGTTTAAAAAAAAATCAATTTGGACAAAACCATATTTTTAGACACTTTTTATATACAAAAAAAAACTTATAAAAAGTACATCTCAAAATTGAGAACAAAATATTGAATAAATAACTACATTACAGAATATTCTTCGTAATTCGGAACATGTTTCCCATCACTCTTCTATTTTACTAGTTACACTATTATCATAATCAGTTCTAAAAAAATACAGTTTGAACCTCATTTTAATTCGGAGAACGTCTTACAGCTGTACGTGCCCGGCGTTGCTCAAGAAAACTCAAGATCGAGTCTTGAGAAAAATGAAGATAAAATTTCATACGATCATAAGGTTTTAGTGTTGCACTAGTGCTTCTAAGAATATAATATTACGATTTCTCATAAAAATTGATCGTAAAAACCAAAAATGAGAATTTAAAATATGTAAAAATTCTGTATATTTTAAAACATTATTAAATGTGAATGTGTATTAAAAATACATTTTACATGACTTTTCATAAATCTTAATTTTTTTAAATGCATAGTAATGTTACAACTTAGATAATTAAAAAATATTGTTTATAAATTTTTTAATATATTTATTAGAAAGATATACATATAAAATCAACTTAATCGAAAAATATTGTTGTTGCGTCACCGGGATTCGTACCTGTATCTCTTTCCTAACCGGGGAAGGTGCATTATCCAACTATGCTAAAGCGACAATATTTTTAGCAACACATTTTTGAACCTATATGTTACCTTTTTGATATTAATGCATTTAATCATTCCATCATTTGAAAGAGCCATCTACTTTATTTTTTATTCATATTGTCTTGTAAAAGTCATAAAAATCACAAAAAAAAAGAATTATTAAATAAATGACCTCACGCGATAATTGATCATTTTGTGCATCGGTTTCTGATACAGACAGTTCCCAGATAATTTCATGGAACGGTCAGTTAACAGGAAATAAGGCCATATTAAATTTAAAAATAATTAAAAAAACTTTTTTCTTTTCACAGTTCAATTTACGCAGTCTGGTAATCGGAGAGGTCCATTATTAACAGTGTAGGGTCCTACATTGTCTTGCATAACAATATCGACCAAAGATACACACCACACACCAATAATTAAAATTCAATTAATATTTAGTCAATAATTAATAGGTATATTCGAAATATGTATCATTTCTATAATTCAACAATTTTCTATCCGGTATTCATAGATATTTCTATGTATTAATATTTTAATGAGAGAGTGCTTTGAGTACTTTTCACATTTCAAATGATACATAAATTAATTAAAATTTAGTTGAGCACTAAATCGCATTTATAAAATCAGTTTTCGCTCAACCCGACATCAGCTGATAGAGAAGTGGTTATTTCATATTATTTTCCGACGAATCAAATACCATCCCCTACATATTTAATGTCTTTTCGGTGAATTCAACTGTATGACAATATTTTTGTGGTTAAGCGACCACTCAATTTAAATTTGCAGAAACGCTGCCTGCGGTTTCAATTTGTAATAAACTGACATTGTCAGTTATATTTTATTTATCATTTATTCGGCATACGTATAATGTTATTGTCAATGTGCAAGAAATATAGCAGCCCTCTATTTATCCAGTCGAGTCAGTTCTTTATAGTCAAAAAAATATTGTAATATTGCATACATATATGTGTATATATATACTTACTTACCATCACGCTTTTTTCCACAGGAGTAGGCAGAGAGGATAGAACCCCATACCCCTCCGTCCTGATACACAATTCCCGCCTCATCTACATTCATACATCTTCTTACACAAGCTCGCCGATCGTTGAGGCTTCTAACAGATCTGTCCTCCATTATCCTGTTTACCTGGTCGTGCCAAGTCTTCCACGGACGTCCTCTATTTCTGGTGCCATGAACATTTGCGTCATATATCTTTCTTACCATTATCTCCTCATTTTTTCGTTCCATGTGACCAAACCACCTAAGTGATCCTTTCTTTATCTTACGCATTATACTAACATCAGCTGTACATTATTTACTTATTTCTTCATTCTTTACTCTGTCATAAATAGATTTGCCACATATACGCCTAAGTGATCTCATTTCCACTGCATTCAGTCTACTTTTGTTCCAATTTTGCCAGCTCTAGGCCTCACTTCCATACATCAGTGTCGGTACCAGGATTCTATTGTGCACCGTTAGTCTTGCCTCGGTTCACAAATTTCCGTTAGATATATATTTATATATAAGTATATAACGTAATTATTTTATCATTTTAGAAGACCGCTGTGTTTGACCTACTATTTTTTACAGGTCATGAATTTGTTTAAAAAATAGTTAGCTTTTTAAAAAAAATGACATGACACAATTTATGAGATATAAATTAATAAATTATGAGAATTCCGAGTTAGTGTAGTACGATTCCATAATTCCTATATATGATTTATATAATTAAATATCAAGAAATATTTTTAATTTCGAAATTAAGTAGTGTTTGGGGAATGTAATTTATGGTTAAAAAAATAAACATTACGAAAAATCCAATTGAATTGTAAAACTTTAGCATAAATACCCTTGCTTTGAAAGATAACTTCCACCCTCGCTCGAATATGACAAATCTCATTAAATCCAAAATGAATTAATGAATCAACGCCTCTTGTTTCACTAGTTAAGGGTCAAAGGGATGTTACATGGAGCGTCATAATCTCATAAGTGGGATGATATGGGCAGTGATGAATATCACCTGACACCCGGGGCCAAAGGTAACCCCTGCCTATTATTAATATCCTCCCTAGCTAACTAACAGGCTAACCCAGATGTAATTATCTAGCATGTGGCATACGTCAGTCACCCTGATGTATGAAGTTATCCGCGGCATGACAGTGTAATACATGACTCGATGTATGAACATGTTACAAACGATGACATCTGCTCGCTTTCTGAGCTTGAAATTACTCGTGTTTTGGCAAATCCAGTTATCTCCGTCGGTAGTCGCTACACAGTGTATGATGAATCGACTCTTGTCAGTTCGACACTTACAAATACGCATGTCTGCAACATTATTTATTTGAGTGGCCGTGCAGCTTCTCATGAGATTTTTTAATCATCTGATTGTACACAAATTTTCTAATTATGCCCAATGAAAGTGAGCGATATAAAAAGTTTTTTTTAAACATTATATTATACAGTAGGTAGTGAACATTTTTTTAATATAAATTATTTATTGTTCACCTTGGCGATGCTTCGTGTTTCATTTGACATTGTTTATTTTTTAAATATATAATAAAAATGTAGAAAGTTGGTAACAATAATAATTTCAATATCTAATAATTAATTTCTACTTTTGAAATTAGTAAAATTAACTTTTTGGTTAAAATTAATTATTTTTATTTGTTAACTTTGTTTTATCAATCACTTACTGAGTTTACATTTATTGTTTTCGAAAAATACAATTTTGATTTCAATACTGACTATAAATATGACACCCTGAAGAAGAAAATAGTATTTTTCGAAACTGATGGATATAGTTAAACTCAATAAGTGATTAATAAAACAAAGTTAACAAATAAAAATAATAAATTATCACTTTCGATTTTCACGCTTATTTTAGACTCCCAAATATAAATTCTAATGATGTACGGAACCGGTTTTGGCATGAAAATAAATTATATTATAAAAACAAAATATACTTTTAAAATTAGCAATATTAACTTTGTGGTTAAAATTCATATTTTTTATTTATTATCTTTGTTTTACTAAATTTAACTACGAGTCTCATTCTAAAATTTTTTCCTTAAAATTATTCGACTAAATTTGTATTAAGCAACAATTTGAGTTAGGTACTAAATTTATTTTTTAAATAATTGTTGTTTTTTATTTAAAATAGATTCTGGTGAAGAAACAATGATAAATGTTTGTAGTTAGTTATGACATCCTGAAGAAGAAAATGGTATTTTTCTAAACCAGTAGATGTATTTAAACTCAATTCAGTGGTTAATGAAACAAAGATAATAAATAAAAAAAATTTAAAAACATATACATTTAATCACATATTAAATCAACGTAATTATGAATGCATTTTTACAATAATTACGTAAATTTTACAGTAATATAAGACAAAAATAATATAAATTCAGTAAGTTCCTTTTTATAGTAGTTGATCTAGCCTTCTAATTAATTATTTCAAACACGTTATAAAATATTATAAGCCTTTTTATAATAAGACCTGAAGTTATTAAGCTATGTTTATAAAACATTATTAATTTAGCCGTCACTAATTATCATTATGATTTGTTTTGTATTTTTAGTATAACAATTAAATTAATGACAGAAAACTTTGTTGATATTTGAAGCCCTTAGCACCATTATATTGTATCTCACAAATAAGTTCCTAAAATGATTATTTGACAAATTTCGATGCGCTAATAATAATTTTGTAAATGTCAATCTCATAGACGCAATATTTTATCAGTCATTCATAGATATTTAATTAAAAGTAACCAAATATTTTATATTTTCATAAGTGGAAAATAATTTGTTTCAATTACACAATTACAAGATAATGAATAAGAAAGTTCAAACATGATGTAAATAATTACAAGTAACCTATCACTAAAAATGGTTTTATTTAATCCCTATTATACGAGTATATCACCAATGTAGTCTTGCAGTTTGCGATGTATCGGTGGCATGGAACGCCTTATTTTATATTTATTTGTCATTCGACAGCTATATACGTATATTTGTATAGAAAAGAAGACAATATATAGAGTAGATAGTGTTTAATTATTTATTCAACCAGATAAATACTTTAATAGACAGATAGATGAGTCGAATTTGCCAATTATGCTAACCTAACTACCTACACATTTTTCTCTCCAACCATTGTATATTACAGACAATAATATTTTTAAAACTTTTTTTCAATAATATTTTATAACTTCAGATTATACTTTTTTCACGTAACTTTTTATAATTTACTTAACATCATACTTACCTCTAAATAATTACAACTTTAAAAAACTGTACAGGTAATTGCTTTAGAACAGACCACGTCTAGTAAAGTAATTGCCTTTATTTTTTCATATGTACTATTCATGCTGCAAAAATAAAAAATTCATAAATGGTTACAGACACACACAAGTCACGTGCAATTCTTGATCCGATGAAACACAATCAATGCGATATTCAGCTTCTAGTATTTCTGTCTGATGAAAGGAAATTTGTACTCGCGAGTGTATAATGTGGAAAGATGTACATATTTACATAATCCTATAATGATATCGCCACCCCGTTACATCAAAGGGTTAAGGGTGAACATTTCGATGGTGGCTGCGATAATGAACGGGCTCCAGTTCCGCTTTCGAAGGGTTATTATTATACATAGGAATCTTATCGTCGTGACACATGATGAATATAATAAACGAAAACGTTAAAATACGATTAAAAAATTACGTCAAATTCCACTAAATTCATTTTGAATTTAACGTAGGTATTATATCTAACCCAGATTTTTTTTTTTGTATTCCATTTTATTTACTCAATTACAGATTATATTAACCATGCAAATGAAAATAAAACACTTAGTTTTTTTATTCTACTCGTTTAATTTACTTGAGACGCGTTTCACCTTACAAGGGCATTATCAATCTTAACAATTTAACTCAACAACTTGTATTTATAACTATAATGGGAGATTATATTAGAATACTATAGTGTAAGTAGAATCAAAAAACAAGTATTTTATTTTCACATATGTGATTATGGAGTTACACATACTTACCTCGGAAATAGTAAATATTATATTAACCATAAAAAAATATATATTATTACAACGGAATATACTTATATTGTGTAATAGTAAATTGGATGATATCTCTATTTCTTCATACGAGTACTCATATTTTATTTTCTCAATACATATTATTTTTAAAATGAACGAAGAAAGACAAAATGTAAAATTCTTCTGAAAATACTAGCGGTTTTGTATACCAAGAAGATGCTAACATTCTGCCCAAGGATTCTGTTTAAATGAAGATATGTTTTTTTACAGCACAAATCCCTGAATTTACTAAACGGCTCAGTATTAAAAAATAAAATGTAGGTACCTCTATGTTTTATTACAAAAAAACACATTGATCAAACGTATTATTTATTATCTAATTTTAAAATGTTTAACTTGTAAAAGTTGAAAATATTATTTGAAAAGAGCAGTGTTTTATAATGAAGCATGCAGTCAAAAATACAATTCAAAATTCACAACCGTAAATATCATCATAACGCATTGCGCAGCCAAAAACGATTATGAATTTAATTTGCATGCATTTTACGACGCGTTTTGCCTGAGATTTGCACGCATCACCACTCACCACCCAAGCCGTCCCGAGATCCTTCCGTTATCAAATAACCCCCCTTCTTTTGCAGAGTCAATGGATATATGCGAAACGCCCTGCGAATTAAAATATTTAAATTGTTTCCAGCGAGTATTACAACTTGCCCTGAGGGGAGAATCGAACACGTGACCCAAGCATAGGAATTAGTTTATGGCGACTATTTGCAGTGTTATTACACCATATTACTTTAACAATACATACTTTTATGTACTACATATTCTTTAGTATAACTAATTCGTTTTTTAAGATATGTACACGTATAAACAATTATGCTATTAACTCCCCAATATCGTGGATGCATCGACTTGGTAACAAGTTGAATTTTGTTAATATTTTTCGTTGCAGGAGCATACCCGAAATGAACAAATATTTGTTTTTATTTTTTTATGTTATATTTAAGCCGTTATATTGAAATTTTAATTTAAAATGTACTGTTATATTAAAAAATGTATTCCTATGTAAAAGCTCACAAGGGTGTTGATAGAAAAAAATAATAATAATAAAATTCAATTAAAATAAGTACCTAACTGATAATTAATTGTATGTATAAAGATGCATATACACTTTGAATAAATACACTTTGAAAAACTGGGTACCTACGTATAAATTAGAAGTCATTGGCAGACAAAGTTTTAGAAAAATAATACAAATTTATTTCAGTTTTGACCTAATTTCAATTAATTTACGTTTATAATTATTTATTAAAAAAATTCATTTATTTATTGAAAAGTGAAATTATTTTTTATTGTAAAGTCTCAAGTCTTTTTATTATATAATTACAATTTCCTTATGTAAAGAATTATGTTAGCAATAATGCTGATCTAATGTAACTATGTGAGTTGCACAACATACTATTGCAATATTTTTAAGTATTTATTACATATTTAAGTTACTGACATCTACCGGCTATTTATGAGTAGTAAAGAGTCATTGTATATCTTTCGAGGTGGCTTTCTATCTACCGGGGATCCCAGGGAAAGCACAATATGTAAAGTTTAATGTCGATTTAAAAATAATAATTTACCATTACATTAATTATTAAGGAGAACACATTCTTATTGTGAAGTTGTAATTATTCAAAACATAGGTCTGTGATATTTTAAATACTAATTAAATGTATTAATTAGAAAGATATGCATAAAAAAACAATTTTATCGAAAAATATTGTTGTTGCACTACCGGAATTCTACCGGTTTACTCAAAGATGTTTGAGATTCCGTAAAAATAAAATAGATGACTTTCAAATAATGGAACGATAGATGTATTAATTTAAAAAGAGTAACATATGAGTTCGAAAATGTACTGTCGCTGTAGCATAGTTGGTAATGCACCTTGAAAAGAGCTCCAGGATCGAATCTCAGTAGCACAACAACAATATTTTTCGATAAAATTGATATTATATGTATATCTTTCTAATTAATACATTTAATTAGTATTTATTACACTAATTTATTTATTTTACGGAAAGAACATTGCTTTAAAAAATCACGTAAAAAAAAGTGTTAAAAAAGATTTAATTTAATTTAGTGTATTTGTATTGGCGGTGTTAATGGACACACGAGTGGCTTATCAAAATGCGCGTAACAAATTGGTGCGCACGTAAAAATAGATCTCGCTGCACTTTTGACGTGCGGCTAAGTTATTCCCGCCTCGTCCACCGAAATGTGGAGCAGTTTTCCGATTTCGAATACATTCCGTGAAATGAAACATTTCAAAACGCCCGCCACTCGCGTGAGGCGCAGCGATCGCTTATTGTAAATTTAGATACAGCGTTCGATGAATTTATGTCGGCTGTTGTCCGACAACAATAGCCAGACCGCTAATGTCGGCAGTGTTTTACGAAAAATTATTACCCCAATTGCGCGGATGACATTTATTTTAATATAAAATAATTCAATGAATTGGATAATTGCCCGATTACTCCACGTTTGTTGAATTTAGATAAATCATTCGACCAGAACTGTCCGCACACGTGAATGTCGACTTGTCGGTATCAAATGATACTTGATGGGAAATGGAGCCATTATTTATGGCTTTTCAATTAATTGACGATGTTGCATCACAAAATGCATTTATACTCGACTGCAACCAATGATTTTATGTCCCCTGAAATAATTGCGATACTTAATTATTTATAAAAATTACAAATTACAAGAAATGTTAATGTGAGAACCGTCACTGTCGCATGTGTGTGTGTGTCAGGAGAGTGAGTAGAGAAGTGATGGGGGACAATGATTATAAGATTATAAGAGGTCGTATCTGGGGAAACGGGTATTTTTCCACCGCCACTTCTCAATAATTTACTAGTCCATCTCTGAATTGTATAATTATAAATTACTATAAATACTTCTTATAATAAAAGTGTAATTGTTACCTGGATATGGAGTTATTATTACAAGGAATTAAACCCAAGTAACTCGACATTAAAGAGAGGATAGAACACCGAGGATATCTGGTGGTACCACAAGAGTTACCGCAGTTAATAACCATTAAGATATTAAAAAATTTATATGACTATATATTTTATTTTGAATACTTATAATATTAATGCAATATAGTTATCGGCGACGTGCAATTTGTAATTTTCTGGACTAGAATTTCTGTTAAATAATTAGAAATAAAATATGTATCTCGTAATTTTCTTATCACAATTATTTTCATTTAATTCTGTTGTAGTATTATATATCGTAATATTCTATCGAATTTTTTTGGACACGTGGGTCATATGACCGAGGAGAGGATGGTAAAGGAAACATATGAGGTGAGTTTCAAAGGCAGAAACAAAGTAAATCAGCATGATTAGTTAGACCAAATATGACGACTGTTATATTAACCATAAATAAGCTTGCATGAGAACATATATGAAAGTGAACGAGGAAAGAATGGTATGGTAGGGCAGAAGAGTGTAGCATTCTATTCTGCCTTTCTACCTCTGCGAAGCGTCGTGATTGTTAGTTAATTAGTTATGATGGTTAATATGAGAATTACGCTATAAATATTATGAGATAAGCATTTGTAATTTCAAATACTAATTAAACGTATCAATTAGAAAGATATACATATAAAATCAATTTTATCGACAAATATTGTTGCTGCGCTACCGAGAATCGAACCTGGATCTCTTTTCCAATCCGATTAAGGTGCATTACTAACTATGCTGCGGCGACAGTACTATTGATGACAAATTTTCGAACCCATATGTACACTTTTCAATTGAATACATCTATCGTCCCATTATTAGAACTTTTAAAGGTCCAAACTTAAGATTAAAACTGCTGCAACAGTATATTGAATTACCTAATTTCATCTTATTTTACTCTTTATATATATTTTTTTATATGCTATCTATTTGTATCTTGTTCTACTCTTTATATATATAATTTTTTTTTTATACATTGAACATTGGACTTACTTTAAGTTTTACCTTTTAATTATATGTTATTTAATTAGATCTTCTTTTACTCTTCACATATACCATATATTATATCTTATACATTGAACATTGCATTTACGCTAAGTTTTACAAAGTATTTACCTAATCTAATGACATCTTGTTTAACTCTTTATATATATTTATAATTTTGAACTTTTATCATTGCACTTTGTTTACTACTATACCGAAAGAATACTGTCTGCTGTAATACAGTAAAATACAAGTGTAGCAGGCAGGGTACCCAAATGTGTGTCTTACTTTGCTCAAATGTTTATCCGATTATAATATAACACACTGTACTGCGAATCAAATAAATAAATTATGATATTATAGTATCATTAATTGAAAGCCATCTACTTTGTTAAAATATCACAGACCTATGTTCTGAATAATTATAACTTCACAATAAAAATGCGTTTTCCTCAATAATTTATAATTTCGATTTAATTTTTAGAAAATTTAATCAAAAATAGCTTGTTTTGGCGTAACTATCTCGCCGCTGCTTAGCAGCCATTTTCCGAATTATCTTCTGGAATTTTTAACAGAAAACTAATCGATTTATTGAAATTGCCTCTCGTGTTCAACGTCGTTTGCGCTTCTATTGCCTTTTATCCAGGATGCCTTGATGGCAAAAATCCAAAATATCATTTTTCTTCCACTTCCTGGCATATAAATTAGGTTAATCAAAATCAATGTAATTATATAATATGGAAAACATATTTTTGAAATACATTACTTATAAATATATATATATTGTCATGATTTAATGAATATTTATTATTTTTCCTTCTTCATATCAGTATTGACATAGATATTGTGACGACTAGATGATACTCGGATCGTAATAATAATAATAATACGTTTATTCCAGTGTGATCGAGTCTTTTTTATAGAGACCCGATTTGCCATAAAGATAATGTATTAGAAAATAAAATCAAGGAAAATATAAATAAATAAAAAGTTCACACATATATATAAATACTTCAGTCATCTGTAGCTATTCTGTAGGCGTTGCCATTATCTGGTCAGGGAACCAGCTTTCCGTGAGAGCGCCGCTTGTACCAGAGAGTTGGTGCCGAGCTCCAGACGCATCTTTACGCCCGCACCTCGTTGTCTCAGAAGCGGAATGAATCCATATATACGGCCTTCGGTAAACATTGTAGATGCGCTGCAATAACGCGCCAATCCGAATAGTATTCTGTATGAGTTGTTGTACTAAATTCGGAGATGGTTATACGTCATTTGCTTGTATTTCGACCAGATATACATGCTAGTGAGGAACGAATGGTGGTAATGCATCTCTACAAGTTCCGATCCTGGTTCGCCCTCGCAGCTGACTCGTCTTGTTGTCTAGGCTGTCACTTTGACACAAAATGTGGCTAAAGAATTGGAAGAATCTTCTGTTCATTGCTGTAGATAGGGCTTGCTGTAATTGAATTTGTTGCAGAATTGAGGTATTCGCGCGTCATTCCATCCATGAGATGCCTAACATCCTTCTTTATCAAAAAATTCCGAAGGTTTCTATTTTACACTTGTCACTATTGCGGACTGTCCAAGTCTCCGCTGTATGCATGAAGATTTGAAAGATAAAAGTGTGAATCAACATTATTTTAGTTACTTGCTTTACGTCACTGTTTTTCCATATTGTCGAGTTGATCCATAGCAATATTAACATCAGCTATAGTCCGACCAACGTAAATTGGCGAACGGTGACTTTTCGAACTAACATTCCCACCGTCCGCGCGTGGCTTTTCCTCTCACTCTTGGCTTCAGTTAAGGGCTGTTGTGCGCTGTGAAACATTCAGAGTTTTGATATTTTAATTAAAGAATTATATCTAAAACAATGGTTGGTGACGTTAGAACAATTGCTAATGAGGTATTGAAGTTTTGCAAAGCCGAAAAAACCAATAAATAACGTTACAGAGAGCGGTTTTTATTACTGGTTCGTTTGCTGTTTTTCAGCTGCCAGAGTAATTATATAAATTATAATGATTGTTGTGTATGGGAATATAATAACACACAACATATAAAATGTGTTTTTTTTGCTTATTAGCTTTGTCTCAAATAACTTGATCGAGAATTAAGAAATAAGGTAATAAAACTTCTACATCATCGCATTTCTGTTTTTACTACTATTTATATACTTTGTTTTAATTAGTTCTCACTTTTTACTTCTTACTTATGTAAAAAAAAGTTACTGTATTAAATAAATAAATTAACTGTTTTGAATGAAATAAATACGAGTATTTTAAATTATTTTTTCACTTTATTTTTATGTACTTTCGAATCAAATATTTATACAGTAGAATTTCACTAATCCGGCACTTGTTAAAACCTGATTACTGAAAT
Source organism: Eubasilissa regina (assembly GCA_022840565.1). NCBI lineage: Eukaryota > Metazoa > Arthropoda > Insecta > Trichoptera > Phryganeidae > Eubasilissa > Eubasilissa regina. Next base: position 14,627,215 of record JAINEB010000018.1, on the reverse strand, counting down.
GTATGAATAACTGGAAAATTAAAAATATTAAAATGTGCAAGTATTTGTTATTTTGTATAAGATAACGTGTGTTTCCTACATTTGAATTAAAAAAAATAGTTACGTTTTATGGGCAGTACCAAAACGTCAAAATGGCGTGCAGTAGACTACCGTTACTAGTTATACTATTACCGACAATGCTAACTAGAATTATTTTTAAATTATAAAATTTTGTAATAAAGTTAACATCCTGATAACTTCTTTCCAAGATATAGTGTCTCCCTCCACCGTTCGCCAAGTTACGTTGGTCAAACTTTAGTTGTGTGCATCTTCAATTTTCCCGCCCAGTGTTCGTGAGCAGCGCGCCCAAACAAATTGCTACTCGAACTACTTTTTAGGTAGTTTATTGCGATTCATTTACACGACCCACAACCGGTATTTTTATTTCATCTAAAGTACTTGGATGTAAATTTGTGTATTTATTTATCTGTCTATATAAATCTACAGCAGACAAGCGGTTGTGAGTATTTTTGCTATGCGTGAACACAGACCGAAAAAATAAAATCCAACCCTGTAGGTCAATTTAGTATTCAGGGCGTGCATTGTTTATTACCAAACTATTAATAAATTCGTGAAATTGATATAGGGGTCATTTAAAAACATCAGGGCATGCCATTGTCATGTCGCGGCAGCAAATGACACGGCCGTAGCCAGCCGGGCCGCAGCACGTACGCGCGTACCGCACACTCGCGGGGAATCACTAAAGTCTGCCGGGATCGATGCTGATCATGATGTCGACACGTTTATTTTGCTGACAACTGAGAGACAAGGAGAGGTAACTCTAATATCAACCCGGAACTGTAAAAATTCTATTCAGGTGTTTAAAAATTAAAACATGATATCATGGATACATGAGTCACGTGTCGGATATAATAAAAACGCTCACATATTTATGAATAACTAGTATTTAAAACGCCTGTTAGAACATTATTTAAACGTCCTCTTTTCTGAACTGAATCTTCTTCATATTAATTAAACATAAAAAACTATTTTTTTCAATTGTCTGGAAACGTTCAACAAAATGGTTTGAAGCTTTTATATTAGCCAACGGATGTCTCTATAGCCATAATAAAGATTTAATTAGATTTCTTTACGATTTTTTTATTTAACTTAAGCTGAACTGGATCTTCTTCGACGTTTTCTCATCGTCTCAACCAATGCCTTAAAATGTTAAAAAAATAGTTTGACGTTTTAACTTTGAAAAACAATCATTATCAACAGAATATTTTTTAAAAAAGGGTTAAAATCACACAGAAACTACACACTTAACTACACAATACTTATAACAGAAATATTCATAAAAAGGTCACGTATCCATATTTTAAAAGAAATGGCCAATTCACCCCAATAAAATGTATTAATTCCCCAACGTGTGACATACAGATTGATACTGGGATTATATATATAAAACGTTAGTAGATAGTATTAATAAAAAACATGAAGGTATTATATAGTGTAAATCGTAAATTTGTGCACTTTTAAATCGCATCTACGTGGGAATCGCGCTAAGGAGAGGCACGCGGGTGACAGCGTACGGGAGCTTGGTCCTTGAAAATTGAATTGCAATGGATCGCTTCACGGAGAAACAACGCGCATTTTGCGTAAAACAGTTTTATAAAAACAACGATTTTTATATATGAAATGAGTTAACACGTATACCTATATAGAAATTTCAAAGAAAGCGACCACGTTGTGGCTTGACATTATAGTCTTGAAGAAGGTTGGGTATACTATGTTATCTTGAAGAAGGTTGGATCCAGCTGAAAGTAGTTGACTTTAGTGTAGGTACAAAATAAAGTGTTTTTTTTTTAATCGAGATGCATACACGGTATATATGTCACATCAATATTCTTTCTATTTTCAAATTAAGCTAAACGCTTGAACTATGAAAATAGGACTAACTTGCTGGTGTCCTGGAACGAGGCGTGAACCCCTGACCACTGTTTAAAACTAAACATTATATTACCTAATTAATAACATATATATTGTATAATATAATACGTTTATGTGCAATCCTATGTACAAGTTGAATTGACTCATTGAAATGAAAACCAAATTAATATACCTAACCATTTTTTTATAAATTGAAAAATATATATATATCTATCTATACATAAGTACTTAAGGTGCTTTTGACAAGATTGCTAAGCAAATTCACAGCAGTACATTTCGGAAACTAAATTACCAGTATGATCTCTGGGCAAATTTTTTTTGAAAAAATAATATTTAACCATAACCGTAATTTTATTAATGATAAAATCTTAAAATCAACCCTTAAAAAGTATAATATGAAATATAAAATTCAGCAGCGTCGTTGATGGGGGTATTGCCAGCAAAGAAAACAAAAAACGATAATAATAATTATTAGCATTATGATTGAAATTATAATCATTTTGAACAAAATCATATCTACCAAAAAACACTGATTACTTTAACACAGATGAGAGCCTAGCAAATTAGCCAAGGTAATGCTGAACCAATGATGATACTTACTATATCTTCAACAAAAAATAATTATATATATTGACATAAATATCATTTCATTTCTACAAGTATCTGATAAAAACTTATTATGGTTTGTATGATGCAATATTCTAATTTTACTTTCCATACTATACGATTGCTTTTATGTAACATTTATAAAGAACATAAACTTCTTCATAAAAACACGTGCATTTTTATAAAAAAATATAAGCATATCTTGGTTCGTTGTGCTAAATGTGTAATTCATTAGAAAACTGATTAATTTATTATCTCAATAATCACCTAAGAATATTGTGGAAATAAACATGATTAAAAATTCAATAAGACAAATTAAAACAAATGCATTTCGACCACAAGGGTGTATCGAATTTGAGGATGGCCAGCGAATACTCGACCATCAAGTACAAGGTACAATTACAGATCTAATAATTGTTGTAGTATTATTTGCCGATTTTTATTTTATATATCTGCATAACTTACTTTACATTAATCATTGTATAATAATAACTAAGTATATGACAAGAATAATATCATTTTTTCAAACTGATTTACACAGACTTATTGGTGCGTACCACAGACTAGTAAATGAAGAGACATGATATATACATACATGTATATACATACATGTATATACAGGAGAGGGGTTTGGAACATTCTACACACATTATATAGAAAATTATATCGTTGTGTAAACAAGTCGTACTTTTTACATTAATGCATATTATATTGTCAGCGTTTAAATTTTCGTTCCAATCGAGTCATATATTTAAGAAAAGTCGCAGAGCTATTTGATTGCGTAAGTGGTACCAAAGCGATCACATGGGTGATAACAAAATGCAAATATTGAAACATGGAATTTTCCGTAGTTCATGTCTATATATTTAATAATCTGTGATACATACCCACCTGGGTTTGGATACGCAAAGCTCAAAAATGCGTTATAAACGGAGAGAATTATTTTAATGTTGACGGTTCAGAATGATATGGTGATGTTGTGAATGACAGGATATGAACTGTATTCATAGTTATGTCCTTATTACAGGATCTTATCAAGATTAATTATTTTAGAACAGTAATTAGATTTCCATATCCTTAATACGAGTTTTAGATATATCCATTAATTTTCCTTCCCTCTATGGCTTGCGTAGCAAAGTGCTCATTTTAATCAGTTTTGATAATCAGGCGTCGATAAGTAGACTTTCTTAAATCGACGTCAGTACTGAGCATTAGTTAGTAAAAAATAAAAATAATTTTATTCTTAAACTATATTTTAGGGCCAAGTCGAAAGCATTTATAAATCAGAAGGTCACAGATGTCACGCCAGCGGCAAATACATATGATCATAGAACAAGCAAGTCTAAACATTTAAAAATTCATAAAATTGCAAAAGTTGATTTGAAATGTGAGAGGCTTCTTTTGCTTATTTTGAAATTTTCATTTTCATGCAACATATTTATATAAAATATTAAATCGCTCGTATATTACATTATGTGTGTATGTTAGTATAATAATGTTGTTAAATAACTCACATTATTCATTCAGTGTGAATGGACTTCTCGCATAATTAATTAACACTGACGTAGGGTTTCATAAACGCCGTAATATAATATGTAATATCAACCTCATACCATCAATTCTCAAATTAATTTTACAACCCCAACGTGTGATGTAATAAACGAGAACTAAATACTGCTACGCTCTTTTGTGTAAGGCTTTTTAATATCAGTTAATTCAATTAGGGCTCATCGCTGGTGGTTTTGTGACGGCTTAGTGAAATAAGGCAAGTCATATTTTGTCCGGCCGTAAAAAATGACGTAAACGAAATGCTAAATAAAAACGTCACCGATGGAAAGGCGGTTAATAATATATTGCGTTAATTTATTAGGAGCCTCGGGGTGCGCCCATTTGTCATCACTTGGCGGGAAGGAATCGGTGAGCCTCCCTTGCCGGAAGTAAATATAAAATATTATTTTAATATTCACCGAACATTGAAGGGTAACAGCTGTTCAGCAATCGGCTGGTATAATAATTTATTGTGCGTTTTCAATATCTAATCCATTATTTTGTGGCTTGAGCATTTATTAGTAAAGTGCAGCAGAGACACAGAGACTCGAGACAAATTATTGTTGAAACGAACAATTATTTTTATTTTACTTGTGCGAATATAATCATCTCAATTCTTTATTTGGATTTTATAAATATATATGGATAATAAAACACGACCTGTTCTGATGAATCATTTTATGTTTTCTAATGATTTAAAATAAATATATGCATAATAAAGATATTGTAGTGTTAAAATTAATGATTTTTTTTACTGTTTCCGAGGAAAGTTTGTAGAACTCCGTAATTACATGTGAAAATAAAACACTTATTTTTGATTCTACTCGTTTAATTTACTTGATGTTTCATTTCGAGATGTTGTCCCTTTTCATCTCATGCAAATAAAATTGTGTAGCTCTTCCCCACTACGGATATAAATACAAGTTGTTGAGTTAAATTAATAATGCCCTTATAAGACGAAACGCGTCTCGAGTAAATAAATGAGTAGAATCAAAACACGAGTGTTTTATTTTCACATGTGTGAATATGTCATAATTCAGTTTTTATGAACACCGGTATTTTAGAAACGTGTCTATAATAGAATACCAATATTTTGACTACATAGTAGGACAGCAAAATATTTATCATTTAAAGCCGTATCAGTTTTTCTGCTAGCAATAAAACTTTATGACTTTGAGGTAAAGATAACATAATTTTGTAGAAAAATTTGGGTATTTTTAAATGATGACCAAATTGCACGAAAAGTTCTTAAGAAAAGATTTCAAAATTTGTATTCTTTCCTCGTTAAATTCCTTTATAAGCACAACATTAGATCATACCATGATTCAGGAACTGAAAACCCTTAGTCATATGAATTCAATTAATATGCAATTCTGTCGGAGGTTTAAAATTTAACATTTTCCTCATTTTTGTGAGGTAAGTAAGAAGGTACGAAAAGTAGACGTAACGTAAGTATGTATACACATAATTTTGTAAATATATATGTTTATAAGACGACCAGTGTTTCTTAATGATAATTGCACTGAAACGATGCGATACTAAACAAGAGAAGTGAATTATTTTCATAATAATAGCAACACACACAGAGGTGTATTACGAAAGCATTTCCTGCCACGCGAAGATCGCTAACGTGGGGTACAAAATAGGTACAAGAACACACCTTCATTGAATTAAACATCTGCGGGTTCCATTCACCGCTCTCCCGGGGAAATCTTACGGGGCGCTTCCCTCGCGAGCCTGCATACTGCATACTGCATACTTCATGCCGCGTAGCTTGCACCGTGGCACATAACTCAATTACTCAAACAAGCCTAATTGCGCACTAAATATTACTCAAGTCATTTTTCATGCGTTTACACTGTTGCCAGCGAAATTGGGTGGACACGTTTTCTTGGTAATTACAGGTACGAGCGGCTGATTTTTATGTATGTAGTGTTCCGTGTCATCGAGAATTAATGTATCCAGGTGCTTTTTAATTTTGTAGTGTTTTATTGTTATTCGCGATATGCTCATTGTGGTAATTGAAATACTTTCTGATTCACACACTGGCTTTGCATAATTTTGATCAGCACCCATCTGAGGAGTCTAATTTCGGAGAACTTGATAAAAGAGGACGCGCGAGAATATAAAATAATGGCACGGTTATTTTAGCAATAGTGTATCTATTTTTATCACATCGTAGCGCAATACCTAAATACATTGTTTTACTAAAGCTGCGAATGCATTTGGTAAATCGTTTTTTTTTAAGTTAACGTTATGCTTTTGGAAATAATTAAAATTAAACAATACCAAATTATTAACAATTATTAACCTAAACGCATGTGCACGTACGTAGGGTAGATAAGGGTCAATTGTACCAGGGAGCAGTAGTGCCAATGCAAATAACTCAAAAACTATAGTAGATACATGTATGACATGCCGTCAGGAGGCGCGTTTGACATGTGCGAACTTGTCTCTAGTAGCTCACATGACTTGATGGTACGCGGACGGTGGCATTTGTAAAACGAATTTAATGTGCGCCGAAAGTAACTTTTTTAGATTTGATGAATAGTTTAATCTTATGATTTATGTGTTCTGTTTTTATCATTTCACTCATCCACATTTTTCTTTCGATTTATTTAATGACTGGTTTTGAATTGCTTGTGAATAGAGAACAATCTAAATTCTACATTTAAATTTGAAATGACTGTTAGGGGGCAGTTGTACCACATTGTACTAATACAAGTAAAAAAAAAAGGTTTATATGAGATTTAAATATGTTTCGATATTAATATATCTGTGTTTTGTCATTTTATTATTTTAAAATGATGTATGTTTTGTACTAACACTTCAATTAACAAATATTATTAGAATTTTCATGAGGTTAGATAAATTTTGAACTATGTTAAATATACTGGAAACTTTGAACTACAATTTTATAAAACAATAAAAAAACTATTTTTCTTCGCCAAAATAGTTCTATTACGACTACTTTGTACCTAAATTCTGTGTTTTAATCAATTTCCCTACTGGTACAAAAGACCAGGGATCGGAGTCAGTTGTAACATTTCCGTCGACGTGTTTATAAGCTTATAGTTATATTCCTATTATAATTAAAGAACAAAAATGAAACTGTAATAATTTTGAAGATAACTAAATTGTCTACTGTTAAAACAATTAGTTTCCTGTAGGTATATTTCTCATAATTGATTGACAAGAAATTGCAAAACGCATATTGTTACAATTGACTCCGGTGTACTCTATATATATAACTATGTAGGTACTCTTTAATTCATCAAGCAAATTTTAATTTTTCATTGCATCCCTTTTCCCTCCTTCCCTATCCTCTCCACTGTATACAGTGTAAAAACAATTCTGTGTTTATCTTTTTATTAGTATGTACCACTTATATAGTATTTTTTGTCAGTTTATTAGTATGTAGTATTTTTTAGTTTATATGATATTTACTTTCTCCACCTCCGAAGAGACTTCACTGGTCGTATTTTTATATTATGTATGTCAAAAGTTAATATATATTATAAAAGGACTATTTGTTTCTCATAGATAAATAAAAAATAAAATAACAATAATATAAAGAAAGACTTTTTTTAAATGTATTGATTTAATTCTGGCGTTTTCTAGCATGTATTACTCAAAGATATTTGGCATTCATTACAATACAAAGTTGATTACTTTTAAAAATGGAATAAAAGATGTATCGTTTTTTAAAACTACAGGATGTAAGTTCAAAATTTATCGAAAACGTGATCGGTTGACATAGCGAAATGATAACGCGATTCCCCGGATAGGAAAAGTTCTGGTTTAGTATCCCGATAGTAGCCAAGTATGTAGTAGAAACTCGTATCGTTCTTTTATCAATTGCGCCATATCAAACCTAAATATTTAAAATATGAATTAAATATATGAATTAGAAAGATATAAATATAAAATCAATATTATCGAAAAATATTGTTATTGCGTCACCGGGATCTGAACCTGGATCTCTTTCCAAACCGGGGAAGGTGCATTATCCAACTATGCTACAGCGACGATCTTTTTAGCGACAAATTTTCGAACCTGTATGTTACCTTTTTGATATTAATACATTTAATCGTTCCGTTATTTGAAAGAGCCATCTACCTTATTTTTACGGAATCTCAAATATCACAGACCTATGTTCTGAATAATTACAACTTCACAATAAGAATGTGTTTTCCTAATAAACCTAAATATATTTTTGCATGATTTTGATATATGTATTTATTTATTATTACTTATTTTTCTAGTGAGACATCTATGTTTCCCGTTAGAACGAACAATTTTTAATGCAATGTTTCTCAATTATGTACCTTTAGTAGAATATTAAAAATCTTTTGAGTGTTTAATTTTTATAATAAATTGTCTAGAGACACTAACTGTCTTAGAGGTAATTAATAAAGGCCTGGTATTCATAATTTACGTTCTAAAACATGCCGAGCAATTAGTCACAGGACGCCCAAGAAGTCTTATTCCCCGCAGAGACTGACGAGCTGATGAGCATCCACCCTCCGGAATGTGACTGCGGTCGAAAGCTTTCCCATTTCTTTCAATCTGATTATTTTGAATATCGTGTAATGTAAACACGAGGGAACACAAATCTGTCTCACTTAATACACGATATTAGGTGGGACGTTTGGTTTGTATCAGCCGGAGCATTCATCATCTCGGGACATTACATAAGCCGCTGCGCGCATTCCCAGCCGCGCACTTCATCATCGAAGCGACACCGATATATATTCCAGAATATCTGATGGACCGCTCAAGATAACGGAGTAATGTGATGTCAACGAATTATCAAGCCCATTATGAAAACGATGCACAGAATTCAAAAGAATTATGATCGTATTTTCGGCCATTAATCATTTTTATAAGAAAACTTTAATTCTGGAAGAGATACCTCAAAACACATAACTGTTCGAACTAAGCTAACAAAATCGCTTTTAATTCATTTAAAAAATATATCGACACGTAAAACAAACATCATTATTCATGATTATTGTGAGAACTGTCACTTTGTACGTGTGTATATGTGTGTGTGTCATGAGAGTAAGTAGATGAGTGGTGGGGATGAAACATTATAAGAGGCCATCTCTGATGGAACGGGCCTCTTCCATCATAGATCTTCCCGAATAACTAGTCTATCACTGAAGTGTAAAATTTATAATTAATGTAAATACGTTGTTGTAATAAACTGAATATTGTTACGCGAACATATTAAATTTCACTAACAAGGAATCGGAACCCAATAAATTAGTCCTTAATCAGAGGATAAAACACCTGAGGTATATGGTAATAATATTAAATTATACCCAATATAAAATTTCGCGATTTTCACGAATATTTGAACATTTAGCATAATTTATATTGTACTAATTTGAGAGACAATTTTTAATTCTGTCAAATTAAATAAAAGTGGATGCTAAGCCAATTTACAACGAGGCTTATAAAACAAACACAGAGAAGATTAACACAATTATACTTAAGTATTTGTTTACAAATAGGATTTATTACAATTACTAATAGTTACAAGATATTTATTACGTTATGATTAGTTACATTTTTTGTATTTATGTATAGTAAAATGAGGACATCTTTAGTAAATTATGCATCACTAAATAACATATCCGTGAATACTGTGGTATTAGATTGCGAGAGGAGGAAGTATACAATCCATTTTTTTTTGCGAGCATTTTGTAAATTATTTCAAACGTGTCGGAATTATGTGAAATTCGGGGACAGTTTTCCACTCGGAATGTAAAATAATTGCCGAGATGAGTCAGCATCCACTCAGGCACCGTCCCGCAGACAAAACATAAGAAATCATCCCAGCCCGACGCATGGACAGCTCGCCTGGGACACGCGCGCTAAACTGCTACGACCGATAAATTCATTTCTTTAATATCCACGAGATGAATTATTATTTACTGAGATGCAAATGACTACGAATGAGATTTCACGAATGTCCGGTCTATGGGACCACATGCTCGACGCGCGGCCTGTTTCCGTTAGTCTGTAAAAATATGACGTGTCATATTTTGAACGTCTCGAGTCAAACATGTGGAAAATAATTTATCGACTTTTTTTACATCGTTTACTAATATTTACACGAAATAATTCCAGATTTTACCATAAATTAATATATTTATTTACGATGTGCGTCGCTCAAGCTCGGCGAAGAAATTTTTATTGTTTTACTATGGGCTAATGTTTGTTTTTTTATTAATTTTAAAATCATATCTTGATCATTGTTTATATTTTATTTGCGTCCACTGACCGAATAGGGGTTAAATGATTTATTCAACGGACGATCCAAGCGCCATCATAAAAACAGGAATATTTTATGTGACTAACCAGCTGTTGAATAAATAAAAGTGTACCTACGGCTAGACAGTACGTACATTTCTTTTTTTGATTAAATTATTGTTATTGTAGTTCACCTCTCGTGTAAAACATATGTCAATTAACTTATCCATCTCATCTAATTAAACTGAAAAAATCGTTTCATTTTCGAAGTATGTATATATTATATATACAAGCTTGTTATATTTGCATATATTGAAAGTCTACTTTGTAATTAGTTAGTATACATACCCATTATGTATGATATATAAGATGTATGTTAATTTCGGTCTGATGCTTGTAAACTAATGTATTGTACAATTACTATGCCCGTCTCAACGCAGAATATTCAAATGAAACATGTTATATTATACATATCTATTAAATAGTTTCTAATAGATAAATTATCTAAAACAGACATTGATCCATAAAACAAACTGCAAAGCATTCAGAATAATACGTAATGCATTCTTACAGCCACATTATAAAAGAAGAGTAATATAATATTTTTTGTGTCTTCCACATCCACACATGTCGTTCCGATGCTTTGCATCCTTGCAGGAAATTTCATTACTCATATATTTTGAGCTATGTTCCCTTGAAACATTGGCTACCCACACATAACATATAACTATAGCAGTGTTAACATGCAAGATTTTAACGACAAAAACGAAGACCCGACATTTTTTTTCACATGTTTGTCGGCTTTAAGCTTCTGACATTATCAATCGAGAATAATATTGTCAGGAGGTACTCACTTTAATTTAATACAATTAAAACTTAACCCATTACTAAAAACCCTTACCATTTGATATAAATTTGTCAGATATATATATTATTAAGGAAAACACATTCTTATTGTGAAGTTGTAATTATTCAGAACATAGGTCTGTGATATTTTAAATACTAAATTAATGTATATACTTATAATTAATACATTAATTTAGTATTTAAGATATATATATTTTTAAATATGATATAAAGTATAAAATATTCATAGCAAAATAAATCATGACAACGAAAGAACAAAATGAATAATAATATTTTTTTAAACTCACTAATGTATATATTGCTATATAGATGTGAAACCTGGATCCTACAAAAAAGAGACAAAATTAAGATTGAAAACTTTAAATTATGGTGCTAGAGAAGATTGGTGAAAATTAGTCGGATTGAAAGGAATCAAAATGACATGTTGGAATAAATACAAAAAATATATTTATCTTAGTAGGATGATAGCGACGAAGCGCGGAATTTATTTTGATCACACCCTCCGGCACAGAAAAGAAATTAGAAGGAAGAAGAAGAACAAGACAGCCGAGGAAAATAGTCATAAGCCAGTTGCTGAAGTAAAAAAGAGAGTAAAAAGCTAGCATAGAATAGGAATCGATAATGAAAATAGTTCCAGCAACAAGAGAATGTCCCATAAAAACAAGACATTTTTCTTTTAATTTCTTGACTGGTTTATCCGTCCCCAGACATTTTTTTCATTCGATACATAACCACCGGCGATGTTAAAAATACTATCCTATAAATATGATTGTAATTAATATACAATAGTTTATTAGCTCTGTTCGTCCGAGACTATTGTCTCGGAGAAGTTAAGGCCGCGACAGCTGCCGCTGGGCCGTCACTGCTCGGAGAGCTAAATATTTGTATTACGTGTTTATGCATTATTTTATTTCGTTTTGATCTCTAGCTATTTCACAAATCATAAAATCTCCCTCGCCCACAGACGCGTCCCGTCCGCGGTAAATGAAAATATAACACGAAAACAATCTGAGACCCTCATTGGAGAGAGTGAATAGTCTCCTGGCGTCAGAAATCAAAGTTTCAAGTCGAATGTCTTAAAAAAAGCAAACAAAATATACCATTTTATAAAAGCAAACAAAATACATATAGGTTAACCGCTTTTGGAAGTCCGGTATGATTTTTGATAAATTAGAACGTCAACATAATGTGGTATCAGATAAATCTTATTTATTTAACTATCCTTCTTGTATAATTTCATTATGTCCGTATGTTCGTTTTACGTAGCAACATAAATCAAAAATATATTGTGTCGCGTGGCAACATAAAATTAACAAGATATGTTTTTAATACTATGACGTGGCAGTGTGCGCTTATCGAGTCAAGCAAAGTAAATATTTTTTCTACTATATGATATTTCACTGATATTTTAAATAGATTAAAGTTAAAAAATATATTAATAATCTGTTGTTACTAATATGTTATATCTAATTTATATATAAATGGAAACTGTATTGATGTAAAATTGTACGCGAAAAATATTGAACCTTTGCTTATTTGCAAAAGTTTTTGAATCTTTGGTATGTTTTATTGCTATAAAACAAAATAATGATCGTATTGTTGTCTGTTGAAATAGTCAAATAAATGTTACTCTAACTAATGAAGTAATGTGAACCTTGCGTGAATCTTCGTGTTAATATTAGCATATTGGTGCGTAACATTTCATTTTTTGTCAAAACGAATTTGAAATATTTCACATTATAACGGCGTAAGCGACATTATTTTTTTAAACGATAGCAGCCTCTCTGTAAAACATTTTGAGATGTATTATTCGTTTCAAATCTGTGTGACGATGGCCTACAATCGACTGAAACTACTAAACATTATCGCGTGTGGCTAAAGAAGTTTTACTTTTAAAAATTAAAAAAAGACAATTGTGATGTAATGTTATTAAAAAACTTGACAAATTATCACAAATACCTGTGGTGCAAAAAAGTTAAAAGAAAACGTCAAATTAATGAGTCGTTCCCAACCAATCCGCGCCGTCCGGCAGACCCCCGGCGCACTAAATAACCGTGTCACACAAAATGTTTAAATCATACGAATGAAATTATCGCCCGTGGATCGCCCGTCTGAGAGCCGTCCAGCGGCAGCGACTGCGCGTCGTCTCGTATGACAAATGTGCCACAGTTATTAGCCAAATAGCTCGCTCCTCCCGCGGCGACATTCTGGAGATTTACAAAGGGGAGTACGGCCAGCGTCCCTGTCTACTGTCGAGATACTGTATTATTAATGAGCTCGGAAATTATGTCAAAAATAAGACGAAAAAGTTGATTAAAATTCGTGACCACACGGTGGATTGGGGAACGCCGGGTAGAGTAACATGGAGAAAGAAAAAATTGTTTGCGTAAATTATTTAATAATGCACAATGCGGGAAAAATATTTTCATGTTAACTGCAAAAATAAATACTTCAAATTAATTGTGTTTTTTTTTATAATATAATATTTATCCATATTGTTTTTTATTTAGATAATTGATAGAAATATAGCACGGCTGAGGTAGGTTGATCACGTTAAACGATGAACTGAACGACCAGCGTTGGGAGAGCCAAGATACGGTGGTTATATGGCGTTATCCAGGTCGCTCAAATAGTTGGTATCGCAAACTGGATAAGGGCAACGAAGGACAGATCGGAGTGGTGAAACTTATTTCAGGAAGCTCGAATCTACACTGGACTATTGCACCATTAATTATAATCGATAAAAAACTATTACAAATAATTGAATATAATTATAAAAGTAGAAAATAGCACCGAGAATATTTAATAATAAAATTATTAAAGAGAACATATTATTATTGTGAAGTTGTAATTATTCAGAACATTCCCCGGTTTGGAAAAAGATCCAGGTTCGAATCCCGATAGCGTAACAATAATAGTTTTCGTTAAAATTGATTTTATATGTATATCTTTCTAATGAATACATAGTCCAATCTGTCATCATACAGTCTTTGGTGCTGTTCATCCCTCTCCTCCGAAGTTTCTAAGAAGAAATGACTCGGCAATCATTCATCTAGCATTCACGAGATGTGTCCATGCCACCTCATTTAAAATATGTCTATAAATGTTGAGTAGGATCTCCATATCGAGGGTAATTTAACCTAACTTAATGTACCTTATTTTGGCAGCTGTTACTGTCTCAGTCTCCGTAAGAATCGATTTAAATGACCGTATATAATTTAATGAAGTTTGTGCAAAATATTTTTCCCTATCAATGTGGAGCTTAATAACTCTACTCACCGCGTGTTCATACAATACAAGAAACAAGAATGTAGACAAGTATGGCCGATCTCAACCGGCGATGATGATGATGATTATGAGGTCGAAAGAAATCAAACACAAAAGATGTTCAATATAGGCACACTACGGCGACAAAATCGAGAATGGCTTCCGCCAGCAGAATACTCTGTTTTTATTCAAATTCATAACTATACGTCATATTTGCAAGTACCTACACGGCGACAGGCCGCCGCTTGTGACGTTTTACTAAGACATCTTTGTTTTCTTGAAATCTATCCCACGGGATTTTTGGCACCACGCCGATGATTACACCTTTAAATTATTATTAACACGCGTCTTATCATATCAATTATACGGCGCCTCCTTGGCGAGTAATTCTGTGCGGTACACCGTGGTTCTATTAAAATCGTGTTTTGGTATTCAAAAAGCAATTATAAATGAGACATTTTAAATACCATTACTTCAAAATCGCCTAAACACCGCGTTGTATTTTGTCATAACAAAACATTTCCCAGATTGTCTCTTAATTTGTTCCAACTACTGTGTTACGGCTGTCATTTTCGATGTTTAGGTGGTACACACGACAAAGAAAGCCCCGCTCATATTCCGGTGATGAACAAATTGAATGGCTTAATATATATAATATAACATAAGGGCTCACCTCCGCGCCCACAGCGAGCAAGCACGGGGATCGTCTATTTTTAAGAAGAAATATTATGTCTACGCTCGAGACACATAAATCGCACCAACAAATGATGGGGCTCATTACGTATGACACGTTCAGTATGAAGAAAGAGATGCGCGCGCTTCGGACAGATTCCCGTCCAAATATTTCCCGACAATCGCACGCTTGCCACTCTCCGTACTAATCATCTTGCTCGACTCCCTAACAACAAGGCTGGAACCACAACACGGTGTTCATGACGGTCGTTTCTTCAAACCCCTCTGCCGTTTGTGAAATTTGTATTAAGTGCATGGAGTGCAGTTGCGAGTTTATTTTTGTAATTTGATAATAAATGTTCATTTCGAGTTGAAAACGACATGTTCATTATACGACATTTTTCCTATGATTTGTCAACGTTAATGAAGACACTGTCGTACAATGATTTTAAATATTAGAAAAAAATCTATAAGACTGAGAGGTTTCATGGCAAATAAAAAAATATTTCAAGTTTATAATATAAAGACAGGTTTACATATAAACAGGTAGATAGGCGTATATTAAAAAATCGAAAATTTTACAAAATTAATTTCAACTAAATATTCGCCTAGTGATCCAACAGTCATTGGTTCAGGTCTCATTCCAGGAGACCAGCAAGTTAGTCCTATTTTCATACCACAATAATAAGCTCAATTTGAAATTAGTAAGGATATTGATGTGGTTTGTATTTCGTGTTTCTGTATTTAAAAAAAAATAGACCAATAAATATAATCTTCCATTATTATTACCTGTGACCTAAAAGTATATAAATATTGTATACTTTGCACTTGTAGGTTTTCTTAGTTTATTTGTATAATCCTTTCCATGCTAGTCGGTTTTAGTTGTAGACTATATAGACTATATAGACTATCTATTGGATACGTCCTATTTAATTTTAGTATGCAAATATTAAAAATGGCTTAATAAAAATTAAAAAAAACGATTTTGATATGTTCAATTAATTTATTTATATGTATATATAATCATTCTTACTTTTATATATATTAAGTTTAATAAAACCGTTATATAGTCCCATCAATTAGATTACAATGCTAATGATTTTCTATACATGTATAAAATATAAAAACATACTATCGCTTGATATGTTTATTAAAGAAACTAAGAATTATTTTACAAATTTAAATGTAATTACATTTTATTTGTAAATTAACGCTTTATCAGAACATACATAGTTTCGTGATAATTAAATCAAATTGAGATAATATTATAAAGGCACAAATAAAAGATGATAGGTCTATTTAAGATAGATTTTTTTTCTGATAAGTGATTTATCTCAATTTATTTATTTTATTTTCAAGAACTTTAACATATATTTTTTAAATATATTATATTATAGTATACCTATTGTATATATTTTTAAAATATATTGTATTAATGTTACTTATGTTAAATTTACTAAAGTTATTTAAATATTAAATATAGAAATTAAGGTGGTGGATAAATTATCTATTTAGTTATTAATTATTTATTTACACCCAATCCCGAATCGTTTTGAAAGTTGTTTACTCTCGTTTTGATTCGTCATAATTACATACTGTTTTTTTATCACATTCAGTCACATCATAACACCATCGTAGGTTGGCTCCGGTATCATCGTACCAGAAACATACCTGTACAATATGAGAGACTTGTTGTCACATTAATTTTAAAAGGCGGCCAGAAAGAAGTTATAGAAATCATACACCCCCAAAAGGGAGGGTAGACGTCACATTTATGTGTTTCAGTCGCAGAACTCGGTCACAGTCTGGCAGAAATTCACCCTGTCCAGGTCGCAAGAAGTGTGAGGGAGAGCCAGTAGAATGCTCCGTTAGGTCTCTCTAACTACTGCTCTTCCAGGCATCGCCCATCCCAGCAACCTCTAGCGGGAGACCCTCACCTTAATAAATACCCGTACATGTCCGAGATTCCTTTCAATTCTTAATAGGTCATCGTTCCGGGGGATCCGATGACCTATTCCTTCTAATCCCGCAATCATGATCTCACGTGCGTCATTCATAATCACACAGTCCCAGAGGATGTGCTCCGGCGTCTGCCTCACCTGAGCGCAAACACACCACGGTTCTCGGACAAGTCCTAAGTCGAAGAGTTTACTCATGAAATGCCCATGACCCGAGATCATCTGCATCTCGTAGTGGTCCAGCGCCGGAGGACCACCTCCACCTTTCATTTTCACCTACACGAAGGGGAGAAAGGTGTAAGTCCATCTGCCCTGCGTGGCAGCGTCCCACCTTTCTTGCCACTTTCTCAATGTGACAATTCGCAATCGAGCAACCAGAGCCTGGAATCGGTCATCGGAGGGCCTGAGAGTCGTTCCAAAATGATCAACCTCCAAACCATTCCTTAGGAAACGGCGGGCCAAAAATTCCATTACTTCAATGTCAGCCGGGAGGACGCCAGCCAAAACCTGAAGTGCCATATTGGAGACGGTTCGATAGGCTCCCGTCATAGCCATTATTTTAATAGTTTTGTCTAATTATCAATTATTATGTATTCATCTTTTTAAAAGTACCAAATTATTATTACCATATTATTTATGTTTTCTGTAAGCGGATGTGTATTGAAACAATTATTTCATATCTAATTGATTACTTCGTTTACCCGGTACAGAACCCGGATTAAAATTATCTTCTTTATTATTTAATGGGAACATTGTCACCAAAATTGTCTTTATAAACTATAACAGTGGTTAGATTGTATCTAACATCCAGACGAGAAAAAACTGAAAGTCTATCCGTTTCAATACATATCCGTGGACACGTTACCTTATAAATACATTTACGCACTTATATTATACCTATAAACGAATTATTCACAAGTACCGAGTCTTGATTTCAAGACCTCCCGATTGCGAAACATAAAACCTATACTTAAATTTGTTTTGAATAGTTTTATAAAATTATAGACATTTTGACCTTCATTATTCATTGTGAAATGGCTAATAAATCTTAAAATCACAAGACATCAATTTCTATAAGAATTTTCTAAATCTAGAATATGACTCCGAACCTCGCTTATGAGACACTTTCCTGAAGTTTGATAAGAAGTAATAAGATAAATATTTTTAAACATAAGCTGGCCTAAGTCTTCTAATATTAGTATATGTACTAATATTATATAAAAGCACATACGCCCGTACAAACCAGTCGTCTAGCTCGATAATGACCAATTTACTTGTCTAGTTCGTCGTCATTTTCACATGAATAACAAATATATATTTGCATATATTAATAGTTTTATATGTCTTTAGTGGACATAGATACATATTGTTTGCATTTATTAGAAGTTATTATTTTTATTGACCATCCAACAATAATTCAGATTATAAATCGTTTGATAAATTAGGCTTTAAATTTGCATTCGACACCAATTCCAGAACCACCTTCACCCGTCGAAAATGATAAAACCAAAAAAATCACATGAAAAAATTATATTACACTTCTACCAATAAAAGTCGCACCTTTTCTCGATTCCTACTTAATTCAGTTTAATATAATTTATTACTCGATGAGACTACCAAAAAACGTTAGATTTCTAATCATTTTTAAATTACTTTTTATTACATTACTTTAAGTTTTATCTTTATTATTTATACTATTGAACGTAATACTTTTTATAATAAAAGAAAATTTGCTTTGAGAAAGAAGATATAATAGAAAAGACCTGCCTGCATCCTGCATCAGAATTTTTCTATAACATTAGATAATTATGTTTTCACGATAATAGACATTTATTATTATTATATGAATGGTATATTATGGTAGAAGAATGTAATATTCTGCGTCCATTCCCTTCTATCCTCCATAGATTATTCATTTTCTATTCTCTACAGAGAAGCGTAGCACTGTTAAGTTAATTTTTATTTACACAATTTACTAGTCATAAGTATTAAATAGTTCTTTTTAGAGACATTTTGAAATGTGACTGCGATGAGACGTGATTTTTAAAGGTGTTCAACGGATGTTATATTGTATTTTGTATTTATACAAAATAGAATTTAACGACGCAGATTTTACGTTTTATAAACAATTTCGTCTAAATGCCGTCCATTTCTCTCAAGACACTCTTGCGATCGGACTCTTAAATTTGCGAACACGCGAGAGCAAAGCGTTGGTTCAATGACAACAACTTCACGGCGGATATTTTCTTTTAGGGCTTGAATTATTTGAAGATTATTGCTCTAAACACTCGACCTAAAGTATTCCCACAAAAAAAAGTTGCACGGTGTAAGGTCCGGCGACCGAGGTGCCCAGGGTATGTCTCCATACTTGCTGATTAATTTATTGGGAAAAATTCTCCTCAGCTTTTTCATTGAAACTCTAGTTGTGTGTGGAGTGGCCCCATCTTACTGAAATTGTGTTCTATTGTTGAACCTGGAAAATAGCTGCAGTTGCAGTACCAAAATCTCGTCGATCATTTGGCAATACACGTCCGCAGTGACTGTCTCTCGCTGGTTAAAAAAATAAGGGCTAATTATCCCTCGGGCATAAATTGCTCAACATACTGTCGTTTTTGAACAATGCAAACGTTTTTGATGGCGTTTCCTTGGATTGTCGGGGTACCAGTGTCTCATGTTCTGCTTATTAAAATAGTCATTGATATGAAAACGTGCTTCATCAGTAAACAATATATTTCCAAGCGTTTGTGCTGTTCCAAAACGTTCCAGCATCATTTTCACTAAGGTTTCACGTAAACAATAGTTATTTTTGTTGAGAAACTGCACGGTTTGCAGTTTGTATGGGTAAAACTGTAGTTTATTTTTCAAAATAACGTACACTGTTGATTTTTTTATTCCAGTACAAGCTACATTCTTCACGTTCTACATTTTCGGGCATCGCTGCTGACGTTGATGGTACCGGAGAAGTTTGTTTAACCATTGTCCCTTCTTGTCTGAACTTTTGAACACAACAATATTAAAGTGAGTACACGCATGAACCAATGAATCACCGCACTTTAAATATTGCTCAACCGCGAACGCGCGGTGTGCTCCCTACCAGTGGCTCATTGCGACTACCAAATGAGCAAATCACACGCGTCGAAAAATACCCCTCCCATTTACCTCACCCTGATGGTTTATAAGCAATTACAATTTAATCTTGAAATTTTTCCGCTGTGTCGATATTTTATTTGATCTATCAATTTTTCATAAGTAATATATATTTTTTGAAAAACATTTAAGTCATTTTTGACTATTGCAAAACTTTACCGTGAGACTTTATATTCATCTTATTGTTATTACGACATTATTTATTATTTTACACATCGTGTTATGCTTAAAGGAAAATGGAAAACATTTATTTGGGCCATGTCGAATGGTTAGACAATACTTCCATTATCGTACCTGATAATGTATTCTACAAATTCAGCTTTACACTTAAACCGACTAGCCATATCAAAATAGCAACGTGCGACGGGACCATATTCGATTGTATGTCGTCTATTATTTTTGCAATATTTCTCAATGTTCTATTCATTGGGATAATATATTTATTACATTATACTCTTTTAAATAAAAATACATAACACGTGAGATTTTAGGTGAAGATACTCATTTAGATATATTTATGTATGTCTATATATTTTTTTATACTTTGACTTTATGCCATTATTTAATTTTTTGACTCATTATATGTTCATACGTAATTTAAAGACACCATAACATCAGCCACTGTTGCCAAAATATTGGTGTGACATATTTTCATTTAGATTTAGTGTTTTAAGGTACACAACGCATTACTTATTCTCGAAAAAAAATTCAGATCATATTATCAGTTTAATTATCAGCTTTCAAATTCATCAGCACTATAATAAATAATGACAGTATCAGTGGCGGTCGATGACTTTTTGTAGAAAGGATGCTAGATAATAAGTGATGACCTACTGATGATTCAATTATACACTCACACAATTCACTATTTTTGTTTACAGCGTTAGAACACGTTGGTGAAATATGCATGTTATTTTCTGTATTCATTTTTTGTTTAAATTATTAATTAAATAGATAATCGAAACATATCCAATGTTTCAATAATTTGGCATCAAGTATTTAAGCCAAACTGTCATAAATGCGTCACACAAACAAATACCTCAAAACAATCCGCTCGCGTCGTAATATACTATGTATTATACTCATAAGCATTAAAGTGGTTTTTTGAACGTTAGATGCTGTTAACGAATGCGTATACAGTATTCGCAGATCTTGACAGACAGAAAATTCGCATACTTTCAAACATTGTGGATACGGAACGAATGATAGAATCCGCTGTTGCTGGTATTTTTGTATGTGCGCGATTCATAGATGTTCGAAAAATGAGAATGTATATATATATTTCAACTCACTCCGTGCGTGTGCCGTGTCGTAGTGTGTGTTATGATTGGTCTCTAAAGAACAAAGCTTTTTGATTCTAGAACACAAGAGATGCGGAGCATACAAATCATGTATGAAGTGACCGCGCTTGGACAGTATGTGAAACGTGAAGCGAACATTGGCGGAAATTTACTAAATAAATATTTTGGATAAAAGATTGTATATCTAGCTAAGAACAATTCTTTTTAATTTTATATTCTCACCATATCATTGGTTGTCTCAGAAAAAGTTGGATTCAATAAATGGAGGAGCTCTGTAAAGCGGGAGTGGAGCACGAATGAAAACTAGCGCAAGGACACAAGACAAATTTATAGTTTAAACCCTGTACTCTTCTTCACATGGCGATAAGTTTGTTAAAGATGTTAAATATGTATTCGCATCCACCTAAATATTTTCAGTGATGCCAGTAGTGTAAGTGTAGATATGCCCCCCACTAATACTCCTGTGTTATTTAGTGCGGGGTTCCACCTCGTTAATCCCATTAAATATCCACGCTGATATTCATGCCGTTTCATAGACAAAGATATGATGATGAAAAATATTAATAAATATACACACAATAAACTAGTTAACCCATGAATGCCATGTCTCTAAAAAATTCATCGTTTTGTTAGATATTGGTGGAAATACTGTAAGATAGGAGGCACTTACTTTTTCGGTCTGCCTGATGTTGGATGCTAATTCAATTGTTTATCTCCTTTCCAACCACAAGACAAGCGACGAATAATGTGTAAACACAGTTAACACTCGCGTAAAGGATTGTTTGTACATATTAGCGGAATTAAATAGATATAGATTTTAAGCGTTAGCGGTTAAGTATTATGCGACGGTGGTTTAATCCGTAAGGTTCCTAATGTACACAGTTCTAAACGCACACTGAACTCATTGCAGTCAAGAGTGTTGATTCATGACCTCTTTCCTTCTTCCTCGTGCTCAAGAACAGGTTAGGGAAAAAAAATTTTTAGTTAGTCTAAAACCAAGACAGATTAAATCTTTTATTTTCGTTTCCATGGTTTCGTGATCTTAAATGCAAATGCTTGAATAAAATATACATAATAGTTTATTACGTTTAAATGGCCTGCGCTAAAATAAGTATTTTAAATCTGTAGAATACTTACGATGGTGATTTTTTAATTTCAACATGTTAATTATGTGGAAGTATGAAAGTGTTAGCGTAATATATACATTTTAGCGCTATATAAAATAGATTACTTTTGGATTTGATCATCCTACAAAGTGGAACATATTTTGGAGTTTATGTTATTAAAATTATTTTTGCCGCAGTTATTATTAAAGTCCAACAGAAGCTTCGGCTTCAGCTGTACATTCGACTTCCGCTAAAATCTGCCGAAGATTTGGCCGAATCCGTCGAAAAGTACCGAAAACTCATGAATAAATAACATCAGCGCAGCTCGTCATTGCTCGTCATTGGTTAGGCCGGCACGAAATACCGGCGAGCGGCACATGATAAAGAAAACAAGTTTGTGCATGCACGTGTTAATTTGTAAACGTGATTATCATTATGTAAGAAAATAATTGTGAGTGTAATATTAATACTTAATAACGTAAGTATATATTTCAATAATATTTGAATTATAACAAAAGTTATAACTTACTTGTAATTTACATTATAGAAAATAGGTTACTTAACTATAAATACGTGCAGATTTTCGCTTGATTGAAAAGGTGCGTAAATTAATTTTTAAGTAAACGTTATTATTATTGATTAATAGTTAATAAACAAGTTATAATCAAAATGTCATATTTAAAGGATATTCACAAATCGTTAATTCATTGTTGCTGAATAACAATAGCATTTAATTTAATAAAATTGGAATGCTCCGATCTTGGTTTGGTACTATGTTACTGCTGTGTTATTTGAAATAAATAACTTAATTAATTTCAATAAATAAATGTAAATAAAATTCGGTTTATCATTTCTGTAAAACTGCAATTTAT
Source organism: Eubasilissa regina (assembly GCA_022840565.1). Lineage (NCBI taxonomy): Eukaryota > Metazoa > Arthropoda > Insecta > Trichoptera > Phryganeidae > Eubasilissa > Eubasilissa regina. The sequence goes on along the minus strand of JAINEB010000018.1, from coordinate 14,603,678 downwards.
TTATTTAATAGATATATGTACAATTATTATCAAGACCATAATGCAGAAAACTAAGTAACAGTGTAGAATTTACATTGTTATGTATACTTTCTAGTCGGTGTTGTAAGTACGATCGGCTTCGGCATCGGCCGAATGTTATGGCAAGAGCCGAGCAATCAGCTTCGGCTTTGGTCAAAAACTGACCTTCGGCCGGACACTGGTTATTATTTTTCGGTAAAATTAAAGGAAAGATTGAGAAACTTTGTGTCGTAGTGCCGCGATATTCACTTAGCCGACATAATTATTGAAGGTTTCCGGAACAATTTGCTTCAGACGCAGGCGCGGACGACTCGTGTTATGAGAGGTTGAGATTCTGGTTCTGCCGGACTCCTTTGATCGATCGTCACGAGTCACGAGTCTCTAAGGGCGATTGCCATGTTAGAAATCAATAAGCTGTTTTGAAAATCATCATCATCAATGATGCGTTTCTTATGCCGATCATGTGCATCATAGTATATTTATTTGCACTGCAAGTGTCGTACAATAAATAGTATAAGTATTTGATTAGTTATAAAGAAGGGACACACTTAATGTTTTGTGTCTAAATTTTACAAACTTCAGATGTTTGCTTTTGTACATTATTATTATTATTTTATAAAAAATAATATTGATATTAAAGTCGAGCCATAATCAGAAAAAATGATTTCATTGGTCGAAATAAATTTTAGGCAGTTTTTCTTAAAAATGTAATTACCTACCAACTTTGCATACATGAAAAATTGTTAATTATTTTAAAAAATAATGTTAAAACACCTTTTGAAAAAATAATGTTAAAGCACATATTCAGTCTAGTAAAGCTGCACGGCCATGGCAAGTGCTTCCGGAATTAATAAAATACATGAAAATAGAATAATTTTAGATTTACTCTCATTGAGCAAGTTCGAGTAATCTTGACTAAAAGTACAGTGAAAATATACGAATTTAACTCTCAGAAGTAATGTCAGATACCTTAACCCAAATAGTCATATTTGGTAACGCGATGTGTGTCGATACTACCGTATTTATAATAAAAGTTTACACCAAATGCGGGTGCGACTTTTAATATAATATAGTTTTTGGGGTAGTATAATTTATTGTAGTATTTTCAAAATGAAATATACAAATTACAACTAATAATAAATAGTGTAGATTAACATCAAATTTTTTTTAATTTTTGAAATATTTACTATTTAAGTCTCCACCTAATCGTGAATCCCCCTCTATATCCAATAACGTATTAAACCGAAAAGATATCCATTTATTACTTACACTAGTGTAGCCATATTCAGTATTCTTGGTTTATGTCATCCTTGGTATACCAATCCAGTTGTTTTCCAATCCTGTAGCAATTATATTCTTCCATTATTGCGAGAAATGGAGCATTCTTCAGAGCTCACGCTGCGCCATATTGACAAGTGTAGCGACTGGTAGATCATTAGTAACAATCAGCGATGTGGCATAAAAATACTTGTTACACGACTCCGGCGGCTTCTATACACTGAGATTAGTTCAACATCGGAATTGCAATATACCTGCGATATTTTGTTTTAATGAAATTTTAATGCAAAAAAAAAAATGGATGAAGGTTTTTTGACAAGTAGTGAAAATAGAGTTTATAAGGACTTAAAGCTAAAATATATAAAGTAATTATCGACCAAGATATATTATTTTTAAATTTACGACAGCAAAATTCTAGGAACTCGGCACAACAGAAATAAATTTTGATTGACTTTAATGAATTTATTATTAGTAAAATAATGTATGTATTATAAAATGAAACGTAATCAATTCGTATAATTGCCGTGCATTGAGTGTAAACAAATGAATCTGTGAAAATATAAATGAAGTAGATGTTTTTCCTTTTATAGTTTAGTGTTTAATTTCATTTAACGCCTTGCAATCGAGGAAATAATTATTAAAACAAAGGCAGATGAAATAATTATTAAAATAATCATTACAATGTCATAGTGCATCCGGAAAATAAATAAAAGATAAAAAAAATTAAAAAATATACATAATAGTCGGTGATGATAATTTGGTTTGTTCACTTAGCTTTACTTGGTTTTCAATATGTTAATGTTGTTGATTTACCTAACAACATTATTCCTTTAAATTTAAAAAGTATGTAATTCATCTCCATCTTGAAATTTACGAAGCTCATGAAAGAATGTAACTCTTTGAAAGTAAAAATGGTGATGGGCTGTACTAACGTTTTATCGTAATACATATTTCCTACCAACCTTTGTCTGTTGCCATAACATTTTTCTTAGCGATATATATTATTATTAAAAAATTTATTATTTACTACAAAGATTTTATTTCGACACAATTATATACTATAAATGAATATATTCTCCAGTCTTATTAGTTTAAAATCACCTTAAATGAAAGTATACAAACTCTATCTATTATAAGTTAACATCTCAGTTGATTTTTGTGAATAAAAATCATTGGCAAAGATAAGCCCCATAGATAGTGCCCATCAAGTCATAGATGTTATAATATAGGTACGTTAAATGTGATTACTGTATGTATTCACACATTTACTTTTAACAAAACGATACTCGTAATTATATTACTTTTAAAATATTTTAATCATTTATTTCAGATGTGTTTTGATGAACTTATCGTAAATAATTTAATACTAAAAATATTTCACATATTCCTATGAAGTAACCATAAAATACAATATAAGAAATATTTGTACAGTAAATGTGTGTTTACATATTCAATATTATTATTTTCTTCACATTTTACTGAAAGTGATTAATTATCAAAAATGCTTCAAGTCTATATTTAAAAGAAACTGAGTTTAATCCGTTCCATCATTTAATTTCTTTTAAGTCTTCATGCAACGATTGTTTCAGAAAGCTTATTATTTGGACAACAAATGAAGAAAAAAGATTCATAACACATTCTTTGTCGCTGTCTGCAAACTGCAACACAGTTAATCTTTCATGATGCATTTCTCCGCAGATCTCATCTCATTGCCATTATTTGGTCAAAGAGAAGTTCTATTGTCTGAAAACAGGACGTGGTAATTTATCGTCGCGTAGTGCCAAAAAATATTCACGATATATAGGATAATTGCTCAAATTGATAAGTGATGCGGGCTGTTAAATGACGCTTGCGATTTCGCAATTAAATAAATGGCAGCGACCCAATAAAAAATACAAAACATCAAAATAAATTATTTAATTCTACGACAATGAAAGTCAATTGATAGTATGCAAGTGATGAATGTTTCGAATTTCTAAATCGATGAGGGTATTCAATAAAAGGCTGCAATGTCGACATCGAATGTTTGGACTTCGATAAACACACTAGTCACATAATGTCATAATATTCGACAATATTTATATTGTATAAATATTTTGTAGCCTTGAAGAATAATCAATAAAATCTTAATAATTTAAAACAATCTCGAAAACATTAGTTTTTGTCAGCAATCTTATTGTCAAATCGTGGTCTATTTTATTTGTTAGGTTGCCATATGAAGAAAGAGGAGATGAAATAGTTTTCAGCAATTAATCAATATTTCGGTACCAATAGTATCGCATCAGATGTAGATATAAGTATGTTCAACTATTTATTTATTTATTTCAACGTATTGTAAGCACTACAATTATATTTTTTCACTTTTTCCTGTAAGTCTAATCTGTAAAGTAATAAGTGTATAATAAAATTATTAATAATATCGAGACATTTTTGTTTAAATGATAGGTACGTGAAGTAAGAGAATGATTAAACCTATTCCTTTTGTTATTTTTTAATAATTTTTAATAATATCAGAGTTATATTTTTATAGTTTTATATAGTTTCATTCTCATCAACAGGTGTAAATGACAACTATTAATTATAGATGTTACTGATATGAACAGTAGGAAAAATATTTATTTTGTTAAGAGATTTTTAAACCTAAATTGCTGATAATAATGATTTTAAATAAAGTATTGTCCATATTAAATACTACAATACATGCCATATGGTGAATCGGGCCTTGCACAAACAACTTGACTACTAGAATAAACTTATTATTATTTTTATTAATAATTAATACTTTCTATAAACTATATATTAAAATATTTTGCACTAAACATCTGCTTATAATAAATGCCTTAAAATATTATATACACTTGTGTTTTCACGTAAATTTAAATATCTATAATAATAAGAAAATTAAAATTCTGATTGTTAAAATATTTTTTTTAAATCTTCGATTAATTTAAAATATTTAGAATTAAAATGATATTTAATTAAGGATAATATAAAAAAATATATTAATGTGTATCCTTCCTATATTCATCACCTGCGATGCGTTAATAATTCGAATGCGGCATATACCGACTTCACCCAAAGCATTGAATCAGCGCCAAGGAAAACACGTAAAGAATCCAACGAATGTATTTTCCTTTCTTTCTCTGGCATCATTACAATTCTTTATTGTAATATTTACAACGTCAGATTTTATATCCACACAGCACTGCAAGGGAGTTAGCCCACGCGGTGAGTAAATCAATAGCCTAATATCTCAAGGGGGAATATACACGAAAGAAAATGCCTCAAAATTCACGTCTGATATCCAATAATCATAAATAAATGGGTGGGGGTTGGATTGGGGTAGCTGGCAGCTGACTTATCATTCCGGGGAAGCATCATGTCCATATCGGAAGGATGCGAGCTCCGAACGTCTCTATTAAAAATGTTATTTATATTTATCTCTTTATGTGGCTGCAATATTTTAGACAGGGTTTCCGAAACTGCTATCAAAAATTGTTCCAGAGAGAAAAATACTGTTTGTTGTTTTTGGTTGATATATTGGTATCTGTCGATTAGTTGTGAATACATTTATATTTATTAAACTCTGTTTACCTCTAACTGATACGTAATAGCTTGTTGATAACTCACGAAAATTGTACATTTAAAAAAGTATATACTGCATATTATCTAGTGCCTACTCAAGAAGTATAAAGCACACAAAAATTCGGCACTCAGTGCTTATGACTTTTGATTCATTCGAGTTAATTAAATTTAATATACAACTCCAAATATCCAATCCCACTCACACAACGTATTACTCTGTTTAATTATATCAAAAGGGTAACATATAGGTTCGAAAATTTGTCGCTAAAAATATTATCGCTGTAGCATAGTTGGATAATACACCTTTCCCGGTTAGGAAAGAGATCCAGGTTCAAATCTCAGTGGCGCAACAACAATATTTTTCTATAAAATTGATTTTATATGTATATTATATATTTCTAATTAATATATTTAATTCATATTTAACATATTTTTTCTATATAAATCTTTTCACATTTTAAGGTAATTTGTTTGTCAATTAAATTGGCATTTATCGATTTGTAATACTTTTAAAAAAACTGTCTCGAATCATCTTCTTACATATTTAGCTACTGCAACCAATCAGCTTTCTTCTTTTCTATGTCTCGATGAACTAGTAGGTACAGTTCACCGGGATGGTTATGATTCCGATAATTTTAAAATCAATTCCATTCATATCTTACTAAGGCATTGGATATTGCATTAGTATTTATTATCATTGTACTAAAACTTTTATTATAAAACGGTTAAAAAGACTTACATTTTTTCATAGTATTATGAAACAATCTGTGATTATTAAAAATATATCCTGAAATCCAGAAAGAGAACAATTTATGGGGTAGGTCCGAGGAGTAGCCCTCGACATATGAATGTCTTGGGGATCATTACAACCTGACGGATAATAAATTTTGCCATTACATATTATGAGTTATGACACAAGTGGAATGCAAGGGGGATGCAAGGGGGATGCAATTCATTCCATGCTATCATAGTGAAAATTAGTTTTTCTGCAAAGCATAATAACTTTCAATACATTTTGGAGAAATACATAACAAATGCACATCCATATCTTTCTATTAAATATAATAAAAATAGCTTCGTCTCTACGAGATATCTATAATTTGTTTAATTTTCTATGTATTTGATACAATAATTATTACCATTTTTAACTTGTATTAACTTTTATACCTAAAAAATAATAATTAAATAATTAATAACAATATACAGATATTTTCATTATAATTTTTTTTAATATTAAATGTATTAATTAGAAAGAAATACATATAAAATCAAGTTTATCGAAAAATATTATTGTTACTAACGGGATTCGAACGTGGATCTCTTCCAATCCTGGGAACGTGCATTATCCAATTATCAATGGCGTGCAATAGGCTTAAACTTAGGTTATGCTGTTACCGACGACGTTTACGTAACTATACGGAAACCGGATGCGGTTGTCTCGGTTGCATATACACATGTATATATATAGTAAGCGCATGGGTTTTTAGAGCAGAAGAGAACTCTCTTAGCCGCTCCAGATATCTTAAAAGTGAATAATTTAAATGGTATCCAGCTATATGAAGGAATATCCGGGGCTAATCATCAGCTGCTGCGTGTGAGTGTAATGTTAAATACTAAAGATAATTATTTATATTCCAATTCAATCCGTCTCTATTTTTTCGTAAATTCACCGATTACATCGTTGTAAAGAGTTCCCGATTTTTTAATTCTAAAAGCAATTTTTTTTCAATAGCAACCATTGGAAGATCCGAAATTCGAAAATTTTGAGTAATAGTAATTTCGTTTTAGTGAACTATGTAAAAAAATTAATTCATTCTTAAATGTGAATAAAATGATTCTAATTTTGAAAACAATTGTATTGGAAATTAATAATTCTTAAATGTAGAAAATAATTTAGAATTCATTAATTCGAAAAAGGTAAGTTCTTTTATTGCTCCATTCTGTTCTCTAAATTCACTTAAAATATTATCTACGATTTCCCTAAAAACGCAATAGAAATATATTTTAACGTCAGTGACATTTCTTTTTCTTTTCAGCTGTTTCGTCAATGAAAACGCTAACTAAAAACTAATTCATAAAAATAGAAAGAGATTGAATTGATCGTTCTGTAATAATCAACATGAATATGTATTACACTCTTCTTACACTTCGCAGATTGACAGATAACAAATTTTCCATTAAAATACACTGTAGAAAAGAGTTTAGTTAGCGAAGCAAATATGGAAAAGTGTTTTTACTCGGAGTTTTCAGTATGGGTTAATCCCTTTCAAATTATGCACAAATTGTTTGGATAAAAGATAAATTTTAGCACTCTTAAAGACGCCTAACAGGTTGAGTAAGAAAATATATAACTTAGTACGTTTCTCATAGGTTGAACAAACAAGTTAGACGCGATCGACGTGTGCATTCTAGCAAAATGCGGAGACGAATGGCAATGAAGTTAAATACGAACGAGTCGCAATTTTTCATACTGTTGACGGCTAGACAAAAATATAGCCATTAGGTTTCGCTAATCCAGGTAATAACGGCAAGAATTTTGTAGCGTCTTTTCATAAGATAAAAATTTGTTTTTATTGTCCAGAATCTTTAATAATGCACAGCTTTTTTGCTTGTACGCAGTGCACTCCTCTGCCAATTATGCTATACCATCACAGTGGATTGACGACAAATTTTCGAACCTACATGTTACACTTTTCAAATTAATATATCTATCGTTTCATCATTTGAAAGCCACCTACTTTGTTTTTACGGAATCTCAAATAAATAAATAAATTGTAAATTTTGGCGTTTCTTATCGATTTACTCAAAGGTACTTACAAAATCTGCAATCTCCGGGTAATACATGCCGTGGAATAGGTTACGATAATTCCGGTCGAAATTACTGCAGGATGGGGAAAGACCATTGGAAGACGAATATATGAATTGATTGTTGCGGGGAAAGTAATATTTATCGAAGGACCAGCGATCTCGGGAACTGGAATTTAAATGGAATGCTTGCCTTAGCTTAAGTTTGACGTCTTCCAAATGTCTGCAGTTGTCTCCGACACCGCACACTGCGTGCACGAAGATGGTCGACGATCTCCGCTCCTAAATGAAAGTGATTCACCCACAGCACACACAAATAACAAACAATGTGATCACAAAAAACAGTACTTCATCGCACTGGAGATGATTGGTCCACAACGCAAATGGTATCGCGTTGTCGATAATAATTGAATATTGATCCAGTGACGCCTCGTCAGCGCCAGGCTCCAATCAAACTGAGGGCAATCAATAGGATATGGGGTCGAGGGTAGGAATTTAAACGCAAACATGTGATAATAAAATTATTTGCGGCCGATATTAAAGGCGCACCAAAAGTGTGCTTTATACAGAACAACAAAATAAGCATTATACAAGAAAGACGGGGTTATTTCTACAGAGTATGAACCTGTGTCACCGGTTTAGGGAATTAATGTGAGATGAGTTATGTTGTTATGTGTGTCGATCAGATGGTTGTATGCATCTAACGTGGGCTCTATTTCCCTATGTGGCTAAATCAGGTTGATCAAATATGGTATATAACTTACAATCGATAGGTGAATCGTACAATTGAAGTTGTTGCACATTTTACAGAACACAAGTTGAGATAAAAATAAAGATAAAGTCTATGACGAGAAGCGTCCGAGAAAGAAATGAATGGTTATAGTTTTATTATCTTATTTACGTAAATACCTATACAATGTTTTCAAATTCATCGTAAATATTTTATAACATGTCAGCGGGTCCGGACATTCAAAAACAATGTGAATAGTGAAATCCACTTGGTAAAAGAGACTTATGTAAGTACCTACGCGAAATCGTATAAAGAAAATGGTTTAAAAGGAAAGATAAAGCTGAAGGCGAGTCCATCCATGCAAATTCCATCTCATATTATTCAAAGTTTATCATCCGTGAGAGGATTCATATAATAACACGAGCAGTTTTGTCTCCGGCCACTGAGATAGGCATCTGTCTCGTTCTCTGTCCCATTCTAAACTATGCATTCAGAGGCGAGATAAAGCGAGACAAACGGAAGTGAAAAATATGGGAGAAAATTTTTATGCGAAAACCCAATAAGTAAATATTGGAATAGTAATAAATAAGATGATAAAAACTTTTTAACTGCAGAAGCAATATTTTTATTGCTTTGCTAAGTGATTTTTGTTAAATTGGATTGATTTTTTTCTTTCGCATTCTTGATGATGTATATGTATTGGGAATAAAACCTGTATGTACAGTAAGATTACGTACTTTTTAAATGTAATTAAAAATAACTGTGACTTGAATTAAAACAAGTTTCGGAGAATCATAAATTATTAACATGCTTGAAACAATTTAAAGTTGTTTTATATTTTTAACAGAAAACCACAGGCCTTGCCTTAAGGTAGCTGATGTGCTATCATCGCATCGTTTTTCTTTATTTTGTATTTATTCTACCGTCAGATTTACTGTCAGATTAAATCTATTCATCCTCCCGTGCACTCATTTTTAAGTCCCAACCAAATTTTGACGACAAAGGATAGGGGTAGATTTTCAAAATTTTGACTCAAAATTTATATTATTTAATATACGTTTATGTACGATAGTTTGCAGTATATACTGGGACGATATCTCAACCAAATTCATTCTCTAATCCGAAATAAAATCTTACATTCCTTATAAATACATAAATCATTGTTTCCAATCGCGATAATTCTTTCCCAGGTTATTCATAAAAGTTATGTTAAACGTGGTAGTATAATATTATAAAGAAGCATAGAATACCAATCTTAAGTGAACGCAAATATACCTTTCTTAGATGTACAAGCATTCGTACACATACGAGTATACATTCACATACATATACAATCAAACTTCGTCGTGCCTTCATATAACAGGAAAGATTTCTCCATAACCCTATTTCAAAGTAGCTATCGCGGCTAAATTAGGTAGAAAAATATTCAAAAAACATCCAGTTATAACTTTATGATAATCTTAATAGATAGGGTTAAGTCACGGAGCATATTTCATAAGCGGGGGCGAGCAGCCCTTTAGCGATGTCAAACAAGAGAGACCCTCACCCCTGAAATCCTATCCGGAAGCTTTATACTAATAATTTTACACCCCATTACGCCGTTCATCTTGCATACTGCGGGGGCGCGGCTTCCCGGTCTTCCCGGGGCCGGGGCATAAAAAGGGTGATGATTTTCCCAAAACCGAATTGAAAATCCCAATTTTACGCCGTTCGATATGCCGCTACATATTTCCCGAGTTTATATCGGCGCGCTTAGGACCCGGCAGCGGCTCGTACGTTATTTTATATTCCTGGGTTCGGCGACGGGGCGCATCAGCTCTGAATCTCTTTGTTTATGTTACGTTTGCCCCGCGAATAAATCGCGGTGGAAAATGATAAAACAGAGAGCTCAGCCGAGAAAATTTTCATTTTCGCATATTGTGTACAAAATCGTAAAGTTTATTTGTGTGTTATTCAGACTTTACGCCCGCCTCGCGAATGACAAAGGGGGTTCCACTGTTTTGTGCTTATCTCAGATTTTCGGATGTTTATCATGGAGCATTTGGAGAATTTATTTTTCCCAACTCGGTATACTAACATTTTATTTTTGCGCCAACGCGCGGCGGTATTTGAAACTTAACAATAAATTATTTTTTTGCACGCGAACCTCTCATATAAAAACTGTCTTCAATAAAAACACACCTACCACTTGTCATCCTAATAATCCCAAAAATTTATTTCGTATTTTCATCATTCATTTTGTTTTCGAATAAAACCAAAACACGTTGTACATCATGGTCGTGCACTCCATACGATCAAAAAAACTGTGCATAACTATAATTTAATATATTTAATACATTGCTCATTAAGTATGTAGCTCCATGCGCAAATAATTTAAAGTACTCTTATTAATATTATATGTTAGATAAAATCATTTAGCGAAAGAAATTATAGGTGAAAAATTAAGCTGTGCATGTGATTTGTATATTTTTTTACAAAATCAGCCTCGAATGTATGCTGAACGCCACTTTCGAGCCGCACGGTGTTCTAAATACATGTCTTCACTTGAGCAGACGTGTTGTAAAACGCCGCAAATGTGTATGTATTTTAATGAATTCGTTCCAATACCCTTTAAACGTAGTAGTATACCTACCACTACTTAGAACCGTTCTACGTGTAATAGCTCCCGTATCGCTATTTCTCATTAGCTGTCGTATTGGCATTTTTTAAATATTTTCGTGTGAATACAACATATTTATAGTGACCATACAGCAGCGTAACCTAAATCTTTGCCTAGTGCACGCCACTGTTGTACATTTAGAATACGTCATTTTATTTCACATTTTAAACTAACTAATTCATTTGGTGCAAAACAAACCATTTTTATGTTTTCTGCCAATAATTCTAATATAATAAGATGTTTTCAAATATTTCATTGCCAACTTTGTATTTTGACGCCTTGTATAAAATGAGCTTCAAACCTTTGGGTGAATCCCCAGCGCTGCCAAATAAATATGAGATCCGATATCGGATTCCGTGTACAAATATCCATATGCAATAATATTATTTGCTCGGAGAGGTGGCGCGGTGTAAATATTGACACGAGGCGAATAAATATGATATCGGAAGAGAGCGCGCATATGATATTACTTCTGGAGCTAATATATCCGCGAGGCTCGGGGGATTTCTCCCCTTCGTCACCAAACCAAACTTTGAAACTCATATTAGGGATGCATAGATTTATTCGTCAAAAGTGTTCATTGAGATCGACAATCTTTATTCTCGTTACACTCATATTATTTAATACAATTTAAATTAATCAATAGCGTACATTAGACATGGACATAGATTATATAGATGTAAAACAACGATGGACTTGTCATTAGAGTCATCCGAAAGAAACATAATCTTTCAGTAGCAGGTTTTTGCGAAAGGTAATTTCTGTTTTTGAAAAATATTAATGTATACTAGAATATCGAAGAACACGTGCTGACATAATACTTATCTATAAACTACTGCAAGGCCATATTGACTGTCCCATCCAATTAGAATTAATATCCTTCCACATACTATCTAGATCGACCCGGCAGTCCATACTCTTCCACATTCCTAGAAGTAGAACATTTTACACACGAAACTCACTGATTCACCGTTCATGCAAATACCATAATGAGAAGTAAACAGAAATTGACTTTTTCAACATCAGACTTACTACACTAAAATAAATTTTTTTATGAACTACTACATTTCCAACTGTAACCAATCATTTTACCTACAAACACATTTTGCTTTCAATTTACCACAATAATAGTTTCAACCTCCCCACCCTTTCTTCTTCTACTAATATTATATTACCTAATTTATGTATAATAATTACTTCATACTACTTTGCCTGAATATATTTGTGGATTTGTATAACTAGTTTTATATATTATTTTATTTGTATTATGATTATTTATAGTGTTGAAATCCCTTTATTGAATTAAATAAATTACTATTATGTATTCTAGGGAAACTCTTAATTAATTTTGTGAAGGGCTAAAAATATTTTATAATACTACATTTAAAGTGTATTTGAATGCATACATTCAAGTCCGCTTCAACTTGCGACATTTTGCAACACGTCTCTTCAAGCGAAGACGTATTTTCAGAATACCGTGCGGCGTTTGAGGCGGATTTTTGGAAAAATTATCCAAAACAAATACGCACCTCTATTATCATTTCTTCCATTTCTAATTCTTCCACTGGTTGGTTCTAGTTAACACATTGACATGAGAACTTTAAATTATTTACATACGGATTTACTAAAATATAGTTGAATTCTTGCAAGCGATTCTTCAAAATACGGTTTCACTTGTCAACAATGAAAGAAAAATAAATTTTCGGTATACGAAATAATTTAAAATAACCATGAATTTATTGCCACGAAAATTTCATGATCATATTTTGCCAATACTAATTATTCGATCAAAAGTCAATGAAACAAACTCATTCACATTTTTTGTATTTAAAATATCGACTCGAATGCATTTGAATTTCGGTTGCTCTAAGTATTTATTTATTCATACCAATCCAACTGGACATGAAAAGAATAATATTATAAATGACATCAATCATTTATATTCACAAATATATCTTAAAATGAAAAATTTCATAAAAACTGAATTTATATCGTCTCTGGGTCATTATCATAATGTCACGACCGTAAGTAGTAAAGAAGTTTTTTCTTCGTTTTGTGTCAGAGAGACGCAATAAAATATTTATAATATTTGTTTTCAATGGATAAAAGCTAATCTTCAGTCTGTTTGTTTTGTTCGATTATTTATTAATATAATAACTTTAAAAAACACAATCTCCTTTACCTTTTTGTAGTATCTATATACGTGAGTCAAAAGTCACTTTAAGGTTTAATTTTTTTTTATGTGATATTTAACATAATACACATTTTTTTGGCTTTACGTGTGATTAGTTATACATGATCTTCATTTTTATCTTCAAAATGCAAGTTTCACGTATAAGCAAAAAAAATATCCATATTGATAAATGTACACATTAAAAATATTAATATACAAGTAAATAGAGCAAAGTATGTTGTAGGTCTATACTTATGTAAATTAACATTATGTACGTTGTTTCAAAGAATGTAAGTAGCCATGACTGTTTAAATCTTTACGACAAATTCATTTAAAAATGACTGCCTCCATCTACTGCATTTGTAATTGTTTTAATATAAGGTTTTTTAAATAGTTATTCATTTGGTACCTATTCTAGATATTCTAGATGTCTGGCAGATCTTTCCATCTGCACCACCCTGACTTTCTTTTTATTTTATTCTTGTATACCAGTAACTTTAAATATATTTTTGTAACAAAAATCTGTTTTAACTACATTTAAAATACATGAATAATTTAATCAATTTAGTAACATTCATTCATTAATACGTTTATATTTATTTACAGGTGTACGTCACTTTATTTAAAAAATACATGTATATATAATACATAATTATAATATCTGACAGAATACATATTTAATATTCAAATGAAGAAACAAAATCAACACATCGTGTAAATTGAACTCTGACAGAATCCCCCTCCACAAATACTGCAATCATATATGTTTGCGGAACACGAGGGTTCTCTATCAAAGTCAACCTATTCCCAGACATATTGTCTCTACTGCAGCATGATGTCGCTGTGTGAAAGGTCGCAGCAATAACACTGACAGACAAATATTTACTGCATCCCACCATCGGACAGTATATTGAATATTACATCTGACGCGAGGTGGGAATGTACGTTTATCGGTGTGACTGTCGCGAAAACAATACGGTAAAGGTTCGTGCGATTGTGTTTGAACCTTTATTATTGGATATGTCGACAGTTCGTCTAGTACTTTACTTTGTGGCATGTAGAGAGCTGAATATTCCGTCCGGCGTTCGTCCAATATAATTTGATGAATTGAGTTTTTTTTTAAGGTTTGCACATTAATTAAATTAAATGATTAATATAACGATTAGGGAATTAGCTTACAGTATTTGTGAATTCCGGGATTAGTACACATGAGCCCAAAACTATAGGGATTAAAAGTTGACTTAATTTCGACATACCAAAACTAGGTATTAATCATAATACTTACTATAATCGTTTCACATTCAAATTGGTATTTGTCAACCTTGTTTTATTATTTATGTCATTTCTCGTTTAAAGATTTCATACTTATTTGAATATAAATATCTAACCTAAATTGTATTTGTTTACTCTTACCTCTTTCATAAATATAACATTAATAATAATAATTAAAATATTTAAAATCATCAAAGACGATTAAATAATTACGATACATGAACTAAATAAATTGTAAAGAAAACAAAATTATTTTCTAGAAGCTATATAGTCTAAAATATCAGAATAATTGTAATATGAAAGCTTTATAATAATTTCAATAATAAGGGTTTTCGCATTGAATTCATATTTGTAAGTTTTGTCATGTAAAATAATTATATTAGGCGCTTTAAGTTATCTGACCATCGACATTAGAAAACAATAAAAAAAAAATTGTGTACAAAAAACCGAAACCAAAGTAAAAAAGATATCAAAAGTGGCTATCTATAATAAATGGTAAAACTTGGCATTTCTGAAAATCTCTTTATCTTAGTATTCTCGGCCGGGGTGTAAAAAGTTATGCTCGGCGAATATTCGCGCGTGGAGTTAAGGGTAGCTAGCAGCGCCATAAAGCCCGCTGCATGACCGCCACTCCCTCAGGACCGACAAGGAGTAACACCAACCCGCTGCTCAGACACAAACCAACCCATTTCTGTTATGGCCGTATGACAATCTCGAATACAGCCCGAAAATCAAACCTACGCCAAATCTTTTGAGAGCGTCTTCTTCCGTTCGCTGCTGGGTTCGTTTGTCAAATGTATTCTCTTTACGATTTTATTTTCCTTTCTACGTGTATTGAATAAGTTGGTAAAGTAATAAGTTGGGAAATAATAACAATGATAATATTTTTGCTTATTGCAGTATTATCGAATTGCGCGTTCTAAACCTATACCTATGTGATATGTACATAATTTAAAAAAAAATAAACATGATAAACCACTATAAAATAAATTCATTTTCAGAGTATCAAAAGTAGTAAATGAATGAATATAAAATAAAGTGTACATATAGGAGAGGGCTTTGGAACATTACTAGTGGGACGAGTGGCATTCTACACATATTTTTGATGGAAACATATTATGACACATTTGTACAACAGTAAAAGTATTTACTATTCGAAAATTAAATCTTTGTGTAAACAAAACGTATTTTTTACATTAATGCATATTATATTGTCAGCGTTTAAATTTTCATTTCATCCATATAAAAAAAAAGTCACTCAGCTATTTGACCACGTGGGTGACATTAAAATGATTATATTGGGACAAGTAATTTTCGTTAGTTCATGTCTATATATTTATTAGGTGGTCTGTGTGTGTATTCAATTTTAACTATCTAATAATATTAATAGCATACCATTAATAATATTACTTTGGAGGTTTTCTGCATGTATTGTATGATATATGTGTGTGTGTGTTGTAGAAATCAGAAGGAAAGGATGTGAATAGTGTGCTGCCTCCGTGTCAGCTCACCATTCGTATTCATATAAATGTATCATGGTATACGCCTTGGTTTATGGTGTGAAAAAAGTAGGTATTAAAAGCAGTGGCGGAGCGGTTGAATTGAAAATCTTTTATTACATGATGACAGTGAATTTATTATGATTATATATTAGGCTCATACTGCCTCTGATAATAAAGTAAAATACTACTGTAGCAGGCAGTGCACTGAAAAAAGTGTTTTACCTTGCTGCTAAAATCTTCATGAACAATGCTCCTATTTTTCACTATTTATATAATGTAAAATAAAAAAAATATTATTTTCATTAAAAAATAATAATACCATATATTTTACCTCTACTCTTTACGTACGTTAGGTGAATAAACTTCCTTACTTTAATAATAATAATATATAATACATTCAGCAGTTAATTATTAACGATCAAATAACTATCCGCTGGATAGTGTATATGTATTTTCAAATATTTATAGTCTATGAGAAAATTCAATTAGCGCTTTATTCACAGCCAATATTTATCTAACCAGCGGTCGTGCATTGTATCTTGTATCCATCGAGTAATATTAATTATAACACAGCTAGTGGTAGTGAAACCGTCATCGTTCCTAATGAAGTAGTAGAAAATTTTTTTTTAATTAAAAAAATCTCATTTAAAAAACTGAGAGAATTTTTTCGATATCTTGAAATATGGCAGAGTTACAAATATTGAATGTTGTGTGTTTTAAAGACGATCGGTTTATACCGTTTTATCGTGTGACGCCACATTTTCAGAGTCAACAAGTCGGTATTCGACACTCTAGTAAGTACTAATTTTATTAGAACTGGCCGGTACGTACGAGAGATGTGACGTCACACGGTGGATAATGATAATCCGAGCGTTTTTCAACAAGCTCAACTTTGAACGTCAATATCTCCGAAAGCATAGCACATTTTGAAAAAATTCAAAATCTGTATTTTTTCTTATCTGTTTACATACTACAAAAGTTCATTGCTGACTTGCTCCACCACCTCATTCCAACATGTCATTATCAAAAATATTAATCATAATCAATACATTCCAAAAAAATCATATTTTGAATATAATGCCACGTGTAGTAGATAATATTTACTGTTGTCTGTTGACCACTGGCGATGTTTTAAAAACCGCTAACGCAAATCTTTCACGTTTCACGAATATGATCTCCGGCATTTCGAGTGCAGGCGGCGTTTACTGACATCTTTGATGGCCACGTTATTGAGAGGGCGTATCCCCCGGGGGCCCTTGGCGGCCACGCGGGTTATGGTCTTGCGGGCCCCCGTCGTATCTACTTGTCATCCTCGTAAAGATATCCTCTCACCCCATACGGGCCAAGTGGATCCCCATCAAACAACGCACTGTGATTCGCACAATCCACACATAATGTTGTCGAATATTTTGAGCATTTTTATGTTTAGGTACCTACCTAAAAATATTGTTAAAAAAGGCCATTTTTAGTTTATTCCGAGGATAAAGGGGACATGTTGATGTATATTACAACAATCATTTTCTGCTGTTCAAACATTAATATCTGAAGACGGGGAAGGACTCTGATGATACTGAAACCCTATAAAATTAGTTGAGGATATAAAATATGAATATAGTTATATGTCAATTTAATAACGTTCGCGCAGTCTAAACTTAAAAATGTATTTATTAAGTACAAAAACTCAAGAGATTTGTTATTTCTGTTATAGAATATGATGTAATGTATAATAAATATAAATGTTAAATTTAGTTTTTTTTAGCATGTACATAGATACGTGCCTACTACCATATAATGTAAATAAAGAAAAATATATTAATATCGTACAACAATAAAAATGGACAACAATAAAAATAAACAGTAAAATGCTATTCTAATAACCTAAAATATTAAATTCAACAATAAATTATTAATAATAAATCAAATTTTACATTATATTTCCAGATACGACTCCAATAATTCTTAATTATATTAAAAAGGATCGATTCTAAAATATTTATTTTACATTCTATGAGTCTGTATATATTGTATTTAAGTATATAAAAATATTGAACTGTTTTGTCTGTGTGAGCGATTCTATTCTTTACCATTATGGAAGCCGTAGTGTAACTTATATAAAATACGACGATAGTAATTTTAATTAAATTATTATATCATGTAGGGCTTCAAATATTATCAGATTACTTGTATTATCGTACGATTAAGACCGCTCCTTTGTAATAAGATCTAATGTGCCGCAACAAAGAACGTTCGAATCATATAAATACAGCATACTTGTAACATTGTCGGGCTTCCGCATTCCTCCACTTTTCATGTCTTTTTTATAGCGTTGTAAAATTACCACGGTTCGGTGACAACAACTTTTCTTTAAATTGTGAATAATGGCTGTCCAGAAATCTCGTTCGCGTCGTGTCAACATAATGTACAAGCGGGGGAAGCGGAGACCCGGCGCTCGGCCTCCTTTGATATGCTAAAAATATCATTATCCAGAATCTCCAACTGCATGCTTCGATAGTGTCATAAATGCATGAAAGAGTTATCGCGGCTGACGAGTCTCCGCCATAATGAAAAATATATACAGTGCAGGGTTGGCGCAAACGCGGGCGCGGACATGAGCGCGAGCAACTGCGAGATTCTGTACAGCGGTGCGTTATTGCCCACGTTAGACCGGGGGTTAAGTAGTATTGATACTTTTCTAGCTTCAGCGCTAATATAGATTATCGTATTATATCGATTATAAGGCGCATGTTTTTTCCTGTTTTGGTGTCTCTGTATTCATATACTTGCCATTGACAATAATTGGAACCCACCATCAGTGAGTCAGCGGCCGCCGACGCATTTTTAATAAAATTTTGCCCCCAATTGTTACACAATATGTCCTCAAAAACAATATTTTACGATTCTGCATTGAAATAAAAACTTATTATGTATGCAAATGTAGAAGAACTTTAAGTGATTTATTATTTTTATTTAAAATAGTAAATGGCATACTGGACGCCCTTAATTTAACTGAACTGATTGTATACTACGTTCTTGCGCGGAGTACCAGGTCGTAGGCGCTGTTCCACGTAAATTCATCATATACAAATTTTTATAGGAATGCACCCACACAAAGACTTCACAGCCTTGGAAACGATTTTGGTCTTGTAGATACACTCCGATTTTCAACGTTTAAATATAAAAGTGATGTTTTTGATGCTGTTATGAGTCAAAGATACAATTGATTTTGATACTCAGCCATTCTGTGTCAAACCTAAATTTTTATTATTTGTTTTACTTACTTTTAAATGTTTTTTTTTAAAGCTATATAGGTATATTTTATCCATTTCTATTTTCATACATATATTCTCTATATATTTATATATATTTTCTATCAATGTCTATTTTATATATATTGTGCATGTACATCTTACTTGTGTAGCTGCTCATGTTTTTGTTTGTTTTTAATACCAAACCAACTTTGTAAATGCTCATAAGGGCGTTAATAAATAAATAAAAATAAAAATAATTAAATAATGCCTTTCATTTTTGTAATAAAGTTTTCATTAACATTTTCTCTTTTTTCTTTCATGCTTAGAAATATAAATGTGCGTCTTATAATCGATGTAATACGATAATAAATTTGAAAATACACTACAACAAAAATGGAAATATAAAAGTTTAAAAACTATTTCTCACTTGTGAAAACGTTATTTATATACGGTGGTACTCCCCTAATGTGTTGGCTCAGGGACTAGTCCACCAAAGATTTTTCTCAGTTGCGAGTGCACATAGATGCCTAATAACACACATTTGTTTTTTCGTGAAAGTGTCAATATTATACGGAGCAAAAGTTTAATTTTGTTGTTAACCGCGTATACTGGAGGCCCCTTACATTTTGCATTATGGTACAATTTTTTAGTTACGCCACTGTACTATAGCATAACCGCGAACAACTACGACTCTTTGTGGTTGTCGCACACTTCGGGAAAGATTTTTATTGTAATTTGTGATGCATCTTAATCGCGTTGAAGACCATATCTACAGTATGTAAAATATGATATAATTGATATATAATAGATCTTGGTGATATATAATATTAATGTAATCGGGTGTAGGTACAAGGAGAGGTCAAACATTAATATTTAATGTACTGTCATTTTGATACTATTATTTTACAGTTAAAGGTGTTAAAAAATTCAAATCACTTGAATTTTTTTTACACAACTTTTGCAAAGAACTACAGTATTTTTACGAGTATATGTCACACCCTGAATTTATGGACAAATTTATTTGAAAAAAGTTTTTATTGAAAAATATTATTACTGAACATTGTCAATGTCTGAATCGACACTTTATTCATAAATTGCATCATATTCAGTCCCATCCAGCATATATAAAATTCCTGTCTTCTTGAACGACTTCACAATGACTTTTGTTTTGATACTCTCCCAAGTATATAAAACCCACTCACAGGCGTAATACGTATACCCAAACGTCACGCTCGATACTATTGTCTAGTGTCACGTCCGTCCATAGTCGTTTATCATAGATAGGATAGAAGATGAAAAAGCAAATATGTTTTAAAAGTACTTAAACAATGTGCGAATATTTTATAACTTGCAAAGTTGACTTGCAGTATATAAGTCGCAGGTTTATTTAAAAAAAAAAAAAATATGGAAAAAAGTGAGTCTTTATACTCGTAAAATACGGTACCGGGCATTTATTTTTATGTCTAACACCATATTGTGAAAAAAACATAGCCATATACTTTTTATGTAACCATTATCCTTTCTCGTGTATTTGTGGGAGAAAAGAATTGTGAAATAAATATATATTTTGTATTATGAAAAATACATTTCGAGAAAGCTAATGCTGAAAAAAAATATCATTCCACGTGTTCTTAGTAAAAATTCTGGATTGCACCACATCCATGAATAAGCGTCATTATTTTACTAGTTAAATAAATTTCTTGATTGTGATATCCTGATAATGGTGTGATTATTATGAAATAGTGGTATGTTACGTTAATCTTTACAAAAAATAGCGGTTCGTGTCTGCGCTATCCCTCGAAACGTAAAGATTATGAATAATAAAAGTCCGGCGGCATGTTGATCTCTTAGAGTTGAGTTATGATATCTGTATTCAAGTATTGGCTCCCAGCCAGTAGACAGCTGGCGGCTGGCTCGGGAGGGTGGGGGGGGGGGGATCTTCTGGGACATCGGCGCTAATAGTCCTACAATTATGCCATATGTTTCTTCTTGTATTTTACCAACCAGTCAATTTAATAATTTTCTACTGCGCCCTATATTAATGTAAGTATCTACAATATAATGCAAAATCATTTGCTTGATACCTATCCCACGTGCCTCCCACTTTTCTCTGTCTATTGTGATTCGATGTCGAATTGTATTTCCGCAAAGTATGATGATTGTATTGGTCCAGCGGGTTTAAGGACGGCCTGTCGGGCTAAAATCCAGTATACTTATAAAATCATTAAACTATTAAACGTGGAATCATTTGTTAATTTATTGTATTTTATTCGTATTGCCAATCCAATTTTCAGCCTAGATCACCACGCGGATAAAACAAAACTGACTTACTCAATTATGTTTTTATTGTGTTTTGTATTTTTTTGGAATTCTTAATAAAAATAAAATTACATTTATATGCTCATAATATAATTTAAAAATTTGTATATTATTGTACATTAAAATATTAAAAAAAAAACCTTAACAATTAGTGAGATGTCACTAAAGATATCCAAATGACAAATTTTAATTTTTAACAAATTTTTAATTATCATGGAATTATATATTCTGAAGAACTACAACTTCACCAGTAAAACGTACATTTATCGTTAATTGTAAAATGAATGTTTATTTCAATACAGCCTTACAATATTGATTTAAGTAGAGCCGCAGTTATATGCGATTTGGGTGTACTCTTCGATGAAAAATTGACATTTATTCAACATTACAATGAAATTTGTAACAAGGCTATGAAATTCTTAGAATTTATGTTAGACAACCAAAAACTTGAACTCGCTCCGCTTTCTAACAACTTTATATACATTTATTGTAAGAGTACACTGGAATTTAACTAGACTTTGTGGTCTCCCTACTGTGGCTCACATATTATAAAAATCTTAAGAGTGTACCATAAATTTCAAAGATTTATCAATTTTAAAATTGCAAATTTCGATAAAAAAATATAAATAATGATTATTTAATCAGTCTCTTTATTTGAAAAAATAAGCCTGGAGAACAAATTGCTGGATGCTGCATGACAAGTTTATACCTACTACAAATGTACTAATATAACATATAATCGAAGGATATTCAATTTTTTTAATAATTCGGCTTCAACTATGTAAGTAGTCAAAAATGCGTCACGCAAACAAATTCCTCAAAACAATCCACGCACTTCGTAATATGTATGCTATTTTATGCATTATACCCATAAGCATTAAAGTCGTTTTTTATACCTTGGATGATGTTAACGAATGCGTATACAGTATTCGAAGACTTTGACAGGTGAAACTGAATGTCGAATACTTTCAAACTTTGCAGATACGGAACGAATGATGGAATCCACTGTTACTGGTAACTGTGTATTTACGAGATTTATGTGTGTGTTATAACTTGTCTCTAAAGGACGAATTTATTTGCAGCAGTGCTGCGTTTGACTAGAAATAAAATATCCAAAGCTCTTTGACTCTAGAACACAAAGGATACGGAGCATCCAAAGCATGTATGAAGCGACTACGCCTGCCGGAGAAGAGATGTGAGCGATATAATATTTCTATATAAAATTAACAATAGCATGTTGGACTGCCCTGAGTTAACACAAATGGTTTAGAATAAAGTACCGACTCAAACAAGACAACATGAAGTGTTCTTTGTAGGTACACATAGAAATAATGATGCTATTAACTCTCCAATATCGCGAATGCATCGGCTAGGTAACAACTTGAATTTCGTAGACATTTTTTGTTGCAGGAGCATACCTGAATTAAAGAAATATTTGTACGTAAATTATACTCGGTTTTTTATATTATATTTAAACTGTTGTATTAAAATATCATATTAAAAATGTACTGTTATATTTAAATTAAATAAATTATTATTCCTATTTAAAAACCTACAAGGACGGGCGTTAATGGAAACAAATAAATAAATAAAAATTTACTAATGTTATATTATTTGTTACAGGTAAGTTTGGTTCAATGCTGACTCCTTGCTGTTGACCGCAAACTAGTTGTTTGTTTTTCACCACAGTAAGTTTTAAATTTGTTTTATTCACTATCTATTGCATAATACAAGTTTATTTTTTATAACAGAAAATTGATAGTATGAGTCAATTGAACACAATTATAAATTATCATTTTCTGATAAATCAATCTAGTTGATAATTATTTGTAAGGTCTAGTATTATATACGTATAAGAAGTAGTAATACTTAAGTGTCTAAAAATGAAGCAAATACCAAATAAACCATAAATCAAGTACATCGTGTACCATATATCTCTGTTATTTTTTTTTAAACTGTAAAATTATATACAGTAATTTAAAAACATCTATCTTAATCAAATATATTATTTATACGTCATACTAAATTATATATAAGCTATAAGCAAAAATGATTGGTCAAAATCAATCAAACGACCTATTTACCAATATAAACGGGCATTGTTACTCATTTTTTACATTAAAAAATATATTTGTATTATATATAAAAAAAAGTAAGTATTACTATTAAATAAGACTCATATGGGTAACGGACAAATGCGTTCGTTAAGTCTCTTGATTATATCTGCCTCTACGGAGAAGAAATAGGGACATAGAGAAATGAATGGATATAAATAAAATAATGTTAAAACACTACATGAGTCGCTCTCTCAGCTGACTCCAGAGTTTCTCCAACCAGATGCAATGTATCTATCTACCCTTATGGCACTTTTCCAGGTCCTATTTAGCCTAAAAAATAATATTATTTTTATAATCGGCATTAACTTTATAGAGTTCCATGATAATGGATGGATATAAATGAAACAATATTATTACTCTACTTGAGTTTATTAGCACTACTCGAGTTTCGAGAGAAACAGTAGCTCTCATCGACAGGTAAAGTATTAAACCAGTTGATGTTTCTCTCGAAAATCGAGTAGTGCAAATAAACTCAAGTAGAGTTATAACATTGTTTTATTTATATCCATCTATTTTGATTATGAAACTACAAAGTTAACGCCGAATCTATCAAAAATATAATTAACGAGAAGGAACTTGACGTATCTATTAGAAAATTAGTGCAGGAGGGATCTCTGGAATCCCCTGATTAGCACTACATAGGTTCTAATGCCTCAATTTTGAAATTGATAGATTATCCGCAATATCTGAAACGCAATATCGCAATATTCTTCATTTTCGTACGTATTACGAACAGGAAGGTTGATAATCTGGAGAAATGTGGCGATATAAATCTGAAAAGTCAGAGAGAAATAAGATGATCTCTAACTCGATGGACCGACTGATCAAGGATATTACTGGCTATCATACTACTACGTCTCTTCGGACCATGGGTTACAGAGAAAGATGGAGAAGAATCACCGAGGACACCAACAGGTCACACAGCCTGGGGGTCACTATTCTCAGTGTGGAAGAAACTAACCGGAGAAAAATAAAATAAGTTTATTTGTGCATATTGAAACCTTAATTGATTAAACATGTATTTTCATTGGAAAACGACTTTATAATCCACTGCGCTGTATTTATCAAAACATTTAATGATAAAAAATTAGTTTCGTCTTAAACCATGAAACGCGACACAACAAAATTTTGGAAGTATAATGGGAGATTTTGTAATTTTTATGAGAGGTTAATCACTGGTAGCTTGACTTGGAAAGCGAGCCCCTCGTTACATTAAGAAAAATATGATATTCTCATATTTTCTCATTCAAATTAGTACTATTTCATATGTTGATAAAATCCATCAGCTTACCCATCGCTACACTTGAGATTTAATCGGATATCCCATTGAAAAATATTAATTTTAAAAAATGTATTGATCATTATTACACTAAAAATGTTTCCAACATTTTCAGTAAAACCATGTAGTTATATGAAAATTAATACTATGTTGTGGATTTGTTTAAAAGAAAAATATAATCACCAATTTTAAAATTAAATGGTAGGCGAATGTATTAAAAGTATTTTTTAAATTCCTCGTAAAATATTTCAATTTCAATATATTACTCCAGATATTGGGAAAGTGTTAATCCCCTCATCATACACCGATCGCTGCAAACTAATAATAGCTTAAGATGAACTGATTAAAATATTAGTTTCCCATCCATCAACGAGATTTGTGTCATTATAATTAGGGGAGAAGGGGGCATTGTGAGATATCTAAGGTTTACTAACGCTCAGTACTGTTATACTAGTATATCTGCCTTTTTGGTGTAAGTGTCATCACCCAATATGTTATGCATCATTTAACCCACCTTTACCGTATGGTGCGGTAAAGTGAGGCAATGTACGGTATTTCATAGATTGTCAAATAAAGATATATATATATATATATATATATATTTAATAAAAAAGCATTTTATCTTCATTTTTTAGTATACAGATTATCAATAGTTCTGATAGATAGATTCAATACAATTTTTTTATAAAATAAATAAGAAAACTACTGTTTGATGCCATGAAACCCAGCGTCAGCAAGTCTAGAGACGTAAATAGGTCAATTTTTTAGTCATGGCACTTCACGGATATGTTGTGTACCGATTATTATTATTAAGATGTGATTAATATTATTTCATTCACTATCCATAAAATAATTCAACATTAAACAAATCTATATACTATTATATTGTAATAATAAAATATATATATTTAACTGTACGGTGCCATGACTAAAAAATCGACATATAGTGCATGTAAAGGTAATGTACTAGCTAAGTTGCTATATCACCATTATTTTATTCCCCCCTCTCCCCTATACATAAACATATTTTTTTCACAATAATTGTGATGAATCAGCATAATTAATTTTATTGATGAACACTGTTTTAAATAATATTTAAAAAAATTGTCACAAATTCCCCGTCGCGGCAATCCCCCGCGGCCAGATATGACAATACACGCGCATTCCTCGCATTATAATATTGCAACAATCGATTGTACTCGCGTCTGCGATAGCAGCGGAACATATTTTCGCCGCTGAGAATTCAATAATGGTTTATTCATACGAACACAAACGGTAGCGTGTTCGCCGTGCGTTTTTGTTATTTTCCCAACAAAAGTGTTGTGACTGTTTACATTGCTAATGTCACGTGACTGGTGGCGCGGAGGGCGCGGGGTCGGGCGGCGCGGGGGGTGGCGACACAGACGGGGCTCGGTAAGAAAACCATAATGACCCGTTTGTTGAAGCCGAATCGATGTTTCGTTGGAAAATCTCCTCGTGACCATTATTACTGAGGAACGTAAAATGTTCTCTTTCCCTGGGTACTGAGCACTGGGTACTAGGTAATAAGTAGCAGATATACAAAACGTTCGCTGCTTGAAACAATGTTGCACTATTTTTTTTTTTGAAATAGAGATTCAAAAAATTCAATTTTTTTACTGAGATCATTTTAGATAGATTTCAATAAAAAATACAGCCTATTGTAGAAGGTAAGATATTTATCTAAATCCCTCGTGTATGAAACTGATGTCTCTTCTAAGTTAGATTTTTTTGTAGATGGTTTCCTAGACAGATATTTAGGTATGGCAACTCGTGCCATCTTTAAGGCTTTACCTAAAAGAGCTACGATACAACCGTACTAGTTCTCAGGAGAAATTTTGAATCAGTTGAGTTAATTTTAGATCGAAGTCAACCCATTGCTAGGTAGTTACAGAGTTGGTTAGTAGGAGCTATAAAATAATTCAAAAAACAATTGAATTTTAGTCACCCTTAAAATATATCAATATACGGAATATAACATCTTTTGTGAACACGATACCTTCCGTAAGTGTTATCAGATTTTATGAAAAATTGACTTGGTAAATTTCTCGACAGAATTATTTCGCCAGCCTAATCCACCATCTTATTTCAAAATGATGGCTTTTAACCTTTCTCAAACCGTGCAGTAACACTGGTCTACTGCTCTTATTAATTCTGTAATATTTTGGTAAATACATGCAACGTGCAATTCATATTGTAGTTTAATTAAAAGAAAATATTTACGCGTAGAAATGACTAGTGAAAAGTCAAGTATGTAAGGCAAATTCTACAAACTTTCAATTCAAACCGTTGTAAAAGTAATACATTGACAAAAATACCATTTGTGGCAAGACAAAAAGAAATCACATTAATTTCACATTGAAAATAATAACAAACATACGAATATAATTGTGTCTCTTTCTCACTAATTAAAGAAAGATAGATAAAAAGGAAGGTTGTATTATATAATACAACCTCCTATACAGGACTTGATGAATGCTCCAAATATACATATTTTTTTTATATTTAATGCTTAATATTTATAGTAAATTTATGGCATTAACCATTTTTCAAAAGCATTTTTCATATTTTCAAGGCTAATATAACTCTCATTTCTTACGGTGTACGTTAACATGAGTTAACAGCATGGCTGCGTACATGTATTTTTTATCATGGTATGGTAAAGATTTAAAAAAAATCGTAATTAAATTATATTTTACGTACAGAAAAAAAATACTTTAACGTAGAGTAGAAACTTACATGATGCTTGTGGCCAGTTCTGAAAGAGATCTTTTTTAACTGTATCAAATTTATACACATATACGTTTTGATATCTACTTTTCTGAATGCTACTCGCATATTTGTTAATAGGTACATAACATAATAATATAATAATATAATGTTATGAGTTAATGTAGCGCTTTCTTCCTCGAACTTAAATTTAAAAAGATACTAATATATTACATTGGAGTGAGGTGTTAATATCATTTGAAATACAACTCAAGTGGATATATGACCTTTTGGTTCTGAATGTATATTTTTCAAATACAAAAAATAATTTAGATTAAATAAAACGCAATCACTTTGTATAAAACCACGAATATTATTAAACGCCAACCGGTTTCGTTTAGCTCAAGCTTCGTCAGGGCATATTTAAAACATGAAACAAAAATACAAAAAAAATGCATAAAGTGGGAGACAGAATATAAAATTATATTCTTAATAGAGAGACAGAATACGTTAATATTTATGGAATAAATGGAAGACAAACTAAGACAATAGACAGAACATCAAAGGAGGGGAAAGATCAATGTTGATGAATAATAATAATTTTTTTAAATGATCTTTATAACGCATTTATCTAACTGACAAGGGATCAACCAAAGTAAAAATAAAATAAAATACATGCCGTAGGTGTTTACAATTAAATCAACCTATTTAAATCACATTTAAAAGTTCAACACATTTAAAATCCGGAATTCTGAATATTTTTCAAATAAACTCATATATATTTTTAATCGTTATCCTTATTTTATTAACCACTAATTGAGTTTAAATACATCTACCGGTTTCGAAAAATACCATTTTCTTCTTCAGGATGTCATAACTAACTAAAAACATATATTATTGTTTCTTTACCAGAATCTATTTGAAAAAAAAACATCAATTATTTAAAAAATAAATTTAGTACCTAACTCAAATTGTTACTTATTACTAATTTACTCGAATAATTTTTAGGAATAAATTTTAGAATAGGAATCGTAGTTAAATTTAGTTGGTTGTTTACAATTTTTTGATTAGTTTTACACGCTTTATTTATCTCCAACGATTCTAAATTATTTAATTTGTGATCAACACCTTTTATATGCAAAATTTACAATCCCAATTTTTTATCAAAATTTATTTTTTAATATTTATATTTTAAATAATTGTTGTTTTTAAAAAAAAAAATAGACTCTAGTAAAGAAACAATAATATATGTTTTTAGTTAGTTATAACATCCCGAAGAAGAAAATGGTATTTTTCGAAACCGGTAGATGTATCTAAACTCAATTAGGTGGTTAATAAAAAGATAACAAATAAAAATATGAATTTTAACCACAAAGTTATTGCTAATTTTAAAAGTAAATTCATAATTTTTTTCTTGACACAAATTTCGAGGCCATGTCTCGATTTGGACAGTAGCATCATTGAAGAACAATAATGACTTTACTTTAAGCAATAACGTGCAAAAAATAAATGACTTAGTATAAAAAGTAATGTATAATTTTACATATATATCTATATTGTTCTAATTGTGTGCAGTTAAATTAATATAATAGTTTACGTTGTACAGTGTTACAATTTAATTGATTTAACATGTTTGGCATAGCTGAAAGACATTCGTTTTGTGGATTTAACATCGACATATCAAGTTTTATTTTATAAACATGTTTTTTAAAGAACTAAAAATATTTATATATACATTATTGATAAGCGCCACATAGGCCATATAATACCAAAATTTTTTAATTAAATAATACGGAGATAAAAAAATTTGTTATTTAGTGAAATCAGTAAATGCAAAAAAATAATTTTATATGTATGAGTATATCTATATATGTCTCATAATGTAATATAATATCAAATATATCATAGCCATCATCACCATTAGAAGAATGGGTAAATCTTCAATACACGAGTATAATACATTTTACCTCATTCTTCATCACCCTGTAGGTTTATTATCAAGCAACTATTTCGAGGATTCCACATCATTTATATGCTATATGTGACCTAGCCATCAAAGCCTCTCTAATTTTATGAATTAAATATTGAAAATATATATAAACAAATAATCTATTTCGAGATAATCTGATCTCTCGAGTTAAATCCAAATCTACATAATATTATATTAAAAACACGTTTTATGATAACTAGATTGGCCATTTCAACTTAGAAAACCGGATGATGACATATTTATGTCTAAACTAGTTGTCATATTTTCCAATTAATATTTTTATTTTAAATATTTAAAATTACTTTACAGTGCGTGGTATACGTATTAATAATGATTTTATAATTAATTACTCCAACGTTAGTTGAATCGTTAAATTTAATTTAGTGATATATTTAATTTTAAATACTAATTAAATGTATTAATTAGAAATAAATACATATAAAATCAATTTTATCGAAAAATATTGTTTTTGCGTCACCGGGATTCGAACCTGGATCTCTTTCCAATCCGGGGAAGGTGCATTATCCAACTATGCTACAGCTACATCATTTTTGACGACAAATTTTCGAACCTATATGTCACACTTTTTCAAATAAATACATCTATAGTTCCATTATTTTAAAACCATCTACTTTGTTTCTACGGAATCTCAAATACCTTTGAGTAAATAGTTGGATAATGCACCTTCCCCGGTTTGAAAAGAGATCCGTGTTCGAATCCCGGTGGCGCAACAACAATATTTTTCGATAAAATTGATTTTATATGTATATCTTTATAATTAATACAATTAATTAGTATTTAAAATATCGCAGACCGTCTGTTCTGAATAATTACAACTTCACAATAAGAATGTGTTCTTCTAATAATATATTTAATTAGTTAACGTAACTGGGCGACAGTGATAATAAATTACCATAATCGACCGCAGAATTCTTGTTTTTTTGATCGCACATATAATTTTTACACTAACTCTTCCAGTGTCAGATATGTAAGTTAGTTAATTACTTCTGTCAATGGTCGGTCATATACCTTAATTAAGAAAGCTTACAATTTGTTTCAAGTAAATAGCCACGTCTGCTGTTTTAGTTACAACATTAATCCTGAAAATGGATTAAAGAGTTCTTCAAAGTACGAATCAAAGTGATAAAGATGGCTATAAACATGCAACCTATTAGAGATGTGAGCCATCCATGGACATATCTGGCATAAACTCGCGGACATATCTGAGCATAAACCCGCGGACAGCTGACAGCTGATAAGCCATGAGCGCCGCGACGCTGACGCCGGTGCTAAACTCACTTCGGCGCAGTTGTGCAAATATAATTTAATTGATGTTTTAATGAACTGTAGTATATTTTTTTAAGTTGACTAATTGATGAAGTGATTTTTTTTGATAAATCAAAAAACCAAAATCTGATCGTTGACAATATCCTCTACAATTAAGTTTAATTTATACCTGTAATGGAGATCGAAAATTACGTAAACGATTTATTTATTACTGAAACATTTAACTGGACCATCTTCCAAAATCTGGTTTACCTGGTCGTACCAAGTCTTCCGCGAACGTCCTCTATTTCTGGTGTTATCAACACTTGCGTCATGTACGTTCCTTACTATTCTCTCCTTATTCATCCGTTCCATAAGACCAAACCACCTTAGTGATCCTTTCTTAATCTTACTCACTATACTAATATCAACTCTACATCCAGTCCTTACTTCTTCATTCTTTACTCTTGTCATAAATGGATTTGCCACACATTCGCCTAAGCGATCTCATTTCCACTGCATTCAGTATATTTTCGTTCCTTTTCTACCAGCTCCAGGCCTCACTTCTATACATCAATGACGATACCAGGACTCCATCGTGTACCGCTAGTTTTGGCTCGGTTGACAAGTTCCCATTAGCTATAATTTCATTCAAAGCACCGTACACTATGTTTCTTGCAGTCACCTTCCTTTTGATATCTTTCTCAGCCTTTCCGTTTCTATCAAACATACTTCCCAAATACAAAAACTCATCACATTAACAGTTTTCTCATTGATATTTTGTGTTAATAATAATAGTTTTCTAATTATTTTGCATAGATTAATATTTTGAACATTAATATTTCATTATTTATTAAGGAGAACACATTCTTATTGTGAAGTTGTAATTATTCAAAACATAGGCCTGTGATGTTTTTAACACAAATTAAATGTAAATTTGTTGTCAGTTCACTGTGGTGCTATATCACAATCGGTTAATGTACGTTCCCCGGATTGGAAGAGATCCAGATTCGAATCCCGGTAGCAACACCAATATTTTTCGATAAAATTGATTTTAAACGTACATTTTTCTAGTTAATACATTTAATTTGTATTAAAAACATCACATACCAATGTTCTAAATAATTACAACTTCACAGTAAGTATGTGTTCTACGTTGTGAAGGTGTAATTATAAGTTGTATCAATGTGTCCAAAATTTTATAAAAATGAATTGTTAATTCTGGCGTCTCCTATTGGTTTACTCAAGTGTATTTGAGATTCCGTAAAAATAAAGAAGATGGTTTTCAAATAATGGAACGATAGATGTATTAATTTGAAAAGTGTAACGTATTGGTTCGAAAATTTATTGTCAATTCATTATGGTGCTATATCATAATCGGTTAATGTATGTTCCCCGGATTCGAAGAGATCCAGGTTTGAATCCCGGTAACAACAATATTTTTCGATGAAATTGAGTATTATTAATATTTAGTATAGATTAGAATTTTTAACATTAATATTTTGTGTAAACGTTTTTAAATTAGATTAAATATTTCAAGAATTATGAAATGCATATATATTTTTTAAACGGTAATAACCTCTACGTTATATAGTTATAATATTATTTTAAATACTAAATTAATGTATTAATTATAAATATATACATATAAAATCAATTTTGTCGAAAAATATTGTTTTTGCGTCACCGGGATTCGAACCTGGATCTCTATTTCCAATCCGGGGAAGTGCACTACCTTTGTGCTATAACGCCAGTATTTTTCTTGACAAATTTTCGAACCTATATGTTACATTTTTCAAATTAATACACCTGTCGTTCCATTATTTGAAAGCCATCTACATTATTTTTACAGAATCTCAAATACCTTTGAGTAAACCGACTGCAGACGCCAGAATTATCAATTCATTTTTATTAAATTTTGAACACATTGATAAAACATATATTATTAAGGAAAACACATTCTTATTGTGAAGTTGTAATTATTCAGAACATAGGTCGAACAACAGAACATTACATAGGTAATTATTCAGAACAAAAACAATATTTTTCGACAAAATTGATTTTATATGTATATATTTACAATTAATACATTAATTTAGTATTTAAAATATCACAGACCTATGTTCTGAATAATTACAACTTCACAATAAGAATGTGTTTTTCTTAATAATATTATTTGCTTCTTTAATATCTTATACTTATTTATGACTTATACTTATTTATAAAAATAATATAAAATCGATTTTCTTAATGTACATATATTTCAACTGTCTATAAATTACTTTGTATTACGAGAATAATACTAGATTTTGCTGCATGTTTTGTAATACAACGACGCTTTTAGTAAACGTCTCTACTCATCATGGTACCATAATCTTATAATCAACCTTTAAGGAGAAGTAAGCTACATTTAATAAACCAGTTTCAGGGGTTGTCTGGACGCCTCCCCTGCCCTCGGCGAGGTTTCCGCGTGGCTGTAGAGGTCGGTGTCGGTACTAACAGCACTTTCCGCTTTCTGCTATCAGCGAGCTATCTGGGGCCGTCACGCAGCTCTTGACTATTATTAGATGACATGTCGTTGTGGTGGGATTTATTTTAATCCAAGTCACAGTAAATCAGATATTAATCACTGAATATTTTTGATCTTTGTAATTAATTCATTTAGACAATCCAAGTCAATTTATATTTTAACCATTAACGACCAGCTATTGCAATAACTGTTATTAAAAACGTAAAACTGGCTTTTTTTTCTCTAATAGAAAATATGGTCCAGACTTTTACCATTTGGAGTTTATTATAAACTAATATTTCATTTTTCATCTTTATAAAGTATATAGTGTCCCAAAATTAACGCAAGATTTGAATTAAATAGAAAACAGTTTTTAATCTTTAGATTTTTATTTTTTTATTGAATCAGTAAGTACATGGAATATAGTTATTTATGGAATATCACATCGGGCAAATGGCCTCCACGGCTTTTCTGGCACATTTGGCTCTTTCGTCGAAATTTTCCATGACCATTTTGCATAATTGCTGACTGGCTTGTTTTTGGACGACCAGTGTGTTTAGCGTCTCCAACTGATCCAGTCTCTCTAAATTTTTCAATTAATCTCTTCGCTGTTGGTGAACTTAAAACACTATTCCGAACATATTTTGTATTAAATTTTTGAATTGCGGCCGCCAAACTATCATTATTTTTGAGATATTGATCAATGATCAAAACACGTTGTTGTATCGTGTAACGCCCGATTTTTACTAACCCTAAACTCTCAGCTGTCAAATTTTTTTTTCAGGGTTGCCAACAATTTACTGCAGAAATGGTGGCAAATTCAAATCTTGTGTTAATTTTGAGACACCTTTAAAAAGGCAGCTACAATATATAGTTCTAGCGACATAATAATTTTAGTATATTTTGACACGTTAAGATTTACAAAAGTAGCCTTCATGTATAATAAATTCTATTAGGTATGTATTTTTCGATAAAACTAGAATCAATTAAATTATATTTACAATATTTTAATTTGACAAATCTGTATAAGCTTCTAAACTAATATTTGTTTAATTTCATACGCATGTGTAATTAGATATTTTTTGTTCTATTTATTATGGTTTTTCCATAAAATAAAATAACTACAAACTCTTCACACAGCGGTTACTCCCCTTAAAAATTGTAGGTAGTTAATTAATTAACACAAAGTATGAAAACATAATTATATTGTATTACATTCATAAATTATTCCATGCATTCATGGAAGGCGTCGATGTGTAAAAACGCTAATTGTTCATGAGTAGAAACATATTCCCATATCATATTTTGGTATTGTTACATCGTTTCCTTTTTAGCTCGGTCATGCTCCGTCGCGACGTTCCTACGCAACGTAATTTATTTTACATTAAAAGTACCTAAGCAGCAACACCGTATATCAATTATTTGTCTAATTAAGATATTTACATCATTGGATTTGAATTTTCGAGGAGAATTGTTCTATATAACTAGTTTCACGATAGCGTCCACTAAGGGCGTGCAAATCAAAGAAATGTAATCACAATATATCTGTAACCTCCCTGTCAATTGCGCACAAGTCAAGAAAATCGTACCTAAGTTTAGTTCAGTTTCAGTTTAAAAAGAATCTTTTCCTCTTTACAACTCTAGAAAGGTAAGAAATACTTCAGTAATTTTACAAAAATCATTTAAAACTAGTTATGTCTCTCACCTATAAGGTACAAAATTCTTAGGTATGTGATATTTCGACTTAGGTGACGATATAATACAATGTGTCATTATATTACATAATTTTTTCAGATTTTATAATTGTTGTGTATTTATTATTGATTTAATTACATACCTAATCATGTAAAACAAATATAAGCTTGCAAAAAATACCTTCATTAAATATTCTTAATAATATCATACAAAGTACATTAAATAAAATAGTTTTGAAATAAAATCGGACTTGGCTAATTTAAATAAATATAAAACTTATTTTTATCGCGCAATTAGTAGGTAAAGGGGTAGGTAGTATTATTTATAAAAAAATGTAATCCCATTAAAATGTATAAATTGGTGTAGGTGTATATATATATATATATTTCATAAATTTTATCAAAAAAGTTTTACTTATCAACCAGACACACAAACATAAAAAAATTCGGAGACCTCTAATATCAGCGGAGTTTATTTTAAAAAATGTTTAAAATTACGAAATACAAACACAAAAAAAAAGTCTAATAAAAAGAAATATGACTGAGCCTTGCAATTTTTTATTTTAATCAATCAATTTTATATCACCATAAGTGATTTATTTTGATTTTCTGA
This sequence comes from Eubasilissa regina, assembly GCA_022840565.1. NCBI lineage: Eukaryota > Metazoa > Arthropoda > Insecta > Trichoptera > Phryganeidae > Eubasilissa > Eubasilissa regina. The sequence goes on along the minus strand of JAINEB010000018.1, from coordinate 14,567,894 downwards.
TTATTAAATTGAAAATGTACCGAATTATAATTATGAACAATATAAATTAAACATGGTTAATGACTGGCGTTCAAGTTTTCTCCCCTAATCTACGTCACGCCTTTCAGGATATTTAAATTCCAGTGTAGTGTTAAATAAATATTTTACTGCTATCGTTAATCATAATGGAAATGTGTGGCGAGATTAATTACCCATTAACTGGCTGAACTTAACACAGACGCGTCATTGGTTGTGTCATAAAAATAATTTTATTTAATTGTATATTTTTGGTGATTAATTTTAATTATTAAATATTTAACGTGGATCGCACTCCATTTTGTCTAATAATTTTATCGTCACCTATTCCTATTTACGGTGATTTAAACAAAAATTACTTGCGTAGATGCTTATTTTGTTATATTTAAATTATGAAAAATTATAATACACGGCTTTAAAAACTTAATAAAATAATCAATTTCAACATTTCGTTCTAATTTGTGGCGAGCTGTCCGATTTAAAACGTTCCATTTTTATGGACAGAAAAGTTAACCAAGCCTTCATCATTACATGAAGTCCTTATTTACTATTAATAAAATAACGATAAATACAATTAGAACAATTTCATTTCATATTGTTTGTTTACTGTTTCTTCAAAATCATATTGTATAGACAACAAATTTGTACTTTTATGAATTTGATAAAATATAAGAAATGTAGACATAAAATATCTAGTTATTACGAAGATAATAAATCATGCAAACTTTGCGAAGTGGTGCTTGATTATTATATATAATATGATGCAGAATAACCAAGATTAGGTATTAATTATTCAATATTTTTAATCCGGTAGGGAGTGCTCCTAGGTTAAAATGAAAAAAATACAATTTACTTTTCTTATTTTCAACAGTTTTGGCTCTGTTTCAAAATGATCGACATTACCATGTATATGGTATAATAATGGATTTTTTGGAAAATTTCAGTCAATTACAACATTTTTCTGATTAGAGCAATAAATTTATAAAGAATGATATTTTATCTAAAGGTTCTCCCAATAATAGCGCCTTTTTGAAAAATTCGCGCCATTCAAAAAATTTAATATTTTTTATTTTCCAACCATGCGATTAGTAAATATGAAACGATACACGAAATAACAATGCGTTATTATTTTTAAAATCATTAAATTATTGTATCAAAAATTTCTTGGTCGTGTAATTTCAAGAAATGCGGATTAGAATTGGCCACCAAGATCGTGTGATTTGACACCATGCTACTTTTTTCTATGGGGATTTTTGAAGTCACTTGAGTATGCTAAAAAATCACAAACAATCAGAAAGATTAAAACGGTGATCCAAAGTGTTATTGCCAAAATAACACCTTAATTATGCAACGATCATTAAATTTCATCGAAAAAGGAAGAGTTTTGTGGTGCGCATTTGTCTTTAATTTAATTCCATACATAATCAGAACATTTGTTCTTTACAATGAGATAAAAATATCTATTTTCAAATAAATAATGTCTTTAATTCAAAAGGTGCTCTTATTGGGACACCTATATCTAAAAGTAGGTATACATTTAAATATTTCATTTAATAAATACGTAAAATATTTTTTAGACAATTTTCTGTTTTAAAAATGAATTTCTTGCTTTATACTGATTAATTTAAATTAATGACACATTTTAAATATCTCGTTATGCTTATCGTTCCGGCTGTAAACATTAATTTATTGCAAATGCTAATAATACACTTGTGCACACATCCAACGCACTCAAATAATAAAACAACACAATCGGGGTATTTGAATATTTCTTACATTTTCCATTATTGTTTCCGGGATTATATTACATTTTCAAGTAAATGAATGCCAATTTGTAGTACTTTGAACTCAGTAACAAGCTTCCCAAGAAAATTAAGTAGAAATTACTAAACTGAAACATAAAAGCGAGGCATTGAGTAACATTGCTTTCAGCAATAGTAAATTTAAATTAGGTACTTATTACTCGGTGAAAACATAAATAACCTTTGTTTACTTAAATTTACCTGCAGTAATTTTTACAAAGCATATTAATTACGTAAAAGAACGCGTAAGCAACAATAAAATGATTTTGGAATAATGTATATTTAACTGATCACCAGGAATTAAGACTGAATGATTGGTGGGTTTCATTTCCAACCAACAATTAAATATTTTATCTACCGCTGAACTCTACAATTAGAAATCCTAAAAAACGATAAAAATAACACAGTGGTAATGGAAGTTCCGAGATAAATTACAATTTCCTTTCTTTGGCTTCAAATTTATGGTCTTATTTGCATGAGGATTTTCACCTCGGCCCATTCTCTGTGTCAAATATTAGTCATTTATTAAACACGCACTCGCGATTAGGCTCTACAGATAGCGGAATTATATTGTTCGCCGCGGGAAGTCCTCGCCTCGTTCCGAAGGATACATTTCAATTGAAAAAACTATTCCTTATCACTGTCATACTTACATTTTTTACATGACCACGTTACAGAGATATGCAAAGAGGTCTTTTCTTTGTCGAGTGCATAAATAAATTGATAACATAACGTAAAATTGTATTTAATACCGCTTTAATTTCGGGACTCGTGCGTAAAATGAATGATTAAACAAAACGAGTTCTTGATAAAACATTCACCATATAATTTCGAGTTGTGAGGTTAACAAACTTCAATTAGCTTTTTTCTATGCGCTTGTCTTGTATCGTGTCTTTTATTACATCGTGAATTTATATTTACCGTTTGATTCATTCGATTTGGAGACACCAAATTTGATAAAGGTGTGGTAGATGAAAATAGAAGAACGACTCTCATCAAATTTGAAGAAGTCGCGGATTATCTGCGGGCTTGATTTGAAAAGATAACTGACGTGATTTATACTTCTCACTCATAGCTACGAATAGATGGGCCGCTATCACAGCACTCCCGCTGGCCGTACCTTTTGACGTGAATTGTTGCCTATTTCGTATATTTCCACCCCGATATGAACTTTTTACGATTCCGATTACGAAATGACAGTTATGCTCCCCCGCCCGCAAGCGAAAAGAGAACGCCGGTCGGGGTGATTTAGTACGGGAGAAATTTCAAAATTAACTGGCAAGTGTGTTAAATTTGTAGCTTTTATGTGTTTCACGCCGCGTCAAGTAACACCGTTTCGTTACGTATCAGGAGGCACCTGCTTTACATATTTTTGTACATACACAAATAAGTTTACCTGACTTGAATTATGTTGGTATTCTGAATATTACACGCTCGCCTGCTTTGTGACTGTAATACGGAGCGAAAGCTCGCTGTTGTGTTATCTGCTAAATACATAATTGGATCTATCACCGCGGATAGATATAGAATAACGTAGTCTATTCGCGGTTTCAATTGTCTTCCAATTTTATTAAAACCTTTGGAAAGTATTGTCGATGAATGTTTGAGATTAAAGGTTTATCTATTTCATAATCACACACAGACACTGAAAATACATTTCAGGTTCTGAAAATACGTCTGAATATCCAGGCGTGCAAATAATTTTCTTTGAATTCACGTCTTAAATTTATCTCGGAATTTAATCACTCTCGTCTCATCATCGTACCGTATGAGAGAAATTTTAATAGAAAAAAAAAAACAAACACGATATGAAAAAATTAAAAACTATCTACATATGTACACAAGAAAATCAATACGGTTAATTATTGGAAAGTAGATTTATCAGAAAAATTTGTAAAATTCACATTTTAATATTTAATAATAATTTTCTGTTTAACTATACAAAAAACTAATAGTTTACTAAATAGCCAAAAAAAGGGTACATTTCTTGGTGACATTAGTTAAGTATTTTTTATTTTTGCCGAGAAGAAATGAAATTATTTGTACATACCTAATCGTTAATTTTAAGTAGTTTAGTTTAGTTTAATTTAAGTTTATTTTATTTTAAGTAATGTGCATAAAGCATGGACTTAGATTATGCTACTAATTACGATGCTATAGAAGTTGAATTCATCGGAAGGCATAGTGTCTGAGAAGCAGGGCTTCAAATGGACCAAAGCAAACACGAACGCCGATCCGATATAATATACATACAAAATATTATAGGGTTTTAATGTAAGTTTATACTTTTTGATCATAAATACCTAAGTTCAAAGTTTCGTATATTATGGACTGTTTCGTTTCAATAAATTTTCATTTCGAGCCTTCACTGGGAATAATTTTATGGATACAGTCTTTCAGGAAGAATATTAATATTATTACTATTATTCTAGGGAATATTTTTAAATTACTCCTTAAATGATAAAATATTACAACAAAAATAACATGAATATGATATGAATAATATGAAACACATAATTAGTCACTTAACATAATTAACCTTAAAAAGTACATTTTCGGGTTTGAATTACTGGCACATTTACTGAAACTTACAAAGTTAATACTTAATACATCAAATAAATATGTAATTTAGATTTATTTTACAGAAATTATAATCATGCCCAGTTTTTATGATTATATGGAGTACACCCCCCTGCTATCTACGAATACGTAACCAAAGTAATATTAACGAAAATTAATCTCTCTTGATTATGCTCCTTCAGATATGCTCAGATATGGTCTAAATCATGTTTCTTTCGTTTCGATATATTTAAAGGTTTGCGTTTGAATTGATTAAAAAATATTTTTACATTACATAACACAATGTTTCAAAATTTATTTAGTCTACTAGATTTATAATTTATTTCGACACGTAAATGTTGGATGTAGCTTATAAGGAAATAAAAAATTTAAGGTTGAAATGAGTTAAACTATTTTTAAAATAATCATAGCGGAATACCTATGAAAGTCGTAAAAAAAACTGAATATAACGCAATTGTTACAATTTGAATCATATTTTATTACTTGTAAACAGTGTGATGCTAAATAACTGATAAACTCATTTTTTTCAATTTCTTTACTTGACCGCTTTTGGGAACACATATCAAACAGATTTTTGTTGTAAAGTTGCATTTTCGGAACATAGTTCTGCGGTATTGTAATACAAATTAAATTAATCAACTAGAAAGATATGCAGAAAAAATGTATCTAGTTTTTTTTCTGTATACCTTTCTATTTTTATTAATTTAATTTCTATTAGACTCATTTTCGTTTTTCAAATAATCTGGTTGGATTTTTTATAGGTCATCTCAATTTCAAACATTTTCATTAAAATGACATTCATCTTCCACATTGGTCTCTCACAATCACTCCCACTCTGTTGATTATATTCTTCCATTTGTCTCGGCATCATGCAGTTCAGAGGGTCGTCATTAGAGAAGCTTCTGTTGCCTTTCCACTCGGTTGGTTCAACGTGTAGGAGATATTCCTCTCCGCTCTTCAACGTGGCCTACAATAACAAGCTTTTCCTAGATATCTTATCTAAAGAGAAGACAAATGGTTGATAGCCTATCCTTGATGTATAATTTCTGTTGAATGGACATGTTTCTTTGTTTGACCGTCCATGGTATGCTCAATGCGTGTCACCAGCGCCACATCTCAAAGGCATCCGTCTTCTCTTCCTTACTTTCAGAGATCATTATTCAACACAGTAACGTCACTATTAAAATTAAGCCCTAATACAAAATGGAAAAAAGGCTCCCTGTATATTTATATTGTTTATAAAGTATTATAAAAATATCAAGTACTACAAAATAACAATAGCAGTATAAATTGTGTCATATAATTTTTGCAATTTTACAACAAAAAAATGTTTATTGGAATTCCTTTGTACACATGTAAGTGCACAAAATCCTTGTTACGCTTTGCCAAAATATTTATCTAATGGGGATTCCTAACCCGACATTATATTAATTGGGTAGTACTATATAAATCTATAAAATTTTCAGGTGTTTTCCTAATTAATGCACGTGGGAAAAAAAATATCCACGTCTTGCTGTGGTGGATTTTAAAAATACAAATTAAGTGTATGTCTTTCTAATGAATACATTTAATTAGTATTTAAAATATCACAGATCTATGTTCTGAATAATTACAACTTCACAATAAGAATGTGTTCTCCTTAATGATTTTAAAAATGATTAATCGAATTTACGCGGGAAAAAATATCGATACACAATATTGTAAGACCCCTATCTAATGTGATCCCCAACGACATTGACGTACTTATGCCACTGATTCCACAATGTATAGAAATATTGAACGCTTCATACAAAAATATGTGAAATCAAACATTTAAAAAATCATTAATGTTTCATTATATCGCTTTAAGTCCTCTCAAAATATCTCAAGGATTAGCTATTTCGAGTAATTGTGCAGTAGAACACCGCCATTATGCCGTGGCGCTATATGTAGTGCAGCCCCCACTCCTTGCAAATGGCGTCAGCACAAGAATATTAATTACAGGGCGCTATCAGCGCGTACATCTCCCGCGCAATCCTATTTGCATAATCCGCCGTGTGGGAGGCTACCTGCAGCGGACAAAGCGGACTAATTTGGAATTAAAATGGTATCATTTTGTAAAATAATAACAAAAGAATGGCGGCGCTGAGGCGCGGGCGCGCGCACTTTCCCGTGTCGAATTCGGCGGGAAGGGTCCGTTCCATATTTAAAAATTTGTTCGCGTTTTCTTTATTACCTTCCGAGCTGATGTAAAAATTATAATGAAGTATAATTCAATAATGTTTTAACCCTTTCGAGGTGTATTAAAAGTAGGTTTAATTTATTGTAAAACAATTTTTATGTTTGATTTTGATAATGTAATATTTCATTATTTTAAAATATATCTGAAATATTTGAAAATTAGATTTTTTTGGATCATATTATGTTTTTTGAAATTTAAATGTGGAACTATAATATATTTTTGAATAAAATTAATTATTTTGAAATCTTTCAATGCACAATCGCCAAGAACTCAATGAAAGGTCTATATTTAAAATATGTATTCAGAGTGTATATCTGAATAAACACTGACACTTTTCCGTAGACCTGCACTTTCATAATTGTCATCAGTCACTAATAGTTTCCATTCCGTATAAACACTATCCATAATCTTCAGGATAACGGATATTTCATCTGATTTTGCATTCGACGATTCATCCACATTCACATCGTTATGTACGATAAAATATCAAACAAATATCAAGTAAAATGTAATAAGAAATACGTAATCAAAAAATAACAATAAACACTGACTGGTGTAAAATCCGCCGTGTAAAATAGTAATTTGTATGTATTAGGTAATCCCATAAATAATGCGGAATTTTTATATTTCTTTTATGTATCAAAATGAAGATAAACAAAGTCTTTTTTTTTATCTAAAATATACTCTCTTTCATTTTCTACAATGCTCTTTCATCTTTATGGTAAACTTGCAAGGCCTCTCTTTTGAAATTTACTCGTCCGCGACGAAAAATACTCCATCAGTACTGTTCAGACCTCGTCTACAGAATTCATATTTTTTCAGATTCATATTCATATCCAGGTATCGATGAATGGTTGAATGACCAAATCCAAGCTATTACAATGAAATTTTGTTCCATTAGGGTTTACAGGACGTCCTCGTTGAGCTTTACAGATTTTCCAGGACGAGGCTCGTCTTCTGGCTCGGAATTTCTGGAACCACCGTCGACATTGTCTTATGCTTATTGTCCGATCCCCATATACTGTATCAACTTTCCGTTTCGTTGTTGTCTCATAAAGTAAAATATGCCGAACATGCTCTATTGTCACTACCATTATAGCTTTGAAAAAATAACTGTTCAAGTCGAACTGCACTCTTCAAAACCTGTACTAAGAATAAGTAACTATTTGCTATAAAAGTAGGTAGTAATTTTATCTGATGCAGGTAGTTTATCTCATCTCCCTTCGACTATTAATACATGTAATTGAGAAAACCGCATTATTTATGGGATGATCCAATACATATTTACAAATAAATATATAAAAGATGCAAAACTTTCAGATTAATGCCGTAATATTTTATATTATAAATAAATATCTACATTCTCTAAGTATAAAATGGTTTACTTTGTGCAGACACAGTCCAGAGAGGCTAGTTTAGTTTATTTCTGTAATCTGCAGTGCCGTATATATGTCAAATTCAATATTATGTCAGATTACTACTTCATCCGCCTTTTTTGAAATATTATATAAATAATCAATGATTTTGATTCAGAGTCTCTAAATTTTAGAACTAATTATCATTCTCTAGAACTAAAGGTGTAAATAACATATTTGTTATAAATACCTAATTTCATTTTTAATTTATCTTGAATATTGCTTAACAGGATAATTTGATACTATTCACGTTTTCAAAATTGTTGATATTAAAATCAGTCGCGAATATATATACTTTTCAACGTATTGCATTAATTTCATACATTTAACTATACACACAACAAAATGTATCAATTAGAAAAATATACAGGTAAAATCAACACCGCGATTCGAACCAGGAACTCTTCCTATCCGGAGAAATAGGCTGACCATTACACCATGTCAACATAGTAAGTTAACGACAAATTTTTGAACCTATATTTTCAAATTGATACATCATAATGGTCAACGCATTTTCCCGGATAGGAAAAGTTCCTGGTTCGAATCACGGTAACAACAAAATATTTTTTCGATAAATTGATTTTATCCGCATATCTTTTGAATTGACACATTTAATTTGTATTAAAAATATCACAGAATTATGTTCTGAAGAACTGCAACTTCACAATAATAATGTGTTCTCCTTAAAAATATTTTCTTAAATTGGTGCAAACAGTCCTAGTTTTAAAATGATGATTATATTTATTTTCGTTTATCGAAGTGTAAATACGAATTCTTTAATTTTTGCTTAAATGAAATGCATAAAAGATTACTACTGCCAGTGCCAGTCCAGCGAACTTCTCACGTAATTAGTACATAATGTATTCAGCTAACGAAGTGGGCATAGACCGTCCTCAAGTAAAAGAATCTACAAATAATTGTACCGAAAGTAATAAAATGCAAGCAGGGCTGCGAGCTATTGCATTATCACTCTGCCACCGTAAAATGCAACAAGGGCTCGCGTCGTAAAACCATTCCGATATCACAATTAAGTGGAATAAAAGAAATCCCCCACCAACCTCGGACCTGGAGGTTGCGGCCACGGTCGCTTAAATGATTTAATGACCGGCTGTTCCTGAACCGTCCTCCGCTCGCTCTCTGATATAATTCGCTAAATTTATTTTCCTAATTACCGGCTGCGAGTGCCTGCACTGGAAATAATTACGCACTGGGACTGACTACAATCGTCCTCCAGCATTGTATTTCCATAGATGCACCTGAATCCAATACTTTATTAAGTCATTCGTCCTCCAATGTCGTATTTCCACAGATACACCTGAATTCAATACTCTTTATTAACTTTTTCATCCTCCAGTGTCGTATATTTACAAATGTACCTGAATTCAATACTCTTTATTAACTCATTCGTTCTTCAGTGTCATATATTTATAGGTACACCTGAATTCAATACTATATATTGACTCATTTGTCTTCCAGTATCGTGTTTCCACAGATATACCTGAATGCAATACTCTTTATTGACTTATTCGTTCTCCAGTATCATATATTTACAGGTATACTTGAATTCAATACTCTTTATTAACTCATTCATTCTCCAGTGTCATATTTTTACAGATACACCTGAATTCAATACTCTCTATTAACTCATTCATTCTCCAGTGTCATATATTTACAGATACACCTGAATTCAATACTCTTTATTGACTCATTCATCCTCCATTGTCATATATTTACAAATACACCTGAATTCAATACTTTTTTTGACTTATTCGTCATCTAGTGTCGTATTTCCATACATACACCTGAATTTAATAAAATTTTAAGTTTTAAATTTATATGTTAGTTATAATAAATACTTACACAAAATACTTTGTTTAAACTATTATTTATTGATTATTCAACATGTTTCGATTCCTCTGGTATCTTCTTCAGGAAATAACGTATACTGAAATTAAAAATACAAGCATAGATAAAAACAAAACTATATAGTGGTGAATAAATAAGAATTAATATTAAAACAAATTTAAAGGGTGACTATTTACAATGAGAATACAATATTTAGCTTGCTATTAACACTTTTTCTTATTTCTATAATTTCATATCTATCTAACTGTAAACCCTTGTTAACATCAAAAGAATGGTTTGTTTCCAAAAAGTGATTGGAAAATTCTGAAAAGTTGTTAATATTTTGGCATATCAAGTACTCCTCAATTCTAATATCAAATTTTCTGCAAGTTTCACCTGAATAAAAGAATTGCAATCATTGCAAATTAATTTGTAGACCCCCGATTTTTTTTAAGTAACGTCCGTATCCTCGTTATTTAATATATAATTATTTAATTTGTTATAGTGTAAAAAGCTGGTTTTATAGAATTTAGGATATTTTTTATAATTGAATTTGAAGTAAGATTTTATAAAAACACGATTTTTCTACACTGCTTTTCACTGTCAATAATTATTATTTTTTGATTTAAGTCCTGAATTATTGAATAAGAGAAACGGTAATAATCGAAGTGATCGACACCGCTCATGTATTTCACAACTGCCAAAAGACAATATGCACATTTCATTTTTTATACCATTATTTTGTTTTCTTTTGATTATCCATATTTCTTTGGAAACATATGCAGTGGTCATAATATGGACATCCTACATCCTTGGTATCCCTCAATTTTATCACTGAAACTGGAACTGAATCCTTGTATATGAATTCGCCGAGATACAGTTTTTATTTTTGTATACGAATCCTTTTTGAGATTCTTGTATATGGGAGCAGTCCAGTTCACCTACAGACATGAAATCGTCCAGCACGGTAGTTGTAACACCTTGAATACGATCTAACTGGTAATTTATATCAGCATTAAAATCTTCTACCGAACATTCTACGATGTTGTATTCATCATCTGATGACTCCCAGCCAACTAGCACCTTTTCAATTTTATCCATGGTCCTATCCATCCCTAATTTCTATGTGGTAAATATTCTCTCATAACCTTCCAAAGGGTTAAAATGTAGGATAGTGATGGTAGTTGTAATTTGTCAAGTTGTTTTGCTCTATTATAGTCCGCGGAAATAGGTCGCTATAACTTGGAAAACGTCTAAGAAAATGAGCTTTCACAGTGTGTCTATCTCCCCTGCGTTATCTCCCGCCCCCACATTATAGTTGATGGCCCTACATTATAGTGGATGGCCCCGCGTTATGGTGGATGGCCCGGGGCCTCGCGGTGGCCCGGAGGCGCGCCCGTCACAGGCGAGTGACAATGCCTTATTTGTCCGTCTCGAGTCCGTGTCCGCCGAACCTGCGTTCCTAAGCAAACAACATAATGACACGATTATCAACTTATTTATATGACGGCACTTATCATAAGAATGCGTTTTTATGAGGTCCTCGGGAAATTTAATCGAATGGAATTAATCGAATTAATTTATTCATGTCGACGGAATTTCACAAGGATATAAATATGTAAGGAACACGGGTGCAGCAAGACGCGGACGGTCTATTGTGTCTGTCGACTGAACGCTGTTATTACATCTTTATAAAATAATCCACTCTGTCAAAATAATACACATGTATAAGAATCTCATGTAAAATATGTTAACAGTTTGACAACACGAATCCAATTTTCGATCTAATCTTTCTTCCCTTCTCACTGCCTACTAAAAATGTTATCTGAGCTTTGCTTAGAATACGATTCACGTGATTATTTTTTGGACACTTAATTTAGTGTAAAGTTTTCGAATGCGTGCTTTCAATCAATTTTATTATGAAAGGTCCATTCAAACATAAAGCATTTCTTTAAAAAATAATGTCTAAATATATTTTAATTAAATAAATAACAAAAAAAATAATAATTGCGGAACCGTATTTAATCTTTTTTACAATATAATTATCTTTGGTATACCAAATCTCGATATATTTCCATATAAAGACGATACATTTTGTTTATTAATTTATTATAAAAGGTTCAAACAAAAATGTGTGTCTTTCACAAATGAATATTTTTGTATTGGTTATTAAATATATCGTTCTCAAAATAGTCAAAATTCACGTTCTGTCTCTTATATTGCAATATCCAAAAAAGGATAAAAGCATTGAATTATTTAAAAAAAATGTATAAGATTACCTAGAGAAATTTAAAAAATTTATAATAAAAAATAAAATAAATTATAACTCATGTGTATATATTTTTAATAATTACTAGAAAGGAGCCCGTAAAAGCTGACCGAATTTTTAAGGCAGTCGTCGGCACTTATTTATGTTATGAAATATAGTAATAAATAATCAGAGAATGTCTTAGGTCGATTGGACCCAATCAAGTTTTGCGCTCTCGGGACATCATGCATAGTAAAAAATCTCTTGAAAATTGAACGTATCGTTTGCTCCATTTTCATTACATTGATCAAATGTTTACTATTTAATTAATTGCTTCATTTTGAACTCGCGTTTCATGGAATCGGCTAAAAAATAATCACCTTATGTTGCAGATTTTATGTTGTTATAATTTAATTATCTGTTATGTTATCCAACTGTCAAATGTGTCCGCCTGCCATTTAGTGGAAATAAATATTTTTTATCCTGGATAACCTTATAAACTTTTAAAATGTTGTATATTTGATTTATTTCAAATACTTTTAAGATACTATTGATATATTATGAACTTCAACTTTTCAGCGTGTGATTAGTTTTAAAAGTATAATAATTACCAGCCCTTAAACACAAATAAATACTTTTAAAATTAGCAATATTAACTTGGTGGTTAAAATTCTTATTTTTTATTTATTATCTTAGTTTTATTAACCACAATTGAGTTTAAAAAACATCTACCGGTTTCGGAAAATACCTTTCCCTTCTTCAGGATGTTACAACTAACTAAAATATAGCATTGTTTTTTTTTTTAAATAATTGTTGTTTTTTTTTTTAAATTAAAAAATAGATTTTGGTGAAGAAACAATGCTATATTTTTATTAGTTATGACATCCTGAAGAAGGGAAAGGTATTTTCCGAAACCGGTAGATGTTTTTTAAACTCAATTGTAATTAATAAAACTAAGATAATAAATAAAAAATACAAATAAATATGCTGAAATCCATAAAAAATGATGAATATGAGAAAAATATAAACGTTTTTGCTGTTGACATAAAATAAACAGTGATCACCTGATGATGGACCCTGCAGTGGAATTCGAAACATCGGCCAGAATGGTCAGATATACACGGATGATTAGCTCAGAAAACTGTACAATAACAGTAACCAATAACATGGTATTTATATTACAAAGTTTCTAAAACCATAAAAAGTTGCTCCGATATCAATTGAGATCCGCTGATTGATTGAGATCTGTTTGCTGAAAGTAGTGAGACAGAGTGACATTTGGTAGCACAATGACAAAAGTGAAAATTTGTTCATAATCCCCACGGTGTTAAAATTAACCATTCTTTTGGTAAAATTAACGAGATAGTTCATTTCATGAACCACCGGTATTTTATAACCAAGCTACATATAAATATAAACATGTGACCGAGTTTAGTTACACGAGGGAAAGTTAATTTTAATTTACAATTTCACAGCTGGAATGGCGAATGAATACCATTATTTTGTTTGTCCTTAAACTCTTCTCGATATAAATTTTAATTAATCTCAAAGTAAATTTTCTTTCTAAATTACTTTTTTAATCATAGATACATCATTTTAGTCATATATGAAAAAGTTTTGTATGAAAACGATGAATATAGAAGACATGCAGTGAGTCCACTTATTGACATATGTACAACATTAAAAAATTTGAAAGATATGGATTTTCATGGGTGAGAATGGTGAACGTTATATTTATATAAAGTGATCACTTAAGCCAGCCGAAGACAGGTCGTAAGTCCTGTAATTACTCATACTTCTATATATTTCCATTAAATATTTAAAAAAAATAGCTTCGTCTCTATGAGATATATATTATTCGTTTAATATTTTAGTTATGAAACAACATTTTATACGATGTTTACAAAGTAAGCTGTATATACGCTGAGAAGTAAGCCACAATAAGCTGAAAAAAAATTTAATATTAAAATGTTAGTATGTATTCAATTATTTTTTTACTGATTTACTGTAATTGAGCCAATTTCAATACATTTTATTATATAATATTCTCATTCTATAATATTATTGTATTTTTTCTATAAAATAAAAATTTTACTTGATTAATTGCACAAATCACCATTGAATGGTGGATTGCCCATGTAAAAGAAGAAGAAGAAAGACAACAATTTTTTAAATACAAACTGCTATTAATCTTGGTAAAAATTATAATATGGAATTACAAAATGTGAAAGATTTGAACTTATGGCACTTTTTTCAATGATAATTCAAATTTTTCCGTTTTTTACGAAAATGTCGGTTTTTACTATTCATTTATATCATAAGTTATACACTAGATTTGACGTTTTTATTATCTATTCAATTATTACTTAGATAGGATCTTTATACTCATTTAAAACTAATAAATTGAATGTTATTTGCCACAATTAAAATAATACAAGTATTATAAGAAAGACCGCAACCGTTAGATGCATTTTCTGCGTGCTACAAAATTATCTTAATTTTGGTAAATTAATGCATAAACGAAACATATTTTCATATAACCTTGAAGCCAAGATTACGAAAAAAAATCTCAATTGTAACAAATTAACAAAATATTTAAAATTAATAGTAAAATCATTCAATTTAGAGAATATATTACCAATTTTCGACTTTTTTTAAATACTTTGTTTTAGTGAAAACATACGTTTTTAAACAGTATATTATATTTACTCAAATGCTTTAAGGCTTCGGATACTATTTAAAACTAAGTTTTATATCAAAAACACTAATCAGTTTTTAAATAATATATTTTCAGTTTTATAAAATATGATAATTTTAATTTTTCAACGAACTTCAATACGCTGCTCGATCCGGCCATGACGGTCGTGAATCCGCGCTATTATTATGTTCATTTAAAAATTTCGAAAATATGTGAAAACATATATTTTACCCATGGTATGAACTAGTTCACAACATGTATTCACAAGATTAGTAGCAAATTTTATAAATTTGATGTTTTTTACTGATTTTAAGAAAAAACGACGTTTTCTTGATACGTGTATGTGCTTTGTTTGATTTTAAAACATATTCATATATACTTCTAAAAATTGTTTAATTTTCGATAGATTAATTCAAATGACAACACTCATTCCATAATATTAATATGAAAAGCTTGGATAAGTCATGGATAAGCCTATAGACACGAGTCATGTTTGAACCTTCCTCTCTTGCATGATTTACGTAACAAATAACGTCATTAATTATTTCTCTGGAACTTATACTAATTTAACTATTTACCTCGTCTTGAAAGTATATAATATCTCGAAACTGAAAAAATGAAAGCTCGCCCTTTAATAATAAATAAATAGGGTACCATGAATATTCCATAATTACATATTTTTACAATTAACTTTTAGATTAAATACCTACTATAAAAACAATATCATTAATAATTAAAAGCGTTACTAATTTATACAAAATTCAATCAAATACCGGAAATACTAGACCAAAAAAGGTTGTACCACCAGTTCTATTAAATCCAACTAATAAAAAACGTACTTTAAAATAGTGTCACCGCTTTTCATATCGGTTCTATCGTGGGATTTAATGTGAGTTAGTCGGTAATGGATTTCAATTTCACAGAAGAGTAAATTCAATTTACTATTCTGGAGCAAGTTTCACGGATAGGCAGACTGTACACACGAATAACACATCGGTTTAAACACAGATAAATCTTAGAATTGCTGGTATCAACTTGTATTATATTATGATCACATTCCTGATAGTATTAAGGGTTCATAATGAACAATCGGAAAATAATCTGATTAAAAAAAAAGTTCTCCGTTGATTTGAAACCAAATACCATGGGGAAAATTCATGAATTTTTTGTGTGCAATGTTATCAATTATAAATTCTCATGGATTATGCGAGAATCGTAATGCATCAAAAATAATTTTATTAACTGATATTAAAAATAAATCGAACACATTTCTTCCAGCATTAGCCGCAAGAATCAGGTAGATTTCGTATGTGTGTAAGTGTTTTACTTTTCTTCTTCTAGGTCCAAATTAAAGGAATTACGATAGTTTTTGAATAGCCGCTAGTTTGAATGAAGGTGACGAATAAGACTAATTAACGAACTTAGCGAAAATATCTAGTAGATCCATTATTTAAAAAAATTCAATTGAATTTAGTGAGTGAAACCGGCACAGTTCAAACATATGTATTACATATATAATTAAATAAATATGGCAAAATGATAAACGCGTTTTCTCGAATATTTTTTCGAAAGATAAAATTTTTTCTGAATATTTTTATAATTGATTAATTTAATTAATATTAAAAATATCATAAAATTATATTCTGAAAATGCAACTTCACAATAAAAATGTATTTTCATTAAAAATATGTACTTGTATGAAAACTGATCGTAAAAGTGGATTGAAATTTTATGTCAGTTGCAACATGAGACGCTACTGTTTCTACCGATGTGTAATTAATTCAAACCGTAATAATAAATTAAAAAAAATCGTAAATACACAACACTCTTAGCTTTATACCAGACAAGTATTGGGAAACTTTCAAGTATTTAAAAAACCGAAATAGTGTTTTAATTTTCAAATTTCAAAAAGTTTTCAGTATTTTAATGATTTTTTTCAATACGTCTGCACAATATTTATTTCAATTAATGCTATAGGTATCTTTAAATGGAATTGATAAAAACATCAAAATTTTGTTCACTGAACCTCGCGAGTCTTAAAACACAATTGAAAATTTTTACAAAGGATATTGAATTATTATTCGGTTATTGTTCGTTCTGACTACAGGTACGTAATTTACACCTGCTGAAGCAATAATTAAACCACGGAGTCGAACGGAACATCCGTTTTATTTCACCAAGGAACCAGGTGACCGGGCGCAATCTGGATAACAATAAATAATCATTATGGGACTAACTCTGCTAAATTATTGCAATGAGCTGTTTTGCAATTCGGAACGAGTCACAACCATGTTGTTTCTTGGGGAATAATTATTTTACTGTGTAAAATGTTGATTTAATAAATGATGACTCGAGATTATCTGATATTTGTATTTTTATAATTTATTATTATTATATTATGTATCATGTCACAATTTATTATATTATGTATCTACTGTTTGTTTCTCATAAATAAAAAATAAAATTATATTTTTTAATGCTTTGTAGAAGGAAATACGTCGTAAAGAGCGCAAAAACAAAAACTCAATATCTAATCAGAGATTTAAACCAATTCTATTCCCCTTGAGCATTGTATTTCAATAATACATAGATCAAATATATAAACATGAACTAACGCAAATTCCTTGTGTCAATATTTGCATTTTCGTGTCACCCGTGTGATCATTTTGGTATCATTTACGCAATCAAATAGCTCTGAGACTTGTTTTAAATATATGATTCGATTGGAATAAAAATTTAAACACAATTAATGTAAAAAATACGTCTTGATTACACAAAGATTTAATTTTTGGAGGTTAAATAATTTGTTGTTGCATAAATGTATCATAAACGATCGGATTTATGTTTCCACAAATAATGTTTGTAGAATGCCCCTCGTCCCGCAACTAATGTTCCAAACCCCTCTCCAATATGCACACTTTATTTCATGTCTATTAATTTACTGATCTGTGGTTATACACGAACACGTATAAAGAATAAAAAAATAAACATTTTAATTCATAAAATATAATTATAATAGTAGAAATCTGAAAACTTTTAGTCGCCATAATAATTGTTCTTCTTTTAAGAATAAGTTGTTTATAATTGTATTGTCCTAAGCGTTCATAATAAAAATGTATCAAATAAATCTGCTCCCCGATAACTGTGCTTATTTTCACAAATATTCTACCATAACAACACAGAGAACTGTCACATGTCGTGTGATTAGACTGCGTTGACCTTGAAACCCACGCACTTTTGAACTATAGCAGTAATTATTAAATCTTGTTTAGGTACTCTTCTAAATTGTCAATTTGTAACACAATTTTATGATTACTTTTTCTTAGTGTTTCTAACTTTTCTATCACAAAAAAAATCTATTCTGTAATATATTATTCTCTTAATTGCATTTAAAATGTTTTTACATTGTACCTTTAATGTCATACTTGGACTGTCTATTAAGGTTGTTTAATAATCTGTTCATTTTATGCATATTTAAAATAAATTTATATTTTCGCTCTAAGCGTTTGTAGGCTTTTCTTAAAGTTATAAACATTACAATATTTGTTTACTTCATGTTTCCTTTTATCAATCCCATATTTTAAATACTAATTAAATGTATTAATTAGAAAGATATACATATAAAATTAATTTCATAGAAAAATATTGTTGTCAAAACAAAGTAGATGGCTTTTAAATAATAGAACGATAAATGTATTAATTTGAAAAAGTGTAACTTATAGGTTCGAAAATTTGTCGTCAAAAGCACTGTCGCTGTAGCATAGTTGGATAATGCCCCGGATTGGAAAGAGATTCAGGTTCGAATCCCGGTAGCAACAATGTTTTTTGATAAAATTGATTTTATATGTATATCTTTCTAATTAATACATTTAATTAGTATTTAAAATATCACAGACCTATGTTCTGAATAATTACAAATTCACAATAAGAATGTATTCTTAATAATCCCATATTTATCTATTTAGATTGCTTTATTCATATTATAATAACTTTGTATAAAGATCTATCAATTTATAATAGCACGTAATATCCATAATATTTTATTTACATGCATGTCTCAATATATCTTCACCACGAAACATGATTAATATATGAATATATTAATTGGTATATTACATTTTTGAAAAACTTTAATTCGCCGCCGTAACTTCATTATTTGTTTCCGCTAATTTGAATACGCATTTCGATCTTTAATGCGGATATGTTACGGGTCCCGGTACCCCGCGGGGGGCAGGTGAGCCGAATTAGGGCACCCGGGGGCCCAAACGGCCGCCCGCAGACCGCTGCGCGCGCACGTCGCCTTCGGATACACTTATGAGCATAAAATATTGGGATACAGACCCTTAAAGGAATCGCCATTCATCCTTTAAAATACCAAAATATGTAGAGTGTTACAGCTACTATAGCAACGTAATCAAAAGGTACATCTCTTAATGAAACTGCACTGTGACTTGATTGTGTTAGTAGCGGTTCTACTTGCTTTATTTTTCGTATAACTATTGAGGGAATTTTAAATTAAAAAACGATTTATTAACTTGCTACTATTTTTAATATTTACAGCAAAAACATTGTGGTTAGTCATTTTTAATTAAATTTATATAATATACTTTGTATTTAACCACATGAATTTTATATGGTTAAAAACATAAGTAAATTAAAATATAGCAAACCACGGGACCAGGTAAACCAGATACTGGAACTTGATCATGTTAGAAGCCTTAATAATCGAGGAGTGCACTCGAGAAGATGTATGAATGTGGATGAGGTAAGAATTGTGTGTCAGGACTAAAGAGTATGGCGTTCTATTTTCTCTATCTACCCACCAGGAAAACGGCGTGATGGTCGAACACATTGAATTACCGTATTAGCCTGAATATAACGCGATATTTTTTACTCAAGATATTTTTCTAAAAAAAACATTCGCGTTGTATTCAGGGTTTGGGTCATGTTCAGATGAGCTCAGCCAAGCCTTTGTACCTATCCTAAAGATGCGTGATTTTTTAGCTCATTTCTATTAAATACATTTTCACATAAAATCTTATTTTACAGTGTTGAGCGCAAATTTCTCTGTAATGAATCTATATTTCGTACAAGACAGGAGTATGAGTTCATTAAATCTTCCCACTCGGTGGTGTTACGATATCTCACTCGGTGTTCAGCCCTTGCATTAGCGGTCTGTGTTGGGCAGTTCCACGTCCAGCCGGCAAACTGATCCATCACCCCGTGACCCCGGGTGACGTCAGGCGTCAGGTGCGCGCGCCAGCCCGCATACTCCTTATCACCGTTTGTTTTGATAGCTTTTATATGCACAATTGATCACTATCGTATTAAGAGCGGTGTAATCCTTTCGAAACGGTACTGCTTGCTCGAGACTAGTATAAAATGTTAATGGCGGTTACCGGTTACAACTGTCCGTTTAATTAAAACCATAAAGAGAAATCTTCACATATTTTTATAACCGTTTAACAATATTAAATTACGATACCATATTATAGGTAGGTGCTTTTGTCATTACATATAATCATCGAAAATTGAGGGGAATTTTTCCCAATAAATTAATCAGCAAGTGCGGAGACATACCCTGAGCACCTCGGTCATTAGACCTTAAACCGTGTGACTTTTTTTTGTGGGGATACCTTAAGTTAAGAGTCTACAGTAATCCTCGAACAATTTAGACCCTACAAGAAATATTCGCCGTGAAGTTACTGCCATTGAACCAACGCTTTGCTCTCGCGTGTTCGCAAACTTTAGAGTGCGATCGCAAGAGTGTGTTGAGATAAATAGACAGTATTTAGACTTTATTGTTTATAAAATATAAAATCCGCATCGTTAAACCCCATTTTGTATAAATAAAATATGAGAATAACATTAGTTTTTTTTTTTATTAAATGTATTTATTAGAAGGGTGTGTTATTTATATATTCGCAAAAATTTCTAATTGATATTATAAATCTTTTCTTACTTATGCAAGTATGTCAAGAAATAAAATTTGATAAATAATATAATTATGTAGGTTGAATTCATTTCTATAGGCACATTATTCGTAACATAATCGCATGGAATCTACCCATATTAATATTTTTTCTTAACCTTAATTTATATTTTTAATAGCTGAACGTTATAATGAAATGATTTTAATTAAATTAAAGAGTTGAATCAGATAAAATATGATTGTAAATCATCAAGAAACAAAGTGTTTCTCAACATTTATTTACTATATCATTAAATCTGACATTGGTGCCGTCGTACTCGGCCGCGCATTGAATAAAATAAAATATGCGGCATTATCTATCATTCATAAAGCCTGTCTTAGAGTTGTTCGATACTAATCCGGTGAAAACCACGGAGAAATATGTAATAAAGTTGAATAATACCCGTGTTTTATTGCCATATCAATGGCCTTGTCACTGTATCGGCCTATTAAATATATAACTCCTTATTCTGACCGCTGAACTAACAAGGTTATACAGTCTTAATTTAATGTCTCGCATTTTATTTATAATGACTAATAAAAGGACGTTATAAATTAAAGTAACACAACCTTATTTATAAAATATTTGATATCTCTTTGTTTTTGTTTACGTTATCTGTTAAAAGTTCAAAAAAGTAACTTGTAAAAATGTTAACAATAAAAATTTGGATAATTATTTTATTAGAAATAAAACAACGGTGTAATTGTGATTAATATTACTGGGCATAGAGGTCCCGGACGTTTTTTGACTACAATCCTTCCCAGTCTTCTGCTGCATCCAAGACTACTTAAAGTATTAATTATGTGATTAATATAACAGCTTAACAAAATATATTAATCTTAATGTAGTGATGTTTTAACTTATTCATACAATGTTTATTTTAAATAGGTTTGGTTTATTTCTTTACAACACTAAGAATTTATTTAATATTTATTATTTCTGTCAGTTTGGTTGTTATTATTTATTTCCAAAAGAAAAAATATGAAACCTATCTCGACGATTCGACAACATAAATTATTTTTGGTATCGGTTTGTACTGGTTGCATAATAAATTTGATATCAACTAATTGGACAAGTCGTGTCACTAAACTGTCGTACCTACATTGTATCTCGGTTTTTTCACAGCCGTAAAAACCCTCGGGTAATGTTCTCAAATCAATATTACACAAAATATTGACTCAGGGCTCTATGTAAATAAATATGTAGGTCATTTATAAAAATACCGACGTTTTAACCTCTGTATTTGGAAAAACTTGCGCGTGCATTGCCACCGATTACTAGTATCTATCTACAAATTAAATATATTGATTTATGACATACCATTTTTGATCCATTTGGCACAAGCAGTTAATAATTAGTAATAATAAAATCACAATCGTGAAACATACCTATGTATATATGCACGTTCCATGTAGTTACACAAATCGGTGAAATTGAATTGCAACACAGATGATTTTTATAGTTAGATCGTGATTTTATTTTTTCATTCCCTGTGTGGTCAATAAATACGCTAGTGTACGAATTAATGCATTTTATGTCTATGTAAAGCATACATTTACAGATTTGTTAACCAAAATTTATTCAAGTAGATTTTTATCTAACATTTAAACAGTTTTATTTTTTTCTTCATATCAAAAATACGTATATGAGTGATCATTGTTTTTAAAAATGTTTTTCACTCGCATGATAATCTTGTATAATATTTTTATCAATTTTCTTTAAGAAACGACCATCTTTTGCATCGCGCGTTTTGGTTTTTTTTTGGCATCGGAACAGCGATATGTAAGAAAAATTTTGAGGTTTTGGTACGTTGTCAGTAATCATTGAACAAATATAAAGATTCTCGTACTAGCAAAATGTAAAGAAGGTAATACGGAAAGGTATAAACTAGGTACGTTCCGTTGTTTCAGGTGGTACTTTCACGTACCTTCGCGTGAATTTCACACATTTTATGAGCGTACTCGATGTGAGTACACCGCTTGGCTTATACGACGCATAGTTTGTTTCGAACGTGAGTTATAAACGCCGCCTGCGAAGTACTAGCAAACTTTTTATTATTACGAACGTACTATACATCACATCTTCAAAACTAAGAGGAACATTTTACAGCGTAAACCACCTAAGGCAAGACATTACTCTATAACGAATCGTTATGTTAGCACCATATTTAATTTTCCTAAAGTAGCCAATTTTTTTGTAATAATTTTTTTTTTCAAGACCTTCGCGCATACAACTACTTCAAACAATTTTTATTTACTTTCTAAAGAAGCTATGTATATTTATTATTATTTTGAAAAATGATGTGCTACAATTTTAACACAAAATACATTTTATTTATTCATTCAGAAGAAGAAAAAAATTAATGTTAAATATAAATCAAAAGAAAATGAAATAAATAATTGAGTTATATTAAATATCTAACACATTTTATGTAGGTAGATAAATCTAAAATGTGAATATAACTATATATATATATATATATATATATATATAAACTTGGTTAAATATGAAAAACCAATCATAATAAAATAAATACTATTTTTAAGTGCTTTTATCATACATCTTACATCATCAAATAAGCACATTATATAAGAAAGGTATAATTTAATTATTTACATAATAATGTTTACACCAAAAACATTACCTGTTGTATTTCAATGTAATATTTGTACTACATAATAACCAAAATACCATAATCATAATATAGGCGAACTAATAACCCTCATAAAATATTGAGATCCACCTTGACTATCACATTAATAATAGTGTTATGCCAATGTCGAGACTTATACGAACTGCATAATCGGACTTAAATTATGAATCAGCGCATTTAAACACCAACGAGTACTTAATTTTCCCCTAAGCACAACGATACGGTTCAAACAAATTGCATCCTCCACGGAGGCACGTTTCGGCCTGCCGGGATATAAACCCGTCTCCCGCAGAGTAAAAGGTTCCTAAGAGCTCACCCTCACACCTTAGTCGGGACTCGGGCTCCTAGTAACCGCACATTCGCATTAATGTCATTTAATACTTGATGTTGCCAGTGAAGAAAAAATATGTCGCAAGTATTTTTAATACACAATTAAAACTTTTTAGCTAAATATGTATTTGATTCGTCGCATGGTATCGGTGTCCATCATAATATTGTTTTTCCTCATCTTTTATCTATGACTTATTGAATTCAGACTGTAGTTATAGTGTCATTATGGCTGTAAAGTGGTTGGTTAAACGGCCAGATCTGTGAGTCGTGAGCAGGTACAAGTATATTGAGCATCCTTATCTATGGTCGCACTGTCAAATAATGACAGTTATGTAAACATGATCTCAGTTTTTACAAGATTCTCTTTAAGTGGATGTATATATTTCAAAGTTGATACGTAAGAACACCGTTTATACAATTCTAGGGAGAACAATACAGAATACACTAGCATAAAAGCAATCGACGGTAGCCAATCAGCCGTAAAACGGCCATAATAGTCGCTCGCAGGATCTAGCAGCAAGCAATCGGCGAATGCGGTACTACAATAAATTCAAGAATAATGTATATTTTTTGAAATATAAATTAAATGTATTAATTAAAAAGATATACATATAAAATCAATTTTATAGAAAAATATTATTGTTGCTGCAGGGTTTCGAACCTGGATCTCTTCATATCCGGGGAAAATGCATTAACCGATTATGCTGCACCGACACATTGCATTGACGACAAATTTTCGAATCTATATGTTGCACTTCTACATCACAGACCTATTCTGAATAACAACAACTTCACAATAAGAATGTATTCTCCTTAATAATAATATATGTATTTATTTTATTTACATTTGATCAAATACAAGGTGGTTAATAAACATAAATGTCATATAGTAAAATAAAAATATATTGTATAACGTGCATGTGTATTTTACATTACTGGTAACCAATGTTCCCTCTGAGCTGTGCGCGTGAACACGCGCACTCGATATGCAAACATAACGCACGCAAAAAAATTTAGCGCACACAAATTTTAACAAAACTAATAATCTATTGCTTTGATTCGAAATTTCAACACTAGCATCGAATTTTTTTTTATGTTATATTAAAATACACATGAAACCATAACCCATTCTTCATTATCCATTCACTTTAATACCCATTATTTAGTCGAATTAAATTAATATGAATAGATCTATATTCTTATTAAACTCAATTAAATAGTATCATAATTTTTTTCTTAGTTTCTCCCCAACGCACAAATTATAACATTGACCTTAAATTTAAATTAAAATTGCACTCATAATTATCCAAAAATGCATTGTGATTGAATCCTGAAATAATAATAATATAGATTGTCTTGCTGCGTGTTTCTCAACAATTTCTTAAGGACGTCAACTATTTATGTTCCTGAAAAGTTGTGTGGGGCACATTAAAGTTACTAATATTATCGTATTATAGTATTTCATGACTAATATTTTCGCGTAATTTTTTAAGATTTTTTATTATTGTATCAGCTTACTTGGGTGCAGCTCGTATCATTTTGCTAGCCTTGCACTCCTCTGGCCAGTGATGAAAATAAATTATAATGAACCCTTTCCACCGCTAAGACAATATAAAATATCACTGCTCGACGCGTCACAGAATCGAGAGTTATTTATGAAACACTTTCATTTCACGAGCGGTCTCGATCAATTTTGATTAATCCCGCGTGAAGCCTACGTCACCGATATTCACTTATGTGATATTTTATCAACCCCAGTACAACAATCCATATAAAATAAGTTGAAAGTCTGAATTATAAGAGGACTTTTGACTGACCGCAGCAAAATTTAGCAATATTTTAATATGTCCAAGAACACACATTTACCAGAAGGTACTGTAGAATTTTTTACATGTATTTAATTAAGCTTATTGTAAGATCACTGATGAACCAACAGAATATTTTTATAAAAATGTACTAAAAAAGGGTAAATTTTTCCTATCTATTCTGACACGTATTCGATCATGCAACGGGAACTGAAATGTCAGCCAGAGGATAGAAGATACACGTAAGAATAGTAGAAAACCTTATAACATTTATAAATGTGTAATCTGTCGTTAATTTATTACTTTAATTTTCTCGGGTCTTAAATAACTGACGACAGTAGCTGCAAATAAAAATCAAATGACGCATAGATAGAGTTAAAAATTTGATGTCACGACTTGATAAGATATGGAAAGACTGCGGTATATCCACAACAACCAAGATCAGGTTTGCGCAGTCTCTAGTGCATTCAATATTTCCGTATGGTGTGAAATCGTGGACTCTGAAGGCAAGGGAGAGAGAACGAATTAATTCATGCCTTTGAGATATTATGCTGAGGATATGCTTCGTATACTATGGACGGCCAAACATAGAAATGTGTCCATTCAACAGAAATTACATATCAAGGATAAGCTATCAACCATTTGCCTAAGACAAATGCAACATATTGCGTGAAGAGAAGATATCTTGGAGAAGTTTATAACGATGGGCCACGTTGAAGAACGAAGAAAAAGAGAAGGAGCCCCTACACGGTGGACCAACTAAGTGAAAAAAGCAACAGACACTTCTCTGGTGTTAGCCGTCAGATCTGCAGTATCCCAAGAGAGCGAGAATTCATAAAGATCACAATCGTGAGAGATCGACGTGAATGATGAATGTAATTTTAATATGAATTTTAACCACAAAGTAAATATTGCTAATTTTAAAAGTATAATTTTAATCTATAATTTACTAAATTGTCATGAAATAGAAACAATTCCATCATAAAAATTATTACAAATACATAAGTATTTGATTTAAAGTATATGTAGGTACCTACTGTATATTTAATCGGACAAATGTTTACCCAACAAACTATGTTGTGAATTTGTAAATGTCAGACTTTCACTTACACTACTGATATTCAGTATTAAGAACCAAGACAGAAGGTTCTGAAATGATATTCAGTATATGCGGCAATAGAAAAGATTAGAAAATGTCTCACTTAATACTATATTTATTTAGACAACTAGAATCATTACTAAATACATTCGTATTCAGTTTTCTACACAGAGAGTATACAAGGGGATGCACTAGGATATTCAAAATCGTTTGGGATTAAATTATTGAATTTTATTTATTGATCATTGTATGAAGTTATTTCACGTCGTATTTTCATTTCAAATATTGAAATTAATAATCGTAAAAAAATATGTACGTGTCTTGAATAACAAGCTACGTGTAGTGATTTTAATCTCACTTAAAAACTCTCTGTTGATTTAAAACACATATATTTGTAGGGTGCCTACGTTACCTGCCGTATAATTATCTGAATCATAAACTCACACCATAACCTTGTATAACGAATTGCAATTATAAATTATGACATTAAACTAATTAAATGCTTCGTTATGATTATATGCATAACATAATAATCATTCATAATTAATAACAACATAACATAATCTCCAAGAATTTCTGCCAGGAGTTCACTTTTCTCGGAGAACCACTCGGGAGTTCACCAGAGAACTGATGTAGTATTTTCTATTTGGGTGGTCCAACGGGTAAGGAATCTTTCTCTTCCTCTCCATCTTTTGATGTAGTCTATCACAATAGACTTCTCCAAGTCATCTTCTCTTCTCGCAAAAAAAAATGAACGTTTTGTTTTAGGCAAATGGTTGAAAGTCTATCCATAATATTCAGCTCCTGCAGAATGGAGTCTCGCAATGCACAGGACGTGTCCCTAGTACCTAGGACCACGGTATAATGCATCACATGAATATTATATTAAGAAGAACACATTATTATTGTGAAGTTGTAGTTTTTCAGAAGATATAGTATTTTAATACAAATTATTATTGTGGTATTTTAATACAAATTAAATGTATATTTATCGAAATTGAATTTTCCTGTATATGTTTATTATTAATACGTTTAATTTGTATTATAAATATTACAGTAAACCCATGATTGATAACACTAAAACACGTTTTTTATGAACAAATTACCATTTATCCTCATCAGAAGTTTACTGAAATACTTATCAACAAACTGGTCACCCAATTACAGAATTGTAAAAAATCCAAAGAATGTTCCTTATATCTCTGACTAAAGTTTTCACTTAATCTTCTTGGAAAAAGACAAAATTACGGACACTTCAAAATAATTAATAATAAACTGGATATTTCTTCAATATTTTCCTAAATAGACTTAAACATCCCAGTCCGATCAGTGAAATCTCTAACCCTGTTTCACAACTATTTTTACAATACCAATTTAGACTATTTCCCTCTCCTGCCTAGAATGCTAAATTACTTCAACCGGATCTAATCCATTAACACTAACATAGATATATTCTAAATTACACAGGCTCAATTCAAAAACGAAATTTTATCATTCATGGGTGTAAACGTGTAATACACGCCTACCAAAAACCAATGCTCTTAATTAACACCATATCACGGGAATTGATTTCATCGACCTTGGAACCCACGCGCTTGTGTACTTCTATGCGGTATTTTTTAATATATTATTTATGTATATTTATTTTATATGACTTTTCTTCTCTTCCTGCACATAAGGGAATTCATGGAAATGAATGTCCTGATAAACTGGTCAAGGAGGCCACTCTTTTCATAGTTTTTCCTTATCAATTCCATATCCCGATGTATGATGTAAAAAAACGTACGAATTTTATTTGGACTGCACAATCGATGGATTCAAATAATCATAAGGGTAATCAACTTAAAATAATTCAAAGATATATTTCCCGTACTCTCAGGTTCTCCAAACGGAAAGTCTTCAAAAAAACAATATCAAATATCTCTAGAATGAGAATTAGGCATTACCAGGTAGCCTCACGTTTATTCTGATTGAACTTAGTAGATTCTTCAATGTGTGAGTGTGATGCCGAGGAGGAAACCCTTGGCCATATTTTTTTGCCTGTCCATTGCGGATCACAGGTTTTTTTTTACAATAATCTCATCAATGGTAATTTTCAACTCCCGGTTAACTTGTGTCATCTTCTTTCCCTTAACTCGCCACATTTAATCTATATAATAGCAAATTTTTTGAACGATTAAATTGTAATATAATATTTCCTCTTCTATAATATTATTAAAAAATTTTCTATAAAATAAAGTTTTAACTTGATTAATGGCATAAATCGCTCTTGAAGGGTGGATTGCCTATTTAAAAGAAGAAGAAGGCCTTTCACCTCATTTTTTTTACAGTATTTTTAATTGTATTAACCACGAAAAGGTATATTTTAAAACATGTTATATCCCCAGTTATCTTAAATGTTTCTTCATTGCACCTTAATGGCATTCCTAAGATTATGTATCAGGCTACGTAACGACAATATGATAGT
The DNA here is from genome assembly GCA_022840565.1 of Eubasilissa regina. Classification (NCBI taxonomy): domain Eukaryota; kingdom Metazoa; phylum Arthropoda; class Insecta; order Trichoptera; family Phryganeidae; genus Eubasilissa; species Eubasilissa regina. The sequence goes on along the minus strand of JAINEB010000018.1, from coordinate 14,538,744 downwards.
ACGTATAAGTTTGTGTGAGGGTAATTTTAATGATGTTAAACGTTTAGCTGTCTGAATATTTAAGCACCGTCCCGTATTGTCGCGATGACGCTCCGCAGCGTGTTCACTGCGTGCTACAGACAATAACGCTCCCAATGTCATCCCGATTATTACCTCACCTCCATGTCTTCCTTTTGCCCCGCCTGGCGCGCCCCCCGCCCCGCGCCCCGCCCGCGCCCGCCTCATTAGCCCGCGCTGGAACCGAAATAAGATAACACGCTGAACAACAATCAGAAGCACAGCATTATGCAGTTATATATTTTCCTAATCGCGATCTGCGTGACGGTTCGTGCCAGTGGGGCCGAGGAGTCTGGACGCGCCGCGCCGCCATTTACGACGCGCCGTCTTCCCCCGTCGCGCACGTCACCGCTGCGCCACGTCATCTTCATTGGTCACGATAATGTCGTGCTGTATATAAGTATTTTTTTTATTTGTGGGCATATTTACGGTGGTTATTTTTTATTTATACTGTGTTTATTTAAATTTGTGCACAAACAGTGTAAATGTATTGCGGAATAGTCTTCAGACGAATTTGAAATAAAGGGAGGATGAGCTGCAAACAGTGCAAACACATGAATAACAACATCGTCTCAAAGCATTTCTATATAATCCTTAAGACAATTGAATGGACCCATTTTAGGATGTGCTCATAACTGAACATCGCGATCCTCTATTCTGCTTCTACAACGCGATCTGTTTATCTCCACTCTTCACAAACATAGGCCTTCTTTAGTGCGACCGTCATGTCTCAGACTTGATCTGTATGTATGTCCATATTATTTAGAGATTGAATCATTCCTACTCATACTTTGTCATTGTACATTCCCCGTAAAAACAATTATTTCCAGGATATCTCCACCTCTTCTCGCAACATCCCCGAAGTATGATAGGATTCTTTTCCTGCGTGTTGTGGAAAGCCTTTCTTTAGTGTGGAGTTCCTCAAGAATGGAAACGTTCGTTCATCTGGCAGTTCGTGATATACGCAGCATGCATTGCCAACACTACATTCCGAAACATATTTCTATATTTTCTTATCAGGATCGATACCAAGCCTTTAATTAATTACACTTACGTTTCTTGAGATGGAGCAATTCATCCAATTTTTAGTCAACTTCAACACTGCAAATTTGGCGATACCAATTCTCCTTCGAATGATCTATATTATATGCACTCACAATAAATGAATTATTTAATGGGGTATTTCTAACACTGCGAATAAGTCTTATGTATAATTAACTAACTTACTAAGGCGCCTTTTTCCGAGGGGTATTTAAAGAATGTTACTTTTACCTTATTCTCTTTAATATATCTCACGCGCGCTCTTTGGTTGTCCAAGCTTTTAACAGAGTTATTCTTCAATATTTGGTCTAATAATAATGATAATAATGATGACGATAATGCTAATAATAATTATAATTATGTATTTATTTCAGCATGATATTATGCAAGACCGAAGACAAGAAGAAAAAATATTATAATACGTACAATATAATTCATGCAAGTAACAAAATACAAATAATATTTATGTTATTAAAATAAAAACAAAAAAAAAGGATGAAGAAGTTCACACATAATAAAATATAAATAATACATTTCAGTAACGGCTATTATTGTATCAGTAGCTATTTTATAGTCGACGCCATTCTCTGGTCAGGGAGCTAGCCTTCCATGAGAGCGGCGCTTGCACTGAGAATTGGTGTCTCAGAAACCGAACCAATCCATGAACATTGTAGAATGTAGATGTGCTACAATAACGCGCTTATCCGAGCGGTATTTTGTATGTACATGTATAACCATATCGGGACTTTCACGAACACCCTCAATTCTTATTGCGTTCACCATTCACTTCATATATTTTCGCTCACGTGTCCCACGTCAACTCCGCAATTATGGAAAGAAATCAAATTTAGAAAAACCGACGCTTCAACGATATCCTAAGACAAATATTAATCACAAGTTCTTAAATAAATCATATAGGATGTAATTTGATGAAAGCTTCCAACTTATTCCATTAAACTTTTAGAATTAAATTTCATATCTCACAACAAGAACCTATCTATTGTGAACTCTTATTAGGCAACTGCGTGTGTACCGTGATATATCCTTAATGAATCAAAAGGCTGCAAGTCTCGGGCCTTAAACCCCTCTGCATCTGCAGGCCAGCCCAGCATCAGATATGGGTGGCATAATTAAACCTGCTGTCGTGCCATCACGGATTTTTCAGCCCAGGTTGACCAATAAATTCACCGATAGCTGGACGATGCCACGATATTTAATTAAATAACATATGTCAGCGCAGAGAGGTGAGGATGAATATCTTCAGAGAAATAAATACCATTTTATTACACATTTGTGGAAATCTTTCCAGTGGACGGTCATTTAAATAATTAAATTAAATCGAATTGAAAATCTCAAAGCTCTACATCACAAATTGTAATTCAGAATACATCATTATTTTATTGTACTTTCTTCTACATTCTAGAATTTGTTTTTAACTACATATCTTTACCCATCAACATTTTTATAATTTTTAAAATATACATGATGTGTAAATATTTATTACGAATTGTTTAGTCTACTAAGCTATTTAAAATTATTTACTTATGATAAAAATTTTAAATAAATTTTTCTGGAATAAAATAATAAGTTTTTCTCCAATTGGCTCTAACCAGCTGTTGTGAAATGCATTATTAATTTTATCCGTCGAGTAACGCTAATTAGAATATAACCAAAAATAGTGACATACCGCTTCATTTTTTAGTGTTAATTATATTTTCCAAAATATTTTATTTTAATATACTATAAAACAAATTAAGATAAAATAATCATCGAAACTCGAACCCAGAAATTTATTTTGCCGATAAGAGTTTTAATGGATCAAGCTACTATGATCTATCTAACAGTAGTCAAATATATTTTTTCCGTAATTTTATTCTGAAAAAAACATATCTTCACAAATAAAACGTGATTTCATTAAAAAATATTAATTATGTTTATTTTCTCACAAGCACTATCAGTGCATTTTTTATTTTATTTTATATAGTATTTTCATAATACCTAAAACTAATAAAATGCAGTAAAATAATCGCACTAATATATTTATCACTAAGATTCACATAAGTCATTTTGTTTCATGATGTAGGTATCAATTTTTTTTTTATGCAAATATATAATAAAAATAATAAGATTCAACAAAACAAATTATCAATAAATATTTATTTTTTTTGTAATAAATAATATGCGTACACATGAGAGATGCCCACGAAACATTATCGTTTATATTTTAGTTTTAATTGCTTTCAGATGCTCTAATTGTGGACCGTTATCTCCATATCGCACGCTCCCAAGAAATTGCCATCAGCCAAAACAAAAAAAAAAACGTAAACTTCATCCTATATCCTTATTCGCCTGATCCTCACGTGACCACAAACAACAAAGCCAATGAGATCTGGATTCCAAGTTTAAAAAGCCCATTTGGAAAATACTCGGCCCTTCGTGGCGTGCAAATAATTAACGCTGATTTGTGTAGCTACTTTGCTCTGTTGTTTCATCGAATCTAACGCTCATTTGTTTAAACGGTGGGCAAGAAGAAAAAGCATTCATTCCTATTGCATTATTATAGAAAAACATTAATCATTTAATTAAATTCAAAAATGTAATCATTTACATGATGGTTAAAACTTAAAACGTTAAAATGTTAAAACGGTCAACTGACAGACTTCAGCAACACGAAATAAAAAATCAAAAACTATTCATACGCAGTATGACCGCATCAGACTGACAGACATAAATGACACGAAATCGGGTATTTTTTATAATGTAATACGTATGCACATTTTTAATAAAAAATAAAAAGCAAACAAAACATAATTAACGGAAAGAATGTAAAATAAGTGTGAGAAAAAATAATATGAAGCAGGTGAGAATAAAATTATTTCAAGTATTGGGGTCGTCTAATTTTCTTTTTAAATGCTATATTGTTTTTTGTGACAAAAAATGACATAATCGATAGCATTTTTTCTGTTCTAAGACGTCAGTGTCGCCGTTTTTCTATATCCTGTAGTTTTTATGACTTTTTGTGTTTAAATAATGGAGAATCAAGTTGAAACCGAACATTTTTAACACAGATTTGATAGATATGTAGATTGATTAATGAGTGAGAATGCTGAACGTTATATTTGTATAAAGTGATCATTTAAGCTAGCCGAAGACAGGTCGTAAGCTCTGTAATTACCCATACTTCCATATATTTCCATTAAAAATAGCTTCGCCTCTGTGAGATATCTATTATTTGTTTACTTATATGATAACCCAATATTTAACGTCACTTCTGATATAAACCTGCAATAACTTTCGTAACCCATAAACATCGTCGTTTCTGAGACCATATTAAAAATAATTATTTAAATCCTAACTTTCGCTATCATTCAACCGAGTCTTATTAATAAAAGAGAATTTTACAACTGAACATAATCAAACAGGATGACGCGATCCCTCCTCCCGAAACCGTTTACTTTTTTCTCCCGATGCAAATGTCTAAATTTTCGTATTGATTGTCAATGGTTATCGTTGCGGCAAGTTTCATTGCACAAAAAATTAATGTCGTTTTGTCGGCGTGCCAGCCGCCATGGTACAATGGACTTAATCAAAACTGTCATTGTCTTAGGAGCTCCCCGATTTGTCTCGCTTTTCTTGTACCGTGCTTTTTTCCAACGGTACTCACATTGCCCGACTTTGACAAATATTCAAAAGGGGATCTTTTGTCGGAGTTGCGACAAAGTTAGTCCAAAAATTAGTATTAAATCGGTGACGTTGTTTCTTTACGGTTACTTCCTTCGAGATATTTTGCTTCCACAGTGTTCAATTTTATCATCGCCAGATTTAATATATTAGTGTCATTCTTAATCAATTACTTTATTATATGATACGGCTTAATAATTGATTTTTCTCTTATTGCAGAGATACTTAACCAGATTATGTGATAGAAAAAAATATGTAACACACCATCAACGAATAGGATTATTTTAGTAGATGAAAATAAGAAAACTTCTTATGCAACATAGGTATACAGAGTGTAACATACCTAGACCACAATATTTTATGGGTGGATACCTAACTAAATTGCGAGTCGAAAATGTTCAAGGGATATATGTCTAATCTTATTTGTGAGATAATTTAGGGCTTTACACAATTATTTATATTAATTATGGAATAATTTCGCTAATATTTATTTTGAAGTACGTAGACATAAAGATTTTATAAAAATTTGAAAAAATAATATTTTCCGTAGTAGTGTAGAATTTGCACATATTCCTTGAACATTTTCGACTCATAATTTAGTCAGGTATCCACCAATAAAACAGTATGAACTAGGTCTGTTATACCTTGTAATGAGAAAGGTTTCATTTTTAAGGGCTACGTATACCTTTAATTAATCAATATGTAAAAATGTACCCAATATGTAGATTTCCACAGAAAAATATTATTTAAGGTGGTGTACTTGTATACGAACTAGCAAAAACTCGGCTACAACTTGGTCTACAAAAACTATTTATATTGAATTGTAAATTAATTATTGATCTAAGATATAAAAGTTTTCTGTCAAATCAACCTGGCTTGCCAAGACAATATCTATTGCCAAAACAATGTCTATTGCTAAGACAATGTATATTCCCAAGACAATGTATATCGCCAAGACAATATATATTGCTAAGACAATGTATATTGCCAAGATAATATATATCGCCAAGACAATGTATATTGCCTAGACAATATCTATTACCAAGACAATGTCTATTGCCAAAACAATGTCGACAAATTGTCTATTGTATTTTGTATCCAGAGCAAACCCCAATCTTTACCATCAAATGTCCGAGTCTTGAGAGAAAAATTTAATTATGCACTCGTGCCCATATAGTTTAGCCGCCGTATCGAATTTAATGTGCAACACACGCGACTTTCTTAGTCAGTTGATATCCGTAATGATATATATCTTAAACCTTTCCATATAAATATCAAATTTATTGGAGATAATCACAACCAACTCAGTCATTCTCGAGTTTTCAAGTAATAGGTAAACAGAATGTCGTTACCTTTTATACTCGTATATGTAGAGAAGAGGCATGTAAATAGTTTTAACCAAATTTCTCTTAACGTTCGCTGAATATTTACTAAGAGTGTAAGTGTATATTATTATAATAAATTACGAATTTCTAATTTTTATTGCTCCATACTAATTTCGTTAAATTTTGACTAAGGATTTTTTCCATAAACATTTAATTTGCGTACTTACAGAATTGGTTGTTTCATTAATATTAGGTCAATATTTTGCACTAACATTAGTTTGTAAGTCTTACTTATTTTTTAATAGATTGCGAAGTACTGCATCTTTACCATATATTTTTGTTATTGGCAATTATTTTTTAATCATATACCATGTTTCGATCATTTCAAAGGTAGCAAAAATTATTAATACAGGTAATCTCATTAATTGTTATATCTTCAGAAAGAGATGTCACGAATTGTAGCTAAAATACATTCTCAAATTTTTGTTATTAACAAAACACACTGTATTTGTTGTATTTTAGTAAATATGTTTTCCCTTATTCTGAATAAAATATCATTAAAGTAAAAAATAACTAACAATGAATTTGGTTCGCATTGTCTTTCAATGATAGAGCTGGCCGCCGCCATATTGTGGAAATACGAATATCAGTCGAATGAAATGATTCGAAAAGCACAAAACATCAATTTCATTTTAATTTATTTTCTCCATTTGTCATTTTGTTACATTTCAATAAAATTTGAATGTCATCGCAGCTGACAATCTATCTGTGTGTAGCGGTACACAGCCTTCATTAGGGCTAGGCCCGGACCGGGGGGAAATTTGATTTGCAATATAATTTAACAATCGTGAGGATTTTAAAAAAGATTCAATCAAACATATAAAAATGTTATAAATTGTTATGTTAGCTAAAACATTACTATACGTAAAGTGCGAGTAGTCATTATAAACGAAGACACATAGTGCTCCTATTAAATATTTGATGGTGAATATCCTTAATAGTTGAAATTAATTGAATTAAATCACTATTATTTGAATATGTCCAAGAACATACATTTACTGAATTTTTATCTACAAAGGCACTGTTATTAAACAAATATCAGATATCTCTTAAGGACAAAGCTATTTTTATTATATTTAATGGAAAATATATGGAAGTATAGGGTAATTACATAGATGGCGATAATGTAGTGGTACTCGAAGCGAGTCCACATACTAAAATATACATAACTTTCAAAAATTTGATAAATGTGGAGATTGAGGAGGGAAAATTGGTGAACGTTATATATATGTATGTAAAGTGATCATTTAAGCCAGCCTAAGACAGGTCATAATCCCTGTAATTACCTTATACTTCCATATATTTTTCATTAAATATAGTAAGAAATTAATCAATTGAAGTTACTATATTATACAATAACGATCAAGAATATGTTAGAGTGGAATTCTAACACTCTGTCATGTTAAATATTAAACGTGTGTAGTTATTTTAAAAACTATTTTATTATTATAATTTTATTACCAATATTAATTTACATTTTTATATAAACTGTTTGACATTATTTTCAATAACTTAACGAGTTATTTTAATACTTCAACCGATTTTGCAAAATACCATTTCCTTCGACAGTATGTCAAATTAACTCTCAATGAGAAACAGGTTGGTGTATTAAAAACAAAGTTGAATGATCTATATATAAAGTTATAACTGCAAATCTTAAAAAAAGATAAACATATATTTTTTTATATTGTCAATAATTACAATATAAAAATGTTTCTGAGCACAGCCAAAAAAAGGTAGATTTACATAAGCCTCTGCTACCTTCTATCTTCCCCTGCATAATAAGTTGTAAATGATCATATTTTCTTAGTGGAGAACGTGTCCGAATTAGTGGAAAACGTTTCCAAATAATTAGATATGCAGGTTTCTTTAATAGTTGTTATTAGTTTTCTAGATTTATTTATGCACCTTAATACATCTTCATTAGTAATGTGGTCAACCAAGGCCGTACCAGTAGCCTTATACTGGTATCGCAATTTTTTTCTTACTTTCTCCCCCCAGCTCACAAATATCAGCATTAATACTTTAAATTATACAAAAGATTTGTATGCGCATACCGTGATCCAAACCTAGAGGGAACATTGCTTGTGAGTACTGGCGGAAATGAAAGAAATGAGAACCTTGCAACAGTTCATCGGTTTTGGTTTAGGCATTGCATTTCTTTAAAATATATTATATTATAATCACCTATGCTCGGTCACTCGGCGGTTGATGGAGTTTGTTTTGATCTTGTTTTTTTCTTGACACCAGGTATACTGGCTTTCTAATTTCTCCAGCCGGCCCTGCGCCGGTGGCAGCAGTCCCGCTGGCCGCAAGAATACCCTTGTTCCTGCTTCACCACGGATCAATAGAGGCCCCGATTTTATTGGTGTGACTGTACCTAACAGATACATTTATTTTTACACTTTTTGTTGATGTGTCCGTGCTTCATTCATTTATTCTTTTGCCTAACGGAAATCTGAAAAAAAGAACTAATTTATTTTGAAAGTAAATAAACATTGATGGATTCGGTGGCTAATATGGTGGAGTAGCGTGCGATGGATGGGGCTATTTATTGTATTTATTATGTCGGATTGTTTAACACTACTCCTGATTATACAGTAAAAATAATGTCGTGTCATCATTTTGCAGCGAAAAGAAACAATATATAACTGTTAGAGGTTGATTCAGTCTGCAGAATCAAAACAAACTGTTTCAAACATGTTTCTGTGAGGTTGTTGACTACGTCAGTATTTATTCGGAACGACTGATCGATGATTATACTTCAAATCATCATACATTTTTTGACGAAAGTTCACGTATTTTTTTCTTGGACTGCGCCGCTGAAAATGTCACATTCGACCTTATCGAACAGTAATCTGAGTTACATCATCAAATTAATGCGATGCTAACTTCTCTAACTTTATTTAGGTCACTCTATTTAATGATTATTCAACGATAAATATAAAGACTGCATCCTTATTAAGATCTAAAATGTTCATATTTAATATCTGAACATTATTATTTCTACACATGATAAATTTATCTTTTAAAACCAAATAACGTTATTCATATAAAACAAATTAAACGTGTTTTTATTTAATTCTTAACACAGTGTATATATAAGCACTCCAATAAAAACAATATTAAAGTATATCACTTTAAAAAATACATAGCTCAAATCAACTTTAAAAAATATAGTTGCTGTTAATTCAATACAATTGGGTACAATAAGATTTATTTTTTAATGTTCAACCATATGAAAATTATGCAGGTAGCGCGTTATTTTTTATTCTAAATTTACCCAAGGCACCCTATAAGAATAAGTCATCTATTTTATACATTAACATAACATAGAGAAAAAAAATTTAACATATTTTGAGTACAGTGATAAATATCCCTACAAATTTTAATATTAGCAGAACACATTTTTATTGTGAAGTTGTAATTATTCAGAACATAGGTCTGTGATATTTTAAATATGAATTAAATATATTAATTAGAAAGATACACATATACAATCAATTTTATCAAAAAATATTGTTGTTGGGCCACCGGGATTGTGGTGTATTATCCAACTATGCTACAGCGACAATATTTTTAGCAACAAATTTTCGAACCTATATGTTGCCTTTTTTATATTAATATATTTAATCGTTCCATTATTTGATAGAGCCATCTACGTTATTTTTACAAAATCTCAAATACCTTTGAGTAATCTGAGCAGGCACAACAACAATATTTTTCGATAAAATTGATTTTATATGTGTATCTTTCTAATTAATATATTTAATTCATATTTAAAATTTTAATATACCCATAGAGTATTTCAGTTTATCTATCATATCTAGGCACTACAATTACATTGGCATAAAAATAATGGTATGATTTTATAGTTTACAATTCTCTAAACTCACACCCATTTACGATTCAATAGAATAACTAATATAATAATAATAATTCAATTAATATAATTAACTCTATCATAAATTAAACATCGATCTCATATTGATTGATTCTTATTTTAAATACATTGGCAATTGGAAAACTCCATGTTGTATTTTAATGTTGTATGAATATTCTACAATAAATTATGGAATTCTGTCCATATGTTTTCTTGTCGCCTTCAACTTTCTACATTATTATTTTTTTACAAAAGATGTAAGCATATGAATACACACTATAATCTATCATGGCTAATATATTTTTTCACGACACCATAAAGCAAACCTCCGACCACTTAATACGCCCACATTTGACATAATTTTACAATAAATATATGACAATAGTGATCGTAAATTAAATGTAACATTCAACTTTTACTCATTTTAGCATAATAGAAGCTATGAACATACATCATAACTACCGATATAACTCAGCATTCATGCACACATTTAACGCCCAAGAGGTAATAATTATTATAGACATATACCCAAATAAATATTATTAATAATTTGACGCACTAATTTATGCCCATTTTGTCTCTCATTTGTACTATTTTTCATTTATAACTTAACACATTTTACACACACGAACAAATCCCAATGAATAAACTTTTTTATAGTATTTTTTTTTATTTGTCGTAATTAAAACAAGTCACGTTTTAAATGAAACAAAGGCATTTTTATTAGGTAATACATTAGAAACAAAATTAGAAACTAGTAACAGAAGTTATTACAACAGAATTAGGAGAATTAATAATAAAACCATACAAGTGCTCATAGAAGTATCAAATGCACCCCAACCGCATAAGCTCTAGTAACAGACGATGAGTGCAGAATTTCTCTTTATTATTAGTTCAGTGTTCTGTTTTTTTTTTCACATTTCTGTTTTCACAACTATTAAAATTAATATGATTATTAAGGAAAACACATTCTTATTGTGAAGTTGTAATTATTCAGAACATAGGTCTGTGATACTTTAAATACTAAATTAATGTTATGATTTCGAACTGTTTTACCAATAATCTTTACAGTTAAGTTTATAAACACCGGAATTATTAAATTTATCATCTTTGTCTTTGGAATTCATCAGTAATTTTCCTTTATTATTATTTGTATAAAATACCAGTCTAATTTTTAATGGTAGTAATAAATCCTACGCCAATAATCATTATTATTATTATGTTTCATCTGGGAGCTTTATAAAATTGACTAATAATATATTCTTTTGATTTATTTTGTACAATCGTATCTACCAATTCTGTATCGTACCCATTATTTAATCACAAACTAGAATTTGAAAATATTAAAAATAGTATTTTATTTATTAAAACTACTCTCTGTTTTAAAACATTTATAGGTAGTCAAACAATGATTCACCATGTCTATATATAATATTATTAACGCGCATTTTTTGCCAAATAAATATAATATATTATTTTGATATATTTAAATGATATATATTTAAGAAAATGTTTTATTGATATACTAAATGCTATCAATTTAATCACTTCACATATAATTAATGGTTATTTAAACGTCATATATGTTTGTCGTTTGTACTACTATTTCGCCCACGACTATGCAAATTTGCAAAAAGTTACAAATTAAATACTTACCCGTACACTGTGAATATAAATTGCGCAACAAATTACAGAAACGAAGTTCAATCCCTGTCTATGTCATCCGAAACCCGCGATCTCCGTAGACATGTGTTCTTCTGGAAACATCTACACATATTTAATTACGATCCGATAATGACTGCAAATTACTTGCACGGGACTAACAATAAGTATCCGATTATCCGGACAAAAATACGAATAATCAGTGCGCATGGAAAAACGTACATTTCAATGTATTATTTAAACTTTATATCTCGCACGTTGTCGGATATATTACATAGGTATATAATTTCCTTGCGTCCGTCCATCCGTCCGTGCCGCATAACAACATAAAACAAACAAAAAAAACAAATTTAATAATTTTGCTGTTGTATTTTCATTGATTTATTTTTAACAAATCATAATAATCATTATTTTTCACACATTATTGATGGGTTATTTCTAGTATTATTTATAAGAAATATCAATTATTTGTATTAGTTCTGTCAGAGTAATCCAGATAAACGCACTTCGTTACATTAGTAATATATAATATAATACTTATACCAACATATATTTATTTATCTCCTACCTTATCTTCTTTTAGGAGTTCTTACATATTTGCTTCTATCCAGTGGCGTAAAAAAACATTGGGCCTCGATGCAAAATTGCAAGATTGCAAAATAAAAATCCCCACTAAATGCAATACATATTGAATATAAAATTTAGGCATTTATATGCACTTTCAACTGAATAAATTCTAGCTTTGCTTGATGACGATTTTCACTTTGCGGTAATGATCTGATCCCTAATTAAGAGGTAGAGACTAGATTTGTATGTATATATCGATATTTTTCACATTTTTTTCATTACGCGTATAATATTTTAAATTTAAAAAATCTGTGATGTGATTGATTTTAAATATTTAGCACTGGGAGAAATATTGGCGATGAAAAAAATATCACAAAAGTATTAATGCTTCGAGCCACAATAAATTTGGGCCCCTATCCAACGTGAGCCCAAATCACCAACGGATCCAGGATTTTTTCCAGATAGAGACGATATACTGGAAATGACTCGGGCATCCGAGAAGTAAACCTTTTTGGTGCATTAACAGTTTAGCCGTATGACTAAAAGATAACTGGCTGCTGCCCTGGCAGAAATATTATAAATCAATAAATAAAAAAACACATTGCGAGTTATCGAACGATAAGTACAAATTTATCTGAAATTAGGGGGAGCCATCGCCTACCTCCATGTGTGTGTTGTGTGTACCCCCCATGTATTTATTTTGTATAAAATTAAAAAAGTATTACATTTTTTTTTAAACAAGCTGTTTTTTACTTTACATACAATTGTTATTTCTTAATAAAAGGTAGTTTACCGCACCTCGTCCTGCGAAATGGTAAACGCGCTTTTCAGCGGTTATTTTTTTATTACGTGTATTTTGTTTGGAAAATTGGCGTGTTTCGGTTAGTTCTAGATAATTGATAATTAAATTTCTATATACGTTTTCAGAACGCTTCTCTTATTACTATAGTATATTATATAAAAATGTCAAGCTCGGATAAGCCGCATCCTTATAATCGAGAGTTTAGAATTGGCTACAGGTACCTGACGGCGGAGGGGGGCGCGCGGGGCACGGCACGACAGTAATAAAGCACAAACGAGATCTTATTGGTGTATAAACGAGTCCATAGACACTGACTGTGTTCGGCCTTAATGCGAAAGTTAATAAAGAGAACTTTTAATGACTCACGAGTAAAATTAAATTACCTCTTTATGGCATTCAGGTCATTAAAGTGCACATAATAACGCCTTTTCTACTGCATGAATAATAATGAATAAAATTATACATATAACTGATTATAACTATTATATTATAAAAGGCTTTCCTGAAAGCGTTTAAAATATAGCTTTAAACATTGAAATGTTCAATGGCCGCCGTCCTTTGAAATCTCGCACGCGCATGTGTTACATTTAAGTTAAATTCGTTCGTTAAATTTTTTGTTACCTTGCATATATTCTTCATGATGCAAATTCAGTTTAAATGCGAAATTATATTATAATATACATGGTTAACGTGTAAGCCAACGTAAGCCAAATTCGCACTGTTCCCTTTGTTAAGTCGAGGATTGTCGCGTGTCACATGTTTAAGTTTCTTTTACTTTGGAGCCCACGCACTCCAGTATTTGTGCGGTAGTTTATAATAACTTGTTTGTCAATTAGTAACTTAGTTCTTATTTTTATTTCATCACAGTGTTTTTAATTATTCAACTTTAAAAATGTGTATTCTGTGACATATTATTTCCCAAATTGTTTTTAATTGTTTTTCCTTACTTTTAGCTTAATTTATATATACTAGGACGTTAATAGTGTAATCAATGATATTTATAATCAGTTTATAAAAAAATAGTTCCCGAGATAAGTTTGTAGATCTTTATAATCACACACAAAATAAAACACTTTTTTTTTATTCTACTCGTCTAATTTACTCGACACGCTTTTCGCCATATTTAAAATTTAACTCAACAACTTGTATTTGTATCTATAGTGGAGGAACACTATATAATTTTATTTACGTGAGATGAAAAGGGACAACATTATTCATTGGAATTTTGAGGATTTCCATAAATTTTTTAATGTTTTTAAGTAATCATTCTGTTTCAACACTAATGGTATTTTAATATCATAAGTAATATGTAGAAAAGTCCAGCATATAAGAAGACAATACGGCAAGAGAGACATTTTTGGTACTATGGAATTTATTTCGTTTCATGCAAATAAAATTATGTAGCTGTCCTCCACTGTAGAAATAAATACAAGTTGTTGAGTTAAATTGTTAGATTGATAATACTCTTACAAGGCAAAACGCGTCTCAAACGAGTAGAATAAAATAACAAGTGTTTTATTATCACATGTGTAATATATTAGATGGTGTAGTCAAATCGTAGAGTAGAATCTTGTACTCAAATCCATGATATCGTGAATATTGAATTATGCATAATGTCGTGAAAATTGTATGCTTTCGCTAATATGTGCACAAGGGTGAAATGATGTATATGAAATATAGTACAAATCAATAAAATATGGGCATATCGTTTTATTTTTTCTAAAACTGAAAAAAGTTCAAAGAACAGGGGTGATTGGTGCGATTCGTGTTAAATAATTAGAATGAAATATTTTCATTTTTATTTAATGACGTTACTAACATTATTCAAATAAACATCATAGTATCGTGCGATACGTGTAACTTTTTAAAAATAATTTGAAATAAATATTTTCATTTTTATTTAACGACGTAACTAACATTATTCAAACAAACATCATGGTATCGTGTGATACGTGTAACTTTTTTTAAATAATTTGAATTATATATTCTCATTTTGATTTAACGACATAACTAACATTATTCAAATAAACATCATAGTATCGTGCAATACGTGTAACTTTTTAAAAATAATTTGAAATAAATATTTTCATTTTGATTTAACGACATAACTAACATTATTCAAATAAACATCATAATATCGTGCGATACGTGTAACTTTTTAAAAATAATTTGAAATAAATATTTTCATTTTTATTTAACGACGTAACTAACATTATTCAAATAAACATCATAGTATCGTGCGATACGTGTAACTTTTTTTAAATAATTTGAATTAAATATTTTCATTTTCGTTTAACGACGCAACTAACATTTTTCAAATAAACATCATAGTATCGTGCGATACGTGTAACTTTTTAAAAATAATTTGAAATAAATATTTTCATTTTTATTTAACGACGTAACTAACATTATTCAAATAAACACAGTATCGTGCGATACGTGTAACTTTTTTTAAATAATTTGAATTAAATATTTTCATTTTCGTTTAACGACGTAACTAACATTATTCAAATAAATATCATAGTATCTAACTTGACCTCATCCAATAACCACTTTTGAAAAATAAACTAAACAGAAAACTACTATTTAACTCTCTTCTTCGGTGAAGATTATCACCACGTGCTTTAAAATTGAATGAAGTAAAACATGTGGTATTTAAAAATCAAGTTTGGTGAGATTCTCTATCGTCAGGAAGCGGTTGGTCAATGTCTGCTAACTAGTGACCTACCTCTTTACATAATATTATTATAACAGTGACGTGAAATGTGGCAACTCTTTCAATATAATTGTAGTACATAAGTAAATATAATGTTTAAAACAGTGTTTTGTTCAACATTTGTCTATATATTATATACCCACCTTCAATTTATTAAAATGAAAGAACAGATATGATTCTGTTGTATGCTATCCAGCAATAAGCAATATTGTATAAAAAGCTTTTGACGTCAGCGAAGACATGTTTGTTTATAGCAAATCCAATATCCTGAGTAGAAAATATCTAAATGTTTACTAATGTGTAGTGCTTTGAATAGCCAAGTTATATCTCTGTTTCAATATTTCTGAACTAAACTTGAATTCGAATCGGTTGTTTGGAACACACATTATTCCACCTACGGCGATCGACTTAAAAATGTTCAACATAATTTTTTTAATATATTAAATTCACGTACCCGATTAGACATTAAATCTCATTCAGAATGTGAGTGTTTCCATAAAATCCCCCTCCCCCCGCTCTTAAACACACAAGGTTTATGATTTATCCTATCTTTATAAAATTTTAAATAACCTAGTTGACTCGCCCTATTTATTAAAACAAATAACTTTAAACTACCCCACACACCCAACACGATCAAATTATATATTTTATCCAAATTTTGGCAGAACTAATTTCAAAAAAAATTGTTTTGTGATCCGCTCTCCGTCAAAATATAATACCGTAAATTCTTCTAATAACTTGGACATTTTCAACGACAAATTGCTTCCCTTTAAAATTAAACTACGCCAACTTTTCAATAACTATTAACATAAATTGTATATATTGCGTCTCATTATTCTCCCCCCCCCCCCTTACCCTTTCCATTTTGTATTTTTAATTTAAAAACACTATTTTGTTAATTTTTTATTTTTAATATACACTATTTTTTAGTTTATTACGTTTATTTTAATGTAAAAGTCTTTTCGTTTATCAGTTTGTTTGAGTACACTATTTTTTAGTTTATTATGTACTAGTTATTTAATTCCGTACGAACTTGCACACTGGTGTTCTTTTCATATATTATATTATTATCAGTTATTATTGTTACACTGTTTGTTTCTCGAAAATTTAAAAATAAAATAAAAATGATGAGCTTGATAAAATATAACAACTCATCTCTGTATTTCATTTTCTAAAACAGTAGATACCTAGAAGGTTTTTAATTTTTACTAACGTAATTTTTCTAATTAAGTTCACAATTTTTTCTGCTAAAAATGTTTGTATTCAAAATTCTTCTGTAAACGTGCAATTGTTATTATCTCACCAAGACAAGGCAGCTTATTTCAAATTCCTTCGGTACAGATATTCACGTAGTATACACAGTAGTAGCGCGTATTTGTACGCCCACTGACGATTTTTTCCAATTTTCTAGAAAATTTAATTATTTTCCATTTCCATTCAATCCTCGACTATCTGCGCGGTTTTCTTATAAGACGTACTCATAAAATAATTCAAATCTATGAACCTCTAGATGTTAACGGATAATTTTATATATTTTCAATTTCTTAAATTTATTTATTTAGTAATGGATTTGAACATTTAAAATGTATAAAATACGGTTACTACTGCAGGCCTAATTTTTTTTATCAAATGATTTTATTAATTTATATTATTCTATTTTTAATAAAATAGAAATGCGTACGTACAATATCACAGTAATATTCTTACTATTTTCAAACTCGTTATTCTTCCGGTATAAGTTTCGAATTTCCGATAGTTGGGTTAGAAGCTAAATATTTATTCAAATGAAAAAAAATTCATATAAAAGTTTATAATACTAACTAATAATTTTTATAAAATAGAAGATTTATGACCGATTCTCTTTTATACCTCCAATATTATGCTATATTTATATTTGTTGAATTCTTAAAAATGTTGTAATGAGCGACATTCTTCCACTTTTCTAAAATTGGATGAGAATCTGATTATGAGCTCGATCACATTCAGCCATGTCACGGGTCATGGCGCCCGCAGAAGTGCCCAGACGTCTCCGCGGACGGTTTCCTCGAAAGATACGAGAAGCCTCCGTGCACGTCCTCGGCAGGGCGCTTCGTGCTCGCGTATCTCCCTCGTGCCCGCCGGCGCCCAATCTCCCGATCACCAGCGCGACACCAGGGCTACCAAACTGTAATTAATTGAAACAACCTCCGACTCGTCTCGGCTAATACTAATGTCCGATCGGTACTCGAGTAAAAGATGCAAACGGCGTGCGCCGTCTTTTGAGAGCATTTGTTCTGTTGGTTTATTTGACATTCTGCAGCGACATGTACGATTACAGGTGGATACCGTGCCGGGACGCTGGTTCACGCTGGCCAGTAACGTGGAGCGTAACTGACTTTAGATGCTAGTTCTGAATAGCCAAGTATGTACTCGTGAGCTACGCGGAGAGAGAAAGTCGTCCCGAGAAAATGTAAAAGAAAATAATAAATTGACAAGCATGCAATATTGAATAATACATTAGGGGGGAATCTGTTCCACTCATCAAGTAAACAATAATTTAAAAGATAATACTTAAAATATAATTAAAAATTTGTTAATTTTTCAACATTTTAAATCTAATCTTTCTGAAAAGCGATAAAATAGGCTGTTAAAAGTATTCAACATTTTCAAAAAAACATTTAGACTGTTGCTAAAATGACGACTGAACAATCTGGGCAGCTGGACCGAGGCCCCAAAATCACTGGACATGTTTAACAATCGTAAAAAATACAGCATAGTTTTAAAATTCTAATTAGAAATGGATAAGTAGTAAACTAAAATTTATATATAAAATAATTCCGTGGTACCATGGACGAGTAGTAACTTTTGAACATCCAAATAGATTATAACAGTTTTAGTACGGCAGCAGTACTAGTAAGAGCTATTATTGTTATTGATAATATAGAATTTTATTATTTTTAATTAAAAAACACAATGTGTTCCAGGGAATAAGGAGGGGAGAGCATTTGTATTTTCCCGGTATGCCCGGTAATATATTGCCACGCTACTGTGTATATAATTACTAAAAGAGTTAAGTTACTTTTTAGAAGATTATTTCTTTATATTTCGATCTTGGCTGACCAAATTTTTCTCGGATTTATAGGATGTCGATCGAATACCGATTATATTGATAAATGTGTTGTGTCAACATACAATTAACACATTCATATAAATAAACACACATACGAGTCATATATTAAGCATGCCTGCACGCACACAATCTCATAGTAATATATTCATGCACCCACGTGGTCACGCACACATCGACGACATCACATTCCATATTTTAAAATTATTTAACCGAAAATTTCTAAACACCGACATCAATAAATTAACATTTAAATGGGAATAATAAACACATTAGATATAAATATTGAACACCGCTTTCGAGCATATGCCCAACAAACAAGTTCTGCGGATAAACCGAGCCACTCACCTTAGTAACTAATTTATTCAAATATTTATGATTTATGTAACATAACATTTATTTATGGCGTTTTTTATTTTCAAAGTAATGTGTTTATTCTTCGAGACACGATCTGGTTTTACATAATTGAATAAAACTGGTGGAGTTTTATAGTTCCACTATTTCGCAATATTTTATAGGTTTTCAATATTTTTATGATATGTGACATTAGAAGTTGAAGGTCACACATAAAATATAATGGTTTAACATTTAGAAATAAATTATACGTTTTTTTTAACATTTGAACTTTACCAAATAATGACGCAGCAGCTACAATTTTTCTTCTTCTCTGCATGCGTGATAATCTTCATTATCTTCATCTACCTAATCTGTTTTTAATATAATTTTATTCTTTATTTGTGCACGTATGTTTCTCATATATTATTTAATCTTACAATGTTCTATTGTTCTCGTTATTGGGGTTTTAATATTATTTTAATCCGCTGCAGATTGCCCTATTTTTATTCTCGCTTAAAATATGCCGTAGTTTTGAGATGTTTTTGTATTTTTTTGATAGTTTTATCTACTTATATTATGTAATTTAATGTCTTTGTATTTTGTTGATGTTATGTACTTATATTACGTAATTTAATGTCCTTGTATTTTATATCACCATGAGCAATTTTATGTACACGTTAAACGTTCTAAGTTTTGTTCTTAAGTTAGTATGTTGTTTTGTGTAGTATTTCAGTTAGTGGAAGATAGTCTATATTGTAAATCATTTTCATTTTCAGTATTGTGTTGTGTTGTCTTTGAGTTTTGTTTAATTTTTTTTTTCCGGACCCCAATAATGGTATCATTGGTATCATCCATTTTAATTCCAAGACCCGTGTCCGTGGAAGGATACAAGAAGAGATAATCTCAGAGATTTAGTTGAGATACATCTCAATACCATGTATACTTCTTGAGATTTTGATCTAGAGCAAAAACTCAAATCAGTGTAGTGTACACGACGTTAAATCTGATAAGTGCACACAAACCTCCAACTATCATAGAACCGTCTATCTATTTTGAAAAGTTTGACATGAGTCATTAAATATTAATGTGAGGTATTAAATAACAAACATTAATTCCGTTTTAACTACTGCTGGGGAAATTCAAAATCACCTAACTGACGAACGATAATTATATTTGAAGTTTGATGTATGAGAAACGTAAAGAGAGGTGGCGAATCTCTGAAACACGATATGAACATGGAAAAGTTGAGAGTTGTCTCCAAAAAATCTCACGGTAACAAAATACTTATCTCAAAATTTGTCTCAAGTCGAAAATCTCTTTAAAATCTCATTCATGGACATGGATTCATTAACATACGCCCCACATGTAGCAGTGGTGGTCAGTGACATTTCAATAATTCGGCTTCAAGTATTCAAGCCTAACTGTCAAAAATGGGTCACACAAACAAATTCTTCAAAAAAATCCACTTGCTTCGTAATATATATACTATTTTATGCATTAAAGTCGTTTTTTTTTGTACGTTGGATACTGTTGACGAATGCGTATACAGTATTCGAAGACCTTGACAGGCAGAACTGTCGAATACTTTCAAACTTTGTGGATACGGAACGAATGATAGAATCCACTGTTGCTGGTATCTGTGTGTTTACGCGATTCATGGATATTAGAAAGATGAGAATATATGTATTTCGAATCGCTCCGTGCGCGCACCGTGTCGTAGTATGTGTTATTACCGGTCTCTAAAGGATGAATTTATTTGCATCAGTGCCATTTTCGACTATAAATAAAGTGTCCAAAACTTTTTGACTCTATAACACAAGGGATGCGGAGCATCCAAAGCATGTATGAAGCGACCGCGCCTGACGTGTAGGTAAATCAGAATTATTATCTTCTTTGTTGTGACTTTTATGGAACAAAACAAACCGGTCAGCTTAATGAGAAATTCAATTATATTTTTAATACGTATAGTCTATATGACGTGTCTAACTTTGGTGTCCTAGGATTTAATCAATTTAATATGAACGTTTTGTATCATATTTTGTGGTGCATTTTTACATATCATAATGGTCCCAGTATTGATCCTTATTGAATACATGGATATAATAATGGTTTTGGTTATAATTATCTTAGTAAACATTTATGTTCGGTGGGAACATTTAAAAAAAAAAATATATATATATATATATATATATATATATATATATAGTTTCTTATCGCTTACACTCTCCTTGAGCACGAACGAAAAAACTAAATTATACTGTCCAATACACTCAATATTAGAACCAGCATAACTCAAATGTTTAGAATACTTCAATTTCACAATAAATAATCTGAAAGGAATGTCTACTTAAAAAAATAACACATACATTGTTAAAATATTGATTAATTCATGTAAAATTCTAGTTTCTTCCTATGAACAGTGGTGTTATATATATATATATATATATATATATTATATAAAGGTAAACGTCTGCCTATACATATACAGGGTGTAACAGACCTATTTTATGTGTGGATATCTGACTAAATTACGAGTCGAAAATATTCCATGTCAGAGATATAATCATTAAAAAAAAATCATAATTATGTGATTATTTCGATGAACCGAAAAAGTTTAATGATTCCAAATTATATTTTTATTTGTTAACTTTGTTTTATTAACCACTTAATTGAGTTTAAATACATCTACCGGTTTCGAAAAATACAATTTAAAATACAATACAGGTCATTGGGTTTCGAGCAGCCAGACTATTTTGTGATGGTTAATTTAGGGCCTGAAGCAAAAATTTAGATTAATAATGGGTACATTTTACAAATATTTATTTCAAAGTACATATACTTAAAACTTTAAATGATTTTGTGAAAAAGTCAAACAATAATATTTTCCGTAAGAGTGTAAAATTTGCACATATCCCTTGAACATTTTTAATTCGTAATTTGGTCAGGTAACTACCTAGTAGTCAGGTATTTACTCAAAATATTGTGAACCAGGTCTATTACAACTTGTATATATAATATGTGTATACATGTTGTCCTAAAACTCTAGAAAGTGTCTATTACAACTTGTATATATAAGTAAATACACATATTATATATATATATACAATATATATATATATATATATATATATATATATATATATATATATATATATAATATGTGTATACATGTTGTCCTAAAACTCTAGAAAGTGTTTGCTTTGATGTTTTTTTTTAACAAAAGGTTTTAATATATCGTCACTAAAATATTTTAAAAATATTCACTTAAATTTTATACGACATATAATCGAGATACATCGAAGTAATCGAATAATAGAAATGTTAACATAATGAAATTTTTCCCACAGTATTGAATGATGAATTATTAACTCTGTAAACTAATGTATTGCATCTAATATTTAACCTATGCGTTAGTTCATAGGTAATAAGTATATTAAAATAAATTCAAAGAAGTGTAGTTGATGTCTTTTTTTAGTCACGATGACGGTATGTTTTAAAAATATTGTTCTCAACTGAGACAAGAATAGGTACTCTCGTATGTTAGCCGTGTATGTCAAACGATGTTGAAAATATCAAATATTGTTTATTTTATGACGATATAAGTTATAACCAGAACTTACGATTTAGCGACATAAATCATACGGTTGGCATAAAAAAATACTTATATTTTCTAATACAAAATATTACTTGGTAATAATTTGGATGATATATAGAAATCCATTAAGTAGATATCTCCATGAAAAAACACGTTTTATTTATGAATTCTTAAAACGGAGACACTTGGTAGGCAGTTATTTGATATATATTTATTTTCATATATGTATCTATAGAATTAATTTTTTTGGATATAACCATACAGATAAAAGAGAAATATGTATTTTACTTTCTGGAACTGATTTGTAATTTAATATTAATTTGTGGTAACTCGAATATCATTACCTATTGAAATTTTAAAATCGAACTCGACATGTCACAAAATTATGTGACGCCGGCTAGTCACTCCACACTGGAGTAGCACCAGACGGAAACTAGTACATGTCGGTTCGTAACTGATTTGGTTAGGGACGGCATATGACGTAGTTACTCAAGTCATCAGATATTGTGACAAACATGCTGCGAATCAAAAATTAAGGGTGTGCTCGTAAAAAGGTTCCACATCAAAAAAATATATAGAGTGTAACAGACCTAGTCCATAATACTTTGTGGGTGGATACCTGACTAAATTACTAGTCAAAAATGTTCAAGGGATATGTGCCTAATCTCAACCATGTCAAAGATATAAGCATTTCAAAAAAATCTTAATCGTGCGATTATTTAGATTCATTGAAATATTTAATTGATTCAAAATAACATATTGAATACAAAAAATTAATGGTCATCAAATTTCGAGCGGCTAGACTAATTTTTGTTAGATGATTTAGGGCTTGAAGTAAATGTATAGATAAATAATTGAACAATTTCGCCAATATTTATTTCGGAGAATGTAGATTTCAAACTTAACATGATTTTGTAAAAATTTGAAACGATAATATTTTCCGTAACAGTACAAAATTTGCACATATTCCTGGAACATTTTCGACTCGTAATATAGTCAAATATCCACCCACAAAATATCGTGAACTAAGTCTGTTATACCTGTATGTGTGTCTTCGTGGACGGGAAACTCAATTTTAAGAAATTTTTCGAAAATAAGGTTCTCGGCTTCATGGGCAGTGCTTTTTTAATAAGTCGTAGTCACGTTGTAAACAAATTAATTCGTTTATTGCGGACAAGTTTATTATTGCAAGGAACTTATTAAAATTACGATAATAAATATGCTGTTTATTGTACGCCGACGATGCAGTGGCGTTAAGTTAATGGCGAATAATGAACAAGAATTATAGTCTAGTGAGTAGAATGTACGGTGTGTGCAAGTAAAGTAACCTTATTATTAATGTCAACAAGTCGAAAATGACGGTATTCGAGAAGGAAGGAAGCAAGACAACATGCAAAATACTTGTAGGTAATAAATGTTTGGAACAAGTAGATGAGTATGTGTATTTGGGAAGTATTTTTGATAGAAACGGAAAAGCTAAGAAAGATATCAAAAGGAAGGTGACCGCAGAAAACAAAGTGAACAGCCCTTTGAATTGAGTTATAACTAATGGGAGCAGCCTGGAGCAGGAAGAAGAGGAACGAAAGTAGACTGAATGCAGTGGAAATGAGATCGCTTAAGCGTATGTGTGGCAAATCCATTTATGACAGAGTAAAAAATAAAGAAATAAGGAAAAAATGTAAAGCTAATTTTAATATAGTGAGTAAGATTAAGAAGGAATCACTTAGGTGGTTTGGTCATATGGAACGGATGAATGAGGAGAGAATGGAAAAGAAGATATATGACGCATGTGTTGATGGCACCAGAAATAGAGACTTGTATAAGAAGATATATAAATGTGGATGAGGTGAGAAGAGTGTGGTGCTCTACCCTCCCTGCCTGCCCTCGCGGGGAAGCGGTATAGTGGTAAATTGGTTAATGATAATAATTTTTTTATATTATACTATTTAAAATCGAAGCTTCATTTCACATTTCTGCTTAAATAAACATTCATCGATTTCTTGGCACTTTTGATTTCATTTATATTTTTCATTTTTCATCACCGATGAAAATCCAATGAAAGAGTGAATTTTTCTTTACCTATTGTACATCACAGATTGTTTGTACATCATTGTATGTATTTATACCGCAAGTTACATAAATACCACGTATCACATCTGTTTAATTTTTTTAAACATGTTTTGTCTGACCGCGAAATGATTTTGATCAAACAACCAAAATCGTCAGCTTCTCTTTATATAGATTAAAAAATGTATACTAGTTTTAATATTTATTTCAAACGATTTATAATGCATCTTTTTTGTTTGTTGGAACTTTTGTGTTGGAACAAAAACAGCCAGAGATATTGTCATTTCCACATTATAACAATTTCAATTATGACTTTTCAAATTAACAGTACTAGATGTAATAGATACTTTTAAAAATGAAAAACGCGGCTTTATATAAAATACATCAAACCAGGATTTTTTTAAATATAGTCAAAGTTTCGAGATACTGAAATTAATATTATTTATGGATTTATCATTTTGCTAATTATTTTTAGAAAAAATTGTTCAATCAATGAGTACGTCACAAAAACCTAATGGTGAGTATACAGAATACATGTCTTGTGCTTTGAAAATATAATTAACTTCCTGGTGTCCCGAGACAAGGTTCGAACCTTCGACCAACTAGCATCTCATCATTGTAATACCCTAAGCATATAATTTAACTTAATTTTTTTTCATTTTATTATTTCTAATAATAAATAATTATAATAAATCTTATTTTCACAAGAAATTGATTTTCTGACCACGTGACCTCGAGAGCCGAGCCAGGTCAAATGGATACCTCTGTAATATATAATACATAAGTATCAAAATGAATAAGTAAATGCCGATTTTAAATTCAAGATTTCATCAACCAAAGTTGTTATTGGCGATTTAGTCACATAATTAAAGCAGGATCTGAAAGCTGCTCAAAACGACGCCAAAACTATTTATTTATGTATTGTCAATTAACAGAAAGATTTATTATTTCAAGTTTTCTGATTTTTTATAATTAAGCGTCATCTTCGTGAATTGGAAATTTTTTTGAGGAGGCTAACACAATTAAAAGTTGAGATGGTACGAAGAACGATTGTATATTAACTGAAATATTTGATTGTATTATAGGTATATTTGTGCATGATAATTGAAATCATAAGATAGAATGCTTCAATGAATGATTCTCTAAAATTATGGATATGTCATATATAAATTAATTTAATTTAGAAATTTAAGTCGAGTCATAATAATTCTTACCAAATTCCAAAAATATTTATATTTTCTTTGATGCAAAATGCTTAAAATCTCTTAGAAATGAAGCGAAAAGATTTTCTAAAATGCTTTAAAAAATTTAAAAAGTTATATATAACCTATTTCAAGTACGTACGACTATATTTAGGTAAAAAAAATATATATTGCTTGAACATGAAATATGTTTAATGTCGGCTTAAAATTTTTGCATAACTAACGTATTCATTAGGTCAGTGAATGGCTGGCCATTCACATCATTTCTGGGCCTGCTACGAATTGACCAACAAGCGGTCACATCATATTTTAAATTGGAATCCAAATCGCTGTTTAAATTAAAAATTTGACACGTATAAATAGATAAAAAATAGATTGTTTTGAAACTTTACGTGTTTTATTATAGGAGTATCGTTCAACGACGATTAAGAAATAATATAATATATCTCAAGCACATGGCTGATGGGTGTTTTAAGAAAGTTGGTCATTTTTTATTACTGTTATTTGCCGCTGCTCTGTGGGAGGGAAAATCGGAAATTTATATTACCAATTTTGCAACATAAAAATTTTAATGGCGATAAATGTGTAAGGTGCTATCATTACATCAATTATTCATATCATATCATCTTTTTTGTTGTTATTCTAATAGTTATTAGATCTGTGATTACCTATTCCATGTGGCTAAATTTCGTCGCATCTGCATTTTAACAACAGGTTAGAAAACTCATAGAGGGAATCCACTAAAATACCTTAAGATTACATAATTAATTAACCAAAATTATCTTATATCCACAGCCTGACACATAGATACTTCTTATGCAGGCTCTATTAATGAATATTCTAACAAAAGCAATATCCAATATCTGATTTACTTTCACGTGTATTCGTAGTTAAAGTAAAATTTTTGTTAATTAAAAATAGTGTTACATCTCAATTTAAAGCCACAATATTCATTATTAAGCCCTACCTATATTTAATTATACCTCTTTGATATAATTTTTTTTATTCAATACGCACATGGACTATGTAATACCTATATTATCTGTGTGTTGGTATATTTTACTTTAAATACTAAACGAAATTATTATTTTAATGTTACGTAATTACGGTATGTTAATGACGTAATTTTATTTCCGCAACAGCTTCATGCTGAAAAATTCTACTTTCTTACCTTTTGCCATGTGCGTAATCATAAGATAAATCACCATAATTCATTTCGTAAAATGTGATGATCATTTTTAATTTGGTTAATATTTTATACGTATGTATTTATTATATATACAGTTGCCAAAACAATCATTTTCTTTCATTATAGGTATGCACAAGTTTTCAAATATATTGAAACATTTTTATTACAAATATTCTAGATAACATTTAGAACATATTGACTTGCTGATTGTAAGATGCTTGTATTCCGACAGCTTCCAACTTCTAACTTAATTAATTAATTAATTAATTAATTAATAAGTGAATTTCTGATGAAATCTCTGGTGTTCTCCATTCCACTGTATGGAATAGAAACACGGATATTAAAAAGAAAGAAAGAAAAGTGTTGGATGCGTTCGAGATATGATGCTGGAGGCGGATGATGCGTATTCCATGGAATTGGTTACAGAATGACTATCAACAACACGGGGGAAAAGAATTTTTACATACTTTGGATATGTTACCAGAAGAAACGATGAGAGGCTTGAGAAGCTCGTGATCACAGGGACGGTTGAAGAAAAGCTGACAAGAGAACGGTCTCCTGGAGTGGAGTTAGCAAGGTCTTCTTTGAGCACTGCTATAAACGTGCCGGACACTTCAAGGGATCACGGGGTTCTAACTTCGATTCCCAGCATAATGCATCTATATGATTTTCTCAAGCCTGGGTGTTTCTGTTATGTACTCCACTACAGTAATTAGGCCTCGTAGTCAATGTTCCCTCTAAATTTGGATTTCGGTGCGTCTAAAAAATATTTTGTGGAATTTTAAGGAGTATTGCTATTATTAGTACACTGGGGAAAAAAATAAGATACATAACCATTCCAGTTATAAGGTTACTCACTGGGAGGGCCTGGCTTGACCACATTACTAATGAAGATGTTTTAAAATGCATAAAAATTCTCACCCCTCAATCTCCACATTTATAAAAATTTTGAATGTTACATATATATATATGTGTGTGGACTCGCTTCGAGTACCACTACACCGTCGCCATCGATGGACCAAATTTAATTATAAATTTTTCCTTTTTTTTAAATAGCATATATGTCATCACTATAAGAATCTGATTTTTTGAGAATTGATAAATATATATAACGTGATCACTTAAGCCAGACGAAGACAGGTCGTAAGACCTATAATTACCATACACTTCCATATATTTTCCATTAAATATAATAAAAAATAGCTTTTTTTCTATAAAATATCTAATATTTGTTTAATAACAGTGCCTTTGCAGGTAAAAATCGAGTAATTGTGTGTTTTTGGACATATTCAAATATTTCTAATAAAAATATATGATTCTTTACAAGTCATTATGCACCGGAAGACAGAAGGCAATAGAGGCATAAAAATTATTTGAGCTATGTTATTTCAGAAAGTTATTTAATGTTCAAAATGTTGATAATCTTATACAGGGTAAATCAACATGGTCGCCAACATTCGGTAGAAGCCGGCAAATGAAGAAAAAGTATTGTTAAAAATTGTGTGCGCGCTTTATTTTGTGCGTGCACTGTGATATCAAATAGTGTGCACGCGCACACCCGCACATCTTAGGGGGAATATTACTCATAGCATGCTATAGTGTTAAAAAAATGTACTATTAGCAAAATGTGAATTGTAAGCGGGGAAAAAAATCTACTAAAAAATATATTCATAAGAAAATTAATTTAAAATATATGAATTAAACAAAGTTTTGCACTTCCCCGGATTGGAAATAGAGAACCAGGTTCGTATCCCGGTGACGCAAAAACAATATTTTTCGACAAAATTGATTTTATATGTATATATTTATAATTAATACATTAATTTAGTATTTAAAATATCACAGACCTATGTTCTGAATAATTACAACTTCACAATAAGAATGTGTTTTCCTTAATAATATATGAGTTCGAAAATTTGTCTTCAATGCAATGTGTTGATATAGCATATCGGTCAATGTACATTCCCCGAATAGGAAGAGATCCAGGTTCGAATCCCGGTGGCGCAACAACAATATTTTTCGATAAAATTGATTTTATATGTATATCTTTCTAATTAATACAATTAATATGTATTTAAATATATATCACAGACCTACGTTCTGAATAATTACCACTTCACAATAAGAATGTGTTCTCCTTAATAAAACCATACCATTTATTCACTCTCATATCGTAATATTTCTTTGGTTTTAATCTATCGGCGTGTATAATATTCAGATAGAAATCATTTTATTTTTTAAGTCAGTTTTGTAATTATTATGTTTGTATCTTAGAAATGTGTACCTGTAACATTGTTAACGCCATGTTACAATTTGTTCTTATATGAAATGAAAGCATGTTGTTACAATCTTGGGACGAATCTCATAATAAGATGTTCATTCTCCTTTATATTTATTTACAAGACTAATGACACGGTGAAAGTGCGTGCGAATATAATAATTATTATTTGAAATAACTTAACGTTAAAATCAGGCACAGCGCTGAAATCAGGTTTAACCGGTTGCACCGAAAAAAGAAAAGCACGTGGTAGTAACTGGGCCATTTCGTCATCCCAAATTCTTTCGTCTTCAATTTTTATAATTATATAAACAACAAATTCGAACGTGTGTATTAATGGTATTTAAATAATATTGCAATTAGTACTTACTCATCGTATCTGTCGAAACTTCATTTATTACATTTAATTTATAAAAGATAGGAGTTTCCATTACCTGCCGCTTGTTTTTAATAATATATTATTATTAAACTATAAACCGGTCGTTAATTATATTCAAACATATAATAGTACATAAAACTCACAATATTTGTATCTTAATGTTTCACAATAGCAAGCGAGCTTTCATATATAACTAAGATACAAAAAATAACTTTTTTTGAATTTAAAAACAATTCATAAAAGAAAGAAATAAATAAATAACGTGTTCTTAAATAAAAAAAAACACTGTAAAAGCAGATAATTTGTTAATATTCTAGAAAGACTAACAACGGAGTTATGTACAGATGGAATTCCTCTCGGAGATTCGTCTTGAAAGCGCTTGCATTTTGTACGCAAAGTAAAATTACGTAACCAGTAGATATCGACCTTTACCGACTCTCAGAGATAAAGTCTCATCAGTGATCATACACCATAAACAAAAATACAGAAACTGTACCAGAAATATTAAAACAAAAAAATATATTTCCTTCATTTCCTGCCCGAGTTTCCGCACTAGTATAAGATATTTACGTAATAATTATACTTAAGAATGAAAGATGATTGAATGATCTACAGTAAAAATATTTGCTTTTATTTTGCTAAAAACTTTATAACTGTTTAGTGTATTTATTTGTATATTTATTAAAAATGTAAGAAATAGAGAAGACTGTGAGAGTGAACCCGCCGCTTACCCAGGGCCGTATATAAACAAAAACTTCTATATGGTCCTACTCATTCGCCGCCTGGTTGGAATTTTTTTAATGCTAATAGGCAACTGTGCAACTTCGTCTCGCACCATGTGATGAAATGGAGCCGAACAACTGCATCTCAAAAACCCTCACAGTCCCCGACCTTTATTTATTAAGATTTACATTACAATTGATTACATTAATGAAATAAAATAAACAAATAAAAGAAAAGGAAACGGTATACAAATATTTCAGAAATAGACATGAAAAGAAGAGAAAATAACACAAAGTAAGAAACATAATAATATAAGATTGCAAGAGATTATATAATGTCAACAGTGTCAGTATTTTAGTCGCGATTACCTTATTTTTTCCTAGCAGGATTCCTAGTAGTTTTGAAGGCTGTATTATGTATATATGTGTAATAATTGGGTTTTTTATAATTCGATGTCTCTGTCTTTTTAAAATGGTCATTTTAGTGAAATCAATTTCGAGTCATAAACAAATTATTTCATTTAATACTTTAAGTTTGTTCAAATTTGATCGATATTGTTGTTATGTAATGTTTATCGGAGTACATTTTAGAATTATTAAAAGTAATGGAATTATTACAAGATCACCCTCATAATTATGATCTATATAATTTAAAATTTTGAAATTTTGTATATGAAAATATATATAAATTACATCAAATAAATTATTATTAATATAATGAATTAAAAACGCATACGGCTAACAAGTGTAGTAATTTATTTTTTTTAGTAGATGCGCGAAATATATGTATATTATATATTTTTATTATTAACACTATAACAAGCAGTAAGGCTCAATTACTATAGTGAAAAACAACACAAAAACACCCAACACATCACATAGATGTATTGTCCTCAACGAGAATCGAACTCAGAGTCCCAGGTATGAAGTCATGCTCACTGGACTATGAGGGCCGCCTAGAATGTTACTTCGATATTCTAATTATTTGTTCGAAACAAATTTGACTCTTGTGCTATAAAAAATAGGACAAACTTAGTGGTCTTCCAGGATCTATCTTGGTTAGATACGCAAGGCTCAGATGATTCATTGGAAAAAATGTTTTTTAATATTTAATATCAGAGAGCAATATTTTTTAATATGTAGTCAATCCATTAAGGGATGTTTGCGATCATGATGATTTTCAAATTATTATATTCAAACTTATGTAATTTAAAATATAACCAACATATAAACGCCGTAAATTATTATTATATTATTGAGTGATTAGAACGATTGATTAGATAGATTTATTGAATGATTAACAGGTAATCTTTCAACAATGTCTCATTTTAACGATTCATATTTCAACGTCTCTATGAAAATGTTCATATTACATTTATATTTAATGTTGAAAAAACACATGTAATCTCACTTTAAATAATGTGCTTGTACATATTTATGTGTTTTTTTTAAGTGGTTTTTAGGATATGTTCTTTTTTGGTATTTATTACAAGCGGTCAGAAGTGCATATGAACAACTATTTTATAAAAAATTCTCATTCATCCATGTACATTCTTAGCTAATTAAAAAATAGATTCATTAATTTTATCGCAATTTGGGGTTAACAAAGAGGTGAACGCCTGCACTGGTTTCATTTTAAATTTGGTAAAACGACCCACATCATACAAAATACCTTATCGGTCTCTGCGATATATAATCGTGAAATGCCATATATCA
Organism: Eubasilissa regina; assembly: GCA_022840565.1. NCBI lineage: Eukaryota > Metazoa > Arthropoda > Insecta > Trichoptera > Phryganeidae > Eubasilissa > Eubasilissa regina. The sequence continues at coordinate 14,506,360 of JAINEB010000018.1, read as the reverse complement.
GCTCAGACACGTTATAAATAACGGACATATTTTGATGGTCGGACGGCGTAAAACGGGGCCCGAAACCGCCCGCCCTGTAGCCGGTGGGCGGCAGACAGATATGAGGCGATATGGGGAAATATTTCACCCGCCCTGATGCCCTGCCCCACCCTTCACATATCCAAGACTCGAAGCAATCTGGTCATTGATTCGAAACTATTCGATAGAATATATATTTTTTACTTTTAGTGTGCTATAACGTGCTATTTATACACCATAAAAGTAAAAAGATAGTCTAGTTGCTTATTTGGAATCGTATTGTTTTGGAAAATTTCCATCAAAAGATTAATTAATATTTTATCTAGTATCTAATAATCCACGTTTTATTAGAATCATATTTTCAAACAATACTTGATGATTATGATTACTATAAAAAACAGTTTTAAGTTGGTATGTACTTACGTACACTCACTTTTACCTTCTCACCTTTACTGATACCCGGATCGATTTCTCTCACATGCTACCCAAGCTCTCTACTATTTTTTTATTTTCTTAGTAGACTGTGGTGTCAAATAGTCATATATGTATAAAAGGTTTTTTTGTATTACGAACAAATGTATACATTTTTATTTTAAAACATTGTTAACATATCAAATTTTAGCGTCAATGATTGATTTGGCAGTTGTTTCGTGATGCAACATGTTAATTTTTAAAAATATATAATGTTTATTTCGACTTTGTACTATACACACAATTTATTTTTTAATTATATCACGACTAGTTTCAGAAAGAACAGACCTTTCCATTTACAAATATAAACTTAACTGAAATACGTAGACCAGGAATCGTGTTCTTCGCCAGGAAGATTTTTAATAGAACTAAATATTACGAAAAAAAAATCGAACCAGAAAAACATATTCTACACAGGGATGGTATGATGTATATGTCTGAGACGTGAAACGTGTTTTTTTTTAATATATAATATTCAAATGGCCGTCTGTGTAACGAAAACACATTTAATTCATTAATATTTAAATATATAGATATATATTTTAGCAGTAAAATTGTAATGTTTCCCTTATAATTAGATATATCTCAATATTAATAATACAATTCTATATAAAATATCATTATTTTTTCTCGAGCCTAAGCTTTAAAAAAAAATTTTTTTTTACTAATTATTAAGAAGAAAACATTCTTATTGTGAAGTTGTAATTATTCAAAACATAGGTCTGTGATGTTTGAAATACTAATTAAATATATTAATTATAAAGATATACATATAAAATCAATTATATTGATAAATATTGTTGTTGCATTACTAGGATTCAAACCTGGATCTCTTTTCCAATCCGGAGAAGGTGCATAACCAACTATGCTATGCGACAGTATTTTTGTCGACAGATTTTCGAACCTATATGTTACACTTTTTCAAGTTAATACATCTATTGTTCCATTATTTGAAATCCACCTATATTTTTTTACGGAATCTCAAATACCTTCGAGTAAGCCGATAGCAGACGCCAGAATTAACAATTCATTTTTATTAAATTTGTTATCAAAAATGCTGTCGCAGTAGCATAGTCGGTAATGCACCTTCCCCGGATTGGGAAAGAGATCCAGGTTCGAATCCCGGTAGCGCAACAACAATATTTTTCGATAAAATTGATTTTGTATGTACGTCTTTATAATTAATACATTTAATTACTATTTAATTTTTTTTCTTATACTATATGTAAGATGTAAACCATATAGTCAGACAAGAAAGTAAATTTCGAAATGTATACACGGTGATGCCAAACATGGTGATCACGACTAGGTACTCCAATCACTTTAACAACCACCTGACGGTTCAAGAATAATATTATGTTATGTATGCCCAGTCAGCCTCGCATTATTATAAGAATGGGAGTTCATAAGCTGATGTGGGTCGGTAGGTTGCTGGAAACCAAGGTGTACTGGCAGGTGCAGGAAGAACAATATAAAAAAAATTCATACGCCACATAAATGATTAATATAAAATTAAATTTTAAATTATTAATAATTTTTTAATTTTTACTTGATAGGTAAACTACAATAATAGAATCTATCAACGTGCTTGTTGATCCTGCGGTTAAGACTCTCGCATAGTGATCCAACGCTCGGAGGTTTGAACCTCATTCAAGGAGACCAGAAAATCTTTCCTATTTTCATAGCACAAATAGTATGAATTTTGATGTGATTGTAGCGATTTTGACATAACAAGGTTCCAACTAACATTTTGAACTAATTTGAGTGATTGCGTGAAAAGGGTTTTAATGCATTATTTTTTATATCTTCCAACACACCAGCTCTATTTAACAGATATTAAAGGAAATAGCTAGATCTAAAAGTTTCAACTGCATCAGCTATTTATGGATCATTTATGTTAATTTACAATGTGTTTTATAATTTTTAATTTCCTTCATCTCACAGTGGTCTTTGATAATACTGAAAATAAATTAAGACCTCAAAACAATATACACAAATATAAGTAAAAATTAAATTTAGAGCTCTTTACACTTTAGAGCTCATTATCTCAAAACAGTGTTAGTGTGAGATAGTACCTTTTTATTCTGAGGGGTCGATATTCTGTGTACGCATGTCTATATTTTTTTTAAATAATTAATCTTTTATAGATAAATTTTATTTAAGTTTATTTTTTTATTTTAAACTTTTTACAAATATAAATATTATATGAATCAATTGAGGCTGTTACAAAACTAAAGTTACGTATATTTGTGAATCGCTGTACCTCTCCAAAAAAGAGACAAGCTCTTGTGCTTGGAGAGGAACTTACACTATAGTAATTTAATAGAGTTAGAAGTTTTATATTTATAATCTATAATTATTATGTAATTGTGTGATTCTGAAGTGTTCATTTTATTTCTTTTTTAGTTATTTTATATCTCGTTAATTTCAGCATAGAGGCTATTTATGCCTAAGTATATGAAATTTTGTTGGTAGTATTTGGTGTTATATTTTGGTATTTTAAAATTGTTTTGAAATCTTGATTATGTACTTGTTTCAAGTTTTACAATATTTTAAGTTTACAATTTTTATTGTATGTAACTTGATAGTTATACATCATAAAAGTAATTAAGATAGATATTTAGAATATCATTGTATAAGATGTTTTAGAATCGCGCATTCATTTGTTAAGACGTTGTATTAGAGAAAAAGGATGTGGAAATCTAGAAAACAGATATATCTACGTGTATTTACTAAATATATCAAGTTTTTAATATCAAGCATTTTAATAATGATTGGTTCAAAGCAATACAATATTACCACTCAGAGAAATTATGTTCACAGCTCTTATATGTCGCTAATATCGAAATTAAAACCATCTCTAATAGATATATAAAATAGATATTAAATAATATTATTCTCATACACTGTAAAAATTATTAAAACTTATTGTTTTTTTTTAAGTATCATTAATGATAAATTTTACTTATTTTTAAAATAAAACCAATTCGATATATAATATATGATACATATTGTTTGTAAATTAATACCAAACAATTAAATATTGGAGTCATCAATGATTTAATTTCGTGAATCGTCTAACACCCGCGCTACTTTAGCCACTGTAGCCGATCTCGCTACCGGTAAAGACTGGTTCACAATTAACTGTAAAATATCTTCGACTACCGTGCGTCAGCAGGGAACAATACACAAAATCGGGAAAGAGGCTCAGAGCACATACATTTTAATACATTTTGCTTTGTTCGCTCCTACTAAATGATGTTGTACAGTCTGTTAATTTACGCGGATGTTGTGAAGCAAGCTGATCAGAGTCGCTACCGAGACGAAGAATAAGAGATACCTGATTCTAGGAAAGGTATTCATCGACCGTTCCTTCTATACAATATTATATTAATAAAGATAAACTTGTATTTCCTAATGGAGTTTTATTATGACCGTCATCGGTGTCTTTGAAGACATCATCGTTTCAAAATGAACCAATTTTTTGCTCATTAAATATAAATAATCATTTACAGGTACAAAGCTAATTTAAAAGCCTTTGTGACATTAATAATATCTTGAATCTACTTACTGTCTACTAATGTTTTATTTCCACTGCCTACTATATTCACGTCACAATACGAGTACATACAAACCTGTTCTGGTTATCGTAGATCGCTAACAAGATATGGTTTTAAATTTGTGATGTCTTTGTGACATCACAAATTGATGTTGAAATCGAGTTGAAATGATTATAGAAATATATCGACAGCTAATCTTATCCCCGAGGGTCAAACAGTATTTCGGCATGTAAGGTTTTTAACTAAAACCTTGAGAAATATAATTTTTCTGTATTTACTTTGTAACAATGGCGGAAATCGCAGAAATTGATATTATTGTGTATTTACAAAACTAAAAATTGACACCTTGAGGTAATTGGGGGCCGAATCGATATAAAATCAGTCGATTGTCCTTGTAATAGTAACAAAACATTCAATTTCACAGTCATTGTGCTGTTTAATTTTAAAAGTCATATTTTCAACTAACAATTTAGTGAAAAAAAATCGTGGTTTTCTCGCAGAATCCATTGTGTAAGTTAATTTGTTATATTTATCGTTGGATATTAGTTTTTGTTGTGTTTGATAAAAACACGTCATACAGTATATTATAAAACTTCGAGAAACGGCTGTTCTCTACCAAAGATAAAACAATTTGTTAATAAACTTCTCCGACATAAAAGTCAAAGAGATAGTTAATCTAGGTCATACAATGCGTTGCTAGTTAGAAAGACATATTAACTTTCATAATTAGTAAGTATCTACCACATATTTTACCGACCGCAGTAATAAAATGACAGTATGATATTTCTATCATCTTAACGTAGTTAATCTCTTAGCTATGTAAATACTGCATACCTACACTGTTTATAGACTCCGTTTAAATATTATGTATAATAAAGCACACATATTTTATTATGCGTATCTTCATACATATATGGAATTGGTTAATGATACATTTACTAAAAACAAGTTTTAAATATCTGGATATGCTGTGGTCTGTCCTACAGGTAATTAATCGGAAGATGCTGGAATGATCTTGAGCAGTTGATTTTTAGCTCTAAGCGTATAATAATAACGATCATTTATTTATTTATAGATCACATCTGCGCGGTTGCCGTGAATTTTATGCAAAAGCATAAAAAGCACCTTATTTGTCGGCTTGTCTCCTACACTAATATTATAAGCAGGTGGTGCATCCCGTGCTGGATATGCGAAATTAACACAGTTAAATAATGACTCGTCATATTTTGACTTCTTCTAACATATCCTGGATAACTTTAAACATAGCTAACCTTTCCCTTACGGTGCTAAATAAAAACGCTCGTTGCGGTGCTATAAACTCAATATACATATAGACTTATGATTTTTAAGTCGAATAAATATGAATATTTTACATTTATTATGTATATTAATCATTAAAATAATAATACAAATTTAATGCATCAATTTGAAATATATACATACAGATAAACTCAATTTATCGAAAAAAAATATTAGTTGCCTTCGGGATTATATATAATATAAGTAAATATATATAAATTATTGTGTAAAAGTCCTAAAAATGAGAAAAAATATTGACCGTCATGAACGACAGCATAAAGGCGCATAAGACACGTCTAACTCGGCCAGCGAACGCTCTGCCACTAAAGTGACAATCGGCATCCGATACCCCGAACGCCGTGCACTGCGCCTTTCGCACCTCTCCGCACGTACACAACACATACACATATTGACAAATTCACATCAGGTTCTTCAAAAAAATATTTTTTATTTTTGCGTATGGTAAATACTTATATATTGTAATTATTTTATTCAATACATAAATATATTACGGAGGAATACCTAAAATATGATCTCCATATTTAGTATATTTACAGAGATATTTACATAATTAGTGACAATGTCAACACAGTTTACATCATCGTAAAGGAAAGGTTAAAATATTCTTTATCTTTTCTTCTAAATAATTTTTTCATTCTTCCTGAGAGATGTTACCTGCAATTGAATTGAAATCAGAAGTCAGTAAAAATATTATTGAAAAACAAATCTGCCCAATAAGACACTTTAAATGAATTTGTATTAATATATTAGCCAAGAAACGTCGCCAACAATGATATACACTTTTAATATAAATACGGAAATCGGCATGGCTGAGTGAGTTAAGGCATTTGACTAGAAATCCAATACCCTCTGGCACCGCGGGTTCTTTTTAAGCTTTGGTGTCTTTTAAAACATGATTTATTAACTATACTTTTACTCTATACGTTTAGCTAAGACACGAACCACTTTATTCGTGCTGCCGATAAAAACCTGACAACGAGATCCTGAATTTGAACAAATGATAGTATTATTTCCTGATCTGATCTTTGAATATTATTTGATGATCTAATATTACTTTCTTTTTTGTCAAATTCAAAAACATTGTTCATAGCTATGCGTCGGCGATCACTACTGGTCTGTATATTTATATTTATAATATTTAAAGCTTTACGGTTAACCAATTTTAATAATAAATAATTCAGCCAAAATAACAAACACAAAATTTATTTTAGTTGTAAGTTTTTGGATTATATCCTCCATTATTCGGTTTGTTGCGAGCATCTGAAACACACAACATATTATTTAGGTACCTGTATAATTTTATTGATTGCCACACCGCGTCATGATTAATTTATTTGATTAACCTTATTTCCACTTATTGAGTACAAACTCACAGTAAACCAACGTTCTTCATCTGAACAGATTGTAATTTAAAATTAATATCATCCATCCGCTACCTTACTTGAGGTTACCTGTAAAAAATCTGTGATTTATATTTAGTCATTACGTTGTCAGTAAATATTATTCTAAGTTATTATGCCGCGGCTTCCTTTTAAAAACATTTTTTCATTTATCAAATGACATACCTACACAGAAATCTGATATCACAAGCCATAGTATATTTTATATTTAGATTTATGAACGCAGTATTTTTATGATTATCAATCTAAAGAATGTACACCATACATACTTGTAGTTGTCATTTTCTATATTATGAAAGGACCAGTGGAACCCATCTTTTATCATAATTTGTGACGTACATTTTTTTATTTACTGTGTTTCTAATTTAATGCTCACGTTTAACTCGAATTGGATACTTAAACTTACGATAAATATTATATAAAATATGTATAATTTGTTATTATTTTTCATGATTTTCGTATTTATTTGGTTGCTATTTTTTGTTTCGTCATTCTTCGACATATTTTGAGCATTTTAGAGTATCAACATGATAATTTTTCAATAAAACTCGTTATGTCTGAGATTTGTGAAGGGTATTTATAACGCGACCCGAGTTTAAAATATGTTTTCCCTATAAACGTTATCTACACGCTTTTCGATCAATCGAACTTTCTTACTCAGGGGCTCAAATAACATAAACACGTTCTATCTTATACATTATTTTATATATATATTTTTAAAATAATAATTTTAAAAATAGCTATCATTTTGAAATATAATAAATAGCGCAATATTGTAAAGCATGAGAAGATGGACGAAAGTGAACGAGGCAGAAGTGGTAAGCCAGAACATAAGAGTATGATATCCTATCCTCTCTGCTTATCCCTGCATGATGGTAAATTAGTCGTATTATTTTTATAATAGTACATACCAATTATACATTATTATTATTTTATTAGAAATACTGCAGTCATACATAAAATAATTGAATATTTATAAATTAAAAATTCCCTTTCCTTTAAAAATTTATCTTGAAATTTTACCGAACTTTTTTAAAAATAAATCGATAATATATTTTCTTTATTCCCGTATGTTAATGTATTAATTATACTATGTTTCAAAATTTCAAATGCTACAAATAACGTTTGTGCTGTTATAATAAATAAATAAACCAATACAAATACTTCAGACTAAAACGTGTAAACACGAGCTTTATTGGAATGTATTCCATATATTATAGTATATAGTTATGTAATCCATACATATTATAATATATGGTTATGTATTTCGATTCACCAAGGATGTATACACTACATTATAGACGTGATTTATTCGAGTCAAGAAAAACTGTCGTGAACAATCGATATTTAAAATTAATAGCAATTTATTACAATATTTTGCGTGTTTCGCAAAAATATCATCATGATCTATCGTATTAGGTACGTACTTTAAAAGAACATAAAAATAAATGTACTCATATAAATCGTTATGAAAAATGCTTTCCAAATGGACAGGTTTTGGATATTTCACAAGACTAATGATTTTTAACAAAAAGATTTATTGTTCTTATTCAAATATAATTGAACAGACAAATTTATTTGCATAAAAATATAATTTTGTTTTGAGTGTATCGGCTTAACAAGTAATATTTAATTTGATAGCAATATTTATGTGACGGGTAAAATTATTTATTAGTTGTTAGATATCAAATATTATTTTGTCCTTCAAAAAATTGATTTTTAATGGCCACAGTTAATATTTTTTTTGCGATATCTTACTCGTCGTCAACTTGAAAGAAAAACCAACTTGATTTAATTTGTCTCTCGGTAACTAACTTCAGTTATAGTTACAAATTCAAAATCACTTTTTTTTAAATTTAATAACCATGGTGTATTTATATGGTCACAATAGTTTATACTAATAACGAAAACGCTTAATACTTTGCACACATAAGAACGCGGCTAAATTCAGAACTATGTTTATTTAGAATTACTTCACCTTCACAAATGTGTATTTCTACTAGTGAAATTTTGTACTCATTAATATGTCTAAAATAATTATTGTATTATGAAAATATGTAAGTATGGTTATTAATATTTTTCTTTATTATTAAAAATATCATAAAAAACAAAGAAATTTAAATATTAATATTGTCATTTTCAAGTTAGCACCCTATGTATGCTCTGAGAACATACCTAACAATTTATGATTGCCGGATCAGTTAAATAGTGGCGACTTCTTTAACACTGCACTAAAACATCGGTACTAGTTAAAGAAATAATAAATAATGTTTATTTATTTTCCTTAATTAGAAAACGCAGAGCATTCAATATAAAAATCATTCATACAATATTCAATACAATATATATATATATATATATATATATATATATATATATATATATATATATATATATGTTGTCAGAGAGAAAGTTTATTGGTCATCCCGCGTCTGTTGGTCCTGAGAAGGACCATTGTAATCCCTACGATTCGGATAAATCTCATAACCCACTTAGCGCTGAATTTCCAGCCTAAAAAGACGTGTCTCACGATCATTTTAGAGCACACATCGATAAGACAACCCTGAATATGGGTAATGAGATTTATCCGAAACGTTAGGACAACTATAGTCCTTAGACCAATAGACGTGGAATAAACAAGAAACTTTATCTCTGACATTATACTCAACCCGTGAAAACCTAAAATTGCACATCGCTCTCCTAGAATTCTGACTTCTGAATCAGACGTCATTACCGGTAATATGAAACGCGTTGATATTATCGCATTTACAATAAATTTACAAATGTACAACATCGTACATTAGTATATTACTTGCGTTTGTATTGCAATACACATAGACAATGATAACGCGCCTGCTCACTGTCGATATATATATATATTCAATTATATATATATATACATATATATATACAATTATAAAATATTGTGGACTAGGAATATATATATATATATATATATATATATATATATAAATATATTGTAACGTTATAAATACGTCAGCAGGTGAATTATTTAAACCATTTAAATAATTCTGGAGGAGAATAACATTTTGAATATGGTAACACCCTCGCACATGCGCGATAGGTTGTTGCGTTAGAGAGCGCGCTAAACCCGCGCGAACGACGCGGAAAGCTTCATTCGCATAGACACAAGGCTAACGGTGGTCACGCTAATCGCGGGTGGATTTTAACCGACCGCCAGGATGGCGCTGGACGGCAGCGCTGCCGACCGTAGGACGAATTAATTTAAATTCGTATAAATTAATAAATCCATAATGGGACACTGGGTAAGAGAAATAGTCACAATTACTAGTGCATCAACTTTCTACTAATCTTGTGATAAATCCTAATTTGCATTGTATGAATATCTTCTGCTGAAATATTTTATTTCCCTCTTGGGTGCGGGATGAAGAACTCCGGAACCAATGATGGACAATGTCACAAAAGAGTTGTGGATGGGTGTCCGATCGCTTGCCACTATCTACCGATAAGAGTAGCAGATGACCCGGGCCTATAGCCAATTAATTCCAAATCAGAACGTAGCGACAATGGATTATAAGTAATGAGTTCTTAACATGGAGGTGGCGACCCAAGGTCATGTATCATTCAATTTTTTTCTGTCTGCGCTGCATTGTGAACCTATCGTGATGGCGGTTCTACATTTTCAACTTTGGACATTCTTCGCAGACTATATTTGTTTAAGATTACTCTAGTTTGCATTTGTAATGATCGTTATATTCCTTGTAATAAACCTTGTAATAGTAACATCTTTGAATAATATAGAGTAGATTCCTGTCCATCCAAATTACACAAGTTGTTATAAATTTATCACAAGTGAAGAGAAAAGTCGTCAGCAAGATGAGTTCCGAGATCCGTACCCACATTTCATGTTTTCTCCGGTGATATGGCCGGCGGAGGATAGACCGCCAGGTTACACCTCAATAATATATATGTATGTATGTCTGCTTCAATAATATATATGTACGCCTCTGTGCCACACCGCCATATCCTCAAGTGCCAACCTTTACTCGTGCTGAGATCGAATATTTTATCACTCAGCTACCAAGCCAATCGATCCCGTTAGCTCTCAAATTTGTATACCAAGGGAAAACAATTCGAATGGAAAAAATGTAAAATGAAGATCTCTCTCCGCAATTGTTTTCAGCAATAAAAATTTAAATCCATTGCTTTCAAAATTTTCATGAATGAATAATAAATATGAAACGTTTTCCCTCTTTAATAAATTTTCGGCTGCGTAGTATTTTTTTTCACTCCGTATTTTTTCTCACATTGAAATTTTAAACGGTAGGCTTATATATAGAATAACATATTCCACCACACGAATCTACATTTCAAATATTCTAAGAGGGAAATTCTAAAACCATTAATAATAATATTATTAATGATGCGAGTGTTGCAACCATCAACAAACTGCAGTGTCGTTAAATAGCTGATAAAATATTACTCATAAGACATTGATCCGAGGCGCATTTTTTAAGTAAGTACCGGATTTTTTTGATAAAAAAACACAACTTCATTTTTAGAACACGTTACTTTCTTCGGATGCTGCACACCTTAAACTACTTCTCAACATAGTCCTCACCATTATAACGCACTCGTCATAACGGGGCACCAATTTTTATATAGCTTCATCATAGAACGACGCCACCCGGGATGAAAACCATGCCTGTACTCCGTCAATGGGTTCACCATCGTCATCAAAACGCTTGCCACCAAGAAACCGCTTCAGAAGAAGGAAGAGATAGAAATCACTTGTCGCCAACACATCAGGACACACTTAGCGTTGAACGTCAGCTGGTTTCATGTTTCGAGCATTCAAGAAACGAATCACGGACGAACGAATATCACAATCGGCGGGCCGATCTATTGTCTTGAACATTTCAACCACTCGCTACAAGATAGTCATGAATATCTCTAACGTTGCAAGTGGTGAGTCAACAGATGAAAGAAACCATTGCGCATGCGCAACATCGCAACCGCAGCATTACATCGAGGATATCCGACAACGGTATTTACTTAAAAAACACGCCTCGTATTTTTCGAGATGTATTTGCACAGTATGTATCGTTTTTTTTAATTTTAAATTTACTTTACCTTATTTTATTGTACGTGTATTGTACATAGATAACTTAATTATTTTATTTTTTTTACACAAAATTACCTAACTCAACTGAGAAATCAATTCTCGTGTTTGAATTGGGCAGTATTTAAGTTTTAAAACAATGTAATGGTAGGTATAGAAGTAAGATATAAATATAGAATTAAATTATTAAATACATATACATAAACATACTCAATTTGAACTTGTAATTGCTTACTTACTTAGTCCACATTATTTAAAGGTCGGATGCCTTTTTTTAATTTGGTACGGAAATATTCAAGACAAAAAAAAAGTTGATTTCAAACGACTCATTGAATATAAAAATTATTGGCATTCGTCAAAGGGTGGAACTTTCCTATCATTGTTAGTAATTTGTCATAGGTTTAATAGAGGTTTTCTAGCAATTTTTGCTCTATTTATCAGACGGTTGAATATGAAATTTTATCAATGATACATACCAAACAAAATAATATTCACATTAGACGTTCCGACGAATATTCCGACACAAAATTCAATCAAAATTATTCAATAATGGTACAGATTTATTTCACATATTTTGAACATGAACCAAATTTGTTACACCTTGTATGTTTTTTACAAAAATTCTTAACGAATCGTTTGCTTTGTTCTGTGTCAAGAAATTATAATTTTCAAAAATATTGTTGATACTTGTCTACTAAATGTAGGGACACACACTTGTACCTGTTTGTATTCATACTTTAGTAAACGTTTTATTTTTGTTATAAAAAAGTACCTGTTAGTATATAGTTAAAACAGAATTTTTACGTGCGCCGCAAAGCTTAATTTATATAATATCTGTATAAAATATCGTTTTGGCATTTACATAATTAATCAGTATATTTTTTAATAAAATAATTATAAAAGAAATATTAGATATCTCATAGAGACGAAGCTATTTTTTTTTTAATATTTAATAGAAATATATGGAAGTATGGGTAATTACAGGGCTTATGACCTGTCTTCGGCTGGCTTAAATGATCACTTTATATAAAAATAACTTTCACCATTCTCACCCATTAATCAATCTCCATATCTATCAAAAATTTTTAAAGTTGTATATATGTTAATATGCGTAAACACTTCGAGTACCACTACACTATTGCCATCTAAGGACTAAATTTGATCATTCATTTCCCTGAAACAGCATATATGCCACAATGAGAATCTAATTGTTTTTTGATATTATTTAAAACAATATGTAAAATGTTTTAAACACATTATATATACTCGTATTAGAATACGCCTGAAAAATCAATATTTCTCCATTTTATATATTTTTTTATTTTAACCAGTATATTATTAACAATATTTGAGTGTGTCCACACACACACAATTACTTGATTTTCACTGACAAAGGTATTGTTATTAAACAAATAATAGATATCTCATAAAGACGAAACTATTTTTCTATTATATTTCCATTAAATATAATAAAAAAATAGCTTCGTCTCTATGAGATATCTAAATTTGTTTAAAACAGTGCCTTTGTAGGTGAAAATCCAGTAATTGTGTGTTCTTGGACGCATTCAAATATTACTCATAATCATATTTATTATCGTGCTACTTGACAGTAATGCTATTTTTTCGATAATAAAAATAATATATCACAGCGCTAGGCTTGTATATGAGTAGCATTAGCATAAAAGACAAATATCGTTTATTTTACTTATTTAAAGCAATATAATAACTGACTTTTATGAAGAAGTTCAACTATTTAGAACTATCAAATATGGCAATTCAATGAATAAAACTTTACTCAAATATCATGAACAGTTTTATTATTAATAATATTTGTGTTTTTTTAATATAGAAATCGATATTAAAATATGCATATGATGAAGAAAATGGTAATTTCCAAAACCGGTTGGTGTATTAAATATAACTCATTAAGTGGTTAAAAACGAAGTTTTTGATAACCTATCTATATTAAAATGAATAAAAACTACAATGTAAAATTTGCAACAAATATTTAACAAATAATAGCTTGTTGGTGTAGTGGTCAAGACGTTGGCCTCGTGATTTAGTGGTCGGAGGTTCGCTCTTTGTTCCAGGACACCAGCAAGTTAGTCCTATTTTCATAGTACAAGCGTTTAGCTTAGTTTGAAAATAGTAAGAATATTAATGTGACATGTATTCCGTGTAAGCATCTCTTTAAAAAAAAAAAAAAAAAGCATATATGCATCGAAACATATCCTATATTCTAATAACATAATATTTTATATATACACCCAGGAGATTATTATTTATAAAATATACTTCATAATGGGGAAGGTTGAAGAGAATGTATTTTTTTTTATTCCAACTTAATTATAATTTATATTATATTTACATATATATTATAATTTTCAATATTTTCCAAACTGCAGAACAATTTTTTGGCATAACGAATGTATGATACACTATTATTATCTGACTTACTTAATTAGAATTTGTGTAGCTATATCCAGGAAAAGAATTTATTTGCATTCATACCATTGAAAAACATCTAATGTCATATATGTTTTCTATATTTTCATGTAAATGTATTTCTAATAACTTTTCACATCCAATATGAATCCCAGTGAGATGTCTTTCAGTGATATTCCGGTTCTGACAGCACGCGGGCAGCCCGCCTGCGCGCTCGGCGCATTAAATCTCCTAGGTTTATTTTTGTGTCACTCGCGCTATTGACTTGGAATATCAAACGCCGCGTCACCGGGATGTCACGACATATTTCATCTCCTAACACATCCCGTTATTTGGTGCCGACCGCGACCGGGCGATAATTCCGCGGGCGACGAAAGCCAGGAACACCATTCGCGGATGTAATTGCGGAAAATTGAAAAAAATCCCGCTTTTCTGTCGAATGTTTATTTTCAACTAATTTCAAATTTATAAGATGCGCTTGTCATCGCCGACGAAAATATGAATGTTCACCCGTCGGCGAGGCGTTTTTCTCCACATTTGTTTGAAATATCACGCCCGCAATGTTCAAAACAGTTCGAAAAATGCAAGAGTTTAATTTGGTGTTTGGTTTATGGAAATTTACAGCTTTAACAGGTTTACGAGACGAACGATGAAATAATGATGATGTTTTTCTCGGTGCGTTTATAATATTTTTTTTATTTGTATTCGGATGAAAAACTAACCGCGAATGCGCTCGATGACACGGACATGATCCGCCGTACTCGAGAAGTTTTCATATTTTATTTATGTGGCTTCGCTTGCAGATGAACGATTCTAGGAATTTTGTACACCAAAACTTATACGACAGCACTTTTACGACATAACATTTACTCAAGTGAAAATTTATGCAGCATTGGTACTTTAGCGTACACAAAACTTCATACACAACACATTTTACATACCGGTAATATAAATAATAATAAAAAATTTCATTCAATACGTTTATACGATTATCGTGCTATATAAATGTTCTTCATGGTGATTAATACAGCATCGTATTGTTGTGTAAAGTAAACCATCGTACAAGTATTTGCGTACGTATAAAGTGCTGAGCGTATAAATTTATTTCACTTATATAAATGATTTGTCGTATAAACGCTGGCGTATAAGTTTTATTCGTAGGACGTAACGATGACGTAAAGTTTGGTAACGTTTACTAGAAAATTTTGCACCCAAATAAATAACATGGTTTTGCAATGAACTTTGAAATTTTCATAAATCTTAATTTGTATTTGAATATCAAATTTTTTTTAATGCTGAATTTATCTTATGTTTTCAATGCCATTTTGATTCATTTAATATACCAAACATATTAATTAATTTTTTCCAATTAAAATTATTTTCTTAACCGATTAAATTGTGCTAACCGTTGTCTTTCAAATCATCTCTAATAATGGATCAATAATCTAAAATACAGAAATTTACTTGGTATCAAAATATTCCATAATGTATAGGTATAATTAGAGCTTCCGAACCGGGTAGAACCGGAACCGGAGAACCTGGTACTCGCGAATCGGGTAATTTTCGACGGGTACCCGGTTCTTTTGTTTATTTTAAAAAATTAAAAGAATTTCCTAAAAGAAACATCTTTTGGCACACTTATTATTATTTTCGTGGCGTTCAGGTATACAGAAAATTTTAT
This sequence comes from Eubasilissa regina, assembly GCA_022840565.1. Lineage (NCBI taxonomy): Eukaryota > Metazoa > Arthropoda > Insecta > Trichoptera > Phryganeidae > Eubasilissa > Eubasilissa regina. Next base: position 14,490,361 of record JAINEB010000018.1, on the reverse strand, counting down.
CATAAATGCAACTGAAACATAATCCAAAAAATGCAGGAATTTCTGCTTTCATTTCCGGGGGAATATTACTTTTAATTGTTTCAACTCGTAAGTCCACCCTCAGTAGATATTACAAACCCAACTCACAACTTGTAAGTCTATAATGCACATAGTTCATCCAAATGCGATATTTACCTAAACTAGACAAGGATATTGGATGCTGAATGACACAGGCTTGTATAAGAAGACTTGGACATCTACAATGTATGTATGTAATGCAATAGAATATAATTTTATAATTTATGTAATAAAATAACATTAATTTGTTTCTGTATATTATTATCGTCTTTTTGTTTATTATTTGAATGCAATACTGAAATTAAATATTTTAGTATATATTGTACATAATACGAATCCATACTCTGGATCAATATAATTATAAAAGTGGAAAGACATTGCCCAGAACCAGAATCGACTCAATTACCCGGTTCTTTCATGAAAAATACCCCAGAACCCGGGTCATGAATTTGACCGCGTATTTGGGTCTCCTAGGTATAATATAATTAATATATTTTATACATCAATCCGTGAAAACATTTTTAATCTCGATAAAGTGTATGTAGGTAACTGTATATTTATTGTAAAATGCAAATCATTGCGAGTGTATTTTGATTTTTGTTAACTTTTATGTTAATTGATTTACACATTGTTTTTTACGTAAAAATTATTTCCGAAATAGATACAAACCTTCATAAAATATTTCAGATGAGTGGCGTGGCAATAACTTGCCAGCCCACCTGGTAAACACTTATTCCGAGCCCATAACAACACCCCCCCTCGCCACCCCTCACAACCACCCAACCACCACCCATCCCTATACCCCCCCGAAGAACGAACCTCGTTTAACTTTTATTTAAATTGATAATTATTTTTATGTTCATTTATGTTATCTACAAAACTAGCAGAACTCGTTAATAATATTTATAAATATTAGAATTTTTAAATTTCATTAAAAAAGTTTATACCAGTGTAAAGTTAAATAAAATTTTTAATTAACATACCGTTAAAATTATTTGGACAGTCTGTGTTTAAAACAGCTAATTTAAGGTACAAATTGCTATCACTACTACTGGACATCCTAAAATAGGTTATCTCTCTGGACGTTAATTCTGTGTTAAAACTATTTAATGGTACCGCAAAAATATTTTATATTTAAATTAATTATAATATTTTTTATAAGATACAGATATTTGAACCTTCGTATGTTGCAATTATTTAAATCTTGAAACTTGTTTAGCGAGTAGTTACGCCACTGCCCCAGAGATTATCAAATATTTTGACCAATTTAACCCTTTTATTTGTATATAATTTTTAAACATATTTTATAGTATATAGTGGACTAAAATGGAGTACGTGATTTTAAACAAATTAATTAATCAAAAAATGACACGAATAGCTACTAGAATTACTCTTGCTTCATTAACGTCGCGTCGAACTGAGTTTTTAAACAGAGTGCATATGACAAAAACATATTAATTTCCTCTACACCGAGACAGAAAAATTACAGCTGGTGGTCCAGAGGAAGGATGCATCTGCCATCACCCTCATTGCTGTCTCTCGCGACTGGGATATTATAATAAGATGGAGAATGTGCGCAGATCCTGAGCGTACCGCATCGTTTGTTCATCTCCAAGAGATAAACTTTTTACTTCACCGATGACAGTAATTGTAAATTTGCTTGTTTTATATGAAAAAAAAGAAACGCAAGAATAGCTCGGAGAGTTCTCTAGCACGAACGCCTCAACGGAATTCCAGAGTTACCGATTCGGTATCGGCCTTGTGCAAGATAGCAAGCAATTAAATTGGATATATGCATCTTATGGTTTTCACTTGGACTTATTATAAATACATATTATATAGAATAAACAAATATTAGATACTTAAAAAAAAGGTAATGAATATTTATGTCTCATTTTTCCATCTTTAGATATAAATTATAAAAATCTCCTGTGATAAATAAAATCTACGTTTTTTCCATATACTTATGGCGTAAGAGTAAACTTCTAATAATTTCCATAACGACGTGTGTTCCAATTTCCAATGTTCATTGTTAAAAACATAATTTAATTTGCAAGATAAGATCTACAAATATAATAATCTTACTGTGCTTACCAATTTTTTTTTTAAACACAATTTTTCACATCAATAATATTATTATTATGACAATTTTTCACTTAGGCTAAGCCTGATCTAGGGAAACCGCCTCATATATTAAAACAATGTATGTTATTTAATATATTTTAATATAATAAGAATTATTTATTGGGGGGCTACATCTGCGTCTTTTTACAATAGTTTATGTTCTGCAATCGTTTATATTTTGTCTTATCAACATCAGAAAATTCAAAATATATTTTTTAACCTGACCACAGGGTCCAAAGATCAAGGGCCGGGAGGAATTAAAAAACACTTTATATGTGGATACTTAACATATCACTGCAATTAAATTTGTACATAAAATGCAAAACGTTACATAAATGTAATACGAGTTCTATAGAAGTGTAAGTTCTCCTTACTCAGTCAAGTGATTCCTAAATCAACTAACAAAATTACAAAATATTGAACACATGGAAAAAATTTTAATACCTACTAAAAAAGAGAATTACTATTCATATTTGTACGTAACAATAAGTAAACGTTGGTAATAAAAAATATTATTTAGACAGGGACGGATTTATGTTTTATTACATGTTGGGGCCCAATTTTTTTTTTATTAAAATGTAATTTAAAAAATATTCAAGTTTTAAAATAATACTCTCCAAAATCACTTATTTTTTTAATACAAATTAAATGATTTAATTCTTTATAATATCTTTATAATTGATTTAATTAAATTAAATCAATTATAAAGATACACAAGAAAATTCAGTTTATCGAAAAAATATTTTTGTTGCTACCGGGATTCGAATCTGGATCATTTCCTATCCGGGAAAATGCGTCAACTTACTATTTGGTATGGTGTAATCGATTAATACATTTAATTGAGTAGCTTGTTGGTCTAGTGGTTAAGACGCTGGCTTAGTGATTTGGTGGTCGGAGGTTTGCTACTCGTTCCAGGAGACCAGTAAGTTAGTTCTGTTTTCATAGCACAAGCGTTTAGCTTAGTTTGAAAATAGTATGAATATTGATATGATATATATATATTTTTTTTAAAAAAGAACTTATAGTATGATCTGAAAAAACTACAACTTCACAATGATAATGTGTTTTCCATAAATAATTTATTATTTCGTCAAAAGTTGTTATTAATTTAACATTTTAAACTATTGACATAAAAGTAAGTAAACATAATCGATTTTGGCCAATGGTGTTGCGTAAATAACTTTTCATGTGAAAAATGGCCAATCTCATTGGCAATTGATTGCGGCTATACTAAAGGTTTTTAATAGATTATTTTAATTAATTTTTTTAGGACATTAACAATTTGGAAGTCCAGGTCTGTAACCCATCTGGCTTTATGATAAATGCAGCCCTGTACACGGATAAATACGAAAATCCTCGCATACAGACACGTGCTGCAATAATTATTCGTAGCCTTCTAATTTATTCATGTTTTATAATATTGAGGCCCCGGTATTATCAGCGTTGTCATGTGATTGGCGATTAGGTAAATCGTTTTATTGGTGTGTCCTCCATTAAACAACAATTTTAGTGTCGTTTTACGACTCTGGTACGAAAAATACATCTCAATACGGCGACCGATGGCCGCTGAGCTAGCCGTATGATCGGCGAGTTGCGCGATTACGAGTATTGTGATCGACGATAAATCAATAAAATAATCTGGATAACGGTACATGGCCCCAAGTACGATGATATAGTAATGAAATTTGTGATGAAAAAAAATTCGACCTTAAGTATTCAAGCCAAACTGTCAAAAATGCGTCACACAAAAAAATTGCTCAAAACAGTCCACTCGATTCGTAATATGTATGCTATTCTGTGCATCATACCTATAATCATTAAAATACTTTTTTGAAATTTGGATACTGTTATTGATCGCATATATAGTATTCGAAGACCTTAACAGGCGGGCTGAATGCGCATGCGCGAAAGTCGAAAGTCCAAACTTTTTTGGATACGGAACGAATGATAGAATCCACAAATGCAATTCGAATGTTGGGAATGTACATCTATTTTGACTCGTTCTGTGCACGCGCCGTGTCGTTATGACTGGTCTAAAGGAAAGGATGAATTTAATTGCAGTAGTGCTATTTTCAGCTAGAAACAAAAAGTCCAAAGCTTTTTGACTCTAGAACACAAGGGATGCGGAGCATCCAAAGCATGTATGAAGCGACCGCGCTTGCTACACACATATTATGCCATATTCTAGTATTTAAAGCGTTGCATATTTCCATTTTTGGTTTATAAATTGTTATCACTTTGATACGTTTTAATCAAATAAGAATAGTTTTAGATTTATTTACTTTTCATCTGATCCTACATTTTATGTCTGCTCTTTCTTGAGATAGTCGATTTATGATTCACTTCCACAGTTCCTTGTCCTGCACACCTTTAATCGGCGAGCTTCAAGATTATTGTATTGGGTAGCAATATCGCCACAGTACTGCTGAAACCGTTTGTGCACTAGTTTCCGTAGTTGAATTTGTTGCAGAATGAAAACGTCTGTTCTCCTCACTGTCCGTGCAACATCCTTAACATTCTTATTTAGCAGTAACTAAGTTTCAATTAATCTATTTTTTTGTTGTCTGTAAATGATATCCAAGTTTTTGCCAATATTGGAAAGATCATTGAAGTTTCGTGTAACAGTTATTGTTGCTTGTTTTATTTTAACTTTTACCGTAATAGTATTTACATATATTTTGTCTGTATACACATTATTACAAAATATCAGTTAAGATACTGACATTAATGACAATCTTTGTAAATTGAGGCGATTCGTAATTTCTTTAAACGAAATATGAATTTTTTTAATTACAAGGTATCCCGAATATCAGTTCACCTTCACGTACAATGGCTACAGATGCAACACTATACATTGTGATTATTAAAAAATAACACAGCAAATCGGATCGGTGGAATCGCGGAGTCGCCTTACTAGGGCCCCAGCCGGTTTCCAGCGTGGCCGCAGCCTTGACATTAGCGACACCAGCGGCGGAAGTGCAATGCTTTAATCAATTATCCCCGCGAACCTTTTTGCCGCGCTTTGTCACAAGCCGTAAACTATTCGGCCATGTAAATAAATATTCCCAAATAAAAGTCTCCGCCGCCATTGTGATAAAATTCACAAGCAGCGGCCGGCGAGTCAACCCATTTTTCTTTCTTTTCTCCACCATTGCGGTATTTCCGCGGCGATTTTGGACTATTCCAACAATACTCATCCCAGTCGAACATTCTAATTAACACCGACGTTTTTTTTTATGCGACCGAACAATGTATATAATTAAATGGTACAATCATTTAAATAACATCTTCATTATTATTCTTATGGAATAAACAGTTACAAACAATGTTGTTTTAATTGGATTTCAGGGACCCAGAGTGTTGTGCTTGAAATACTGGTACTTACCCAATATTTAAAATTAATTTACGTGCCAAAGTATATATATATATATATATATATATATATATATATATGTTATCAAGTACCATTCCAATTGATTGTTAATAAAAACAATAGTATTAAAAAAATCAAATGAATATTTTACGAGACACCTTTGCCTAATTCTATGGAACAAACAAAATATTTACCTCTTGTTTGTATGTTTTCGTATTTGATGTTTTAATCTAATTCATTTTTAGATAATAATTTTATTTATTTATTTATAGAATAATATTTTGTTATAGAATATTAATGTCATTCTCTATTTCGAATTTTGTTTTATTAGTAGGTAGTGTTTTTGTATATGTCTGTACGTGTGTATGTTTAAATTGTTTTAATAATATGCGTATGGGCATTGATCAATCAATAAATAAATATAACAAGAAAAATTTATTTGTGTATTTCGATTAAAACAAATTATGTACTACTGCGCTGAGGAAATTTTGCAGATGACTATGCATGAAATAAAGAATGACCAATAATTTTTACTTTTCCAATATAAATCACCGGATGTTTATGAACGCTACGGCCATTAGTGTCCAGCATCAATAGATACAGCGGGAGCGTTAGATACTTACGAGTGTCCCAGTTTCCGTAATAAAGTCATTTAAATTGGAACATTAGGGGACGTTGTCCAGCTGCAGACTTGGGGGTGGATAAAGCAGTAAAGTTTGTATTACAACACCACCCTTACATCGTTTCCATGCTCAAACATTCGATAGCATTCATATTGCCTTGTATGTTTAATGAGAGAAAAAAAAGTTAATTCCAGTCTCCGTTATACATATGTGTACGTATTCCTTAATGATGAATCTCAATTTAAAATTAATTATGTCAAGAAAAGGCTAGTCAAACAATAATTAAAAGTTAACCATAACCAACTCCTTGTTACTGACTTATTAAAATAGGCAACATACGTCTAAAAAATATTTAGAAAAAAATATGTTAAATATTAATTAAATATATTAATTAGAAAGATATACACATAAAATCTATTCTATCGAAAAATATTGTTGTTGCGCTACCGGGATTCGAACCTGGATCTCTTTCCAAACCGGGGAAGGTGCATTATCCAACTATGCTACAGCGACGATATTTTTAGCGACAAATTTTCGAACCTATATGTAACCTTTTTGATATTAATACATTTAATCGTTCCATTATTTGGTTCGAATCTCGATAGAACAACAACAATATTTTTCTATAGAATTGATTTTATATGTATATCTTTCTAATTAATATATATAATTCATATTTAAAATATCACAGACCTGCGTTCTGAATAATTACAATTTCACAATAATAATGTGTTATCCTAAAGAAATATGTGGTATATGAATTGTGACTGTCAGCAATCATTATTACCAAATTCTATAAAAAATTAAAGGTGTCTTTAGTATGATTTTTTTTACAAAAATATAATATATAACTCATCGTACGATTACTATCGTGATCAGATATCACCTGTATACCTGCTAGACGATAAATTTATAACAAACTGAATTAAGTAAAAATATACGTCTATATAAAACAAAACGAAGTCTTCTATGTTCTTTTTTAAGATTTATGTTTAAAATAATAAATTGGATAGTTCCTCTCGATGGCTTGATCTTTTATTATTGTAAACATAATTAATCAGTAAAAAAAGTCATTTTAATTATAATCCTTCGATGGCTGGTTCCCAGGTTTCCTGTTAACAATAAGCACACATATGATATATGAACTGCACTAACCTTTTTCTTCTTGCTGTCTTTCTAGTCCAATGTTGTTGTTCTATTAACTGGGTTGTCTTCTTTAGATTTTGACCGACCAAAGCGCGCACTGGTGGTTTATTTGGCCCGCTGGACTGGTCGAAGCACGGGATGTAATAAGAATGACGCCTGTCGGTTACCGTTTTCTTACCTTTCCGAAAAAGGGGTGGCAATATTCACACACACGCAAGTACATTATTATAAACCAGGAAACCCAGTGTTGTCAATCGAAGTAACAAGTCGCATAAACAATAATATTATGAAACAAATATCAGATATCGCATAGAGGCAAATCTATTTTTTATTTTATTTAATGGAAAATATATCACCAATTTTCACTCTTCAATCTTTACATTTATCAAATTTTTGAAAGTTATATATATGTTAGTATGTGGACTCGCTTCGAGTACCACTACACTATCATCATCTATGTAATTACCTTATCGTCATATATTTTCCATTAAATATAATAAAAATAGCTTTGTCTCTATGAGATATCTGATATTTGTTCAATAATAGTGCCTTTGTAGGTAAAAATTCAGTAATTGTGTGTTATTGGATATATTCAAATATTGTTAAAATAATATTACGAATCATTATAACATTATTTTAATTTTAACAGCTACGAGTTACAAATTATAATAGTTGTCCTATCATAAACACACCACGTAAAATGAATTAAGATATTTTTCTTTAATTCAACACATCTCACTGTTAACTATCGTTATGTATTGTAAATTTTTAATTATATCGGATACAAACTTAATCTGCAGATCCATTTATGTGTCATTTATCAACTAATATCGTTTGGTAATTCGGCTCTTAATGTCCCGAGCGTGCCGGAGAGGGGCGACACGGAACGACCACTCCAAAAGGGATGTTTGCCTTTTCATCCTCTGTACGCGGATATTGTTGTTAATATAATGCACAAAGGTCAAATCAATATTGGAAACACGTGGTCATTCAAACGGACAACGATAAATTATCAATGAAACATTTAAAGTCCCTTTGGACGAAAGACCGTACAGTTGATGAAAACGAAGAGAATTTTGTAGTTTTAAGTTTTAAAATCCTTTAATTAGTTATCTCATCGGTGCAGGCGGATGACTTCATATCTTCAATTTGTATTTATATGAATTCCACATTACTTACAAGTTAGTTCTTTTATTTCTAACGCAAGTTTGATAAGAGAGTTTTTCTTCAGCCAAAACGTTGCTTTAATGCTATAATAAGATATCTTAGAGGTATCATTATTTAGATAGACGCTTGAGATAAGTTTGAAAAAAAAACTCCCAAAAAATGTTTTATAAAATCCGTATGCTACATTATAGATATTATTTTTAATATTTATAAATAATTTCAAGTCAATTAGAATTAAATTGTTGTTGTAAATTTGCAGGCTAGTCCGAAAAACATTGTTTCAAGAAAAACACGATAGAATAAAAAACGTGACTTACTTGACGTACGGACAGCGCGCAGCTGAACATCTACCGTGCCATCTTTTATCCTTCATATCTCGGTCAATCTTTTAATTTTTTCCAAGTGAGTTTACTTACATTGAAATAAAAACATTTAACTTTTGAAAAATGCAATTAAAAAAAATGGGAATTCCAGGGTAGTGTAATCATTAATCTAATTCTCTCTGAGAGCGTAAGTATATTGGGATTATACCAGCTGCGAGTTTATTTATAACTTTAGCGTTTATTAAATCTTAAATTATTAACATTCATTTCACCCTGTAAGTCTAATTTTTTTAATCGTGTATTATTATATTACGCTCCATGTCAGTAACAGTGGTCTCCACTTTCTATATATTTAGCAAAGACATAAATCGCTTTATTAATTTTTCCAAATAGTTGTCAAATATCTACTGCCCATAAAACCTTGCAGGCCAGACAGACTACATAATAACTGTACGTACAAAATATAAAGATGGTGCCTACCTAGTGTAAAATGCTCAAAACGAGTCATTCAAAAGCTTAATTTTCTATTTTGTTTCGATATCTATGTAATTGCGGAGAATAATCATCAGAGTATAACGGTTTAACACTTCCACGCCCAAATGACAACGTCACGGATTGACACTGTTCAAAGCCTCTGATTAGCCACAACCGAAAACTATTTGGTTAAACCCAAATAAAAGTATATTTTTCTCGATTAAAGCTAAGCAATTCATTCATACTTATTCATTTTAAAAAAATACTACAGAATCGTATTAAATCTATATTTATAGATTCCGAGCTCTAGATCCGGTTTCAAGTGCTGACTACCTCCAACACGTCATTAGATGTTAAGTACCGCCTGCATTGGCGAAAACACCATTCAAGAAACCGATAAAGTGAAATATTCTCGAAAAGATACTCCATTGTGAATGATTTATTGTAACATTTACTGCTACTGTTGCGTAGATTGTGTGTTTTTTCATTGTGTCAAACAAAACAGAATAACAAGAAATAATAAATAAGAATGTTTACAATGAAAATTCAACAAAAATCATACTTTGTGCTACTCATTTTACTTAAGTTATAATATCGCAGTTTGAGTAGCTTATTAGTCTAGTAGTTAAGACGCTGGCCTAGTAATCTAGTGGTCAGGGGTTCGCGCCTCATTGTAGGAGACCAGCAAGTTAGTCCTATAAGTGTTTAGCTTTATTTTAAAATAGTAATAATATTGACGTGACATGTATTCCGTGTTACGCTCTCTATTTAAAAAATATATATTCTCGTTTTGTTTGACGATCGTTAATTAATGTTTTTCTTCATACCCACTATTGTTGTTAACTGCACTTCAGATATTATTTAAATATTTCGTGGCAATTCTATTTATAAAAATATCGTAAAATAAATACATTATTGGCATTAGATCGACACCATTTAAAACACTAGATTTTTAGCGAATTTCGCAAAATCAATAGATAACAAACATAATAATTGATGATGGCAAGATTTTTACATTGCTTATCTCAAACAATCACAAATCAGATCCCGCGAAACAAGTTTTAAATTATACAACGAGAGAAAGGAGAGACGCGATAATTAAGTTCTAATCGAACTCACTTAAAACAGCTGATCTAGTGTCTTCTGCGCTGGTTCGCCAGATGGTTGATCACAAACCCAAGTACAGACACGCGACATTAACCTACAAATGGGTCGAGTTAGCATATTATTACGTCCTCTCAACCATACACATGGCTTAAGTATATATCTTGAATTTGTAACTTTGATATCACGTTGTATTCTAGACTGTACCTAACTCATGCGTATTGATTTAAAACCTGTTAACACGTCACTCGCGAGTGTTATTTCTGTACTGTCGCGTCGGCGCGTCCAAGCAGTGAACCCAATGTCGCACCGTCAAAAAGATGATATCAATCTTTAATGACGCACTCAGTCGGTCCGGGACATGACATACCCCCGGACGTGAGCTGCAACATGTGTAGGAGTTTGTTCCTTATCAACCCTCGTCTTCATCAAAACGGACATCGATATGAATTATTCTTAGAACAGACGCTTCCCCGCAGCACTGCAGACTGCAGACCTCTAATATTATCGTATCGGTATAATTGGTAGTGAATTTTTTATTGAGACTGATTTATGATAGCAAGAATACATCGACTATGAGTTAAAGTAAGTAATATATTTTGTATGTCATCATTTATTAGTTTCAATCGTGTTGCATATTTTATACAGTACGATAAATAAAGAGGGTCATTGATTCCGCTGGTAAATGAAATACGTAACTAAATAGATTTATTATTTTATAACTCGCATTTTATGTTTGAATTTAAACATGTGCAAAGCATCAACACGTTATGTTGACAAAATAAAAGATTTTCTAAATTAAGAAAGCGGCTTGTTATTGTTTTTTTAATAAAACCAGTAGTAATAGAGCGAAACTTGTGTATTTTTCATTGCATACTTATTAAAAAACCCATATCTATCGATTCACTTTAAAAAAATCTTTAAATAAATATGATTTAAAATCAATACTTACCTGCATAATTAATCGAAGGTCATAACATTTTGTTTAATATTGAATTAGACTTGATATTAATATTTTTTATAAGTCTGAAAAATCATGATTTTTTAATACAGATGCATACACGGAATACGTGTCACATCAATATTCTTACTATTTTCAAACTAAATAGTAAGAATATGATGAATATGGAAAATAGGACTAACTTGATGGCCTCCTGGAACGAGGCTCGAACCTCCGACCACTGCATAGATCACTAGGCTAGTATCGTAACCACTAGACCGCAAGCAATAGTTTCGTAAACCACTGCAAATGAGAGTAGACATAAAATTTATTTTAACGCAAAACAATTATACACATCTATATAGATTTTAATTATCTTTTAACTGTCTTTTTATTAGTAACGCTAAATATAGAAACTTTTTATGGAACACATTTAAAATGTATTTAAAAATACGTAAAAAAGTCTACAAAATACGTTGACAGATTTAGTTTTTTATGGCACGTTTTATCACGATCTTCTGACATCAATTTATACAACTTGCGGCACAAGTCACAAGAAAATCATTTTTATATAAACCAAAAATAGACGTTGACAGTTAATAATATCTAATTTGAAATGAATCGCTTTGCTGACCGGCTAATGCTTGCAACAGTTACACCATTGAAACATAATTATATTTAATATGAATCAATGACACGCTTTTCAAATGCAGATTTAACATAAAATGGAAACATTTTGTTACAATCGTTGTAAATAATGGACTGCTTTTTATTCTATCAATCGGTTTCCATTAATATGAATCGATCTTATTATCAAATACTTGTATTGTTACTGTACTTCGGGCATATACACAAAATCGGAAATGCTTAGATCTATTCCATTTGATAAATAAAATCCAACAATCTATCGTTATATAAAAAGATCACAAATATTTGTTACGTAAATAATAAATAATATACATCTGATTACTTACTTAGGATATGTAGAACAGAACGCTGTACTCTTCTGCCCTGACAGACAACTCTTTTTCGTCCGAATGTTAAGGATTTTATCACATAGGGTCGTATAAACACATGAGGTCACTAAATACTCTGAAAAGGAGCTCCATTCTGTTGCCAGAAGTCTTTATCATATCTTCTTCACTATTAGCAAAAATACTTTGTGGTCTCATTTTATAAAAATAATTAGACAAAATACTTTGATTAAACATAAATAGCAACAACTATTCGTAATTTTTCAATCACCTTTTGTAAACAAACCGTTATTTTGATATTAACAAGGGTTTAGAAATTATGCATACAAATAATAGACTATAATAAACACTTAGATAAATTTGAAATTTTAGAAATAAGAAAATGTGTTAACAGCAAGCTTAATATTATAAATAACCAAATCCTCTTTGCAAATAGTCACTTTTTAAATTTGTTTTCATATTAGTTCTTACCTATTCACCACTTTATAGTTTTGTTTTTATTTATGCTTGTATTTTTAATTTCAATATACATTGTTTCCTAAAGAAGATACCATAGATATCGAAACATGTCAAATAATCAATAAATAGTGGTTTAAACAAAGTATTTTGTCTAATTATTTATCATATCTGTCCAGCGTGCGAATGGTGAGCAGAATCTTTACCATAAACTATCAATCTCTCCACGTCATCCTGACAACTTGTGACGTTACTAAATAAGTTAAATATGCATTATTGTACAAGCTAATCTAAAATAGATGGTAGTTGTTACTCAATTTTTAATTTCTCTGTTGATATTTTATTCCTGTGAGCTTTTCACAGCACGCTTAACTCTCGTCACTGGCATCACACTTCTAGAGCGTCTGTTTTGCTGCATCTCTGTACTTTTCTTGCAGTTTATGTGTTAGCACTGTAAAGACAAAAATTTGTACAAAAAATTGTAAAGATGAGAAATCTAACTAGTGAAATTAGAATGTTCGTATCCTGCCATATTTTCTGGCGATTTATCAGACTTTTGCGGTCCTCGATAGCGTTCCAGATGGCCATCACGAATCAATCTAAATTTATGTATTTATTAATTCACTATGTAAATCAATTCATAATAACCCATAAATAAATCAATAATATCATTCAATCATACAACGGTATAGAAACAATTCCTGTTTTTTTTTTTAAATCTACCAGCTATTTTATTTATTGTGTTTCGCTATACCTTTTAGGTACATTTGTAGGTAAGGTAAATATATTTATGTCGAGTCGGGGATGTTTAGGGAAGTGAAGAATAAGGATGTTGTTTTAAATATTTGAAGTGGCAAGACATTGACGATGGATGTGTGTATATTGTGTATGGAATGGCCTGGAGCATCTGTCATCTCAGGTCGGGGTAATGGGCGAGGGCTGGGGTGACAGGGTGAGTTAGCAGAGGGTGAGTAAAGCGAGCATGACCCCTAATCGTTCTGGCTGCTGAAGAAACACTGTTTACATCTTAATTTTAGCAAAGGGCGGAGATCATCACGCCCGGACTTATTGAATCATTAACAGCATCCCAAATGTTCTGCGTGTACAGATAAATAAATATACTAGCTTAATGTATATATGTATGTACTGCGTTAATGACTTAATGTACTACAGGAAAACGCGGTGCGAAAATAAATCTCCACTAGTACTTATTAAATAGTACAATAGTTCGATATCTTTACAGTTATTTATTTTTATAAACACAAAAGACATGAGGCAATTTATGTGATCTATTAATAAATATATAGGGTGGCACAAAAAAAGTGTAACACATGATTTATTTCAAAACATAATATAATTAATTATAATTCTTAATGTAATTTTTTTTGCACAATATTTAGCTAATAAGAAATCATCAAAACACTCCATATTTCATAATCTGGGCTGTTCGGTGGCCACATGCCAACAAATTAACATTCTCACGACGAAGATAGTTGATTGTATTTCTGGCTGTGTGAGATGGAGCTCCGTCCTGCTGTAATATCTAGTTATGCTGTAATATCTAGCTATACTCCAGGCTTTGTTTTAAAGCTCTTTGATCATTTTCCTAGCACCCCAACGTTTTTTAATTTGCCAATTTTTGATCAAAATACTGTCTACTGTAGTGATTTTTGTCATTGTGGGCAACAATTTAAAAAAAACAAATATGAACAATGGGAAAATTAATAATCAATGTTGATATATCTAAATTAATTTTGATATAATTATATCCCATTTTGCGAAATTTTTTTGGGCCACCTGTGTATAAAAAAAAATTATTGAAAAAAATGTAGATAAGTACAAGTTCAATGCTTCTTACATACCGCCAAAAGTATAGGATAAACATTATTATTACAAACTGTTTCAAGATTACGTGTCTTAGTAATAATTTACGTGTTTACCTAGTTCGACACCAGACACTCATAAATAACTTTCCATTAACTTTCCAAATATATATATATGCATATTTTTGAATAATTATCTTTTTACTAGGAGTTAGCCTGTCCTAAGACGTCTGCCTTTTAGAATCTATATGTAAAAATAGATAAATAATGTTATACCTGATTTCAAAACTTTGTCCTAATTTAGATTTACGTTTAAAACATATCATCGAATACTATATTTTGCGTGAATTAACTATCTTCCAATAGTCCAGAAGAAATTGTGGGTAGCCTGGTATCCAGACTTCGCCCGATTTGAATTTCTTGATAGTATCACATCAATGAAAATGATAAACTCGTTTGACTTTCCATATTGATTTTTTACATTTTGTACATCGCTTGCGATTGGTTATAACATGAGTCTAAACTTATATTTTGATTTAAAATTATTTTTAAACATTATTATTATTGGTTCAGTACCAAACGGTTACATAACAATTTAATTCGTATTTCAAAGTAAATTGATTCCTCATTTCAAATATTTCCACAAAAAAAGCGTCAGCAACAACAGCAATCGGCAAACGATGATAGGCCCAACGAGCGGCTTAGTTCTGGTCGCTGTGCGTCCATATGGTGGCCACTACTTAGGATAGATAAAATAATAAAGTGGGCAACGATGATGTGTCTTTGAGTGATGTTCTTGTATTTTTATATCAAAAAATCGATTTTATCGACAGCATCCCTACGACACCATACTGTGTTTTAATTTGATTGGTGATTTGATAACTAATCTTTCCGATAACAAAATTTATAAAAAAATGACTGTAGTAATAACTTATTTAATTTCAATTTATCAAATATATCATGAATTTTCGATAAATATAGTAATATAAATGCACATGTTCCGACAATTTCAGGTTTTTCTACAATTTTTTTGCAATCAAACAGATATTGGTGTCATGCATTACCACAGACATTACAGTTAGTCATATTATATTAGACTGTATGTCTTGATTAATATTAAAGTGGTTTAGTTATCAATCATTATTATATCCGATGGAACATATTCGGAGTCTAGAAAAGCCAATAAATTGACCCCTCCTACGTAAAGTATCGAAAGTAAAAAATATTATTTGGAATTATTTCACAAGTATTCGACGATATGTAGGTATTAATAAACATAATATTTTAAAAATTACTACCATTAAAAATGTATCAAATGTGTGCACTATACTTGAATGATTAAAAATTACGTTTTTTACTTACAATACTTTACGTATGAGAGGTCGGAATGATTTATTCATATTTGGATAGATTAGCAATATTAAAATAATAAAAGTATATACTGTCGCATGCATATTGTTTTAAGCGTTACGCCACTGGATGTCAAATGTCATAACCTAAAGCCCATCGGGCCACCTCACCCTGCACGCCCTGGTCTAAAATTAACCCTGAGACCTCACAGCCGCCAGAGCCAGCAGCTGAATGTAAATAAAGGTCCATACAATCCGTATACATTTTTGAAAAGATGATCGACACCTACAAAAAAGGATTTTATTATTTACCGATTCCCGTTGCGGAAAGTGGGAAGTGTTATGTATCTTTTGAAGTAGTGACTCCATTTTAGCACGTTTTTTGACGGATTTAACTGTGGTATCAGGGCTGCCTAGTGTTAACGCTTCGCACGCGCCGCAATCGATACAAGGGTGATTTCCGCTCGTGGGGGTTGCAAGTCAGTGAAAACTACGATTATTGAAAGTCTATCTAAGTATACTTTTCAATCGAAAATTATTTATTATTTTAAATATTTCAATTTTCCCTAATTTATTTTAATAGATAAGTTGGGTTGGATCAAACTGATGCATTATAACATTTATAATAATTCTTTTTCTATATTTAGTATAGGGGTTTCTCATTACTGTTTGTCTCGAAACTAACGTAATGTGTGTTCTAAAAAACTGCAATTTCATAATATTATAATAATGTATTCTCCTTTAAAATATATAATTTTTGTCAAAGTTCATCCAAATTTAAAACAAATTAATCGATTTAATTCTTGCATCTCCTAGCGTGTATTTTTCAAAAGTATTTGAGATTCGTTGCAATATAAAGTTGATTGTTTTTAAAAATGGATTAACAGATGTATCAATTTTAAATAGTTACGAAATATAAATTCAAAAACTTGTAAACTATTTGGTTGATATAGCGAAATTGGATAACGCATTTTCCCGGATGGGAATAGATCCATTTTGGTAGCAACTAAAATGTTTTAAAAATATTAATGAAATGTAGTAATTATAAATATACACATATAAAATCAGTTTTATCGAAAAATATTGTTGCGCCGCCGGGATTCGAACCTGAATCTCTTTTCAAACCGGGAAAGGTGCATAATCCAATTATGTTACAGCGACACTATTTTTAACTACAAATTTTCGAACCTGAATGTTACCTTTTTAAATTAATACGTTTAAATCGTTCCATTATTTGAAAGGGCCATCTACTTTGTTTTTACGAAATCTCAAATACCTTTGAGTAATCCGATATCAGACTCCCGAATTATCAATTCATTTTTAAATTAATTTAAAAAGGAAACATATAGACTCGAAAATTTTTCGTCAAAAATAGTGTCGCTGTAGCATAGTTGGATAATGCACTTTCTCCAGTTTGTAAAGAGATCCAGGTTCGAATCCCGGTGGCGCAACAATATTTTTCGATAAAATTAATTTTATATGTATATCCTTCTAATTCATTTAAAACATCACAAACCTATGTTCTAAATAATTACCACTTCACAATAAGAATGTGTTCTTCTAATAAAATATTTTTCGATTAATAGATTTTTTTCTGTATATCTTTCTAGTTGATTAAATTATTTTCTATTCATATTATATCTGACTATTTTACAATTTTTATTATAATGCACTACTTTTTCAGTAAGTACAGAGAAAAGGTTTACTTTAACTGGTAGGGTAGGGGTTTTGTTTACGAAATATGTTATCCGGGGTGCAGCCGGAACAGCGTGGACACATATCGTCTCAAAAGGTTTGTATACAATTATCAACATTTTTATACTTACCCACTTGTAAACTAAACACATACAAATATGTATAATGTATGGATGTTCATATTGAAAATGTAAACATCCACAGACTTTTAAATAAACATCACCTCATGTTCAAAACACTGCAGAGATAATATTTTCAAATTCCTTTTTATGTTTATTATATTTCTACTAGTTTACTATTAAAAACATGAACCACCATTATAGGATCTTTACAATGCATAAATACTTTTAGAATTGTGTGGCCTAAACCTCATAAATATACATTTTTCTATAAACATTCAGTTTTAATCTACTATTCACTATTATTATTATTAACATTCCTACAAATACTTTGATTATTATTCATGGATAGTTTATAAATCGCCAATGAAAAGAATCTGAACACAATTAACATACAAACCATTTTTTTCGATATCTAATTAATTAATATTAATTAAGAACTTTGTACCACACACACATTGGGTTATTTACATACTACTATCGTTTCGAGAGGTCCAGTCGCTCTCGTCATCATAATAATTGTTTTGTTTCGACCTATAGATTCAAGTAAAAAGGCGGGGCGTGAGATGTGGGTGAAGATTTAGGTCGTTAATGGAAATATGGACAGAAGGGGTGAAGTATTAATTAAAGTATTTCGACTTTAGTTATTTATTTGTAATTATAAGGTGCCGAGCGGAAAAGTTTTAGTTTATGGCTATCGCATATTCTTTCGGAAATTTGAAAATTGTGACATCGTAATGCTGCTGTACTGTAGTTAGGTAATTATTTATTAAGGAAAACACATTCTTATTGTGAAGTTGTAATTATTCAGAACATAGGTCTGTGATATTTTAAATACTAAATTAATGTATTAATTAAAAATTCTTAATTAATTATTAATGAATTAATAATTAATTAATAATTAATAATTAATTAATTTAAATTATGTTCTTGTGTCTTTTGCACTCGTAATAAAATAAATTTTAAATACTAGTAATACTATTGACTTTATTTTATATGCACGTGCACAGTAATACTAAGAAAAGAAATAATTTTTCACATACGTTTTTAATTCTTTCTATTTCATTATTAATCACATTTTTTTCTTACATTTAACTTCATGTTGAACTTGCATTACGAGTATACTAAATTACAAGTCAAAAACGTTCATGGGATGTGTGCAAACTCTGCACTGTTACGGAAAATATTGTTTGAAAAATTTACAAATTCGTGTTAAGCTTGAAATATTTGAGAAATTGTTCCATAATTAATCTATATCTTTGCTCCAGGTCCTAAATCATCTATCAAAAAAGAGTATAGCCGTTCTAAATTTGATGACCTTTATTTTTTTATTCAATATATAATTTGGAATCAATAAAAAATTTTAATTAATTAACTATTTTAGATTTTTTTTTAAATGCTTATATCTCTGATATTGGTTAAGATTAGACACATATCTCTGGAACATTTTCGTTTCGAAATTTAGTCAGATATCTCGTAAAATATTGTGGACTGGGTGTATTACACCTGTATATCTTTTAATTCGTTGTAGAAATTTTAGATTTCTTTGGTGGTTTTAACCCTGAACGTACCGTGATTTAAATTCCCGTACTCAGCCATAATGTCAACTTGTGTTACCGTGAGAAATGCGTAATTTTTAAGCATTTTAAATGTTTTCACCAGTTTTAATGGATGAAACTCAATCGTACGCAAGGTTTACGCAGTTAGTCTTAGACCTGGATGGCCCATAGCGCAAAACATGTTTCTTTACTAAATATCGAAATACAATCCAAATCTTTTATATTCAGTTTAATGTTTGTAAGTCAACATTTATGTAATTCGAGAAAGAGAAAAGTAAGACAACGTGCAAAATAATAGTTAATGGCGAGTATTTTAAACAAATAGAATAATTTTTGTACCCGAGAAATATGTTTGACAGGAATGGAAGGGTTAAAATAGATATTCAAATAAGGGTGACTTCAGAGAATAAATTAAATAGTCCATTGAATATAGTAATTGCTAATAGAAACTTATAAATAAAGGCAATATTAACGCTATATAATGGTGTTCTGATACCAGCACTGATTTTTACAAGTAAAGCTGAGAAAATAGAACGAAAGTAGACTAATGCAATGGGAAATGAAATCGCTCAAGCGTAGGTATATGTAGTGATCCAATTATGGTAAGGTAAAGTATTAATAAATTTGAAGTAAATATAAGCTAATCGTAAAGTAATGTACGATTAACAAAAAGTAATTAATATGATTTTGTCAGAAGTTTTGCCAGTGTAGAATATTATTGAATGAGGTAATGATGGTAAAAAATGTGATGGTCAGATATATGACACGAGTGTTGATGTTGATGGCTCCAGAAAAAGACGATGTCCGTGAATTACTCGGTGTAGCTAAGTAAACTAGATATTTGAATATCATACTATTAGATGCCTCAACGATCGATGAGTATGCATGAAAAGATGAGTGAAAGTTATGTGCTAGGACAAAGAAATGTGTTTCTATCCTCTCTGCCTATTCTAGCTGAAAACGGTGTGTGGTTAGATAAGTTGGTACATTTTAAAACCTCGTCAAACAACGTGCAATTAATTAGGCTAGTTATAAGATGAGAACGATATGTGAAGTACAAAGTAATAAATAATGCATACTTCCGTATGCAAAATCCACAGAGGATTTTGTTATTTATAATATTTAGCTTGTTATTAACACTTTTTCTTAGTTCTAAAATTTCAAATTTAAAATCAAAAGAATGGCTCATTTCCAAAAGGTGAAACAAACTATTCTTTTGATATTAAGAACGGGTTAGAAATTATACATCCCAATACTAGGGGTTTACATTGAGACAAATTTTAAATTTTACAAAAAAGAAAAAGCTAAATATTTTAAAAAGCTAAATCCTCTTTGCAAATAGTCACCTTTTTAATTTGTTTTCATATTAGTTCTTACCTATTCACCACTTTATAGTTTTGTTTTTATTTATGCTTGTATTTTTAATTTCAATATACATAGATTCCTAAAGAAGATACCATAGGTATCGAAACATGTTAAATAATCAATAAATAGTGATTTAAACCAAGTATTTTGTCTAATTATTATATTTATATGAAATGAAGCCACAAAGTAATATTGCTAATATTGAAGATTTTTATATTCCTTCGTATGTAATTTCCAACGGCTGGCTTCCATATTATTTCTAGATCGTTAACAGAAATTAGAAATTTCACTAACTAAACAGTCTTAACTGAAATACATGCACATTATTGTGATTTAACAGTCACCCTAGAGCACGTGGGATCGACGACGAGAGGGGAGCCGAAAATGGGATTTTTGACACCTAAAATTTTGCGTTTCCGGGATTTGTTTGTATAAGGGAGTTTAAATATAGAAGTTTTCAAATTTTTACCCGCTATTGAAGGATTCTTCGTGGAACGGTCGCGAGGGCATGCGCCGGAGATAATGCGCAGGAAACACTAAATCATTGTAATATTTTGGGTACGTGTTATTGTTTCTTTTTTGTCAAATAAAAAGCAGAATGTTGGCGTTTATTTGAGAGTAGATGCGTGGGTTCAGGGGTGCGATATTACTGTCTAAAAATATATACAAATTGTATACACAGCGAATATAAGTGCGCCCTATTGTCAATATGTAATGTACACATGCTGTCTTAAAAATTGAAATTTATTTCTGTGATTTAAAACTTTTGTAATTAATTACAAAACCAAACTGTTTAACTTGTATATTTAATTCAATTTGTGGGCTTTACTGCATCGTTGTAGAATTCCTTGGTTTTTATAACTTATAATCTTATAATATGTGTGTTGTTTAGTATTTAAATATGCATAATATTGATAGGCAGAGAATAATAAAAATTTTAATCCTTTTATCGAATATAAAGGGTGCTGCAAAACCGATTAAGCAGTTTTAGGAGTTTTAAAAAAATAAAGAAAAAAAAATTCTAAATTAGAAGTCTTCTTGTAATTGAAAACTGAATATTATTAAGTTTTAGATTAAAAATGATATTTTTACGAGTATACATAAACGCTAACTTCGTGAAAAAACTGAGATCGTGTTAACAATAAATTACTGAACAAACCTAAACATAACGAACATATACGCGACATGATAAATGGTCAGTATGTTTGCCAGCCGTAAAAATTCATACTATTTCGCTTCTGTATGTTTTTTCACATTCGTAATAAAAGCAATGTAGACTTCATTTCAAATTGAATATATATTTTCGTATATATATATATATATATATATATATATATATAAAAGAGAAAACATTTAACTAACGATAACAATAGGTAGGTACATATAATGAAGGATTCAACCAAACGCAATCATATTTTTAGATATTATACGCAGTTTTACGAAGAAACATAAAATACAAAACACCGTAACACACGCACTGAAGATACATAAAACACCGTAACACAACACCGGAATACTAAAGGCTAATAACATCGAGCATTTGACCCTACTTTACAGGGCACAGGGTGTGTGCGTGGTGATTAGCCCCCGTGAGGCGCCCCGTAGGCAGCGGCTTACTGGTCATCCGATACCCAGCGCGTGCGCCATCGCTCCTCGCACTCATTAGCTCGGCAGGCTGTCATAATCCCTAATGAGGATGAGGGATGCACTAGAGGGATGAGCATCGAGTTGGGGATACAGGGCTATTTCGAAAGGCTGATAATGGTCTCGGATTCGGTATTGTAAAGTATTCGGCTGCCTTATTGTACAAAATTGAAGTATTGTTCAATTGGCAGTTTCTACCCCCATATCAAGAAAGTATGAATTGTATTACGGCAATATGCGCTTACATTCTATTGTCTTCTTCGAGCTTCTTCATCACTACTTCAGTGAGTGTCGAACTTTCCACACCGTACAACAGAACGTAAAAGACATAATACCACTCTAATTTCACTCAAAGTACCAGATCAAGGTCGTGACTGCAAAGAACGTTGTTAAATTTAATGAAGACAGCCCTAGCTATTTATGTTCTAACATTATATATTCTATAGATACTAACGCGGGAGCCTGTCATGAAATAGCTCATAAGAGCAGTGGCGTAACAATGCCAATGGAGTGCTTTGGAACCCACGTTAGATAGTGACCAAAAAGTTCGCGTCCTACACTTAATTTGAATATCAATACCTTTTTCAGTATTTATATGGACTAATAATGTCTAAAATCTACCACAGCAAGAAAACGACTTATACAATTTTATAAATTGTTAACTATATATATTACACAAACACGTGAAAACATTATTAATGTATACAGTGGCAGTATCCCGCCAATTTTTAGGGTTAAGGACCATCGCTGAATAGTTAAAACCCTTTTAAAACGAAATATTTTTGAACTTACAATTGAACATAAATGCCTAAAAAAACATATTTTGTTTCGTGAAAGTGTGAGTATTATAAGATACAAGATACTAATTTTGTTATTTCTATATAATGTAGTTCTTATTATATTCGTATAACTTATATACAATATTTATTTAGTAGGCCCTTAGATCGATTATATTAATATGTGAATTGTTAGATTGATAATGTCCCTAGAAGGCGAAACGCGTCTCAAGTAAATTAAACGAGTAGAACTAAAAAACAAATGTTTTATTTCCACATATTTGATTATGGAGTTTTACAAACTTACCTCGGAAACGGTAAATAACAAAGTTGTATACTATTTCTTCTGATCCTTTTCAGAAGTGAGATTTTTTAGCAATCTTTGTAGTCATGTGTCAATTTTGAATCTATTATGATTCCAAATATTTTATTTCAGTCACTTTTTTTAGACTTTCACCTTGTATTTTCGCCCTGGTACTTTTTTACACTACTGCATATATTCAAGATCTGACCGGAATATCTGTTCATCTCGTTTATGAAATTCTCCCACAAATGGTTCTAAGGTTACAAATGATACAAATGAGAAAGAAATTGTTTTGGTGTACGTTCGTCATGGAAAGATTGCACGGCTCCGTTATCGATCTTCTGTTTTATGATTATTGACGATTTGTTCTCGCAAGTCATCGCCGGGAAGCAGACGCAGGTGGAGGTGAGCTTGTCCGTCCGTCGTAAAAATATAATTTAATATTCTCGTATTAACCGTGATGGACGAATGATTTAGTACAGCGGGTTTTTACGACCGCGGCTTTGTAGTTAACTATACCGCTGCTCCGGGCCTGACCCATTTCGCTATTAGATTTCGCCAGAGCCCTGCTCGTCCGTCCACCCGGTGTGCCAACACGCACCCGCCTTGAGAATTGACTCGAGCAAAGATACAGCGAAACCACATATACCTACATTCATTTTTTTATACAAAATTACTTAAATTTTAGTTTCAAACTTCAATTAAAAAGAGAGAGAGATGTAGTTATGCTGAGCATCACACGAAGAGACAGGAAAAAAAACGCGTGGATAAGAGACATCGGCATAACTACCAAAATTGCAGAATGGAAAAGGGGCCTCCGAAAAAAGTATTGTGTATAAAATATATGAATATTAGTATCGCGCGCTTTATCCAATAAATAGTAAAAACAAAATTAGTTTCTTGTCTCATATAATATTCACATTTGTGTTCTTAGACATTTATAAACATTTGTAATTTAAAAAATAGTTGCCTCACTTTAAGGCCATTTTCACTTTACGCGAATAGTCTGGTGCCTAACCCGAACATATCAAAGAGGTAGATGCTGTTACACGTGACAAACGATTTTTTAATTTTATAATTCCATATCTTGCTAAGGATTTATTTATTTATTTCATTTTATTATACATACAGAATATATATATATATATATTTATGTAAACGCCTTTGATCGCTGGTTCCCAGGTTTCCGATTAATAATAAGTACACATATGACACATGAACTGCACTAACCTGTTCACTTTGCTATCGTTAGATTTCGGCTGGCTGAAGTGCGCACTGGTGGTTTTAGGACTGCTGGACTGGTCGAAGCACCGGAGGTAATGAGAACCACGCCTTCGTTACCATCTTCTCCAATTCCGATAATAGGCGGCAATAATCACGCACACACATGCACATTATTATCAACCAGGAAACCCAGTGGTGCCAACCGAAGTAATAGGGCGCGTAAGCAAATATATATATAAATAAAGCGAGCTGTTATATTAACAAAAGGTGTTGATGCTTACAAAATTATCAATGCCAAATGGTTTGCAAAGCACGAACTTTTTGGACCCCTATCTAATGTGGGCCCCAAATGCGTTGCATTGGCTGAATTGGCATAGTTACGCCACTGATAAAAGAATAAAAAAGCGTTGTTGATATAATTCAATACGCATATAATGTGTATATATTATGTGTGTATAAATATTTTCTGATTATTGATTAACTGTGTAATTGCCTCAGCACAGTTGAAGCCCAGTGGGGCAGATATTAAAATACTTACATTTACATATAACATTTGAAATAAATAAATAATAATCTATAAAAATTTTACCTCAAACATAAAATGGCGTTAATTTTTCGTATTTCGGCCATGCATATCTCCGATGGGTATATCTGCATCTTATTGCTGGTGCACGTGAGGTGATGGGAGCAGGCATTTACAACCTGCGACTAATGCAACCAAATGCCCAACAGTTAAACGGAATAGGGACGACCTGACCCACCGCAAGCCTCCTCACCCCCCTCATCGACAAATCTAAATGGGCTATTTCACAGCTCGGATTCGCTACTGACGTGTGACCAATCTGAGATATTGCTTTTTGTCATTATGGCTGAATGTCAAGATGACGGACATCTCGAACGATGGTCGATGCAAACTAATGATTGATACACTCTGCTTATTAAATTATTATGAACTATCTAACTACCTTCAAGTTAAATATTTAATCGATAATCTCTTGATTATTTTTATCGATAAATTAGGACATTATCTAACTTGCACACCACACTAATTTGCGAAATTTTCATTCTCAAACCAACAATTATATCTACCAACAGTAATATATATATATATATATATATACAAATCGATATAGCTCTCATTCTCAGTCAGATTACAGTGATATATTTACCTATAAAAGAAATCTCAATTTTGCTGAAGATAACCCTATATTATTATATTGTTGATATTTGTAACGTTAACTTTGTGGTTAGACATAATTTAAAATTTAATTTATATTAATCACCTCCCCACTCTTACCAAGACTCCACCTACACCCCGTAATGAATATAGTTTAAATTGTATGGAATAGGTTAGTTGTTCGTCAGTCCTGACGAAAATACGTTAGTATCGAAATTGATTGACGATTCGAAACTAGTCATCATCAGCCTGTGTCTCTCCATTCCAAAGATCGTCAATCATCTCTGTCTTCTGCCTTTCTTATCCCTTTGTTACCTGATGTCATCGCTCCATCCAACTTGAAGATGTCCAGTACTTTTATCAGTGCGAGGCCTCCATTCTAAGACCTTTCTTCCCCATTATCGGTATTGTTCGAAAAATTTAATCGAGACCCAACATTCGCACATGTGCGGACAATGGCAATAACAGGCGTCATCATCTCTCAGCCAATAAATAGCAAGATTTATCATTGGGATATACAAAAAAACTGATTTTTTCATATGCATATTTAACACTTCTATGCAGTCTTTCCGCCCGCAATGATGTGACTGACAATGTGACTCTCTGTAAATAAAAGACAAAAAAATATCGATTGTCAACACGTCCCTTTTACTTTTGTATTTGCAGATTTAAAATTAAATAAATAAAATCGTATCTGCAATAACTTTTCGGCATTATTTGTAATCTACGTGTAAGCGTTGGCGAAAGCCGAACTACAGAATATTATAGTATAATTTTTGCATATATTGAATATATTCATATTTTTTTCTACTAATATAAAATAATTTATACATATTTATAGCACGTTTTTAAATTAGAATTCCATACAGTGTGTCTATGTCACGTTTAATCAATATGTAGATATATTTTATTACCTACATTATCATAAAAGATTATTCAGAGTACTTTTGTTATAAATTAATTTAATTAATTTATCATATTTTTAATATTTATAACATAAAGTTTGTGATTATACTTAATTTATATAATCCTGAGAATATTATTTATTAGGAAAATTTAGATAAAATTTACAGAAATAGAAATAAGTAGATAAGTACGATTATATTTATAAGGATATATATACCTGGTATACTTTCATTAATGGTTAATTACGTATATATTATAATATGAATTTCAACGGAACGGCATCTAGAATAAAATTATTTGCCATGTTGTCATTAAATTTCCTTAATCTAAAACATGGCTACGAAGATTCACTCATAATTCTCTCGACTCACGGTCGCTTTGAGAATCTGAGTAGCTTTAGATTTTCTATTATACTAATCACTGAATAAAGGAGAGATACTCACATTTCAACTGCCGAGATAGTTTAATTTAATTCCATTTAAAATATCTAACCCTCGTGTGCCTATTTTCTTTTAAAATAAAATTCGTACGAGGAATTGCCCACAATAAAATAAATAATGTATAATTGATGAAATTTGGTATTATCTACTCGAGTGGTTTTCCGTTTTTCCTAATTAGCGCTTGTCTTATAACAATCAGTTTACATACCTACTTGAAAATCATTTTTTAATAAATTTTATAAAACGAATTGTACAATATAACAATACACGCTTTTATGAAAGGAAAAATAAAATATTTGGGTAAGTCTTATATATTTTGTAAATAATGAGAAATTTTAATAATAAGTTTGTAGAAAGTTTTAAAAACTACATTACATAAATATTAATAAAAGACTCAATTGTGTTGAATATTATAACGGTTAATAAATAAATATATTTAATTATTTCCTTACTAGTGTCAATGTTCCTTCTAAGATGTGTGGGTGTGCGCGCACACAATTTTTAACAAGACTTCTTCTTCATGTGCCGCCTTCTATCGAAGGTTGGCCACCATGTTGCAATAACTTGATATATCCTGTATAAGATCACCAGCATTTTGGATATTAAACCACTTTCTGATAATCTCTTTCTCTCTACGTCTCTGCTGCCTTCTATCATCCTCCACATAATGTGTTGTAAAATATCACATTTTTAATTGCGTAGAACGTGTCCGAAGTACCAATACAGCTTTCTTTGATAGTAGTTATCAAATCTCTTGATTTATGCATCTTAATATATCTTCATTAGTAATGTGGTCAACCCAGTCCCTGTCAGTAGCCTTACTGGTATGATAGTATTTTTCTTCTTTTCTCCCCAGTGCACAAACAATAGCATCGGTCCTTAAAATTACGCAAAAAAAAAATTGTGCCCACCGTTATCCAAAATTAGAGGGAACATTGACTAGTGTATCTAATACTTTATTTGTAATGTACATAATGTATACTATTCTACTTTATTTAATATTTTAATTCGTAAATAAATAAAAATATGACTAGTTCTTACAATAAATATATTTTTTATGTGGATTAAAAATAATTTAAATATTTGTATTTTGTATCAATGGCCTTGATATTTTACCGGATCTAGCTTACATTCTTAAAAAAAATCTTTTTTTTTTTAATACAATTGCAGGCATTGAAGGTGTTATGTTACAAATACAACATTTGTATTAAATCGAGTTTATTTTTATTATTAGAAAAATGATATTTTTTATATAATACTTTTATCCACTAAAGAACTGACTCATGACTATCACATACATCCTAAATCGTCTTTATATTTATTTTAGTCACTTTCATTGTTATAATTATAATTATAATATGATAAAAAATATTGATTCCATCAAATCAAATAAGTACATAAAATCTCCCAATCCAGTTATTATATCCATCACTTGAAATCTTATATATAAATTATAATAATTGTCGATATAAACTTATCTTAACTTAAAATGTTAATTAATTAGAAAAATATACATATAAAATCAATTTTATCAAAAAGTACTGTTATTGCGCTACCGGGATTCGAACCTTAATCTCTTTCCAAATCAGAGAAGGTGCATCATTCAACTATGCTACAGCGACACTATTTTTGACGACAAATTTTCGAACTTGTATGTTACCTTTTTAAATTAATACATTTTAATCGTTCCATTATTTGAAAGAGCCATCTGCTATCGGATTACTCAAAGGTATTTGATATTCCTTAAAACAAAGTAGATAGCTTTTTCGATAAAAATGATTTTATATTTTACATTTAAAATATCACAGACCTATGCTCTGAATAATTACAACTTCACAATAAAAATATGTTATCCCAATAATATTTTAACTTAGGTTTTTTGATTATTTTGCGTTCTTAAGCCGTTAAAGAATCTGTTAATACTTGTGAATTAGAAAGATCCAGGCTTAAGGCAGTTTTCGCCCCAGCAGAGCCACGGAAGGGTTAAGCCTGCTCGACCCCGCGCGGGCCCGCGGGTCCGCTGGGATAGGGACATTATCGTTAAGGGATTTAACGATCATTTTGCGAGTCTCGTTACATTATCCAGTGCGATTATTGCCCGTGTACGATACATGTCGATGGCTCTGACATAAAAAGGCCGGATAAGCGAGCATTCTCAGCCTTTCTCGGCTATTCTTTTTGCCCTCCAACACGTGATCTAGGGCCCGATGGCCGTGTTGGATGCGTATAGCCGATACTCGGAAACATTGCCAGATTTTAGTTAAGTTCACGATGACTCGTATCGATTGATGTAGTGATTCGATCGATTAAAGTGGAGGACATCTACCGAGTATTCGTGCATTCAAGTATACTGCGTTAAATGTTTGATCAGATCAAAAAAAATATTGCTATCATCTACGATCTTGCGTTACTTAATATGCTATTTATCGGTATCATTAATCTCATATCGGATAACAAGGCAAAAACTTACGACACACTTTTCTATTTTATCGGTTTTACTTTCAGATTTATCGAAGCACATAATTCGACTGCCTTATTTGACGGGAACGAGAAAAATTTTCGTGAATCTAGAAATTTTTCACAATTTTTAAGACGATTCATGTTCTACTGCCAACATTTTGACGTTAGCAAATAACACTTGACAAAATAAACGAGGTGTCTACGAGGCTTGCACTGTACGCAGCTCTACAAAATTTTTAATGAACATTTTTGCCCATGCATAACCGCCACTTCTCGCAGAATTGGTGTACTCCTGCTCAAATTCCGGCACCGTTTACTGTGCAATATGGTGGAGCCCCGCGCGGCTTAAAAACCTAAAACGTGCTATCAGCCGTGCACGGCGCGGCAAAACGGTGCAGCTTATAGTCGTTGCTTTTAGAGAGGAGGTTAAATGATGTTCAGCAACTTGAGTTAGGTGGTGCGTTAACTGAACGTGATGCTCGGACCGGCGGGACCGGCCGGTTGAGTATGTGGAATATTTCCATCAAGCAAGGAGGCGCGAGGAAAGGAGCTTATTTACTGTTTTATACGCCTCGAGTAACTTTTACCTTCTCCGCAACATTGCCTTCCACCCATTTTTTTGACGTCATAAAAATATATTAATATGTTTACTTTGGGGATAACTAACGGCTGCGCCAAATTAACGGCTATGATGCGTTACTTAACATGCTCTATGTATGCTGATTATATTATTTATATCAAATAAGATACGTGCTTAATCTATTTTTAAAAAATACCGTGTTCTAAAAAAAATTATATGTAGTTTTAATTGACAAGTTTCTGCCTACTGCTTACTACTTTAGTGGGAAGTAACTAGCCGGTGTTTAAATTCATTTTATTTTAATTCGAGTTCTACCGAACGAATTATAAAACTCAAACTTTAATGACTTTTTAGCTACCATTATGATTACCACATACTTATACTGTAATAAAAAGATAATAAATTCTTGGGCTGAGAATATTCCGAACCATTGTCTTAAATTCTTCAATAAAAATGTTTTCCGTCTTCCGGGGCCTCTGCTGATAGCAATTTTGCCGTGATGAAGAATCTTGTATTTTTCTAGGTCTCTTGATATGACTATAATATTATATTTTTGGGGCTTTTATTATTTAAGGGGTATTTTCCTTTCGCATCTGAATCAACACACTGTCGTAAGATGTTAGTGGCTATCGGCCAGGCATATTTTTAGAACTTGTCTATGGATTCACGTCTCAAATGTTCCAGGTTTTTTAAATATTATTTCAATGGGTTTCCACGATTCCGTTATAACATGTAGCATCGTATCATTCTCATTCGTAAATTTTAATTTTCATGCGGAAGGTCATGACTTTACAATACTTTCTTCATGCGAAAGAATGTCGTTCAAGACTCTCAATAGACCTGTAATTACATATAGCCTTAATTTTTTTAATTTAATTTAACGTTATTTTTTTTCTTTTTCCGTTAAATATATTAACTATGTATCTTATATAATATAAATAATTGAATCAGCATACAGAAAGAATGTCAATTAACGCAGCACAAAATGCCGTGTAATTTTTTAATTTCTTTATTTCGTCAACAAAGAAATTAGACACACATTACTAGTGCTTTTTACGGCGTTTCAGCACCTATTAAGAAAATTGTTTCAATACTAACTTTTGAAATAATTTTCAAGCGTACATAATTATTGCAATCAATTTGTATAATTGGAAAAAATTTCAAAATATGCCATATAATGTAAATTTCATTTAAATTAAGATTTGAATATCATTTTCTTTGAAAGCTTAACAATATGTGAGTTTCGACATTGTTATTTTTAGAAGAAAAAAAAAATTCTCTTTGAAAAATTGTTGTCGCTACTTGGACAGTAATATATATCTTATTTATGTCAATTATCAAGAAACTGTATTCTGAATAATCACGATTTCACAAATAAAAATTTGATTTGACTAAATAATTGTAATATCAATTCATTATCAATGTCTTTTGAAGAAGATATAACAAATGAAGGATCACAATATCATATACGAGTACTATATTCAATTTAATGGAGCACCCAAAAGCATACTACACAATATATAAAAATACATAGACGTTCATTTTGTGAGCATTTCATTCGCTGTGTTCGGCCTACCGGGTGAACAATGAATGACAAAATTGTCGTTGATGGTCCAACCAAATCAACCAATTTTGATGGAACATACTACAGCAAAAAGGTGGCTCGTGAGTTGCGGCGCTTCAGGGTAATTCCATTAATTTTTTAAAAATTTTAAATTATTTTATGATGTAAAACATTTTTACTCGCACCTTTCTATTCGGGGTACGCACAAATAACAAACAGGTTTCTGTCTACTACTACTACTTTAGTGGGAAGTAACTAACCGGTGTTTAAATTCGAGTTCTACCAGACGAATTATAAAACTCATACATTAATGAATTTTTAGCTACCATTATTATTACTATAAACTTATACTGAAATAGAAAGCTAATAAATTCTTGGGCTGAGAATATTCCGAACGATTGTCTTAAATTCTTCAGTAAAAAATTTTTCAGTCTTCCAGGGAATGATGATGCATGGAGTGAAGATGAAGGTGTATTACCACCTCTTGTCTCCGATATCTCAAGTGCCATAACCTGTGGTGAAGTTTTGGGATCCCGTGAGCGGGTATCTGGGGCGGTATTTTGTCTGTTTTGGTTTAGTACATTTGATTTATTTTTTTTATACGTACTTTTTTGTAGAGTTAGATGAGGTTTTTTTTTATTCAGTCTTCCGAGGCCTCTGCTGGCATGATGAAGAATCTTGTCTTTTTTGTCTCTTGACATGGCTATAATATTGTATTTTTAGGGCTATTATTATTTAAGGAGTATTTTCCTTTCACATCTGAATCAACACATTGTCGTAAGATAGTGACTATCGGCCAGGCATATTTTTATAACTTGTCTATGGATTCACATCTCAAATATTTCAACAATTATTTCAACAGGTTTCCACGATTCCATTCTATATATGAGTGCAAGGAACATGTAGCATCGTATCGTTCTCATTCGTAAATTTTAATTTTCCTGTGAAAGGTTATGACTTTACAATACTTTCTTTATGCGGAAGAATGTCGTTCGAGACACTCATAAGACCTGTAATTTGTAAGCGTCAGAAACTCGAGCATTGACAGAATATTATTATATGACACAAACTCAATTATACGATCAATTTTGTTTTACATGTAATGTTTATGCTAATTTATTTGGAAAACACACTGTTAATCAACTATGGGTTAATAATAATACAAATATATAAGTTATTTAACTCAGAACAGGTACATAATATGTACCTAGCGAGGTAGAAAGCGGCCAACAGGCATGCATGTAAATGGAATGTAGTATTAATAATTGTACTTTCTGGCGTATTGGTTACTTTAAGGATTTTTATACTGATACAAGCTTTAAAAGAATGTTGTTTTAAAAATAAACGCCGATTATCGTAGCTAAAGTGAAAAAATTTATATAAATAATTTCATATTTTTTGTGAATTATTAATAAACTAATGAAACAATGAAGTTTAGTAATAATAATTTTATTCAGAGTAGAAAATAATGAAAAGAGTGAAAACTGTATATTTCATTGAAGAAGTAATCAAAATTAAGAAAAAAACGAGATATTAACAAAAAAAAGGGGAGATATAAATTGAAAAAAAATTAAAGAGGGAACGTGAGGGAGAAACTAATAACAATGTTTTTTTTTTGTATTTCAAAAAAAATACACAAATGTTACATATGGAATCGTCATAAAAATATATACATTAGTCTTAGAATGTATTATATTTATGCTGGTAAATTCTTTTTCCAAAAGAACACATCGCGGGATTATTTTTGCCGCTAGTTTAAGTGAAAACGTGGCACTGAAGCTGGTTTATTTATGACAGCGCTCGCTTCCCTCAATCCACCGATTACAGCGCGGTGGTTCGCGTGTGTAAATTAGGGTTGCATCTATCTGCAGGGATCGCCCGGCCCGCAGTTTATACTATCATAAAGATTGCAAACACGAGATAGTTCAGTCTGGCTGTCCCCACCCCTCTCCGCCTGAAACATCCGCCCGCCCCACCCTCGCGATCTCCCGGGGCTGATCCTTCAGGTGGGGCCTAAAGCGAACTTTAGCGAAACGATCGAATAAAGTAGTGAAAAATGTCGTAAATATTTTCTGAAAAATGAAAACCATCAGTCATTTATTCAAACATTGCATTTTATATGGAAAAAGGTTGAACCAATCGATATGTTATGAAATGAGACATGATGAGACAAATCTGAGAGATTTAGCTGAAGTGAAAGATTTTAATCTAGAGAGACGAAACATTTTATTTGACACGTACCCAAAAACAATAGCTAATATCATACACATCTATAACTATTTATTCTGAAAGTAAGACAAACAGAGGCATTGCACTGCAAACGCGAGACGACGAATCTGTAACTCGGTGTGTACACGATAGACTACAATTAATCTCATGGGAGTATAATCCCTGTCTCAGAGGTTGTCTCTAATCGAAAATGTCATAAAAATCTTATCCATGGACACGGGTCATAAGAAGTTGTTTAGTGGAAGAGGGAAGTAAATCATATACGGAAGTACTCGTACATTCGGAAGAGAGGTCATTATGGCCGCAAACCGTTCATAAATTACACAGCGTCTAGCAACGATAACCCTCAAATCCAGTTGTTTTCTGCCATTTGAAAATAATTCATTCAGATGCAACGACATTTTTATACAAAAACTCGGAATTTTATAACGAGAAGTTCACGCTTGGTAACTCCGATACAATCGATCAGACGAGACCGAAGCATGCAGATTCATGTTGCGACATCTCAATATCTGAGGCCGCTGTCGGTCTAAATATAAAACCGATAATGCTCTCTGTAGTGTAACCAAGAACTGAACTGTATCGGTATTATAAAATAGTCGCGATACTTGAAATCAGTTTTCAAACTATTCATTGCAAAATAAATGCGCTTTATCGTTGATCGGTTCCATTTAGAACCCATGCAGTGCGATAATCAGTAAATATTAAATTGTAAGACAGAAAATATGTGAAATTTTTTGACATATTACCAATTATTTTTAAAAATTGTCAAATATAGGCTTAGAAGAAATAATGTACACAACTTTATATGGTACCACATCTTTTTTTACTCTCTCCTAAAAAACAAGATTCAGTCAGTGATGTCCCCCTATGGGATCGGACCGGTTCGCGTGAACCGGTTGCTAAATTTGAAAACGTCTCACCGAACAGTTTGTTGCTGAATATTAATATTAAGTATTGAGATAGCAGACATACTTTATAATATTGAGAATTACTGTTTATCGCTCAACATCAAATCATTGAAATAGTTAAATATTCAATACTGTAAATTTTAAAAATGTTATAACTAATTTTGTTTTATTTTTAATATACAGATTATCAACAAGCCGTTAAATGACTCTAATAGCAGTGACGTGCAGTAGGTATAGATTTAGGTTATACAGTTACTAATGATATTACACAATCATATATAATGTATGTTATACAATATATATATATACTTTCGTTTAACCAACGTCTTTGGACAAAATAAATCCGTCTTTTATACGACCCTATCATGTATTTATTTATAATTTTAGAGTACTATTCATAGTGTTTTTAAAGTTTTAAAGTAAAATAATACCTTATACCCATATAAAAAATGTATGGAGGTTTTTAAGAACACTTTCTACGACTGGACACAATTAATTGACTAATGTGAATTAACTGAAATAATTATTTCTACTAAAGATTAACGTTGGAAATAATTCTGCCAATTGCCAATCCAAATCCATGTACCAAATTTAAAGAACAATCATGAAGTCAACACGATAAAAACAGTAATACAGTAAAATTTGCGAATAAGTAAAAGAGGAAGTAGACACTTCAATGATTTGCACGCAGTTGTAACCATTTCTAATGTTATTCTGTTAAAAAACAGCATAGGTAACGACTCCATACAAAACGGATCAACCGAAAGGAATTTTCAATTCAGTAAATAATTTATATGTATATCTTTCTAATCAGTATTTCACCATAAATTCAATTAGTACACGCAAAAGAGGAGGTACATGAGCGAATACCAAAATTATTTAAATTTTTTTGGAGAACATCACTCAGTCCCTAAAATCATTATCTGAGTCAGGTCACGATTCGTACAATTTGCTTCCATTCTTTGCGATCTTCGGCCTTGTTTGGTGCGACGTACTCCGATCATATATCGGACTTGTCTGTCCATCTTTTCTCCATTTTTTTCCATGTTTTAAAGTGATGAATTGTATAGACTTTTAATATGTTTTATCACTTTTTGCGTTGAATAATGGTAGGCCCAATCGATCTACTTGGGCCGTCCAGTTGCGACTTTGTGTTTTGAGGAATGCTTGGCAGAAGGCGTCGCGAGGAAGTCATCTCAATTCATTTGCGCATTCCTCCGGGCGTCCGCACCGCCGCTATTAATCGCCATGCGCCGATTTTCAATCTCAAGCGCGCACATCCCTCGCTCACGCGTGAACTGACTCTGTTTCTGTCCTACGGATGACGCGGTATTACAATTGAAGTCTAGCATGCGGTGGCTATTTGTACGTGTCGATGATGCGTATTTATTACATTTAAATCCATGACCGTCTGCGGCGATCTGTTGTGACACAATGCCGTCTGGTAAACCTTTGTTAGCTTTATTGGACTGACCACTATTTGACTTAATTATTAAATCACATTATTTTATCTTCATTCTTCGTATTGTCTATCTCTGATCGAATTATGGAGTCTGCGAGACATGAAAAATAGATGATGCATAATTTTCACAGTACAAGACAGTTTGAAAAACAGTGAGAACTTGCATGCAAGAGGAATCAAGATGCCGACATACGGTCCTAAAACCCTCTGAACTGACGAAATCGTCAAATTCTGCGGAAATATGCGACACCGAATAATAATGGATAAAGAAAAGTGAGAGACACTTGGGGAGGCCTTCATCCAGCAGTGGATATAAAACGACTGATAATGATAATAGTGATCTATCTGTTTAAGTGATTCGTCTAATTAGTTTTAATTATTTACATGATGTGCATATATTTTCGTATCACATTCTCTTCTTGCATCTGACAAATTATTTATTTTTTGCATTTTATAAAAATATAAAAATTATATAATCTTACTAAATCGTAACCGACTGACAGACGATCAGAAGTATTCAAGTTTTTGATCTGAATTCGAGAGTTAAAAAAACGAATTGACAAGCGATTGGTCGGTTGGCGACTTCAAAAGTTCAGCTGACATTTTTTATTTGTGATCAATGAACCGTGAACATTATAAGAAATACAATACATTTTTATATCATTGTACTCATGAAAACAAATCAATCTTTTGATTTCTATATTATTATTATTGGTAAAATGGTAGAGACAAAATGCTGAGATATACGGTAGGTAACTCATCTTTTGTATATTATACTTATAAAAAAAATTAATCATTTTTGAACGGTTGTTTATAATTTTGATTCCCATAAAAAATAAACACTAAGAGAAAAAAATCCATGGAAATATGAAAGAATGTGTGTATACAAAGATCCATCTATCCTCAATTCAACTCAACTCAATCTAGCACAAGATATATGAAGTAAATAAATTGTTTGCCTTCTAAGTATCAAAATACAAGAAGTCCCAAAAGTCTTTTTCAGAATAAAATATAATAGATGGATTTAATAAAAAAATTAATATTTTGCATTTAAGTAGAGTTCCGGCAAATTTATTTCTTAAAACTTATATTTTCTAAATGGGATTTATTATTTAGTATTTCGCTGGCACTCTTCTAAACGGGAGGCAAAATTTTTGACAACTGCTCGGTATGTATTCTCCGTGATCGATGCCATTTCTTCTCAGATATCTTCTTTTAATTGGTTTTATTGTTAATGTATACCTTTGATTTAAGGAAGCCCCATAGGAAAAAGTACATTGGTGTTAAGTTGGGGCTACGTAGAGGCGAATTGTCGGGATATCAATTTTCCAAAAAAAATTTCACGAACAACTAGCAAGAACACGCTCCATAGCGACTGAATTCCCAACAACGCAGCTAGCGATTGGCATACCCCCCGCCACACTCCCGCTCGTTGCGTTTGTGCAGCGAATAATATGAAAATGACTTTTAGGAAAGACTGTATAACTAAATCAATAATTTGTGTATCTGATGATTGAGGTGACATGGACACATCTTGTGAATGCCAGAGAAATGATTACCATGAAGTATTTTCTCAACAACTCCGGAGGCAAAGGATAAATGAAAATAAAATTATGAAGATTGATTGGCATCAAGAATCTACTGAAATAGAAACGTTGGCCCCCCGTTCCTCTAGAATACGAGGGTGAAAATAATAAAGATGATCTAATAATTGAGATGCTTTTTAGTCCAGCTGTAGTATGTTGATCCTATTTTCATAGCACAAGCGCTTATCTTAGTTTGAAAATAATAATAATATTGATTTGATATGTACATACTCCATGTATGTCTGTTTTTTAGATAAATATTATTATTATAAAGTTGCAATTTTACAACAAAGTTCTATGACAATTAAAATAAATCAGATGAATCACTTATATAAAGATAATATGTTTATTATCATTTAATTTACAAATACTGAAGAAGTAATTTATTTTAATTCTTGATATGCCAGATTTAGTTCTCACATATTGTAATAAGATAAACTTCTGGTGTGTCATTTATTTACCGAGGCACGTGGGTATTTATACTATTTTCAGTCAATTTTACTCAGATTTCTTTAACATTGCCGTTGCTGTTTCAACTCTCTGGCCCGTAAATCACTTAATGAAGTATGGCATAATTATTTCCAGTGTCTATTTTACATAGGAGATGCCTTTCCGTAATGAGCCGAAGCGTCACGCGTCGTGGGAATACATCAACTATTATCTCCGGGGTAATTAAATTGAGACCAATTGGCAATAAAGAGACGAGCGGGATGCGATCAAATATGTTTATATTAAGTGCAAGTGTCGATCTGTATTGGCAGCCAACATATCTGCGACAGAGATCTATTTGTAAACTGCTTTATACTCTTTTTAAACACTTTGGGAACGGTGAGTAGACAGTGAAAGACACACGCGTCTTCCACCAAAGAAGTCTTCCACCGGTTGCAAAAATTAACGATTATCCTTCTTCTTCTAGTGCTGGTCCATGTAAGGAATATTAGCGACCATGTTGGCGATTATTATTTCAAATACTAATTTGACGTATTAATTATAAATATATACATATAAAATCAATTTTGTTGAAAAATAATATTTTTACGTTACCGGGATTCGAACATGGATCTATATTTCCAATCCGGGGAAGTAAACTACTATTAAATTGATTTTATATGTATATATTTATAATTAATACATTAAATTAGTATTTAAAACATCACAGACCTATGTTCTGAATAATTACAACTTCACAATAAGAATGTGTTCTCCTTAATGATTATTATTTTAATACAAATTAAATTAATCAACTAGAAAGATATACAGAAAAAAATCTAGCTGTCAAAAAAATATTTAGTTGTTACCGGGATTCGAAACTGGACCTCTTCCCATGCGGGGAAGCACGTTCTCCATTTTACTCAAAAGTATTTGAGATTCACCGTAATATAAAGTTGATTGCTTTTTAAAATGGAATACTAGATGTATCAATTGGAAATATTACAGAATATAAGTTCAAAATTTGTAAAAAATGTATTCGATTACTGAAGCGAAGATGAATTACACACTAGAGACCAGCAAGTTCGTCCTATTTTCATAGCACAAGCGTTTATCTTAGCTTAAAAATAGTAAGAATATTGATGTGACACGCATTCCGTGTACGTATCTCTATTATAAAACAAAAAAATGACCATCCTATTTTCAGCAGTAGTGGCAAATTGCTTTAGCATTATTTGAGTACGTGCTTATGATTCAATTCCATATAAGAATACAAGAGAACAGTGAACACGTAGCTACATATCATTATCATAGTTAAAAATTATAACTTGACCACGTTTCAGCGTTTATTCACGCATATATCAATTATTAAAGTATTATGATTTTCCTGTGAATTAATGAACAGCAATTACATTGAATTTTTATTCATCTTTATTAAATATTTTAAAACGATATTGTACGTGAACAAAGGGAGGGTACAACAATTAAATTATCTCCAGACACCCAAAGTGAAGTTACGCCACTGGTATCATTTGTGCATATTTAATTGAAATCACTCTTCGTGTGCCTATTATCTGTCAATTGACTGATAATTCAACCATTCAACAGCTCTAGAACCGCAGAATATAATCGACACCCATTGGAATGTTTCGATCTGCGTCCAATTTATAAATTGTAAACAAATTGAAGAACATCCCTATTTCTAATCGATTTCCTTGCTAACAGAGAATAACAACAATAATTTATATATTTTTGGGCCATGACAATTTAAATATATTAGTTTAATATTTTTTGATACATTATTTCTTCTGAGCTATGTTCGATATATTGAAAGTATATGTATGTGAAAGAAAATATGTAGCCAATAGGACACTTGCAAAAATATAAATAGACTCATCAACTTCAAGATAAAACTACCTCGCTAAATAAGTGGTAACTTGTTTATCATTGTTTATAATACTATTAATTCCATCCATTCTTTATTTCGTATTATTTCAACTGTAAATACAAAATATGTTTGTACTAAATTTAATTGTCTGATGCAAGTCTTAATACCTGCAAGCCTAAAAACTTAGATCTTGTGTGCATTTGTGCAAATGCACCTATGAGGTGACACAAAATTTTTTATTCGTTAATAGAATTATTAAATTCAAATTAATATATTTAGCTAATTATACGTTTTAAAATATATTAGAGTCTAAGCCACCATAATAACATTATTAATAACTTATTGACCATAAAATTTTGTTACACGCCTAGGAGATCCCGATTTTGTTCACAATAGTGGATTTATTATGCAGGGGACCTGTTTCATTGGACGTTTTGGGAGGCCCTTGTGTTAAAAAAAGGGATCCCCGAAAATATAATATCGCAATATAAAGTGAACTACAAACAGCAACTCAGGGACAAAAACGATGTTTTATGTTAGACTATCAAAAATATATATATAATTAAAATAGCCCACCCGACAAAGACCAAGCGCTCGTGCAGTCATGAATACTCGACAGCAGCCGAGCACAATTGGATCTGCTAGTATTTTTGAAGCTTGAACAATGTTTCAATGTTTTATAATTATTTTCTCTGTTGATTATGGTTTTACTTACCTTTTCTAAGTGATTCAGGGACAAAGCGGGACCCCTCGCAATTGCTATTTGCACGACTATAAATCCGCCATTGCAAACTTAATCCGTTACTCTTCAGAGTCAATCAATATTCCTGTCATCTGATAGTTTTAAAGGGTATCGCACCCAATGACGACGTCGTCATCAGCTGTCAATTGATATTTGTGAAGTGCCAAGTGTGTCAGTATGTATCTGCCTAGGAACCGAACTAGACGCTGCTCGCTAGGTGAAGCTGTCCCCTGCAGGAAGGAGCGAAGAGCTGCTGCTCCCATTTCTCCCCAAATGCTTGGCGCATTTTAACATTACCGCCGGGCGATACTGAATACTTTGATCAGTGAGGAAGTCGATGAATCATGTCGAAAATACACAATGAATACATATTCATTTAAAATTAGAATTGATTTAGTTAAGTGAGATATAATGGATATTTTATATAAAAAAATACATATATGTTCTAAGATATGCAAGGTCTTAAATATTTAATAGTTAAGTTAGACTTTAACTAAATAATAAAATATAAATAAAAAAATAATAGTATAATATTTTCAATAAAAGAGTATTAAGTTTATATTTTATAAAATCGATCTATTCTGTTTATTATCTTAGCTAAATTAAAAAAATACAAGATTTTTGTTTCGTCCACCATAAGTTAATATGAAAGAGGCTGAAAGATGGAAAGAGATGCAGAAAAAAAATCTATTTTTAAGGAGAATACATTATTATTGAGAAGTTGTAGTTATTCGTAGCATTATTCTTTGGTATTTTTAAAACAAATTGAATTAATCAACTTAAAGATACATGTGCTACCGGGATTTCTAGTTTATTAATTTAATTTGTATTAAAAATATCACAGAACTATGATTTGAAAAACTGCAACATTACAATAATAATGTGTTTTCCTTAAAACTATATAAATTGTACTAAAGTTTATCCAAATTAATTGATTTAATTCTGGCATCTCCTAGCGTGCATTACACGAGATTCGTCGCAATTATATGATTGCTTTTCGTCGCTATCGCTATTGGATTTGCTATTGGATTTGAATCTGTACACGACCTGTATTTGGATATGTAAATATCATTGCCAGTAAGAAAATATTCCACACATTCGCCAAAGTAACGAATATGTCGAACGTGTTGTAGGTTAAGATTACTTAAATATTTTCTCTTTTATATATTAAATAACAGTAGGTACGCAAATATATATTCAATTTGAAATTAAGTATACATTGTCTTTATTATGAGTAGAAAAAAACATACATTAGCGAAATTGTACGAATTGTTACGACTGGCAAGTCGGTATATTGATCATCTGTCATCTCGCGTAGTCAAACATCGGTTAAAGATTTGTTCATAATGTTTACATTTGTTCAGTAATAATTTATTTCACATGATCTCAGATTTTTTTAAATGGTATGATGACGAAGAATAATCAATTAGATGTATATAATTCATAATTGATACGTAAGAACGCCGTTTGAACAATTCCAGGGAGGACAACACAGAATGCATTTGTGGGCCCCGCCCTACGGCGTAGTGGCCGCTACGCGGCCAGGGCTTCCGTAAAATCTTTATTACATATAAAACAATATAATAAGGAATTTCTGCATTGAAATATAGATTATATGGAAGTCCCGGCCGCGAAACGGTTATAACAGTTACCACAGACCCTACCTAAGCAGTTGGCGATAGCTGATTATTTTTTGCTAGTATAACGTTGATAGCTTTTAAAAATGAAATAACAGATGTCTCCATTTTAAAGAGCTATAGGATATTGTCGTTAACCTACTTAGTTGATGTGGTGAAATTGGGTAACACATTTCCTTGAATAGGAAAAGGTTCAGGTTTGTATCCCGGAAGCAACTAAAATATTATAGCGATAAGTAAATTTTTTCTAGGTGATTTATTTAATTTGTTGTAAAATTTTGGCCACCCGCGAGAACATTTTTAATTTTAATCTTACTTACATCAACACATTTTCAGTAACACGGTTGGTTTAGGTTGTGTAAGGTCAGACTAAGTTTTCACATATCGTTGAAGTTGGCAAGTATTAGACACCAGAGTATGTTATGCATGTAAACAGCCAGTTCACGACCATCGTTTGTCAAGATCACCGGAGGGCGATGGAGGCAGGCCGCGGACCCGAGGCTCGTTGTCCATCGCGCTGTTCCTAGCCATCAATCTTCCGGATGTCCCTCTCCCCTCTTGCCTGGTGGCGTTCCTCCTGCCCGTCGTGTCCCTAAGACTAAATATTACGCTTTCACACTAATATAAAATCAGTCGTGAAAACGTGAGGCGACCATCAGCGTTATGCTGGCGGTAAATCCTCGCTACCCAATGGCGATAGCTCTGGGAGAAAATTCTGACCGATTGCAGATCCGGACGGTAATAACGAACGTGACGCTATAAGACGTCACATTTTTTTTTCGGAATCTAGTTCCGAAAGTAATAGTAAAATAATGGTCGGCTAATTTTTTATTTTTTTTGAAAAATTTACTAATCATTTTAATTATTTTTTGTTCAATGATAAAAAAAAATATAATTTTCTAAAACAAATTACGTGATCTGGAGGTTAAGCTTAGGGAAACTAACGGTGCTGGGTTATATATCTGAGGGGGGTATTTTAAAAAAAAAAAAAAAAAAACAAGTTTTTTCTTCACGTAAAACCCGATTTCGGTCAGGTCTAAATATTCTCATTGAATTATTTAAGTTTGAAAAAATATCTCATATATTGTTTCACAGCTTTTAGAAGTTTTTTGATAAATGAAGAACAATTTTTTTTTTATAATTATTGAAATTCTACGTTTTTTTCTGACTTGATTGACTGCGTTATTTTTTTTTAAATTAGTAAATTTGTTATTCTATGGATTCATTTAGATACTTAATCAAATAGATACATCATTTTTCTTTATTTAATACGGAGTAATTATCCATTCGAATAAATTTCATTATTCTAATTTATATTTTTTTGTTAACCCTTTTTACTTATATGTAATAAAGAAAATATTATAAAATTTATGCCACCTTAACCTACCTGGTGGTACTTTAAAGTACCATCAACTTTATCTAGTCATATATTTTACTGCGGTGTCAATTCTTTGACGATACTACTAAGTTTACGTAAATAATAGTTTACTCGATTTATTTAGACTACTAAGGTTAGTTATTTTTTTGTTACATCAATACTGCGGCGGATGGAATGT
Source organism: Eubasilissa regina (assembly GCA_022840565.1). NCBI lineage: Eukaryota > Metazoa > Arthropoda > Insecta > Trichoptera > Phryganeidae > Eubasilissa > Eubasilissa regina. The sequence continues at coordinate 14,446,175 of JAINEB010000018.1, read as the reverse complement.
GTGTGAGTATTGCCGCCCTTTTTCAGAAAGCTAAGAAGACGGTAGCCGACAGGCGTCATTCAATTACGTTCCGTGCTTCGACCAGCCCAGGGGTCCAAATAAACCACCAGTGCGCGCTTTGGTTGGTCAAAATCTAAAGAAGACCTAGCTAAAAAAACAACATCGGACTAGAAAGACAGCGAAATTAAAAGGTTGTGCAGTTCATATATCACATGTGTGCTTATTGTTAATCGGAAACCTGAGAACCAGCTATCGAAGGCATTTACATAAATACGCATTGTTACAAGGTTCGAATTAACGCGCTTGTATTCGTTGTGATTATTAATAGTTATTTAGAACTAATTTTTTTCCTTAAATTTTCAAATATTCTTTTAATATTTTAAAATAATTATTTCTTCTGTTTAGTACTATGCTATATTTTTTTTGTAAACTGTGATTGTAATTAGAAGTATCACAAATTATATTTTATGTTTGAAGAATACTACAAAAATATACATTTGCACTTAAATTTAATAATTCAGGGTTGAAAGGGTTACAGGCGTTCTTTAAAATTGGTTAGTCCAACGCCGGCCCTCGCGAGGATGATAAGCGGACAGCGCTAATATGGGAATTAGCGCTACCAGCGCTAGCGCTTGCCCAGCGCGGTCCAGCTCCGAGCTACAGACAATAGAAGAAGCTGTACGAGTAGGTATCGGCCAGACGGCGACTGCTTGGAATAATATCCACGTTAACATTCAATACAAACTGGACAAAAGACACGCGTCCCCTCCTTCTTTCTCGCGTTGGCAAATATTTATAGAAAATTCAAATGTATCGAACGTTCGTTCAGTTCATAACTTGCCCTCGATATTCTGATTGAAATACTTTTTTTTCAAATTTGTGATGTGTAACCAATATCGTGTTTTTTTTTAAAGAAAATCCAGTTTATTGAAGATAACTCTATGAGTAACTTACAAAAAATATTCAAACCCCTTACATAAATCGTTATAGAAATATACAAATATTGTACAATATAAAGATCAAATCGATGTTCTTTACCGCTCTACAGAATAACAATATTATCTTAATACAAATTAAATGGATCGATTCGAAAGATGTAAGAAGAAAAATTCAATGTACCGAAAAAATATTTTTGTTGCTACCGGGATTCGAACCTGAATCCTTTCCTAACCGTGGAAATGCGTTAACCGATTACATCACACCAACATAGTAAGTTGACGACAAATTTTCGAATTTAGGTACATGCTGTAGTTTTTTCAAATTGATACATTTATTATTCCAAAAATCGCAATTCAATTCGAAGTTGATTTTATACCTCACATTTGTTAGAATTAATATAAGTTACATCATACTAAAGTATATTATTTTTAAGTTTTTTAGATCACAATATTTCTATATAACTAAGCATCTAAACTGAGTCTCTAAACGAAATATTTTTAAATTCCTGTAGAATTACTTACAATTACTTATTATTTATTACAAATACTTATTTGCTTTCACAATACTGGATTATTATGTAACTGTTTTCTAACAATATGATATCCAAATAATAATAATAATAGTAATAATAATAATAATAATTCTACACGTCAATCATTATAATAATATTGAATAATTTGTATAGCGCCATTTTCGTAAATACTTTTTACTTTAAGGGCGTTTTACACATAAACTGTTTACAGTTACATTATCTTTGTTTTTTTTAATTAAAAATTGTTATTTTCACTTATGCTAATGATTTTTTGAAAAGGTGCGTTTTTAGTTTCTTCTTAAATAAAATCTCTGATGCACTGTTTCTTATGACGGAGGGCAAAGAATTTAGACTTCTGGAAACGGTTAGTCGGTTCTACAATCCTTCCTGCGGTTGTAGTAGAGGCTGACCTGAGAGTTGGACGTCTACCATTCAAGTTCTTGAAGATACAGAGGCAGATTATAAGGCAGATAATAAATAATAAGGCAGATCTAATTGTGACATTAATTATCAATTCACGATAGTATCTACCTAATCAGGAGTATTTCCAGTTGGAACTGTTAATGTGGTTATTGGGTATTGGCAGAACTGAATAAAGATTTATGGAGATGCTTGCCTGGAACTAATTTTTTAAAATATTTTCTTATTATGTACCTATTTATTGTTTGTGTTCTAAAAATAGATAAATGAGGACGCTTTAATTTGTAATTTGTTAATTAAGATTAAAAGTGCTATTTATTGTTATGATTTATTTCACTTATTGTCTCTTTTAGCATACATATATATCGTGGAGATAGTTAACATTTACTTGTATATGCCAATCTGCCAATGTACATTAATAAAAAATGTATCTATTGGTAGAGAAATAATTAATTCTAAACACTTAACTGTTTTTTAAGAACGTACAAATTGCATAATAACAGTGATGGCCTTAAAATCTGTCGTGTGAAATATTATTCCTACAATATTAATTATTTTGTTTCAGGAGGTGAGTTTGATGCCATTATCTCACGCCCGCCCGGCAACAGGTTCAACGTTTGGGTGGAAGCTATAACAGGTATTTAACGAATTGTAAATGCAATCATCGGAACACATAAAACAAAATTGAAAACCGTGGTTTAACAATTCTCCTTGTAAAAGATAAATGGGATATAAACTAAACTAGGGATAAACGGAAATAAGATTTTTAATCAAGGAAATTGAATTTTTCTTATTACTAGTTAAGTATTATTTTTTTTTTTTTGTAGCATAAATAGTACATATGAAAAATAAAGGTAATTGCTTTACTGGACGTAGTCTGTTCTAAAGCAATTACCTGTGCAGTTTTTAAAAATTGTAAATATTAAGAGGTAAGTATGTATAATGAGTGAGTTTTAAAAAAGTATGTGAAAAAAGTATAATCAGGAGTTATAAAAAGATATTGAAAAAAGTTATGAAAATATTATTTTCAGTAATATACAATAGTCAGTGACAAGAATGTGTGGGTAGTTAGGTTAGCACATATGATAAATTGGTTTCAATCTGTTTTCTATCCACAACAAGTAACCACTTTGTTATTTTTGGTTTGAAGTCATTAATCACGTTAGACCCTTTAAGGTCTAGTGGCAATTTATTAAATATTCTCGGAGCACAAAATAAGAAAGTACGTTGAGCGAATTTTGTATTAAGTTTTGGCACTGAGTAGTATCCCAAGGCTTTATCTCTGGTTTCCTTTGGATCGGATCGAGGAAGTAAAGTTATTTTTTTCTTAAAAAATAGTTTTAATATTGCTCTGGTAAACAGTTGTTTTATATCCAAAACTTGAAAGGATTTAAAGAGTTATATATTATATAAAATACTCATATTTATATCTTGAACAACAATCAAGAGGTTCGATTCCTTAAATCGTACGTTTTAATTTATTGTGTGATAGAATATTCATACTGTACAATGAGGGAATTGCGGCAAGCTCCATCTAATGGAAATTATCTAATCTAATACCTGAATAATACGTGGCAGACTTGATGGTGAATGAATGTAAATTTCATTAATCGAGGCTTCGACAGGATAAAAACCTTTCATATCATACTCACAAGTTATAGAAAGGTTATATAATTTATTTTAGTATACATTTTTAAGTAGAGTAATATAATATACATATACACTGACAGGTAGGAATTTACTACTTCTGATGTTCCTATATGGGTATTTTGTAATTACAAGAATAAAATCTGATTAATTTGTATTCAAAATAGTTAAATTTTAGTCATATATTACATAATATTCATTATTTTATAGTTCAATAAACTTTTTTAAGCATCAACCGGTTTCGAAAAACACAATTTTCTTCTTCAGGATGTAAAATTAAATAACAAAAAGCATATATGTCACATTATTCTAATGTTTTAAAAAAATCAATTTTCTATCACCATTATTAATTATTTTAAAATTTGCCTAAGTCGACAAAATGGAAATTATATAAAACAGATGATACCTGCGGCGGTGTTCAGGGACCCGCCACAGCATCCAACCCTCCAAATATAATGTGCATGTGGATGATATTTATTTTAGTGTCGAGATAAAATTAGGTAGCATTGTTCGAATGAAGCACGAGACGCCACGAGAGGAAGATCCGACGGAAGGGAATAAAAGGAATACGAAATGCCCCTAGCAAGTCGGTTTAATTGGTACTAGCGAGCCCAGGGCCGGCAGGTGCGGGGCAGGCAACTTTGTGCATAATTTCATTATATCATAAGAGTCTATTTGCATTTTATCGCTGGCATCAAATAAATTGCAGACGTAAAAAGGCCGATACAATCTTTTGTTCCTTTGAATAATTTCTGTAACAGTCTTAAACTCTGAACAAGTATGTAGGTACCCACCCGTACAGTACTAACCAAACTGATTAAAATCAATACCAAAGTATTTTATAATATTTTTATAGGGATACAAATAACTAAAATTTGGCACAATGAATGGTTTAATTTCACAGTGGTCGCACTAAAAATAGTGACGAAAGTGGCTAGTGAGTACCTCCGTAAGAATGGCATAATGAATGATTTAATTTCACAGTGGTCGCACTAAAAATAGTGACGAAAGTGGCTAGTGAGTACCTCCGTAAGAAGGTATTTTACAAATCTCGTTCGGGCAATAAGCGATTCCACCCTTCCCCGCCGCACCCCCCGCCATGCAGATGAGCGCGGCCCACGCCAGTGTGCGCGACCTTACAATATAATATCAGATGCAGCCGCGGGAACCTACCTATCCACCGCACACCGCATCAATCCGTCTCACCTGGAGGGGCGGGGCGTGCGCCCGCTCGGCCAATGGCAGCCCGGCCCGCGATACATAATCATATCCATATTCATCGCGTCATAATAACTCATAACCCTTCCGAGATCCCGCCTATGGGAGCGCGCCCGGGCGGCCCGTCGGGCGTACATCATATCTGGACCGTCGCGACTGGCGATTAATAATAGAAATATGAAGGAGCGGACATGTGGAACGCATCTCTCGTGGTGGGGCTCTGCAGCAAAGCGGCGGATCATCTTAATTAGGGACACTCCCACACCCGAATTCCTCGCGGGCGGAGGCATAAATATTAACGTTTCGCGGAATCATTTTCGTCATTTTTTCATTTTATTTAAATATTTACTCCAGACGCTTGAGGAGCCGTCGAGCAAAGCGGGTCACGTCTATTTCAAAATTAAATATTTTATTTTCAAAAATTTGTTAAATCTTCTTTCGCGAGCTGTTTGATTTATTTCTCTAGTATGGCATTGTCATCTTAAAATAAAACTTAATTCAAAAATACTACAAAAATCATCATAAATAGCGTTTTTTAGAGAGATTCTACTTTTTTAAATGCGTGTATTACTACATTTAAAAATGCTAATTATGAATTCATTCACATGTTTAATAGTAAAAAAAATTATTTAAACAGACATAATATCATTATTAAATTCTATTTTGAATTTAGGTACCAAAAATAAACATTCCTTTATCTGCGATCGCCCCATTTCTTACGGCAATACAGACATCGCCCTTGTTAGCAAAATATATCTTTAATAATGAGGGATGGTAATGTAAGTAGGTACCTACCTACCGTGATGGAGAATTTGTCAATTTCACGTAAGGGCTACAGATATTTAAATACATTTCACCTTTTGTCAAAATGTGCAGATGTTCTCTATAGAGTCTATACGTTTTTTGCCAAACTTTTTGTCACTGCTTTACAAAACGGCAATCAAATAATGTCAAATGTATTGTTGAGGCATTATTACAGATCAATAAAAAAACGGTAAATATACGTAGATAAGCAGCGGTTATTGTGAAATACAAATGTAGGAAAACATGGATGTTAACGAACATTTACAAATTGTTTCAAATTTGTTTATCTATTCGATGCGCAAATATGGTCAATACGATAGCAAATATGGTCAATACGATGGCAAATATGGTCAATACGATGGCAAATACATGTTTTTAAATATCATAAATTAATCGCACAAAAAGATTACAAAAGTTGGTTATACACGTTGATTGACCGCGTATTAAAATCTGGCCGATGACACGGAAAAGCGAACTGCCATGGATTTACATATTTGTTGGCAGCCGCCCAATTCTCTAAGTGGCTGAAATCTGAGAATAATGCGTTGAAACAAGAAGAAGACGCCGTGGCGCGTCGGCGCCCGCTCGCAACTACGAAATTTGAATTCACACTTTTGAAGCGCCTCGGATATTTAGCGCAGCCGGCGGTTCCTGAACCCGCCAAGTTCAAGGAAACACGTCAGTCCCTAATTCAATGTCACGCGGTGGGAAGATTCGCCCGAGTGTTATTATTCTTGAAAACGCTCGTCGCAAGGAGCGCTGCGGCTGTCTACGCGCGAAGCGCTTGCCAAGTCGCCTAACTCGGATCCATTCAGCGTCTGAAATTTGGAATGGCAATTTACTCGCAGCACGCGCGCCGCTCTTGTTAATTAATTTACTACTCAAAATTCTAGTGGGGGGGGGGGGGAATTTTAGCCTTAATAAATAAGTATGCATTAGTTTACAACAAATCACGATGAAAATTCTACAGTGTGGGAAATTTTAGACTCAATCATTAAGTTCGCATTAATTTACTAATCACGCTGAAAAAATTACAGATTTTTTAGATGATAATTTTAAACGTAATCAATGTGTTGGCGCTGTGTATGTATTTTCAAGATATTTATTACCAATATCTTTTTAAAGGTGTGAATAAAAAGAATGAATGATATGGGCGTGTGTGTATGTGTGTGTATAGGTGCTCTGCGTAGGTGACAGTCTTATTGGACAGTTATTATTAATCAAATTCACGATGCGAGCAGTAATGATATGACCCGCGTCCAGGAAGAGGCGGGCCCCCCGGGCGCGGAGCCCCTCCGCCCGCCGCCCGCCTCACCCCGCGGATGCCAGCGTTTTGCATTTCCGCCGTGAGGGCAAAAAAATAAATTTATTATATATGTTCGAGCCGGACGTCTGAGTTTTGCTCGCGGTAGCACACGCGCTCCCCTTGACGGCCGAACAATTTGAACACGGAACATCGGCCATTGTTTCGGCCCGCTCAAAGATGGCGACAGCCCCCGCGCCCTCCGCCCCGGAGCCTCGAGACATATTTATTTTTTGCGAAAAAAAATCGCTCGCCCGGACGGCGGAATATGGCTAAAGCGGATAAAGAGGACGGACACGAAAATTGCAGGCGCCAAAATTTATTATTTGTCCTTTTTTCCCGAACAAGTCCCCGAATACCGTCCGGCCCTTCACGGCGTGACGCGGGAACCCTTCACGTGGAGAGGTCACACGTAAGGCTGCCGCCCCTCTCGGAGGACTCGCATCGGCCGAGGCCGGCAGGCCGCAGAGGCGAGCTGATGTATAGCGCCAATCTCACGTCATCAGAGTACCTACCTACGTAGTTCACCATATCTGTCTAAATATTAAATATGTATTATCCTAAGCGAACAAGAATTTCGATGGTTTCACGAAATGTTAAGTATATTTATGTACCTAATCACAATAAATTTAACATACCTACCTAGTAGGTACGTACATGTGTGTACGTAGCGGTCACCTACCTAAATGCCAGTGACGCATAGTAGGTATAGATTTAGGTTATGTTGTTACCAATGACATTATACAATCATATATAATATATGTAATACAATATGTGTACATTCGTTTAACTAACGTCTTTGGACAAAATAAATCCGACGTTTATACGACCCTACCATGTATTTATTTATAATTTTAGAGTGCTATTTATAGTATTTTTAAAGTTTTAACGTATAGTCTTGCCAATTACCAATCCAAATCCATGTACCAAATTTAAAGAACAATCATGAAATCAGCACGATAAAAACAGTAAGACAGTAAAATTTGCGAATAGGTAAAAGAGGAAGTAGACACTTCAATGACTTGAACGCAGTTGTATCCATTTATAATGTTATTCTGTTAAAAAACAGCATAGGTAACGACTCCATACAAAACGGATAAACTGAAATGAATTTTCAATTCAGTAAATAACCATTTATATGACTTTAGTAATTCACTAGCTTAAAGACAGAACTGAGTAATATAAATAGCACGACGCGGTGAATAAAAAAAAAGCGTACAATGATGAATTGCGATGAGTTTTTAGAGCTAAGCAATTAAAGTCTCTACTAGTACACAGATGGCACTAATTGCAAAATAATGTTTTCATTAATGTAAATCCAATTTTTTTATTTATATTTGTTTCCCAGAATTTTTAGTTATGCACAGTTTTTTGCTTGCATGCACTGCACGCCTTTGCTAAATGCTAATCATTTATTTAAATAGAGATTAATCGCTGTTTCAGTGTTTCATCGTTTAATATTAGCTATTTTCTCAACTCAAAATGCATTCAAATATCACATCAGGAACGATCCCAGTTTTGGTTGGAAGTTGGAACCCAACAGTTATGGTCTCAGTTAATATCTCAAAAGTCTTCCACATTATAATGTCAGATCACCCCAAGTGGGACATGGAACCTCATTAGCCCCGCACGGCCGATTGTTCCATGAGAGATTTAGGTGAGGTTTTTGAATACCGAGAATTTTTGCTTGAACTCATTTATTTTTCTTTATTTTATATATTGATGTATAGGTGCACGAGATCGCTAATTAAGGCAATCTGTAGCGTCGCAGCCTCACGGCAATGGGAGGCTTTCAGTGGGCGTCTCTTAAAATTAAAATGGAATTATTCTGATAAAGGATAATTATATTTACTAATTAATTACGAGTGAAGTGAGTCAAGATGAACATTTTTGTCACTCATTGAGACTATTTAAATGTTTTGTATTATTTATTTGTAATTCTTTATAATCGTTCTTTAACAAAAGATTTTATTTACCTTAAATGTAATATTCAGCTACATATAATGATGTTAGGTTAGGTTAGGTTAGATACTTATCTTTACAATTGAATTACATACAAACATAATAAAACACTATTGGATTGTTTGGTTCTATCTGACAAACGAAAGTCTCAGCATAATTGTCAATTTTTTAAAGATATACACAACCGAAGTATTTTTAAACACCATATAAAATTAATTCACTGTGTTATTATATTATTTATCACACAGTTATCACATTAGAAGTGATCTGATATACAATAACAATAATACAATCAAAATATCTATTAGAAATAAATTATCATATAGATTACAAATTATTTTGTATGGGTTGCAGTAAGTAAGTAGTTATTACTTGATAGCTAGCTATTCAGCCTTATCCTGGCTATGACTCATTTTGCTAAACTCTCGTCTGTGTGACTAGTTTTTTTTTTCATGCTGTTCAAGTGATATCAATTTATTTCAATATTCAGTAAAATATGTAATAAATAACACTACTTATAAATATTACAAAATATATAATATGCAACTTATTTACATTATTCTACTTTATTTCAAGTAATATACTTATATAAAAAATGTTTAATTCTAACATGGTTTCATAGAAATATTTAGAATTCGAAATAAATTATTAAAAAGTTTAAAGATTTTTAAATAGTTTTGCAATAATAAAGTAAATAATATACGTATCGTTATTCAGAGTTGATTTTACCTAGTATTCGAATCATAAATCAATTCTTTTTAAACGAAACTAAGTATCAGTCTGTCGGCCAACCATATATAATAATATATACTGTAGTATTTTATAATACTAGTGTATACTTTTGAAAAAATATATATACTATCGTATATATTATCGACCGTTCTGGTTCGATAAATTTTCAATTAAAATTTTGGCGTTTTGTTCAGATCAGTATTCGAAATATTTTACAAGAATCTCAATCAATCTTCTCAATTATTCATTTCAATAGCTTGTTAAGAAAAACTTCTCCTTTCCGAGTGACAGGCCGCCATGTTTTCCAGAACCGACAACCAATTGGAGGTCAGGGGCGAGGAATATTCATCAAATATCATTACGGGTGCTATTTTGACAGTGCAGTTAAGGCGGGAGATTGTTTTAAAATAAATGTTTAGCCACATTTCCATCCATTCATCAAAATTACCGTGAAATTTGTTTGGAAAGAAACTCCATCATGGCTGTGGGGAGTGAATAATTTATCTTCGGGAAATAAGCTGGGAAATGGCTGCGTCTTGTTATAACAATTACACTTTTTAATTGGTTTTACAATTTCATTTTGTAAATTACAACGCTGTTGTGCGAATTTAAGTTGCATCTTTAGAGTCATCGTGATATGAACGCGATTAAAAGATGAACAATTTAATATGAACGTTAACAAGTCGAAAGTGATGATATTCCAGAAGGATAAAAGCAAGACACCATGCAAAATACTTGTAGGTAATGAATGATTGGAACATATACACAAGTTTGTGTATTTGAGAAGTATGTTTGATAGAAACGGAATATCGAAATGAAGGTTAACTCCAGGGAATAAAGTGAACGGCGCTTTGAATAGAATTATATCTAACGGAAATTTGTCAACCGAGGCAAGACTGGCGGTGCACAATGGGATCCCGGTACCGACACTGATGTATGGAAGTGAGGCCTGGAGCTGGCAGAAGAGGAACGAAAGTTGACTGAATGCTGTTGAAATGAGATCACTTTGGCGTTATGGGACAAATCTATTCATGACGCAGTAAAGAATAAAGAAATAATGTAAAGCTGATCTTAATATAGTGAGTAAGATTAAGAAAGGATCACTTAGGTGAACGGATGAATGAGGAAAGAATGGTAAGAAAGATATATAACGGTATTGTTGATGGCACCAGAAATAGAGAACGTCCGCTGAAGACTTGGCACGACCTGGTAAACCAGATATTGGAGGATGGTTTTGTTAGAAGCCTCAACAATCGGCGAGCTTGTATGAGAAGATGTATGAATGTGGATGAGGCGAGAATTGTGCATCAAGACAGAGGAGTGTGGCGCTCTATCCTCTCTGCCAACCCCCGCGCGGAAACGGCGTGATGGTAAGTATGTAAGTTACAATATAATATCGTCATCATATTTTTGAAACTTCGTATTGGGTTTTTATTTACGTTAACATTTTAGACATAACAAGGAAGCATTTAAACTGTTTTTATACTACAGGTGGTTATTAATAAAAACAAAAACTCAGTTTTTTTTCATAACGGATTCACTTGTTTTCATTACACGAAGGGATGCAAGTTTCGTTAATATGAATTTTCGATTCTTAAAAAAAAAATTTAATGTATAACTTTCTTATCTAAATGATGATATAAAATCTTGATTATGACAAAAATGTCATTTACAAACTTAGTTACTAACTTTATGATTAGAAAAATAACAAGACGACGGTAAAATAAAACTGTTAAAAAAACGTTTTTATATTTTTTGTTTGTAATGTGAATAATGTGCTAATAATTAAAGATAAATTTTTTTGGTAAGTAAAATCAGTTTAAAATTAATATGGAGATTGAAGGGTGAGAATTGATGAACGTTATATATATATATATATAAAGTGATCACTTAACCCACCCGAAGACAGGTCGTAAACCCTGTAATTACCCCGTACTTCCATATATTTTCCATTAAATATAATATAAAATAGTTTTGTCTCTATGAGATATCTGATATTTGTTTAAAACTAGAAAATATAGACTGTTAAAAAAAAAATAGCATACGGTGTCACAATATTCATACGTAAAGATATATATTATAATATTTTACTTATTTCGAATAAATCAATAAATGCACGAAACTAATTAATCTCCCCGATGTACGACCTTCGAACTCACGATTCACGTGCAGATTTCGTTTTTACATGAGATTGCCTGCTTAAAACTATTAGAAAAAATTAACTAGCCCATTCATACTATTAGTATATCTAATATATAAAAAAAATTCCCACTGGGCATTGCCAGATAAATGTTCTCTCCTACCTTCCTTAATAATTTACAAATAATTTTCTATCTCAGCTGCTTTTTGAAATTTATATTCTTATCCTTGAGAGTGATCTCAACAGCTGCCGGAACAAAAATAGCTAAATAGCGAAGAAAGTTAGATTTCTTTCCATTCACTTTTGAAATATCTACCGGTATGCATATTGATATTTATGGATTGTTAAATGATTGATAGTGAACGATGTTCTCCGTTTGTATAAGTACTAAACAACGTGACTAATCAGATATCAAAGTAGAATTTTATCACCAAAATAAAAATATTTTCTCTTTATGCCGTAATTAGCTACTGGTTTATAAGGCTACGTAAGTGATGACACATATATTATAATGTACACATTATTTTTTTAATTTATCTCCGTCTGTTTAAATTCTTTCGCTGGTTAATATATTACTGCAGTAAAAATTTTAATGTGAGCAAATTCAAATGGAAATGAATCATTCATCACTCTGTGTCTGAATGAAAAATACTAAAGTCTGAGGACTTTGAAAAGTATTTCCCGGTGATGCGAGTAGCGCTAGATTCGCCATAAATTCATTGTCACCTGAAGATTCCCGTCTGCCACACGGAGGCGGCTGAAATGCTCTTTGTTGGCTGCATTGTTACTGCTGCGTATTCCTTTTGCAAATTCTGAATAAAAATCTGCATCCACAAACTGTAGGTACGGACATTTCAAAAATAAACAGCAATTCTTTAAACGAGAATAAATTCAGCGCGAATAGGTTTTATATGCGTATCGCTTCATGAAAATATTCATTTAATATTTGTCATTTATCTAGCTATTTAAAGGCAACCTACTACTTACATACCAATAAAATTTTGGATATGTGTTTTATGTAATTTAGTTTCAATTCAACAGTCTGCGTCTATATGATTAAATATATCGTACGCGTAGGGAGAAAGTTGGGTTTGTCCACTTTGTTCATAGCATTCCGAAAACGTGCTTTTTATTACGAAAATTATACAAAAAAAAAATACAAAAAATTTTAATAAATGACCTTAAATTTTACATCTTTATGATTTTATTTCAAAATTTATAAGATTTGAAATAGGTTAATCTTCCTCAGCCCACGTTCATCTACTATTGGATAGAACTAAAAGATTCTCTTAACGATTGCTACTTATCTCTATTATTTATCCTCCGCATTCACCTGCTTCCTGTGATCTTTTTACTAACATTGGTCCAGCGAGCTGGGTTACGATGAATCGAAACAGATTATGTATATAGAACAAATTAGATATATCACTTGGAAAAATGAAAAGAAAATATTACTAAAAAATATAGATGCAACCGACATTTGAACATTACATTGCCAGGAGAATGCTAAGAATATTATAATAATAATAATAGTTTAATAGAAAGTGTTGGATTTATTTTTTCGTAGCAACCATATTTTTTCGAAAAATAGATTTGTTATTTGCATTTTTCTACGTTATGTGTCTATTTTGTTTTTATTATTTAGGTATGTTCTGAATAATCCCAACTTCTTAAATCAAATGTGATTTCATTTCAAATGTAGCTGTGTATATAATAGAATTATTATTTATTTATTTAATTTCAACAAAACCAACATAAAAAGCCGACCACAGATTTATTGCTTATTTTTTTTTATTAATATTAAAAATATATTACATTTTGAATAAACAGTGGATATTGACATACATATATATATATATAAACATTTGTTTCTTCTCTACGTTATTTGATTGACCAATAAATTTGCCACCGATGAAAACTTGTTTTATAATAAATCATTATTAAAATATAATTAAAACCTAGTTCAATTATGCAATATAAAATTATTACCATTGTAAAAAATCCGTAGAACTAGAAAGTCCGGTTTAGTTTAATCTATTAATATTGGGTTGTTTAATAAATTTTTGCGGTTTTATTAAATTATTTATTAAAAAATCTAATTTTTAAACAAAAATTCAATCCATCTTTTAACCAATTTGTTGATACCTTTTCTATAAAAATCGGCTGGTCTGATATCGAAATAGTTATAGAGCCAATTTGTGAGGTCCGCCGATGTTGAACGTATCGCTATGCTTTTGATTAGAGAGCGACCGAAAATGTGATAATCTCACGGCGCAAGGTCGAGACTAGTAGTGTGGATGCGGCAGAATTTTCTAGTTGAGGTCCCGGATAACCATTTTAACCTTGATTAAAGGCAAAAAGAAGTTTGTGTCGAAAATGTTCGCTTTTATCGACTTGATCATTATTTACGCTCAATAATTAAGAAAAACTATATGATATAGAAAACCAGCGTTTTAGAGCAGAAATGTTAATATCGTCATTTTTTGTCACAAAAAAACAAATTAGCGGGAAAATAGCATATAAAAAAAATGCAAAGACAAATGACACACGACGATTATAATATATTTAGTATGTATGTATATAATACTATAATAAATAATGCAAAATTTCATTTTAAAACTATGTCTATTATTATTTTTTATTTATTATCTTTGTTATTATTATTATTATTGTATACAAGACGTAGATTTTATAAACGTTAATATTTATTCATACAACATTTACATCCCTAAAATAGTGTGGTGGCGGTATTTATCGTCCCTCGCTAATAGATTGCGAGGAATAATACGAAAGGAAAGAAGGCTATTTGTGTCCCGGTCCCCGGAGCCCCCATCGCTCTCTCGGAAATGATAATTTTAAATATTATACTTTAAATGTTACATTTCTGACGTGGGCTGTAAAAGTAAATTATTGACAGGCAATAAATCAGCCCGATCCTGGACGAGTGGAAGAGTTGCCAGTTGCCAGCCAAATTGTTATTTTCTGCTATTGATCAATAACGCGGTCATAACTCATGCTCGTGCTTCAAAATTTTCTTTTCTTCTTGTCTCATTATGTCAGTATATTGTACAATCAAAGCATACATTTGTTTAAAAATTACATGAATACATCTATGGTGCACAAATTTTTCTGAGTTCTGCCTCAATCGAAATTATAGTAGACGTAATGCTTACAGACTTCTCTATTGTGGTTATATAATTATAAAGAAATATACCTCTATATTATTACAATTATTTGTTTTAATTTTATTACGCATACTACCTATCCGTTAATCGATGGAATAAAAAAAATTATTTTTATATATTTTGGTAGAAAGATAGGTGGCCTTTCCTGTACCTATCTATCTACTAAAACAAAAAAGTATCATACAATATACAGCTAGGTTTATCTGACTAATAAATTTGTTGTAAAATTGATTTTATATAATGTTTTGGAATTTAATGTTATGACATAGTTCTAGTGATGTTTCCATCCGTACTTAAAAAATTGGTATATATTAAGTAGGTATATTAAATTTTTACATATTGTGGACTATATATTATATATGGTGGTATAGGGTGATTGATTTCTCAATGCTTTAATAAAATTAATGGAGTTCTCAATCTTTATATGCAAAGTTTTTGATTACATTGAATTGCTCTATGTTAATGTAAATGCCTTCGACAGCTGGTTCTCAGGTTTCCGATTAACAATAAGTACACATTATATATGAACTGCACTAACCTTTTATTTTTGCTGTCTTCCTGGTCCAATGTTATTGTTCTTTTAGCTGGGTTGTCTTCTTTAGATTTCAACCGACCGAAGCGCGCACTGATGATTTATATAGACCACTGGACTGGTCGAAGCACGAAATTAAATAAGAACGTCGTCTGTCGGTTACCGTCTTCTTAGCTTCCGAAAAAAGGACGGCAATAATCATACACACACACACACACACATGTATGTTGTTATAAACCAGGAAACCCAGTGGTGCCAATCGAAGTAACAAAGCGCGTAAACACTCTATTTATTTGAATGAATTAATTAAATACGTATTTCATAATCACCTGTAGAAAAAAAAAATCAGCTCAAGGATTCTCAATACGTAACAGTAAATCTAGATTCTGTAAACCCGGATTTCACAATCTTTCCAGAAAAGATAATACTTATTTACTTTGCGTTATTTTTTAAATTATAATAAAATAATCTGGTCTTTTTAGGTCCTTGGATAATTTTTATTAAATTTTTTGTGACATTTAAAATTGTAACTTATATTAATGTCCAATTAGTTATGTAATACTTACTGTACTACTAAATTCAAAGCAAACAAAGATCTTTTTTTATTGAGAACACATTGCTATTGTGAGGTTGCAGTTTTTCAAAACATAGTTCTGTGCATTTTAATATAAATTTAAATTAATATATTTGAAAGATATAAGTACAGAAAAAATCTATTTATCGAAAAAATATTTTAGTTGTTACCACGATTCAAACCTGGATCTTTTCGGACCGGAAATACGTTATCTAGTTTCGCCATATTGACTAAGTAGTTTTACGACAAATTTCATAGCTTTTATATTTAATATTCTATAGCTCTTTCAAATTGATACACCTGTTACTCCATTTTTAAAAGCAATCAACTGTATATTGCGATGAATTTCAAATATTTTCCAGTAATACACGCTGGGAGACGCTAGAATTAAATTAATTCATTTTTTTAATTTTGATAAACTTTGATGAAACTGAATAACGTGTTTCCTCGGATAGGAAAAAGTACAGATTCGAATCCTGGTAGGAACTAAAATATTTTTTTGATAAATAGATTTTTTCTGTTCCTATATCCTTTTAGTTGATTAATTTTAACTTGTATTCAACAAATTGAGGTCGTTCATTAAATTTTGTTTTTTGTTTGCTTAATTTTCTAATTATTGTCTGTATAATAAATGTGTTGATTTTCACGTACCTACTTGTATTGTATACACAGACAATGCATCACGCCGCAGAATATTCCAGAAATCGTATAAAAAAACAGTATGAATACCCAAAAGGTCGCCTAATGAATGAACCCAGCTGCGCTCAGAGAAAAAACTCAGCATCCCGGTATCTCCGTTTCGACGAAATTAGACGCGTAAATCTTGTCTTTGTTTCCCGCTCACCAACAAATAATGACTACCTACCTCAACGTTTATTTTTGAATTCCCCCGATCGCCCTCTTCCACACCGGGCATTACATCTTACGTGGATTCGTAAGCGGGCATCAGTTTTCCTATGAAAACGACAGAAATGAAGATGTTTCCCGAAATAGTCCGACGACACGTGCGACCGTACAGCGTCACGGCTGTTTTGGCCGATGGCTTCACGGTTAATTTGCGTTAATTTGAAAGCCCTCGTGAGGGCGAAACGCGGATCGCGGGCGGGTCCTGTGATGAGGTTGCGGCAGTCTGTGTCTGATTAGGAAGGATCGCTAATGAGACGCCGTTATTGAAAGCGTGAATAGGTACGACACACAAATTAGCACTACTCGTGCGCTAATGCGTGGAATCAATCGTCTATAGCGGTGACGCGAGTTTACTCAGTGAGTGCGAGCAACCCTTTGGGCCGAGCAGAACCAAACGATATTTTTGACATTATTTGACAAAATAATTCAAACTTTTACATAACAATAATTTTATACCAATAATTGCGTAAGAAAATATATGTTAAATAATAAAACTAGAATAGATCTGCTGGATGATAGTGGAGTATACAAGATTAATTATAAGAACTGTCAATCATCTTGTATTGGACAAACTGGAAGGAAAACACACACACGATTAGAAGAACACCTTAAGGGGATAAAGAACTTCAGCATAAACTCAGAGATGGCAGGCCATGCAAGATCAGAGGATCATCGTTTCGCCCATGATAACGTAAAAGTATTACATATATGCAAAAAAGAGAAAATATTGCATAGTTTAGAAAATATGCAGATTAATATTAACTATAATAATGTACTTAACATACAAACACCCCCTATTACATCTCCTCTCTTATCCATATTATCCCACCCAAACCACTTTCACTATTCAATGAAACCCCCCTCTCCCCAACACCGTTCTCATGTAGTCATCTAGTTTTAAGTTTATCATGTCTATCATTTAGTTTTAAGTTTTAGTTTATTACTGAAGATTACGCAGTAAGCGTCAAAAACGTTTTGATCTTTAATTAAAATGTAATGTGAAGTAAACAACGTTGTGTTCGTTTTATCCATATTCATGTATATAAAAGCTTTCTTAAATCATCACAACTAAAGGTAGTTATCGCGATGGATGCTTGCACAGCGCTAACAATACCATTTGATATTTAATTAACACAGGGTTCATCTACATTACAGTCCGCTGTAACCGGCTCCACAAACACAAACTCGGGTACGCCTGTGTACGTAGGGAGATACCTTCTGCGTGCACAAGTATTCCGTCAGATAATCACCCGGTGCAGTCAATGGGTGGCTGCCCTATGCACACATGCAAACAACTCGCACACGAATGCAAACATAATAATTTTAAATCACGTTCACCTCCCATCTCCCCCTGACCGAAACTGCCCCCTCACCTCCCCCTCCGGTACGCCAATGGTATCGAGACATGAACACGTAAAGGGTTGGCCCAATCTAACGTAAACCATGTCATACGCCGCGATACAGATATAAAGGGATATAACCCAAACAAACTGGTTTCAGGTATATTATTTGAATATGGCCGGCCTCACATATTCATAAAGCATCCACCCCCCTCGCCCTCCCTGTAGCTGGGCAGTGACGTGTACGAAATTTTTATTTCGTTAACGGGGGCCGGATGTGCAAAAAAATCGCCATACGTCATTACATTTCTACCTCATCACTAATTAAAAACATTATTTTATAACTAATATAAATAACTATATATTCCATTCATTGTAGCCGGTTACTGGTGTTTTCCGGTTTCTCATTGTTACTGTTACAATGCTGCAGTGACGCAACTCATTTAATTCTTCTACACTATTGCCACTGCTACGAACTGGGTCAAATTAATGCGTGAATCACAAGGATTTAAATAATATTTTCATTGCCCATTACTTATAGTTTTCTAATCCATTTTAGATATATATTTATTAAATACCTCTTTCCGAAACACACAATAAACATCCATCTATATTTTAGCATCCAATATAAAATTTGTATTTGTATTTCTATTATGTGAAATAGAATTAATATTAAGTACTATATTTTCTATAAAATATTTTTTTAATAAAAAACTGTATCCGTTCAAGCAAAAAGGGAATGGTAAATATCAAGGTCTATCAAAACCTATCAAGGTCAGGTAAATCAGATATACAGATAAGAATGCAAGAATCGTGTATCAGATATTATGGCATTATGTCCTCTTTCCCCCAGCATGATATTAGTAAATTAAATTCGTGTTACATCAATATTCTTACTATTTTTAAACTAATCTAAACACTTGTGCTATGAATGTAGAACTAACTTGGTGGTCTCCTGGAACGATGCTCAATCCTTCGACCACTAGATCACTTGGCTAGTGATGTAACCAACAAGCTATTTTAGTTTATACTGCGCAAGACCATTATTTTTGTAGCAGCAATACTTTTCTTGTCAACAGCATTCACAATTTAATATCCAGACAATAATTATCCTTATCAACAGCAATTGCAGTACTTTTGCAAACAGTCAGTGATAATTGTAGATTTCTACCTGTTAAGTTGGTACAGTCTTGTTGTTGTTGTCTTGGTATCTTGGTTAAGTTGGCCAGTATTCTTAGTAATTTTTAAATATGAAAATATTAATACATCACTGCTACAGTTTTTTTGTAATTATTCTAGATATCCCTTCTTTTATTATTAATTCTTAATACATGTATTTTTGTGTCCCGAAAAATATTTGGATTTTGTAAAAATAAAAATATGTGTAGAAAAATGTCCAATTTCGATATTTTTAAAAATGCATTTGTACATATAATATATATAATTTTGGCAATAAATTCTTCAAATAATTGTTAATGAATTGAATTAAAAAATTTATAATATTAAGTATAATTTAATTTCATTAATTTAACTGGTTTATTTATTTAAATCTATTTACTTATTTAAATAACTTTTGATGATGATTATGTTTATCCAAAAAATATATTAAATATCTCTTATATTGCATTAGCATTTTATTCATCACAATAAATCCCAGTAAAAATTATCTGATGAGTATTGACTCAGTATATCTTAAAAAATATATTGTACATTCATATTGTCGTGTCTATTTACTTTTCACCATTAAAAATGATTAAGATTTTGTGCTCCCTCGGTACCTTTTTAGCAACGCCACTGCACTCTATCCTCCATCCCTTTCCGAATGCTTTACGACCTACTCGGTCCCGTTGGCCATACTCCATAAAACTAGGGCCGAGTGTTTGGGCGCAAATGGTGCTTCAAAAGTCATGTCGCGCTGAAAATACTTAGTTTTGCTTTCAGCGTAAATAACACGCTCGCTCGCGCACTATTTCTGAGAGGTGTTCAATTTTGAAAAAGGTTTGTATTTTGCATTGTGTGATACAGGGCAAATTTAAAAGGTGTGTAAAAAAATACTTATTTTTTAACGCACCTACTGCGCATTCGAAGGAAAAGATTTTATATTAGTAAAAAATATCACTGTATCGAAATACTTCACACAATTGAGTCGCGCGGCGGCGGAGTGGCCCAAGCGAAAAATTTCATATTTTAAGTTACATACACTAATACGCTTAAAATAAATTGTTTTGTATTGGCCTAATTTAATTAGCAGAGATATATAATTATAATGATGTTAATATATATATTTATTTTTTAAATAAATAAAAATATGAAATTGTGTCATCTTTTGAATCTCTGATATCTTCATTTGATGACTTTGCAGATAAGCCACTCTGTCGTTGTCCAACTTAATTGAGAACTAAATCTCCATAGTTGAAAAAACATATACTTTAACATATTCACACAAACCTACCTACCAATACAAATAATTTTAAAATTAATCGTGTACATAAATAAACCTAACCTATTGAGCGAGTCATCGGGTGTTCGATCCTCGACCTGAGAGACCACCAAATTAGTTTTACTATTAATAACACAAGCACTTAGCTTATTTAACACGAATTCTGTATTATACAATCTTAAAAAGTTATCGCTCAATGAATTGTACATGTTTTTGATTTTTCACGATAACTCTAAATAAATTAACCCATTATCGTACTTAGTAGTCTTATTAACAAAAATATTTTTTTATTCGCTGATGCAAGAGTTGAATATATATCTTTATAAATTAATTAAAGCTAGTACTTAGTAATATCTAAGTAAAATGTATTTTAATTTCATCAATACTTTAAGAAATATAACTTTTAACTATTTCGTTATCACACTTTATTTACATATATACCGTTATGTGAAGCTGTAAAATTGTATGCGAGTGCGTAGGAGTTCATAAAATTTATATGGAATATTATTAAAGACTTTTTATGAATGAATGAATTTTTTATTGTAACACCCTCAAACACGCTGTTAACTTCGCTTTGGACAATCCCTGCACTCAACCATAAAGACGTGTATTCATAAATTAATTTATAAAGATTTATTTCATTGCGATAAATCTTTACAACTTTTTTGATTAACACTTTAAATTAGGAATCGAATTCCCAATAATGAAGTATTATAAAAATAATGAAAAATTGCTCGTTATTATTATATATTGATATTTAGTTATTTCGTTGTTTATTTATTTTTATTTATTGAAAACATTTTTTTATTTAAAAAATAATTTGTAATTATTTATCGGAATCCTATGTTTATTTATATATATATATATATAACAAATGTCTAGATACTTGAATACATTTTAACTAGTTTATAGAAAAATATGTAATTATTTAGGTATATATAAAATTTGAGTAACAGAACTTATATCAATTTTAATCATTGTTTTGTAACTCACGTTGATTTTATTTTAATTTGTTAACTTTGTTTTATTAAACACTTATTGAATTAAAATACATCTACCGGTTTCGAAAAACATCATTGTCTTCTTCAGGATGTCAATAACTAATCAAAAACATACATACAAAATTACTAGAATAATTTTACGTTATCAAGTAACAATTTAAGTCAGGTAGTAAATTTATTTTTTAAATAATTATTGTTATTTAAAATAGATTCTGATAAAGAAACCATAACATATATATATATAAAATATAAATTAAAATAATGGATTTTAACCTCAAAGTTAGTTTTGCCAATCATAAAAATGCATGTTGGTTTTATAAATAAATTAAGGTTATTAAAACTATTGATTTTCCTTAATTATTGAAGAGTTGCATTTAGTGAACATAATACCTAATAGGTAGTAAATATACGTATATATTATTTAATATAAATCGGAAGGTAGGTGTAGGTACCGACGATCATTTCAGACAGCATTAGGCATTTTTACCTTAATATAAAGAATGGGAAGAATTTATTTTATTTATTATTAGTTTAATAAAATGGTCGGTTTATTTGTTTATAGTATTTTTAGGCATAAAGTATACAATAACGATGCCATTCATTAGATACGACGAAGACCGACAGATTTTTTATATCGCCGTCCCGTGCCTTTTTGTGGAAGTCCAAGCCCCCCCTTAAAATTCAATTATGTCCCATATTTCATTTAAAAATACTCGGTTAATTAAATGATTCTCCGGTCACACTCGGATCCATGAATGAAACCTGTGAAACGTTGAAAAACTTGTTTGCTTTGAGCGGCTCGTGGTACTAAATTAGTCAAACTGTTTTTTGTTTGTTCGAAAACATATTACTTTGTTCACTTGGATAATTCTTTTTACTCAATATTTGACAAATATATCGCATAACTATTAACTATTGAATACAACTAACTTTTAACTATTGATTTTATACGAGTATAGCTGCCAAATCAATGAAGTACTTGTATTATATAATGATTGCTGTTTAGTTTAGATAATTAATATGTTGTAGTAGGTAGTACTTACCTTCATAATATTTCAGGTCGGCAGATAGAACGGAATGTCACATCTTCATATGCATATCTCAACACACATCTTATTTTGATACTTCTGACTTTGTACACTAAGAATTTACATATATATTAGGTTTTCGAAATATTTATTCACTATGATTATCAACGCAAAGATTGTCAGCGGATGGCGTCTATCAATAACAATTATGTTATATGTATATCTAATTATCTACAAATAACATTATTTAAATTATTATAATAACTCATAATATTTTTTAAGTGGTATCGCTTATAAGGAATTTTTACTTTGCTGAACTCATTTTGCTTAGCGCGCGTTAGTATTCTTATCTTAGAGGATTGCTAATTATCTATATGCATTATTTATAATAATAATACATGTTAATTATATTATAATACACACATAACTTATTGGGACATTTTGACCAATCAGTGAATGGTGACCCATCGCTTACCAAGGACCGATTTATGAGCAAAAGTTCCGATGCCGGAAGAATGTCAGGATCAGAAAGAGTTTAGCACTCACCACATTCCGGATTCTACTAGCATCTCCAAAGATGTGGACTGTATATTTTTTTCACTATTTCGTCAAAGGTTCAGTATAGACGCGAAGTCTTGAAATTGTCTAATATTGTAAACTGCAACGTATACGTATAACCGTACTGACTTAAGGTCGCCAATCGACTAGGTCGATGGAAAGCCCAGAAAGAGAAGGGAAGTGAAGGGGCGAAGGCACAGTGCATTATTTTCGTTCAAAAATTAATATATTTATACACACATAAATATATGTCCCAAGCATCAGTTCTTCAGATTCACCGCCAGGTTGGCATTTTTTAACACAACTTGGCAACACATAACGGCAATGCAATACGACGTGGCTGTCAATCAAAGACCATTCACTATCCGTACAGTGCAGTAAAACATACTTATTCAGTAAAACACAATACAAGGCAAAAATATATCAAATACGCACAACAGTAATAGATAAAATATTTATACAAGAACGGAGGGCGCTGAGAAGGACTAGTGGACTGAGAGCACTAGTGGTGGTCCCTCACACACACCTTGAAGGGAAAAAAATGACAATACTTACACAAAAACAAAAATTCAGTCAGCATAAAGTGTCCAATAATCTTAAAGAACGTACAGATTTTATATAATTTTAATATTTAGTTTTTCATCGCCTCTCGCGAAGTTCCCCGCCGCCCTCCGCCCTTGTATCCGCGGTCCACCCTTATCGCGGGCCGAGATCTCGCCCAAAATTATTTCGATTCCAAACCTCAAACGCGAGGTCCTGTCGGGCTTTTGTTTTAACAAAAAATCCCGCCTTTCCCGCGCCTATAAATATCAATATTCGGCATTCATAAATCTCAACACCTGCCCGGGGCGGCCGACACGGCCTGGAGTGGTCAATATCTTACACGTATGAAAAACTCGAGGGTGCAACTGCACAGCCGCGCTCCGCCCAAATCTCGGTGTCCATCGATAATGTCTATACGTGTATTCGTAACGCCCTTGCGTGGAGCGCGGTTTTGTGTTTCGATCGTGTCATCATTACAAAATCAGACACATGACAGCTTTTAGGGTAAGGGCTGGTTTTGTAAAGAATTGCCGTAAAATTTAGGTATGAGTATATTTGTTTAAATCGACCACGATTTTTCATCTCGTTTTACTGTATGAGCACTGACATTAGGTGTAGTAATGATTTCGTGTATCAGCCATAAGTCGCGTTTCACACGGCGATGCTTGCGCGTGGAATACGAACAAGGTGTATCTCCCCACGAGCACATTGTAATCGACACATTTTAACTTAATAAATTACCATCACGCTGTGTTTAAAACCCTTCGAGTGCCTACCCAAATATTAGCCAAACGAAAATAGTTGCCGATTCTATATAGATAGAGCATCAATAGTGTCATTTTCGAGTAAACTAATTCATAATTTTCGCAATTTGTCAAATATTTTTACTAATTGTATTTAAAATTCCTTACGTGCCTTCCTTAAAATAGCGATGTACAATGTGTTCAAAATCGTATATAAATAGTGTTTTTATCACATAGATCGGTCTATGTATTTACTGACTGAATGAGTTGTAGAGAAATTTAATCGGAATATTTTAAATATTGTAATTTTTAAGGCTGATAAATATCCGTAAATAATTACTTTTTAATGAAAAAAATCTATCTATATTTACCTAACTAATGTATGCGTGAATATTTTCAACAAATTAATATAAATAAAATGCGATCAATATATATTTTATAAATCCTTCGACAGCTCGGTACAAACAACTCGGGATTTTTCCACACCGCTTTGTTCGTCGTACATCAATATCTTGCGTGTATGAAAAACGTAAGTCGGGATTCACACGACGCGGCCAGTGTGTGCGGAATACCAACGAGGAGTCCACACACGGTTCATGTAAGTAATCAACACATTGTATAGACGTGTACAATCATAGCCGGACTTTGGAGAACCCGACACATTTCTGAACGTGTTCAGTGGCTTTTTTCTCACTCCTACGTGCTTTTCGGAAAATGGCCACACGTCTACAAATATATTATGCACGGAACTATTCCAAAGAACGAGATGCATAAAAATCAACTTGATTGATTTTGATGGTTTATAATTATGTTCAGGTGAGAGATTCATTTAAATTCATTTAAATTAAAAGTAATATGTCTTCGTTACCGCTGATTTTTAAAAATTTAATAACTGTTTTCTCGAAATTTAATGTTCTTTAATTTTACATATTCACTTATTTATAAACCACACCATATTTATAATAATTATTGACTAGGTAGGTACTAATTTGTATTACAAAATGAATCAAAGTACTTACTTTATAACTTACCTCATATTTTTTAAGGTTTACCTACAGAAGACACATTCATCCCATGTTAGGGGATCTGATATTGGCAATTTAAGTGAATCTTAAAAATATTCAAAATCTGCAAACCGAATATTCTAAAGAAGTTATTTTCAAAATAGAGATACGTACATACTCGTAAAATATATGACAACAGTAGCTCAACATTTGTGTTAATAATAATTATTATTAGTTGCTGAAATGAAGTAAAATGTTCTGTTTAATAACTGCTTTAATATATGTACCTATTCAATACACAGGTATAACACACCTAGTCCACAATATTTTATAGGTGGATACCTGACTACATTATGAGTCTAAAATGTCCAAGCAATATGTGTAAATTCTGCATCGTTACGGAAAATATTATTGTTTTAAATTTTAAAAAATCAGATTAACGTGTCTGCGTACTTTTAAATAAACATAATATTAGAAAAATGTATATTTTATTAATCTATGTCTTTGCTTCAAGCATTATGTAACAATAAATAATCTAGCCGCTCGAAATTCGATGACCTTTAATTTTTTGTATTCAATATATAATCTAGAATATTTCAATTAATGAATAATTACGATTTTTTTTTAATGCGCATATTTATGACATGGTCGAGATTAGGCGCATTTACTTGAATATTTAGTCCATTTAGTCAGTTATCCACCCATAAAATATTGTGAACTAGATCTGTAATACCCTGTATAGTATTTTAGCCAATGATAAAAAAATTTGTTAAAAAGACGGTATTATTTCGAAGTTGTGTTTGTCAGTACGTTTCGAAAATCCAATTTATGATGTGAAATGAAACGTTGTGAACAACAAACAGACAGACTGCTCCAAATACGATATCTGATCGATGTTCCCCGCAGACCGGCGCAAGCCCCGTATACGTTGGAGCTAATTGGAAGACACGGTATCATTTGGAGAAAAAGACTCGGATCACGATAAAAAATTTGAAATGGCTACACAAATAACTCGGAGAAGAACTGCTCTCTATACATTCAGTCTGGGAGCAAAAGATTCTGTATGCATGATTTAATAAATCTATTAATCTTTTAAATACATACATTTTTCACTGTACTTCATATGTGGACTAAGATTTGGTAGTTACAGACATTTTAATTGACTAAAGCATTTATCTTTATGACTAAATGAATTACACAGTAGTCTCGGGCCCGGGTTGTTTACTGTTAAACTGAATGGTGCATATACACGAATGAGACTTGTCTCGGAGACTCGTCTCGAACGTCGAGTTGGGCCCAAAAAGAGCTGTACACATTTTTTATACCTAAAGTAGAATGACCAACTGATATTGACCTTTACGGCAAAATCTCCGAGACAAGAGATTAAAGTCTCATCCGTTAACAGGCGCCATTAAAGTGATATTTTTCATATTATCAACTCACCAAGAATGTATCGTAAAAATTTTCGGACGGCATTAAAACTATAAATTTATTTCCTACATAATCAAAAACCATCAAAGTATCCGTTCGTTTTTGCTAAAGTATATTCTTAATATATTGTATTTTGTAAAAGTCGAATAGCGCGATAAAAGCAATTTAACATGTTTTTTGCTTCTGCATTCCTCGTGAATTTTTAAAATTTAAGATAGAATAGATGTATAGATTCTCACATACATCAATTTTCCGAATGTGTAAAACTACTTATTTTAATATATAATCTTGCTAAAGAACAACAGGCCGCGGAATATTTCTTATTCGATAAATCTCCAGTACTGATAGACAGGTAGATATATTAAATATTTGTTTTGCGACTTAATAATATAATTATTATATTTTTATTACGTAGTATTACGTAACTCAGTAGCAAAGCTATCTTTTTTAATCTTTCTAATTTCAAATCAATGCCATTCACTCTGTCTTATTTTACAAAAACCAGCATTAAGAGCTGTCATTTTACTTTTTTACTTTCAGAACGTTTATGATTGGTATATTGTAATAATAATCATTTATAATATTCACAATTAACTGTAGAACTTACATATCTATCGGAATAAATAAGCATTCAGTTAGACCAATCGTTAGGTAAGAAAATCATTAATAAATAATAATTATATCAATTAATATATTTTTATGTAGTAGTCAAGAATACTATCTCGGATAGGTAAAGCAGATATCTATGTACGTATATATATATCAAAATACAAAAACATTTAATAAATATCTCATGTAATTGAAATATTGCAATTTCGGTCGGTGATTCGTCATCGTACTACCGTGGATATTTTGTCAGTGTCATTGTAGATTTGTAGTGTTCTGTTTCCATAGCGCAGTGAGACGCGCCCATTGTGTGACGGTTCCCGCCTATAAATAACAATGTGCCCAACTTCTGGAGCACATCCATTCGCTAGAAGAAGTTCACCCCTATTTTGGAGCTGGGCGGCCGCCCACACTGATTTACGATTAAAAATTACTAATTTATGTTTCCTTGAGGCGACAAAATGACATCGATTTAGATTACCTGCTACAAAAAAAAATTCATCATCCTTATTTAAATTAAATGTAATGATAATTTAAATTAAATGTTAACTATTAATATTTCTATGTTTCATTACTAATTAGTAACATATTCGCGTACAGATCTACAAACTATTCGTATATAAGGTCTGGTTTTAAATTTTATTTGCAACTATTATTTATGCATCTTTATTATTCGTGTTTATTTATGCTAAAATAAAACAATAAAATTTATGTGAAATATTTTTTCTATCAGGTAAATAAAGATATATTGAAATATTATCGATATTTTATCTCCCGTAGAGCGGTAGAACGTACTATAAAAAAAAATTGTTCAATTAATACACATATATGGCAATTCTAAATAAATAAGTCATGTCAAACTAATTTTCCGGTCACCCGAAATGAAGCTAAATCATTATAATATTCTTTTACCTATTAAATATATAGTTGGTAGGTATTTGATCACAATTATTAAGAATTTTATTTAAATCAGACATATTTACCAAGAAATTTTGAATATATTTAAACCATAAACAAAATAACAATTGATAATACCAAATATACTTTTTATCGGTTAAGTTACGATTTTTGATGACAAATCTCTTGATAAATTCAATCAAATTATGTCACTGGAAAAAACGCAAATGACAAATCTTTTCGAATAAAACTGAACAGCCACCGGTACTTGATCCCGCGACCATTGTATTGCCGCAGATTGGTTTCCTAGGTAAGCTACATCAGCATATTAATCTGGTAAGATTTATACTATGTACCAGAAGCGGTCGGTAACTTTTTATAGAAGGGATGCTGGATAATAAGTTTATACCTTCTTCCAAATATACTAATCTATAGACTAACCCACGAACAAGAATTCCATGACGTACCTGAGTTTTTATTTACTTATACTTGAGCTCGATTCGACAAATTCTTCAAAACAATCCGCTCTCTTTATAACATGAATGTTATTCTGTGCATTATACACATAAGTATTAAAGTCGTTTTTTGTATGTTGGATGCTGTTAACGAATGCGTATACAGTATTCGGCTTTGACATGCGCAACTGAATGCGCATGCGCGAAGTCGTATACTTTCAAACTTTATAGATACAGAACGAATGATAGAATCCACTGTTGCTAAAACAAAAAGCTCAAACCTTTTGAAAAAAACATGTATGAAGCGACCGCGTTTGCTATGCACCTATCTTTTTTCTGTAACGAATCTTTTTTTCTAATAGAAATGTGGCATCTTATTTTTTGCAGTGCTTCTTAGAATTAACTTGGTGTAAAACCTTCTAGATGGCGCCGGAACTTTCGGTCTATTTTTATGGGTATATCTAAAATATTTGTATAACCAACCATTTTAATAATCAACGATACCAAACCGATTTATGAATTGTACTTAAACATGTACACAAAAAAATGTGTAATACAGGGACAATAGCGGCAAATATAGCTAAATAAGCAGGTAAGTAGGTATATATTGTACATACAAAGTACTTACACATTTCCTGTATGCATGTATTGTATATATTTATATAATTTAACAAGTTTTTGACTAAGTACCTATAACATGCAGTACGCATAATACAACGAACAAAGCGCGTGGAATCACTTTTTTTTTCAAAGGAATGATTCAAGAAGCATGTAATACAAAATGTATACTCCCTTTCTTTTTGTATTAATTTACTATATTCAGAAATTCGATTTGTAGGTATATAATCAAAAAATACAATTATTAAAGATACATTTCAAAATAAGTGTACATATTTATTACTGACTGGCTACATAATGATTATATTCTCTAGAATAAATTAGTGTAATAAGTTGATAGCGATAATAAAAATATATTTTTACGGATAACTTTATATAATATTTTCAAAGATTTAAATGATAAATCTACAAAATCCTCTGGGTTACATAACTGTATAACTTAATATCAACCCTAGTTTAAAAAAGATATATTAATGTACGTATAAGTAAATAAACGTGTACATCATTAAATGATTTGGCAGTAACTTCATGGTGTAACATTTTAATTTAAAAAATATATATTTAATGTATAAATATATTATGAATTAATAATTATATTGACTTTGTACTACACCATTTTTAAATGAAGAACAACGACGCTATCTGAAAAATAATCATTTTTCCGAAATCGCTAACCACATCATTGAAACTAACCATTCTTTCGACAGCCACGATTTAAAATTACTCCGCTCGATACCATATAGGGAGATAATAATGAATAATCTATAAATGATGGAAATCCAGAATAATTTGAATTCGGAAAAAAAATTAATGAACAATATCACATTTTCAAATACTTCACCGCTATTATCGATGTTTCCAATAAACAATAAAGGACCCGTAGCCAACTTTATTTAATTTAGTTTCATTTACACGTGTAGATGGAGATGACTGCTCTTCCCGAAACCAGTAGTGATATTAACTCAAAGATTGTGTGTGTAGTACAAAGTCAACATAAAAAAAATATATTTTTAAATTTAAATAAACTTTTCTTCATTAAAAATTACCTTAAATAAATCAGTGATAATTTTTTCTTATCCTGATCTATCTTCAGTCCACTCTGACAATTGCCCACGTCCTCCAGCTTCCAGCCGCTGGCACGCGGGAGGGAGTCTGGATCGAATCCTCGGCGGAATCGCCAACACTTTCCCGGCCATAAAAACATCGATTAAAAATAAATTGGAATACAAACAGGAATAAACGTTCCACAAGATCAGTTGTCACGCAGTTTATTGCGAGCCACACGCTGCCCTCCGCCCGCGTTTCATTAAGATC
Source organism: Eubasilissa regina (assembly GCA_022840565.1). Classification (NCBI taxonomy): domain Eukaryota; kingdom Metazoa; phylum Arthropoda; class Insecta; order Trichoptera; family Phryganeidae; genus Eubasilissa; species Eubasilissa regina. The sequence goes on along the minus strand of JAINEB010000018.1, from coordinate 14,415,303 downwards.
TTATATTAATTGCATTCCACATGCAAAAGATTGAATACTTTTGTCCACCTGTGTTCCCCGGATAATACAGAAACGCTAACTAAATAGAATACTATTGTAGCTAAAGGGGTTTTTACAAAGGGGATAAAAGGTTTAAAACCAATTCAGAAATCTATGTAAAGAGACTGTCTCACATTATTCAAACAATTATCTTTTTCATTAAATCTGATTAAAAAACGATGCTAGTCCGGCATAGGACTGTGATTAACTTAGTAAATTTATAATATTGCACACATAAATTGCATCTCGACTGTTGTGAAATACTACGAGGATAAATATTTAAATGGCTACATTTTACGAGTAAATTGGACGCGCATTAAATTTTTATTTTAATTATACTTCGAATCTAGTTGGCTACATTTCAATATCTACAATTCAAATTATTTCGTCTTTTATTTAAGTTCGTGAATTTCTTTTTAAAAATTTTCATATTATTTTATTTAATTTTCCAATTAAAACTTTAAATCTAGAATTTACTCCAGGATATTAGATATAATTTACAATAATATATGAAATAAAAAGAGATAAAATATTGGTTTTTTATTAAATTTCGTATTTTTAAAAACTTTTCACATGATAATTTTCTTTTATTCCTAATTACTTATTATGTTAATTCTGTAGTTTTAAAAATCCAAAAATACATACAGTATTTTACTTGCCTTACCTGACGTCACATTCCGCATGATTTTAAGTACAAACTATACGATACAAAGCTTGAATGCGAATTATTGTACGTATTCATTGTTAAATCGGTTAATGGCTTCAAAAAATATTTTATTCATCGCAAATATTTATTTCGAGAATCTCCGTCCACTTTTGGCTACATACATTCAATGAGAATGTAAGATTCACGTTATGGTTGCATGCCCGGGTGCCATATTGTCCTCCGTGCCTGAGATCTGTCAGTCAGCTCTCAACCCCGGTAGCGGGATTTGCTCTTCGGCGATGCAGTTCTGAAGTACGTGCAAATAATTCGGAGGCTGTAAAGCTACGGAAACAAGTTTTTGGCAAAATGATTTTCGCTATAATGTCGACCGTAACTCGTTTTATTTTGTTTTCCATCAGCCATTTCTTACGTCCAACGTTTTGAGCCGCGTGAATAACTTGAATTAAAGTATTTGATGGATTTCATTAAATTTACTTTGTACCTTTTGATTGCAAGCTTTATTAGCACTTTAATTAATCGTCGCGTTTCTAATAAAAAATCGTAGCTATCATTTTAACTAAAAATGGGATACATAGTTGAAGTTGCTTTTTTTCTTGTCTTGTTTAATAGTTTTATCGTAGGTAAAAAGGTATAACATCTTTGATTCAGTATTTTAATTCACAAATCTGAATAGAAGCTACTCTTTCTTATGTCTTTCGTTCGAATATCTTCAAACATTTAAACACTGACATATCAAAGTATGGTTAATTATCAACTTTTATATCTAATATTAGCAAACCTCACGAAACAAGGAAAATGACAATTTAGTGATATGTTTAAATTTGTATCATGCTGCAAGCGACGGTATGTAATATAGTATTTATTCATCGATGTCTGTCTACTTCACGCGCCCTTATATCTGACAATGCCGGGACGCGAATTCGCCGTGTCGGACGCCCGCGGCGTGGGTCCGCTGAGGCGGGCAGACTGAAGTCTCCAGGGCGTTAAATTTGTTTCGACACGATCATACTTTGCATACGCGAGACAAGTTACCCGTCCATACGGTGGACTTAGGAAACACACCATGGACATGTTGACTCCCCTCACATGCACGCATGGTTAAACGTGAATATCTAAGTGGAAATGTAACGCATTGAAGAGTTACGAGGAAGCGTCTCGGTAAGCGTATACGTCTAGAATCTAGATTTCAGATCAAGAAGAACCAACACGAGAATATGTTTTTAGCTTTATTTAAATTTTGTTATTTTTAAATATATTTTCTCACCAATTTAATATTGTAAATAAAAAATATCTTGTTAAGGAGAACACATTCTTATTGTGAAGTTGTAATTATTCAGAACATGAGCCTGTGATGTTTTAAATACTAATTAAATGTATTAATTATAAATATATACATATAAAATCAATTTTATCGAAAAATGTTGTTGTTGCGCTACCGGGATTCGCACCTGGATCTCTTTTCCAATCCAGGAAAGGTGCATTACCAACTATGCTACAGCGACAGTATTTTCGACGACAAATTTTCGCACAAATTTTTAAGTTGATTTTATATGTATATCATTATAATTAACGCATTTAATTAGTATTTAAAAAACATATTTTTACATTTTTTAATACCGCGTAATTTTCATTACATTATTATCTCATTTCATTGTTTTCTTAGTCTCTAGAGTTACACATATTGTTCATATTATTTTATTTTTACCTACAATATTATGCAAAAAAAAAAACACACGCATAACATCGAGGATGTAATCATAAAAGGAGCATAAAAAATTCAGAAAATATAATGTTTACATTAATATATAGTAGGTATATAAAATGTATAAGATATGAATCAAAACTTAATTTTCCTCAATGTATACAGAATGTTGGTGTTTTTAACAAATAAATTATTTTGAATATTATTGGAATTATTAGCTATAAAGATACCTTAATGTCTGCAATTTTATTATTAAATAAAGTTGCGTAAAACTTGCATAAAAAACGTATATTTTGTTTATTATAAATACGTTATACTACTTTAATATTGTTGAATACATTTCTCAGATTTTTATAAAAACTGTTGTATGTGTTAGTTAGTATCTCTATTAAACGCATTATTTATCCATTTACTACTTTTACTTTTCTTCGTATGTAATTCTAAATGTCGCGATTTAAAAGCAGAATACTTAATCATTTGAATGTAAACTAAATTCTTTATCATTTAATTTTAAAATATATGTAATGGTGTCCAGCGGAAAATTTTCATGTTTAATTTTTAAATAATAAAAAAAACTACAATGTCGCTCTCATATTTTATTTACACAAAATGGAGTTTAACGATGCCAATTTAACGTTTTTCCATTTCTATCAAGACGCTCTTGCAATCGGACTCTTAAATTTGCGAACACTCGAAAAAGCAAAGCGTTGGTTCAATGGCAGCAATTTCACGGCGGATATTTTCTTGTAGGGCCTGAATTGTTCGAGGATTATTGCTGTAAATTCTCGACTTAAGATATCCCCACAAAAAAAGTCCCATGTCTCCGTGCTTGCTGATTAATTTATTGGAAAAAATTCCCCTCAACTTTTCCATTGACATTGTATTCTGTTGTTGAACCCGGGAAACAGCTGTAGTTGCGGTACCAAAAACTCGTCGATCATTCAGCAATACACGTCAGCACTGACTGTCTAAAAAATAAGGACCAATTATCTCTCGGGCAGAAATTACGCACCACGCTGTCGTTTTTGGTCAATGTAAACGTTTTTGATGGCGTTCCTTGGGTTGTCGGGGCACCAGTATCTCATTTTCTATTTATTAATATAGCCATCGATATTAAAATGCGTTTCGTCAGTAAACAATATGTTTCCAAGCGTTCGTGCTGTTCCAAAACGTTCCAGCATCATTCTCGCTAAGGTTTCACGTAAAGAATAGTCATTTTCATTAAGAAACTGCACAATTTGCAGTTTGTATGGGTGAAACTGCAGTTTCTTTTTCAAAGTAACGTACATCGTTGATTTTTTTATTCCAGTACTGACTGCATTCTTCCTTATCGATTTACGCAAATTATACATAATTTCACGTCGAACTTGAGCCACGTGTTCTGGCGTCGCTGCTGACGTTAATGGTCCCGGTTAACCATAGCCCCTTCTTCTCTAAACTTTTGAACCCAACACAAGATAAGTGCCGTGCTCGACCCATCACTTACTCGTCGAATATTAAAGTGAGTACAAAAAGCGCGACGCGCACGAACCAATTAATCACCGCACTTTAAATATTGCTCAGCCGCGAACGAGCGATGCGTTCCCAACCAGTGACTCATTGCGACTGGCAAATCAATGATTTTTTTCCGCTGGACACCCTGTATATGTATTTTTAGTTTATTATTCAATTGTGTTCTTGAATCTAACAAACGGAAATAATTTAATTTGTAAAATAAGAATCTGAACCAAAAATCTTGTAGCAACACTTGAGACATGTTAAATTTGACATCAGGAGACGTTTTCCAGTGTATTTTCTTTAATAGTTTAATGCGTCTGAGGTGTAACAATAAAGTGGAATTGTAATTATTGTTAATTTGACCCGTTTGGCCATAAACATGAGTGAGTACATTGTGCCGAGTGTAAAACACGTTCCTCCAATCGAACAGACGAGATGAATGGGGTATTAAGTTTAAAATATAAGGCAACTCATTCATTGAGCAGTTAAACCTAAAGGTTACTGTCCAAATCTTGTCAGTGATTTGATGCCATTGTCTTCACTCTTTATTTCCCAATACGCTAACTGTTGTCAGTTGTAATTCTCATTTAAAATTGAACACTAAGTTTACGACGCGGAACTAAATTGATATTTTAAAAATTGATTTGATAGAATAAATCTAATTTATGGCAATTGAAAGTGAATGGACTTTTTAACTGAATTTTATTGCCGATCGGAACTGAAGAATTTAACATTAAACTGACCTTCCTGCAACCGTAGTATTTATGTTTTTTTAATTGGTTACTTTGTCATTTGTTTTATTTTATTAACGTTTTGTCGTTAATTTTACGTTCGTCCTTTTTTCGACTACAGTTCAGTATTCTGCTTATTAAAAGTATCCGAAATAACATTTATGTTTTTATTAATGATTAAAAGTATTTTTCCATACACCAAATTTCACCTTAAAAATATAGTATATATTATACATATGTAATGGATATCAAAGTAGCCATGCCTTTTAAATTACAGAGCTTAAATAATGTATTGAATATTTTATGAATGTGAATTAAATATATCACACACCTATGTTCTGAATAATTATAACTTCACAATAAGAAAGTGTTCTCCTAATAATATTTTATAATTTAAAAATTTCACTACATATAACACAAAAATATATAAAACGAAAAATATTGATTAGATACAATTATTTTCATAATTATATCCTCGATAAAAAAAATGCTGTAACTAGATTTGGTGTGATATAAATACTAAAAGTATTATTAAAAAAAAATAATAAACAAATACTGTCTACTTTTACATAAAGTTTAATATAATTAATATGCACCTTCAGAAATAAAGGACGTCTACGAATAACTTGGCTTCAACAATAGACGAGCTTGCAAGAGAAGATGTATGAGTGTAAATGAGGCGATATTTATGTGTCAAAACAGAAGAAACAGTAAGGTGATTAAAAATTGATATATTATATAATACACGGTTTTAAAATGGTAGACCCAAAGAAAAAACTTTATTTTAATCAAAACATAATAAACATAAAATTAAGTAAATAACTAACTAGCTTTCCATGACGCCGTTTCCCCGAGCACCACACTCTTATGTCCTGACACACAATTCTCGCCTCATCCATATTCATACATCTTCTCATACAAGCTCGCCGACTGTTGAGGCTTCTAACAGGACCATCCTCCAGTATCTGGTTTACCTGGTCAAGCCAAGTCTTCCGTGGGCGTCCTCTATTTCTGGTACCATCAACACTTGCGTCATATATCTTACTAACTATTCTCTCCTTATTCATCCGTTCTGTATGATCAAACCTCTTAAGTGATCCTTTCTTAATCTTACTCACTAAACTAAGATCAGCTTTACATTCTTTCCTTATTTCTACATTCTTTAATCTGTCATAAATATATCTACCACATATACACCTAAGTGATCTCATTTCCACTGCATTCAGTTTACTTTCGTTCCTCTTCTGTCAGCTCCAGACTTCACTTCCATGCACAGTGTCGGTACCAGGACTCCATTGTGCACCGCTAATCTTGCGTCGATTGACAAGTTCCCGTTAGATATAATTCCGTTCAAAGCGCCGTTCACATTGTTTTCTGCAGTCACCCTTCTCTCGATATCTTTCTCGTTTCTTTCAAACATACTTCCCAATTATACAAACTTATCTACTCGTTTCGAATATTCATAATGTTTTTTTACATTTCAAGTAAAATTTTAATTTTTTTCTCGGAATGCTCTAAAAACTGAGAAAAATAAAAAATTTTTGCAACTATTAATTTTGAAAATTCATTGCTATTTGTTTCAAGGAGCACAGAAATTTGATTGTATTTTGGGTACAAAATCCAGTTAAATATTTGGTATATATACCAGTATACTGCCATCCACGAGTGGGTGTTAGTACTTAATATTTAAACTTGAAAATGAGAATATATGCACTTCATTAAAAATAAACAACAAACACATTTTAGAAACAAGATGCAGCTATATTTATTAGTGCATTAAATTCATGGTTTTTATAAGTCCCCCTAATGTGGCGGTTTAAATTCTAAATAGCCATCATGAATATCGGTGCAGCGTCCTTTGGTTTGGTGAAGAAAATATTGAATTCATTAACACCCGCCTTGAATTATGGGGGTCCTTACCGTAATGTAGGAGTAGAGTATATGAATGACCTTTTTATTTGAGGACAGACCACAACATGTCATTTTATCTCCGTCCAATCTATACGCACGCGAGTATGGGTATATTTTATTATAATATAATCCACGACCATTATACAAAGGTGTTGTAAGCAGGGATCGGCTAACGATGGAGAGAGAGTAAAAAATAACAACTGAAGTCAGATAAAATAATATCACATGAAAAATTATCACTTTAATGTTTATATTAGCAAGCTATTATTAAGAAAACAATTATCAGATATCTCAGAGATATATGTAAATATGGGATAAATATAATACATTAAAAAATACCTTTGTCTCTGAGAAATCTGATATTTGTTTAATAACAGTGCATTTGTAGGAAAAAATCCAGTAATTGTGTGTTCTTGGACATATTCAAATATTTCTAATATTATCAATGTGTTTTGAAGCAATTTGAAAGACAATTTGCATAAATAACCAAAAACTATTCAATCATTCTTTTGGAGTACCTACAGCACTAACTGTGAGTTCTGAATCATAACACTATAGGAAAAAGTAGGCGAAAGTATTTGAGATGTTGTACTATAGAAGGACAGAAGAATAAACTGTATAAAAGACAAACAAGAAAAAAAGAAGAAAGGAAGAAGAAAACAGGAGAGGTAAATACATTAGACAGATAATTACACGTAACTATAATCTGAGGAATATTGGCCGAGATAAAAGTAACAAGTAAAAATAATAACAAGTAAAAATATGGTATTTCACCATAAAGTGTCAGTTGCGGTGGAAAATACAATGAAAAATGCTATACAGACAAGAACACCATATACAGGGTGTAACAGACCTGGTCCATAATATTTTATGGGTGGATGGATACCTGACTAAATTACGAGTCAAAAATGTTCAAAGGAAATGTGCTTAATCTCAACCATGTCAGAGATGTATGTATTTCATCAAAATCGTAATAATGCGATTATCTCGATTAATTTTAAAATGTTATTAATTCTAAATACAAAAAATTCAAGGTCACGGAATTTCGAGGAGCTAGATTATTTTTTGTTATGTGATTTAAGGCCTGAAGCAATGATATACATTAATAATGGAACAATTTCTCATATATTTATTTCGAAGTACGTATATATCAAGCTTAACACGATTTTGTAAAAAATTCAAACAATAATATTTTCCGTAACAGTGCAGAATTTGCACATATTCTTTGAATATTTTGTTCTCGTAATTTAGTCAGATATCCGTCCATACAGTATTGTGGTCTAGGTCTGTCACATCCTGTATATATAATCAAGTCGACAAACCAACGGAACAGGTAATACAGGACAGGTTGGTATAGCATGATTATTTTAATTTTCACAACAAAACTTTGTACTACACACATGTTGAATTACTTTCACTACACTACTAGCACCTCTTGAAGCTAGTAATAAAAATAACCCAACGTGTGTATAGTACTAAGTTTTATTTTGAAAATTAAAAAGGTTCAAGGTTATCTGACATGGCGCTGCCCTTATACACTGCATGAACAGTTGGAGACCTGCGTCCCAAGAACGAGTGGAGCCCAAAGAGGTAGCTGACATCAATAAAAAGAGAAAGTATTAAAATAGTATCTTTTTTGCAATTATTATGTTTGACTAAAATATTAGATAATTGTTACGTCAATAACCAAAACTGTCCCCGACCCCAGCAAAACGCGACGAAAAAGGGTTGGGGAACGGAGGAGTTTCAAAAATTTAAATTTATTTTTATGATGGCATCCATCTGACAGTACACGCTTTTTTATTGACTCGGAGAGGAGAGCAGTACCAGGCCTGGATGTGTATGAGTGTGTCCGAGGAGAGTAGGAACATAGGTGTAATGAGGGAACAAACCGGTCGCTTTGTCTGAACTAACCCGGGACACATATGTTTATATTTCTCGGGGATCATTCAAATAATCGAACCGCCCATTATTTATGCATATACAAAATAGACGCATTAGATAAGGTTTTGTTTATAACTAGTCCCGTAGGTACCTACTCCAGGCGGAAGGTTTGTGTTCTAAATAATTACAGGCAACACTCGGGATGTCGAACCCTTGAACTAGTCTATTTTGTTTAATTTCGATAATAAATTTTCATTAAAATTTGAAATCGACACCATTTAGGGCAAAAATAAACATACCCGATTTTATTTATTAAATTGTTTGAAAACCTGAATAAATAATCCATTAAGTTTAAATTAAATTTTTGTTAAATTGAATGGTGGATTCCTAAAATTGTTATCCTTTGAGAACTTTGTAATTTTAATAATGTTTATGTACCCATGAAACCTTTATATTGTTTTACATTTAAACAATTTTGATATGAATTCATTTGTTTATTTTTAAATTCTGTATGTGGATATTAACATAAAGTCGTCAAAAATTTCTAATAATTATAGGAAATAACGATATATTTTAATGATATATATGTATGTATATACGATGCACATCAGATAGAACTTATATTTAATTATAAACATTATCATTTTAATGAATTGGGATTATTAATTAATTAATTCATGTTTTAAATATTTAAGTATAATATAAGTAAAATACATATTGATTCAGGGAACAATTGAATATTTTTTATAAAAACGCCCATGTTCCATTAACATGATACAAAATCCCTATTGGTAACATGTCGTGCATGTAAAAAATTAATGTTCACCCTTTGCGCACTCTAATCTTATGTACATTAAAAACTTGTGCTAAAAAAAACAAACCCTTATTTTGGTAAAATATTTTGACGCGAAAAACGAGCCGAAACAACCTCACTTATAACGTTCTGTCTCTGTCTAACATTGATGGAATACGTTTATGAGAGAATGGGAAGAGGACAGTGCAGTGCAGGCTCGTGACGTCAGAGGTGCGTAGTTAATCCGTGTGAGTTATGCGCCTGAAAGGCCAAATGATTTAAGCCTGCTATTACGCATGCCCGAGGTAACAGCGACAATAAGCTATTACAAAATATTTTAGTGGGCTTGCGTCTGTATCTTTCTTTATTATCGTTGCCGCTCCATTGTGAGGTGACAATCATTTACAACATTTGTGTGTGACAACTTTTAATACAAGATAAATTTATTAGATTTTATACGTACCTGTCACTGATTCATGTATGCACATCGATACCTTAATCTGCAAAGCAGCTAACTCCACCCATGGTTAAAAAAAACGTTTTTGACGCCATTACTTTATTTTTTTGCTGTTTTATGGTACACAACAAATCCCCATCAATCACGTGTTTTAAAATAATAAATGAGTGCTATGTGCTAAGAAACCTTAGATTTATTCTTGAAAAATCCTTAAACGTTTACCTGATTCAAGTGTTGATGGCACCAGAAATAGAGGACATCCACGGAAGTCTTGGCACAACTAAGTAAATCAGATATTGGAGGATGGTCATGATAGAAGCTGATAGAATAGATAGAATTGTATATCAGGACAGAAGAGTGTGGTGCTCTATTATTTTTCCTTACCCCCGCTGGGAAACGTCGTGATAATAAGTTATCTTATTATGTTTCAGAATTGTTAAAAAAAAATCATAATGGATGCACTACATTATTATTGAAAATCATCTAACTCCCAATAATATTTTACAATTTCGGTAAAGAAATTCAGCTAACTCCAAATATTCCTTATATAAGTACGAGATCGATCAAAATATCAATAAAATTTCTCAGCCACCCTATTTGTGCATAAACATTCTACCAAGGCATGTTTTGAAATTTTCTTAATCCGTTTAATTACAAAAATAAACTGTTTTTTGTTGCTCTTGAACATTTGAGAAAAATGGAGTTAACCAGTTGCAGATTAAGGTTTGTTTTACGTATAATTATTAACATGTATTAGCTTCTCTTGGCCGATCTGCGACGACTTGTTTACCTTTCATCGCACTCAAGTTTCTTAGCTGGTTAATATTTTAATTATACTCTTTTAATATTACATGCACTCCCATTATACCCAATGTTATTTACATGTGTTCCGGGGGGTTGAAAGAATGTTTGTACTTTGCTTATTTAAGGTGGTTTTAAACTGTTTTTATTTCGAAATAAATTGTTGAATTAAGTCAAGGAATGTATACACGCCTAAAGAATGCCATAACGGATTAATTATTAGTTACCCTTATGCCTTTAAATTAATTCAGTTTAATACTGAACTATTAAATCGAAATACGTTTGGGGAGATTTTCATCCAGCAGTAAATAGAAAACGGCTGGATGATGGCTTAAAAATAGTATTTATTTTGCTAACTTTACGTTATCTAAGAAGAAAGCTATTTAAAAGTGAGATCAACCGGTAATGATCAGTGTACATTTAACACGTAATCTATGCATTTTATGTGAAGATAATATTGAAATAACTGATATATATCGACTTACACCATAATATTTATATGTTATCTAAAATCAACACTTCTTGTTCACCTCACAAATTTTTATTTATTAAAAATAAGTTAAACCTATTGCAATATACTTTGATGCAAATGCATACATTGAAAATAATAAAATTCAACATACAAATGTCCATATGTTTCATCGCGCATCGCAGAGAAAAAATATGCACCCTACGAAATATTGAATGACATACTTACCATTAAATGATTTCATGATGTTTTGTCATAGAAATTTCAGCGGACAAAAGGATTTTTTTCAATACGTGTACCAAAATTATGAAAATAAACGACAAATTTTACTATTGTGGTATTTTCCCTCTATTATGATAATTTGCCGTAGCCCAACCTCCCCGCTTTTTAATCATATATTAAATTTATTTAACGGGTGTGTCTGTATTTTTTTTCTCCTTTAATCTCAACGCATTGAATGGAGTCGTACACTTTTTGCAATTGTATAAATAAAAATATAGTATTCAAAAGGGGAAATATTGTGGTACAATTTATTTGAGTACCTACATGTACTTTAAGCATTTGAAATATAATAAATTTTATAGGTATTTATTTGATATGTAATGTACAAAGGGTTTTGACTTTTACATATTAAATGCTGTCATAACTCAACAGAAGAAAGTAGAAACCCTCCTCACTGGTGACTAGAGCCGCCTTATGAGGACAGGAAAAATCCGAGTCCTTTGAAAAATAAAGTTTCCTTGTTCCTGCTGTTTTTTGTACACAAGAATACGTTTCTTTGGGAAAAAATTACATCAAATTCAATATTTATAAATAAATTATAATCTATATGAAGTTGATAGCTTTTAATTGGTAAAAATTTATGTCTCACTTAAGGATTTACATAAAAAGTCTAAATTCATCTAAAAATTAAAGGCCTAACGCGGTGTAATAGTACGCATTCTTCCAGGAAGAGAAAGTTCCGGTTTCGAGTCCCGGTGGTAATTAAATATTTTATGATAGATGATTTTTTCAATTATATTGTTAATATATTTAAAGACACAGTTCATTTCAACGTTTCTGATAGAAATATTCATAATAATCACTATTATGATTAAACTCTTATATTGTATGGAATATTCAAATATTTATCTTAAAAATAATAGATTTTTGAAGAAGTCTATATTTTATCTATCACTAAGGTTTTTATTGAGTCGAGAGTCATTGTACATATTTCCGATCCCGTTCCACTGAGGGGACATCTCTAATAGTTCTTGTATTTGAGAATAAACAAAATCGTCGCTTGTCTACGTCATTTCGTATCAATCACATCCCGAGTCCAGCATCCGTGAAATCTGTGCAACATCCAGAAACACGTCCCCAGTAACACAATACGGCTACATTGTCAAATCGTGTATCTTTATATGGAAAAAAGATAATCTCACTACCAGTCGGTATTATTAATAGACCGATTCTGCATCGGAGGGTAAGCCTGTGTAAATATAGGACCATTGTGACGAGATGTCGCAGGATTGTTCGCCGAAATTACCCCGAGGTCAATTGTAAACCGGTAACGGAAAATAATATTGGCAATATTATGGTGAATTATTTACTTACTTGTTGAATTGCGTGTATACTTTTAATCTCTTTTTTTTTTTTAATTTTTCAAAAAAAAAAATGCTATAAGAGTTTATATTGAGTTATTGAGATTTTTTTGAATTTATTAAAAAGGTTGTTTTTTGATACGTCAATCTAAATGGTCATTTAATATTTCCGAGGGATACATACGAAAAGAAAATAGAACGCCATACTCTTCTTCTCTTCTGTTCTGACACATTTCTCTCCCAATCCGATTTGAATATTACTTCGCTGATATATGTTTATATTAGCAACAGGCGCGGTCGCATCATACATGCTTTGGATGCTCCGCATCCCTTGTGTTCTAGAATCAAAAAGCATTAGTTTTTGTTCCTAACCGAAAACAGCACTGAAGCAAATAAATTCGTCCTTCTTTTAGAGACCAGTTATAACACACTATGACACGGCGCGCGCACGGACCGAGTCGAAATACATATACATACCAGCAACAGTGGATTCTATCATTCGTTCCGTATTCACAAAGTTTGAAAGTATTCGACTTTCGCGCATGCGCATTCAATTCCGCCTGTAAACGTCTTTGAATACTGTATACGTATTCGTTAACAGCATCCGACGCACAAAAATCAACTTTAATGCTTATGCGTATAATGCACAATATAGCATTCATATTACAAAGCGAGCTAATTGTTTTGCGAAATTTGTTTGTATGACGCATTATTGACAGTTTGGCTTGAATACTTGAAGCTGAATTATTGAAACATTGAATATCCTTTGATTATATGTTATATTTGTATATTTGATAGTAGGTAAAAATTTATTTTCCAGCATCCCTTCTACCAAAAGTCACCGACCGCCACTGATTAGCAATCACTGCATTCAATGCAAGATTCACGTTGTTACCTACAGTTACTCTCCTTTCGAAATCTTTCTCAGCTTATACATTATTGTCAAGTATACTTACATACCTCCCAAGTACCTACACAAATTCTAAGTTGATACCTTGAATTTATATTTATCATGACTAAATCTTCATGGATGACGGGTTTAGTGATTTCTTTGTTGTCTCTTATTAAAGAGTTAGTCTTCCGTATTCGAGTACAGTGGTTCAGATTGTAAACTAACTATGTTACCTTTGATTTGATTAAGTTAGGTTTCCCGTTATTCACAAACGACTTGAGCATACCTAACTGCCTTTTAATGTACCGTACTGCAAACATCTTATTGTTTTATTTTGTCTTAAATATTCGTAGATTTTGTGAAAAATGTTTGAGGATGTGATATTCATTACTCACATTATTTATCGTGTGATTGAGTTCAAAATAAATAACAATTTGTTTATTATACAATCTATGTACAATCGTCACGCTCTATAACGAAATCCACAGGACCGAGCAATTTATTTCGTTATAGTATTTGTTGGAAATTTTTTGTATCGTTTATGAAGATATCTTCCAAAACGAATGAATTTATAGACACATGGGATCCACGGGTTAGCTTGTTATCACAATTCTTACATGATTATTTGTTATATTGATGATTTTATATTTAAATAAAGTAACCAAAATATATTATTTGTTAAATTAATTAATTAACGCATTTAAATCACAGTTCACCAATTACATAGACATGAACTAACGCAAATTCCTTGTCCCAATATTTTTATTTTGGTATCACCCACGTGATCACTTTGGTACCGCTTACGCAATCAAATAGCTCGGTAACTTTTTTTTTAAATATGACTCGGTTGGAACTAAATGACAATATTTTACGCATTCATGTTAAAAATACGTCTTGTTTACATATAGATTTAATTTTCGAAGAGTAAATACTTTTACAGTTGCATAAATGTGTCATAAACTATCGGATGTATGTTTCCACCAAGAATGTGTGTAACGCAACTAATGTTCCAAACCCCTTTCCTATAAGTACACTTTATTTCACTTCATTTACTGGCCTGTGATTTAAATACTTTCGGCAGAAAGGAAATACATTTAAAAATCTTGTAGAAAATGTGCATTATTATTGCGGGAGTTATTGATGAAAACGTATCGGTTTTGAAAAAACCACCGCTCATTCAGTTTCAGATTCTCGTTGACAAAAGCCCTACCGTGTAACCCGATATATATGTCATATGCTCGTATTATTTCATAATGGACGCCCAACAAACGGCACATAAACGCTTGAATGCCGCAAGCAAGAGCCGACGACAATGCGACTCTGCTGAAGCGAGTTATTAAATATGTTTGTACAAGAAATGTACACCACTCAAAACCCTCCCGCCCTTATCATATTGTCGGGACATTTTTATTGAGGTATGTCAACCTATTTTTGAGGACATTACAAACAATCCTACCGTGTGGTTCAGAAAACTACTCACATATTCACGATTTTAATATCTTTGATGACGATCTTTTTCACTCACCACATTTGTTCTAATTATATAATATCAACAATTTTTAACGATAATGATATTATTAGGAGAATACATTCTTAATTGTGAAGTTGTAATTATGCAGAACATAGGTCTGTCAAACATTAAACAAAGTAGATTGCTTTCAAATAATGGAATGATAAATGTGTTAATTTGAAAAAATGTAACATATAGGTTCGAAAATTTGTCGTCAAAAATTATCTCGCTGTAGCATAGTTGGATAACGCACCTTCTCCGGTTTGGAAAGAGATTCAGGTTCGAATTCCGGTGGGGCAACAACAATATTTTTCGATAAAATTAATTTTACATGTATATCTTTCTAATTAATACATATAATTAGTATTTGATAATGATATTAACTTGTAATATTTCCTATTCTATACATAATACATTATTACATTTTACATTTCCCCGTCTATATTTATGACTTTTTGGATGTGGCAGCCGTGGTTGCTTCAGTAGTTTCATCGTTTTTGGCTGTAAAGTGCTTGCTTAAACGGCAAGGTTTGTGAGATGCGAGCAAGACAAAACAAACATGTTTTTAATATTTCTAAGTTAAGATTTTCGAAAATGTTTTCCCTTTAATATATATTCAATAACAGTCCGTAAATATATAAATATATGTTCAATTTGAAATGAAGTTTACATTGTCTTTATTGCGAATAAGAAAAAACTTACATAACATTTGTCATCTTTTCTTATCCATATTGTATATATAAATTATGTTTTTCATATGATTCCAAATATCATTCTCTTCACTCGACTCTCTTCACCAATATTAGTCATATCACTCTTATCGATCGAATAATTTCGTCCAATAATCAAAACTTTGCAGATCCTCTAAATCTCAATTTCTCTGCATATCTCAGCATCTTGAAATATGTGGTGACGAGCATCCTTCAAGCATACCTATGTATATAATCTTAAATATATTTAATTCAGATTATTTTACTGTATACAAGATATCGACAATAACTTATTATTGTGAAGGTTCAGTTACACATCGCAAATTTGACAATAAATTAATTTATATTTATCACAGACCTGTAAATGAATAGACACGAAATAAAGTGTGCATATAGGATAGTGGTTTGGAACATTAGTTGCGGGACGAGGGACATTCTACACACCTTCTTGGTGAAAACATAGATCCGATAGTTTATGACACAACAATAAAAGTATGTACTATTTGAAAATTAAATCTTTGTGTAAACAAGACGTATTTTTGCATATTATATTGTCAGCGTTTAAATTTTCGTTCCAATCGAGTCATATATTTAAAAAAAGTCGCCGAGCTATTTGATTACGTAAGTGCTATCAAAGTGATCACGTGGGTGACACCAAAATAAAAATATTAGGACAAAAAAATTTCGTTAGTTCATGTCTATATATTTGGTGGTCTGTCATATCTATAATATTTGTATGCGTAGAACTTTATTATAATTTTACAATTATTCATCTAAGTTTTCAGTTTGCTTAATATTTCGCAAAAATTATACTTTTGTGTGCATAAACGTTTATGAAATATATTCAATTTTTATTACATTAATTTATTGCATACATATTTATACACACCCAGTATCGGGACAAGCAAACTTTTGGATAGACAAGGACTAGCGGACAGTAAGTAAGACGTAAGAAGATATTTATAAACTCGATCGGAGTGGATGACAAAAAGCAAACATAATATGAAAAAGTAGTCAAATACCTATACAATGATTTTCCGCATTGAAAAGGGCAATAAAAAGACAAACAACTTACATCATACTTCTCTATAATAATATCTTCTAAAAGGAAGCAATAGAAAGCAAATGATTCAAATACTGTAATTCTATTTAATAATATTTTTGTATTTTTATTAAAACTTCAAAAAAATGTATTCTTCGAAAAATTATAGTCGTCGCCTGGACCTGGATGGTTATCTATTCTAACAGACGTCACTTAATTTCATCTATGATACATACTTTAACTAAATAAGACGTTTATTTTTTCCTGTTGGATGTGACCATCTTTCTTAATTACAATTTCGTTCAAAAATCAGTAGAATCTGCTACATGGTGAGTAATTTATCTAAATCTGTTTTAATTGTAACGGAACTATGTTCTGAAAAAATCTTAATGTGATATCATTAAAAAAAAATTTCTTCTGTTATTTGATTACAATCATTGAGTACAATTAACTAATTGATTCTTTATTTTTTTTTATTCGAAATGTTTTCATAAAAAAGTCACAAAATAATGCGATAGAGATAATTGTCAATATTCTTTCATATTAAAGAGCTGTGCAATGCTTATCATGTGTATCTGTCCTGGATACCCTCCAGAAGCGGTCTGCGTTCACTTTGTTTATTATTTGGTGAATGTTTTTTTTGTCTAGACCTCCTTCTTTCTTCATTGTCCTCATTGACCTTCATTAACCTCTTCGATTTTAGATGGTCTTTGTATAGACCTCTTTTATTTGCACTCTCCTCAGAACTTCTCCAGCACCACATCTTGAATGCTTCTAACCTATTTCTCTCTCTCTCTCTCTCTCTCTCTCTCTTTCTCTGGTAAATTGTCCAGATTTCATAATATACAATACCTGAGTTATAAAATAAGAGCAATTTTCGGCTAGATTATTATTGCATTAAATTAATATTTCCAGAAGTAATTATGTAGATATCTACACTAGTCAAATGTATTTGCATCGGTGTACTCCCATGTTTGTTCACAGTACACTGTGCGTACCTGCATCAGTAGTTTTGGGGACAAATTTTAGTTTTTGTTTGGATTCGGTGAAGTATGAACACTAGAAAAGACTGATATTAGATTCATTCGAAGCATTTCATTCAGGCGATACCGAACAAGTACGAAACGTTATACAAGTGGACATGACATTAAACATAATCAAATAAAAACGCAGTTTAAAATGTTGTAACTATTTTCGAACTTATTCTGGCGTATATTTTTATTTTTTTTAATAAATTTATAAATATATAAAGTAGCGGTTAACAATTTATATATTCAAATAAGCAGTAGATACTTGACTGAAATTTCAGAGAAATAAATGGAAATGAAACGTTTACTTCACAATATTTCTCGCATAATTTGTATTGTATTTTTCTATAACGTAAATTTTACATATTTTTTAATATAGCGTTAATTATTGAGTGAAATCTGTAGGATATTCAAAATTATATACGTTTTTATAAATAAATACTTAAAATTATATAAATTAAATTACATTTCATTTCAATCAACTTTATATTAATTCACTTACAAACTTAATAAGTTCTTGCTAAAATTATACACAATTATGTAAAAAAAATAACATATTAAATTTCCTAAATATATTTTAAACGCGATCATATAGTATTACTAGCATATCTAAGTAAGTCCATTATCCGTCCAACTATAATATATAAGCAGCACCTGTCCCATGGTAGACTTTGTGAACATTATTTTTCAGAAATAACACACCATACCGGTTAATGCTGAGTAGGTATATATGTAAAGGAAAAAAATTGTGTTAATAAAAAATATTTTAATTTAAAAATGTTTTCAGTTATGCATGTACCTAAAAATTATAGATAATTATAGATAATAATGAACAATGGTTAGATACCCAATATTTCCTGGTCTAAGATTTGAGTTGAGTGTTGAGCAGAGTGAAAATCTTCATAAACCAATGATTATTTCAACGTCAATTTTTTAATGTTCTAAATTATGTATTAAATATAAGAATTAATAATAATTTTGTTTGATACGTTGTTAATAAGGTGATGACATAAAGTACGCACTATCGTCTTGAATAGTATTATACTTACGCGCACATTAGAGGTAACATTTTGTATATAGATATGTAGGTATCAGTGACGGTCGGTGACTTTTGCAGAAGGGCCGCTGGATAACAAGTTTATATCTACAATCAAATATATAAATATAACATACAATCGAAGGATATTCAATGTTTCAATAATTCGGCTTCAAATATTCAAGCCAAACTGTCAAAAATTCGTCACACAAACAAATTTCTCAACGCATAATAAGCATTAAAGTCGTTTTTTGTACGTTGGATACTGTTAACGAATGCGTATACAATAATCGAAGACATTGACAGGCGGAACTGAATACGCTTGCGCGAAAGTCAAATATTTTCAAACTTTGTGGATACGGAACGAATGATAGAATCCACTGTTGCTGGTATCTGTGTGTTTACGTGATTCATAGATGTTCGAAAGTTGTGAATGTATATGTATTCCGTGTCGTAGTGTATGTTACGACCGGTCTCTAAATGATGGTATGAATTTATTAGCAGCAGTGCTGTTTTCAGCTAGAAAAAAAATGTCCAAGCTTTTTGACTGTTGAACACAAAGGATGCGGAGCATCCAATGCATGTATGAAGCGATCGCGCCTGGTAGGTATATCGTTTAAATGTATGTGATGTATATAAATACCGAATAAATTTTATGCGAATAAGTCTCCATTTTTATAATTATACACCGCAAATTATTTATTAGTATTGTTATTTTATTGTTATAGCGGCCCGTAAGACGAAACAAATTGATTATTTTTTTAATCTTACGTTTTTCGCGATTTTATATTGTTTCAGTATATATACTTTATATATAATTAATTGGTCAGCAGCTACTGAACATTGTTTCAATTATGTTTTCTCTATAGTTAGATACGAACACCATAATTTTATGTATCTTAATTACAACTAACAATGTTAGAACGTTCTCGTAATTATAAGTAGTAAACCCTATCGATAGGGGCGTATACTTCAAAAATTAAAATCTATTGTCGGACACAATCGCTTTATATCCAGGCTGTGGAACAATAATTGTCATCAATCTGTAACGGCCATCATCAGCACATGCCACTTCATCAGTTAGTTGTCCAGCAAATCCCTCTAACGTCTTTATTCCTGGACATTGCCGAAAAGTCCACCCACGTCCTTATAAAATATATTCTCCCCTATCGATATTCTATACAACAGCTGCCCGTCAAAATTGATTCATCTACCCACATAGTCCGCTGTTTTGTAATAAATAATAACGGTGTATATTTTAAACTTTTTCACAGGTTTGGTAATCGAGATTAAGGAGAATAATGAAAACCGTCAGTTTTCACTATTCTTATATAAGAAAAATATATAATCTTAACGTAGAATATCTCAACAGGAAATACTCAAGTGTCACAAACATAAAAAATATAATTTTAACTATAGTCAAGTTATATATAATATAAAGCACTGACCTTGAAAACCTTAATATATTAAAAAAACATTTATTAGCATTAATAATAATTTTGACATGGTAGACATAGATACCAATTCATTGGAAACGTGTATTTGAACACAGTAAAGTTGGAAATTTGCCATAAAAACCATTTCAATTCAGATGCTCTGAATTTAAGATCGTCTGTTCATTCTCTAAACTTAATATTACAATTTTATTAGACAAATTTTCTGTTCTTCTGAAGATACATTTGGATTTTATTTTATGCGGGATAAAATAGCACACAATTAAAATACTAATTTATATAAATATTACAAGTTACTGAAAATATGCCAGCAAATCTTGTGTTAGATAATGTCGTCTGTCACAAGTGAGACGTACGAAATAACTTCAAAGATTTCTTGTTACAAATTGCTTTCATTGCAAATATTCATTTTTGCAACATTTCAGCAAAAATGTGCAAAGTATACAATTGAGGAATCTATTTTGTACAACTGCGACCGGCAGTTGTTTAGAAATCACTACGATGATAAATTGTCTCCGGCCACATAGGGTTGGCCCTTCAGGCTTTGGAGAACGGGGTTGGCGACAGCAATAACCCAACAAAGGACCGAGGTCAAATGGCGTCATTAGCCACTGAAGTTCCATGGTTCGAGTATTCATCAGACACGGTCGCTGCAACAAAACCCCATTATATTACGCTAAATATGATGCCTGCTTACAGGTTTACGGCACGTTCGTAAAATCCCATTATTACTTTTGGCGAAATCTCCTCTATTTTGTGTGAAAGTTTCGCCCTTTTTGTTTCGGCCATTCAGTGCGGAGAATAGGTAAATGGGGCACAATGATGACATTTTAAATCCACAGGTTTCCAACCTGTGTAGATACCGTTCGGATAAAGTTATTGAGTAGTTGACTGGGTTCAAGAAAACATACGATCGGAACATTACACGTTTGCTCGAAACTTGTATCCATGGCATGGAACAAGACTTCGAAGTTAACATTTTCATCGAACTAAGAACATATAGATAAATCTGTTATACATCTGGATTCATATTTGAACAGTTAAACTAATACGTGCATAAATTTCAAGCTGTCAGTTGTAAGTCAGCTATTCGGAAGGTAGCAGTAACACGTATATACTTTGGCATAAAAATAGGCGATCGAAATTTAAAAATTTACTTAAATTCAGAAACATTTACTCGAAATTAATTTGAGAGAATCTCTCACCAAAAAAGCGCTCAATCTGCGTATTCACCTGACTTAGATCATAATGATTTTTGGGTATTTCCAAAATTGAAAGCCGCGCTGAAGGGACGAAGATTTTTTAATATAACTGATATACGACAGAATATGTACTCAACTTTTTTCCGAAAAATCAGTTCTAGGCCTGCTTTCAGAAATAGAAACGCCGTCTAACTCAGTTTATAGATACACAAGTACTTTAAAGGCGAAGGCGACAGTAACAGTAGTGTACAGTTTCACACGTATATTTTTTAATGGCAAAATAGCCGAGCAGGCTACACATTTTGTGTTATTATCATTGGTTGCCACGAAGCGGGTGAACATTACGTTGAAAATAAAAATTGACTGGTAAACAACATTTTAACATGATTTTCTTATTTATTATATTTTTCCCATAATGCAATGAAAAGACTGAATATAATATATCTTCTGTAAGTCCTGGTGACACGAGGACTGCAAAAACTACAAGAAGGAATATTTTATGTGAGATATTTGAAATGTAGTGTACATGGCACGTAACTTATACTACAGTTAGCGTACACTAGCTTTGTGTTTGGGCTAAGTATACGCATTCGATATATGCATGAACATTATTATATATATGTATTATATAATAACTAAACCAACAAAATTTACTAATCGATCAATGTTTGTATATTTTTAATAATTCTTTAATAACCAATAATACGATTTTGCGAAAAAGTTTTTATAAATTAGTATATGAAAAGTGCGTATGATTATCTCACATGACTATATATATGTGCACAATGGAATCCTGGTACCGACACTGATGTATGGAAGTGAGGCCTGGAGCTGGCAGAAAAGGAACGAAAGTGGACTGAATGCAGTGGAAATGAGATCACTTAGACGTATTTGTGGCAAATCTATTTATGACAGAGTAAAGAATGAAGAAATAAGGAAATAATGTAAAGCTGATGTTAGTATAGTGAGTAAGATTAAAAAAGGATCACTTAGGTGGTTCGGTCATATGGAACGGAAGAATGAGGAGAGAATGGTAAGAAAGATATATGATGCAAGTGTTGATGGCACCAGAAATATAGGACTTCCGCGGAAGACTTGGCATGACCAGGTAAACCAAATAACGGAGGATGGTTCTGTTAGAAGCCTCAATAATCGGTGAACTTGTATGAGAAGATGCATGAATGTGGATGAGGCGAGAATTGTGTGTCAGGACAGAAGAGGGTGGCGCTCTATCCTATCTGCCTACCCCCACGGGGAAACGGCGTGATGGTAAGTAGTAGTAATAGTACTACATATATGTATACGTAGGACATTATCTATTATAATACATGAAAAATTCCACTTTTTTTAAAGTGTGTGACTTCTTAAAATATAAAATATTATACATATGCATAAATATAAAAAGCATTGATTGATTTTAACTTTTTTATATTATTGTATAGAAATATGGTACCAAAAAAATTGTATTCAAATGATTTTCAAAAATATTGAATAAATTTTAGTTTTCTTTTTCCCAATGAACCCGTCAACATTGGGAAATCTGCGGCACAAATGAAGTACAGACGTGTGTCCAGTTAGCCGGCACTCGCACAATAAAAATGGCAATAATTAAGTTGGAAATACATTATAAAGTTATGGTATAGGGTTAGGTGCGCACGAGGGGGTAGGAATGAGTTATGGACTGACTGCGTGGCGGGGGTGGCCTCCAGAGGCGCCTCGTTACTCGTTGCAACACTCGTTTATTTTCAATGATCTACCGATTTTAGAATAATTTTTAAAGTACGAGTATATGCATTGTAGTTATTGTACTGTAGTTACTATATTTTCTAAATCATCTTTTATCGTAATATATTAAACAGTACTCACTTTTACTTTAATTTCTGCGTTTTCAATCTATTTCATTTTTATTACATAATAACTAATAGCTGAATACATTTACGTCACAACTGAAAAACAATCCACGCCCACGAACTTGGCGAACTAAGTGGGATGAAGAAACGATGACTAGCAATCGTACAGCTGAAAAGATATTCGATAAGATTTGACATATGGACATATAATCATATAGCCATGTGGCCTAATCATCCAAGACCGGTCATATCGGTACTTTCTGTAACCCATGATACTTACATATTATAAGTATATATATTCCTTATCCAGTAGAAGATGAATAATATGATTTAGTTTACTTATATGATTTTTAAATCATATTGATATCTTAATACAAATTAAATGAATCAACTAGAAAGATATATAGAAAAAATCTATTTATCGAAAAAATATTTTAGTTGCTACCGGGATTTGAACCTGGACCTATTCCTATCCAGGAAAAGGCGTTATCCAGTTTCATCACATCAACCGAGTAGGTCGACGATAAATGTTGTAACTTATAAGTAGCTCTTTCCAAAAGTAAAATCTCAAATACCTTTGAGTAATATACGCTAGGAGCCGCCAGAAATAAATCAATTTATTTTTATTAAATTTGGATAGGAAAAGGTCCAGGTTCGAATCCCGGTATCAACTAAAATATATTTTCGATAAATTGTTTTTTTCTGTTTCTAGTTGAATAATTTAATTTGTATTAAAATATTCTGATATCATTAAAAGTAACGTGCATACATTTTAAAGATTAAACTAAACTGAACACGTAAAAATTCACTTTTGCGTATTTCACTAATTTTAATTATTTTAATTTAAACTCGGGAGAAGTAATTTTGTCCTGAATTAATCAGGATTACTCTGGAAGACTACCGTAAAACGAAAGGCAGAAATTGATTGAATTATTATTATTCTGTAAATTAACAAATTATTTGGTAATCCGCAAAATTGAATTGACGAGGCGTCCTGATGGTCAGTGAAGGCGGTAGCCGGTCGAGGGGTGTGGGGGATGAGGCGCTTAAGTGCTTTACCGAATAATGATGGTTTTATGACGCGCCGGCAGATGCTCCCACACCCGCACCCTTCCCATACAACTGAAAAAAAAGCATATTTCATTTTATTTAGTGCTTCACAAAATTACCTGAATTTGGTCCAAAGAGACAATTGATTTGTGGCATGCGTGCTGTTAGAAATATTACTACCTACTCTTTCAAATTTAGTCAAACGAACCATTCTGAAAGAATTTTGACTCAAAATTATTCATGAAAGTAATTTTTTTTACTACTCCCCTTTGATCCTGTCTCTTTAGACAAAAGTAAAAATCGTTTAAAAATAATACAAGTACAATAATTATAGATAAGAAGTAATAGACAAATATGTATATTTCCGCATACGATTAGTGTAAGGTCAGATATGTTCTACGTTTAATAAATGCCGAGCCTACTGGAAGATGAAGCTGCTATGTAACACTTATTGAATAAAAAATAACGTAAATATGTCCGATACTTAGTAACGGAACCTTGTCCCAAGTTGTATCCGCCAACATGTGACGTCTTCGTCCTACGTTTCGCTCAAGGGAAAGCATGAGATGCGTGGTCCTGATGCACAGAATTCACCATACCGTCTACCATCAACGTCAGTAATCATTCTCAACGAAAAAATAATAGAATAAGTTTGAGATTTACAACATTACAAATAATTAGCTATTGCATACAAAATTTGAGCATAATAGAATAATAAAATGTTAGAGCCTACAAGGTAGCATAAAATAATATCACGTCAGTGTGATTTCAATAAAAGATTTGCAACAAATCAACTAAATAACTTCAACAAATCGTCTACAACAAAATTAGCAACAAGCATAAAAATCAGTGGTGAGAATGTGAGAATAATTATTATAATTTACTACCTCTTCAAAATGTTACAACTAAGAATTTTTTTCACAACAATTAGACACAAGAACCTTTACTCTTCAGGAGTAATCCATAATTTAAATTCAGTTTTTGATGTTCCGAGTCACCTGAGTAGTCACTCGGTGTCACTTCGCACCGCCAACGTCATAAAGGCTAGGTTACCTGCTTCTTGGCGTGGTTGCTAAAGCAGCGCAGAAACGCTTACATCCTCATGTTGCAAAATAGATTGAGCAGATGGAACCCAATCATGCTCCCATCGTGCTTAGCTCGTGAGTAATCCTTCACGAAGAAATTAGTATTGTCATCCAAACTACGCCTCACAGATGTGATAGGAAGGGATGTATACATCCTGTAAATACATAAACAAAATAACAAAAACCCTTAAACTTACATGGTACAGGGTAACACAGATGCCTAATATTTTATATTATTTTTACCCTTTCTTTTTTAAACATGAAATCACATTTTTTGATAATAATTTCACGAGCAACTTCTTGCACACGCTCTCGAGCCGTCAACAGAAAAGTGCCTTAAAGAAATTCCTTCTCGCGGTGCAATGTTGCCATGGGCAAAATGTAAACTCAAAATAATACCTCGTGACCGGTAGGTACCATAACATAACGTTATAACTTATGTTTTTATATTTTATCCATATAATTATGAAGTTTGATTACTTAATTTGTCCGAAATAATTCAATGATAGATGTATTTTGTTTTTTTTTAAGCGTTCATAAATCCTTTAAATTTGTATCACCAAATTCATGTAAGTACAGCATCTATCAATAAAAAAATTGTTTTTACAATGCAAGAAAAACCTATCTCCAATGTGGCTAAATTAGTTTATTATTATTATATTATACCTTCATCCAAAAAACCCTTTTATTGTGAATCAAAACATTCACATTGAATTAATACAATATTTTTTCCGTAACTATAAGGAACTCAACTCTGTTTAAATAATAATCTGTAGCCCTGTTCTTTGGCAATATTTTTTCTACTGTGGCTTAAAAGTTATGCAATATTTCATAAGTTCTCAAAAGCCGCAACACAATAGGCGGCAGAAGCGTCCTGGGGCCAATCACTTCAAAGTCTTCCATGGTGGTCAGATGCTGGGGAGAACGTGCAGATTGAAAGAAAGATTTAACCATTGTTGGGCAGTCCCGGTCGCTAGGACATGTGCTAGTTATGACCGTTTCCTTTTGTGGCGTTCTGTTATTATTTATGATCCAAATCCTTCCGATTGTTACATCACAGCTTCCAATATCTGTTGGGATTACGAAAATAATTCTTTCCGGGTGCACTGGATCAGTGCGTTGGACTCGTATATTATATGTATTATATTTACATACATAATAATTTTTCCTTATTAAAAAGAACACATAATTATTGTGAAGTTGCAGTTTTTCAGAAAATATTTCTGTTGTATTTTAATACAAAATAAATTCCCGGTAGCAACAAAAATATTTTTTCGATAAATTGAATTTTCCTGTATATCTTCCTAATTAATGCATTTAATTTGTATTATAATTTTTCCAATAATATTATGAGAACTGTGTATATGTGTGTGTGTGTGTGTGTGTGTGTGTGTGTGTGTGTCAGATGAGTGGTGGAGGTCATGGATTGTAAGACGCCATCACTGAGGGAAAGGGGCTTTTCCCATCGTTCTTTCGCAATATTAGTAATCAAAATCTGAGTTATATAATTGTACATTCTGTAAATACTTTGTTGTAATAAACCATAATTGTTACACATATCTACCAGTGGCGATCGGTGACTTTTTATTGAAGGGATGTTGGATAATAAGTTACACCTGTTATCAAATAAACAAACAAACAACATTTAATCAAAGGGTATTCAATAATTCGGCTTCAAGTATTCAAGTCAAACTGTCAAAAACGCGTCACACAAAAAAAATTCTCAAAATAATCCGCTCGCTTCGTAATATTTATGAAATTCTGTGCATACCAATAATCATTTAAGTAGTTTATTGTACGTTGGATGCTGTTAATGTTAATGTTAATAATAGTATTCGAAGACCTTGACAGACGGACTGAATACGCATGTGCGAAAGTTGAATACTTCTCAACTTTGTGGATACGGAACGATTGATAGAATCCACTGTTACTGGTATCTATGTGTTTACGTAATTCATAGATGTTCGAAAGTTGATAATGTACATGTAATGCGCCGTCGTAGGTAGGTAGTGGTCTCTAAAGGACAAGACGAATTTATTATCAGCAGTCCTGTTTTCGGCCAGAAACAAAAACTCCAAAGGTTTTTGACTCTAGAACACAAGGGATCCGGAGCATCCAAAACATGTATGAAGCGACCGCATCTGTTATCTACTGAGTTTCACTTACAAGGACTCAACCCAAGCAACTCGAGAGTATACAATAAGAGGATCGAACTCTAAGAGAATCTGGTAACAATTCCAAAGACACCACACTGACGCAGTCAAATTGGAAAGTCATCCACCAAGTTAGAATTCAAAAGTACTTTTTAATTTAAGAATTAGATATAATACATAATTATCAATTAATACTGATTGACTGATTCATTAAATGCAATCAAAGTTTTTTTACCCCTCTGTCAGATCAAAATAATAGAAATAAAAAATAATCTCTAAAATACGAACATCCAAATTGCTGCAATATGCCTAATATCAATTAATGTCATCTGTGTACCAGTAGAGACTTTAATTTATTAGTTCTAAAAACTCACCGCTGTACTCATGGCGCTCTTTTTTTATTCGCCACATCGTGTTATTTACATTACTCAGTTCTATCTTTAAGCTAGTGAATTATTCAAGTCATATAAATGGCTATTTACTGAATTGAAAATTTCTTTCGATTGATCCGTTTTGTATAGAGTCGTTACCTATGCTGTTCATTAACAGAATGACATTTAAAAGAGTTACAACTGCGTGCAAAT
Source organism: Eubasilissa regina (assembly GCA_022840565.1). Classification (NCBI taxonomy): domain Eukaryota; kingdom Metazoa; phylum Arthropoda; class Insecta; order Trichoptera; family Phryganeidae; genus Eubasilissa; species Eubasilissa regina. The sequence continues at coordinate 14,387,173 of JAINEB010000018.1, read as the reverse complement.
CATTGAAGTGTTTACTTCCTCTTTTACTAATTCGCGAATTTTACTATCTTACTTTTTTTCATGATTATTCTTTCAATTTTGTAGATGGATTGGTTTTTGATTTGAGAAAAACAAAAAGCAATTGGCATATCTATTTCCTACGTTGACCTTTAATAAAAATAATGATTTCCTTTAGTTATCACGTGAAGTATTTTCAAACAAAAAATTAATCAAGTTCAATCATAGAAAGTGTTTTTAAAAACGTTCATACATTTTTTATATGGGTGACAAAATATTATTTTACGTTAAAACTAAAACTTTAAAGACACTGTTAACACTATTCTAAAATTATAAATAAATACATGATAGGGTCGTATAGACGACGGATTTATTTTGTCCAAAGACGTTGGTTAAACGAAATTACATATATTATATATTATTGTATAATATCATTGGTAACAGCATAACCTAAATCTATACATACTACACGCCACTGGTTACACTGTAATAATAATGTCAAGGGATGTCCGCTAAAGACCATTGGAGCCAAATATTAGAAATCTGTCCTATGCGAGTTCAACAATAGATGATCATGAACGAGTTGATGTGATGAAAGATATGGATCTGGCCTATCTGCCTCTCCTCGTGGAGAAACTGTATAGCGGTACGTATGCGGGGAAAGTTATCATGTTTTTATTCATGACTTGGTATTTCTTACTGGATAAGTTGGCCTTTAATACAGTTGAAACATTTATCTATAATGATCAATAGTGTGGTTTATAATAAAACTGTATATTTTATATAGATACAATTTATTAATACATACATATCTTTTAATTAGTTTTAATAATAATGAATACATGTATATTATTTACAACTTTGCCTTTAGTAGGATAAGTACTTAAAGAACTATTTTCACAGATCAGATTAAAAATATTTTGCATCAATCTTATTTGATACCGTGATGCGAACGGCCTTACGATATGAATTTGAGTTAAATGGTTAATTTATTCGTTTCTATATTCAGTGGAGGCCATTTCCTCGCAGTAAAGATGGATAGCCTTCTCGACTATCGGGTAGATTGATGTACGAAGCGGCTTGGCTAATGATAATATGCAAATCATATTACAGAAACACGTCAACTCTGTGGTTTACTGGCTCAACTATATATAATATGTATTCTGCTAAAACAAATAGGATAATACTTGGTAATTTAAATAATTAAACGTGAATATAGTTCACCTAGCTACAACTCCTTCCCACTCCTCTAACTGCGTATATTATTTAAATATATATCTAGCAAATAAATATTATATTTAAATACAATATTTTTAAAAATTAAATATCAAAAATAATCTTAATATTGTTGGTATCCAATAAATATAATATTTTAATAGTATTTTTAAATGTGTTTCTTGATGATAAATGTTATCTACATAATTTAATTAAAATCATTTTGAATTTATTTTATATTTATTGTGCGTTGATGATAAATACATTTTTTATAAATTTTTAATGAAAGCTCGTTTTTATTATAAAGTTATAATTTCAGAATAAATTTTAGTTCTGAAATGTATCAATTATGAAAATGTAAAGAATATAAGTTCTAAATTTGTCGTAAACGTAATTAACTACTGTGTGGAATGGTAACACATTTCCACGAACAGGAAGAAGTCCAGGTTCGAATACTGGTAGCAACCAAATATTTTTTATTTATTTTTTAAAGAAAACACTACTGTTTATCTTTCTTACTAATACATTTAATTTGAATCAAAAATATTTTTTAGATAAATAATATTTTTTCTGTATATTTTTCTAATTGATTTGTATCAAATATTATTATGAAAATACCTTTATGTTGTGTAACATTCTGCCTTCATCCTATTTTTATTCATCCTGGGAAAAATTTATAAGTAATACCTGAAGGTGATAACTAAAAGGTGTTATTCATTATAAAAATGGCATCTTATCATAAAAGAGACATGAACGAAGTAATTAAAATATAGATACAATCCACATTAACAAATCCTAATTTCGTCGGGTTGGGCGCGAGTTCGACGTTCTGCGATGCAGGCAGGTGACAACAAGATGTTCCACTAGATGGCATCACTCCGGTGCATGCCCGTCCGAGCAACCCATCTCTTTGGCCTATCATTGTAGATGATCCTCAGCATCCAGGCCGACGCAATTGAATTCGTATGCAGAATTGTAGAAAATCACATAGCCCGAGGTTGGAATTTGAACTAGAGGAGCGAAAAATGTATCCTGCGGTAAGAATAACTAGAAGAAACTAAAGGGAAACATCTCGTTTCCCTTTAGTTTCTTCGCCTATACCACAGAACTCATAGATGGTGACCATTTTTATAACTTTCAAAACAGATTGCGATACCAACGTAAGGACAATTATTTGTAATTACGAGATGCTTGGCATTAAAAAAATTGACGGGGCAATTTTGAAGGTGACCCTAATTCGTAATGTTACAATTGTTTGTAGTAAAAAATATAGCCATTGTATTTTTTTTACCGTATTGTTATTTTTATATCACCTTCTAAAGGTATATCTTCAATATACAACAAATATATGTATAAACCTCATTATAGATTAGGTATAATACAATAATTTCAGGTAAATGATCCATTATATTTATTCAAAGTAAGTAAGCAGTTAGATCCTAAAATTATAAGTTTTATTTATTATTTTCACATTGCAATATTATTTACTACTCATCATAAATCCGTCTTTATAAAATAAAATAGTATTTGTGTTCAAAGTCCATGTTTTACGAGTAACTACTTTAATACAGACGACAGACTAGCAAAGTAGCCAGGACAATGCAGTATTTATCAGAGGTTAAGCCTACTCCATCCCACACAATAAACTACGAGTATATACTTAATTGCAATATAATTGTATCTTGTGTTTATCATGTTATATTATAATATATTCACCTCTGTTACAACAAAAACCATGTATGTCGATAAAAACTAATAAATATCAACTGAAGGAAATATATTTCTACTGATGGAAATATAACTTCACTAGCAGGTTTTAGCAAATGTATATTCTACCCTAACCTATAATTGAACCTAACGTAACCTAACCTATGTGTTGAGAAGGAAATAAAAATGTCTGAGATTATAAACACGGTAGTTTATGCAGTAAATAATTTTATTTAATATAAATGAAAATACTATGAGCGAATAAAAGTGACAGTTATAAACGCCACCCACGCCACCAAACTATTTGTTGCCTTACTGCAGGGCGACAAACCGACACTTAAGGCCAAATATTCCCGCACGGCGTATTCTCGCTTGTCAACGAATACAAACTCACTAAATGTAACCAGTGAATTTGTATCTTCATTGTTAGATATACATCCACTGACTGGCTTAGCGAAAATATACCTTCACCAGTGAAAATATATTCTCACTGGTAATACAGATTCACTGTAACATATTAATTACCTTTGTGTTGTTCAACTGGTAAAATAGGTAGGTGTTTGTTACATAACTTAATCTAAATATTATAATCCAGACTGTTTTATTTCTAAATCTATGTTTAAAACATTTTCAATAATAAACGGATGCACTATTCTAAACGCGTTACGTTGCCGCCAAAGGTCACCTAATGTCATGTTCACTGCGATCATATATTCGTTATCGGAGATTCTCAAAGTTGTCCACTCCGAAAACTCTGTACTGATATTACGATTCACGTAATCACACTATGTATGTTTATCTGGGTTCTTTATACTGAATATGAATCTAATATAAATATACCTATATGCAATGTGAATATTTTCGATACGCAATACACGATGACCGTCTATAAAAATAATTCCCAAATTTATGGAGCTAATTTATGCTAAAAATGATGAAATGTTAAAAGGAAAAAAATAATGTAAATTAGCGGGAGGTTGGGGGGTTACGATTCTTATTAGTGTAATAATATTACCATGTTTATAAACTACATATTTTAATTCAAATAAATTCAGTTTATAAACTGCAATGGCTACTGCGGATAAAACTAACATATATCTACTTATAAATTTATCTATAGTAAATAACTGCACCATAAATCATTCAAAAACTTCCAAGCATCACGTTATTATTATTATGTTAATCTCATTCCGACCAGTGCTGATAATGCTAATGATGATACTCTATTTAATTTGCAAACTTATTTATAAATCTGACACATTTTTACAATATGCTTCACAGAGCAGTGTCTAACCAAAATTTTAAATGTACAATCAATTATATATAAAAAAATAATGTACCCTTGAACACTTTCGTTAGTCAGTCAGAGTTTTGCATCATGAAATTAATTCAATTATCGTACAACGTATCCGCCACTGTATCTACTCACTTAAACATTATCTTAATCATTCAAATAATTTCTTAAATATTTGCAAAATTACTTTGTGGCAACATACTCGTATTATATAAGTAACTATTTATTGATACTTCAACATGTTTCAAGACCTATGGTCCAGCGCGGTCGCTTCATACACGCTTTGGATGCTCCGCATCCCTTGTGTTCTAGAGTCAAAAACCTTTGGACTTCTTTTTTGGCCGAAAACAGCACAACTGCAAATAAATTCGTCCTGTCCTTTAGAGACCAGTCATAACACACACTACGACATGGGGCGCGCACGGAGCGCACACGGAGCAAGTCGAAATACATATGCATTCTCAACTTTCGAACATCTGTGAGTCGCGTAAGCATGCAGATACCAGCTACAGTGGATTCTATCATTCATTCTGTATCTACAAAGTTTGAAAGTATTCGACTTTCGCGCAAGCGCATTCAGTTCCGCCAGTCAAGGTCTCCGAATACTGCATACGCTTTCGTCCAATGTACAAAAAACGACTTTAATACTTATGGGTATAATGCACAGAATAGCATACATTTTACGAAGCGAACGGATAGTTTTGAAGAATTTGTCTGTGTGACGCATTATTGACAGTTTGTCTTGAATACTTAAAGCCGGATTATTAACACATTGAATATCCTTCGATTGTATATTTAATTCATCATTTAAATAAATAATTAATACAGAAAATAACATGGATACTTCACCAAGTGTTCTAACTCTGTAAACGAAAATAGTGAAATGTGTGTGTGTATAATTGAATCATCAGTAGGTATAAACTTATTATCCCTTCTACATAAAGTCACCGACCGCCACTGCTGTGGTCCCTTCTTTAGGTTTTTCTTACAATTTATATTAAAATAATTGTTTTTTTATAAGTTAGTAAACCCACAGTACGGAATATCCTGAAATCCGATATAAACAATGTATTCAAATTGTTAACCTGCCTCGAGACCTACAGACAAAATACAAGATCAAATAGTACGAAGACAAGACTGGGCATGTCGTTAAATCCGTTTGTTTTCAATAGCAAGAAAATAATCGTTTTTCTGCATTGTTATTCGTTTTCGTATAAAGTCATTTATTCAAATATAAATTGGAAATCGATTTATGTATTTTAATACGATTTCGCAAGTTCACATTGGATAATATAAATATATTCACGACACTGCGTTGCGCTGGACAACTAGAATAATAGATATTAATAATTATTCTCTCTCTCTCTGGCTATTTAAGTTGATGTGCTCATAGCTAGGCACCGTAGATCGTGGTTTTCTTAATTCTTGCCTCCACTCCTCATCGTTCTAGGCGATGTTTAGAGTGACGTGCAGCGAATCTTCAGTCATGTCTGCCACTTAAATCTGTCCATCTCGTTGGAGTTCGACCTCTCGCCTCCGTTCTTGTGTATTCTTGGTAATCATCAATGCCTCCATTTTATTCAGCAATATGCCTAAAGTACCTATGAAAGAATTATTTTCCAGCAAATTATGGAGAGCCTTTCTTAAGTGTGAAGTTCCTGAAAATTAGACATTCGTCTCATAGTCCATGGCGCACGTAGTATACGACGCCAACACGTAGTATACAACGCTCGAAGGCTATAAGCGCATTTCTTTATTTTTTTCTCATGGCCTATGTTTTTCTCCATACAGATCTATGTTAAATACCAGAACTTAAATGCTACGAGCGCGTTAACACGCCAAACTTTGTATAACACGCACTTTTGGACCTTGCAAACTTGCAGGGATTGCAGTCATATTTTTAACCTTTTTTCCATCTGTGAACGACAGGTTCTAGCTTTTGATAGATAAGTCTAGACCCTTAAAGCCTAGTCTTACCCCATGTGGTGTCTTCCATTTCAAATGGCAGTTAGAAGGTTAACCAGTCGGACATTTATGTGGTCTGCTTAAATGTTAGTCCGCTTCGATATAGCAGACTTTAGCATACCAAGTCTCGGTAATTGTATGTCATACACAGTAATCAAATTAGCAAAGAAAAGCACCAGCAAAATGTAAAACTTGACTATATTCGGTTAAAGTCACCTACCCAGGAGTGAAACAATTAATATTAGAATAATTATTCATTTGCATCGAAAACTCATTTGTTAGTCGGTGTATGTAAAGTGTAATGGAATGCAATTAGTTAGTAGCCGACTGATAGCAATAAAATAGTGTGGTGAGATATTATTTTTGCGTCTAAACTATGAGTCAGAAAGATCTAGCAATGATAATGGGTAGAGCAAATTGTTAAAATAAATAGTTTATCCTGGGGCATATAGGTAATAGAATACTGTAATACCCCGACTTATGCTACCCGCGAACTCAGAGTTACGCGGTTCGTTTGACGACACTGCCGCTAGACATTGACCGTTGACTACACTGCCGCCCGCTATATTCAGCGTTTTTCTTACAGTGATAAGCATTGGATGTGTTTCGCGCGGACTCTACGTGCACGATCACGATTCAACGATCGATGGAAGTTAAGATTGATTTGATATACGTTTCTAAACCCTTAAAAAAAACTATGTCGTTCAAACGAAGTAAATCTGATTCTCCTGCAACTAGTAAGGAAAGGAAAACGATATCTTTAGAATGTAAATATAAGATTTTCATAGATGTTGATAGCAGAATGAAAATTTGTGAAATGGCAAAGAAGTTTGAGTTACCGGAATCCACAGTAAGAACAATAATAAAAGACAAAGAATGAATTCTTGTAGCGATAGAAAATGCTCAATCCTTGAACTTTTTACGTAAATCGTTTATTTTTTAATATTTTGTATTAATATGTATAAAGAACTACAATTTTATGAAATACTTTTCTTCTAAACTAGTGTTATTCCTTAGTCCCAATTAAACAAAATTGTATGTATTTACATGCAAAGTTGTACCCCGACTTACGCGAATTCGAGTTAAACGATTTTCGTCGGTCCCAACTACCGCGTAATTTTGGGGTATTACTGTATATTGTAATAACTGTATTTTATCCAGCATATTGGGTACGTTATTCAAGAAAAATATATGTTTTCTCGTATTTTTGGGTATGGTAAGCCAATTCGATTATTCCATCTTAAATATGTATCAATAATGACATCGACGAGTTTACATGTTTCGCTATTTGTCTACTCGACTTGTATATTTACATTATTTATTTTAATATAATTTAATTAAACATATAAATATATATATATATATTGATTCTATACTCCTACACAATCTGAAATATAATAAAATAAATTATAATCTACAAACGCCGTATTCATCAATTTCTTTGTGTAAACTCTTTTCATTATTTTATAAGCCGTATAATCGGAACTGCCGGCATTTTCCCTTTACATAGCCCGCTTTTACAATCTCATTAGCCATTTCAAATGCAGACATATTTTCATTGAAGTATTTTCCGACTCATGTTGGGTTTATTAGCCTTCCCAATAATACGATCGTGTCTGTGAACCGTGAGGTAGTTGAGAGTATTCCCTTGTACCTTACATTGTGTAACCATAACTTCCTGCCATAATAAATAATGCCGTTTGATTATTAATTTTAAATTCTCGCGTATTTAAATTCCTCAGATAACTTCGCGTAAGAACATCGCGTAGAAAAGTGAGGCGATAGATTAAACCGGGCATCTTGCATGTATAATACTTACAGAGTAAACGTTTTTTGTCGGGTTGAATATGCATTTTCTTTGCAGGCTTTTAACATTTGTACCTGGAATCATTTCTCAGGCTAGGAATGTAATGTACCTAGATTCAAAGATAAACCAATCCATGCAATAATCTAATACTACAGTCGTCTGAGCTGCTTGTTTAGTTTGATAAACATACGTACACGTACATATTGAGATAAACATATAGGATAGAACGACGTATTTCTTCAATTTTATTTGGTTGTACCAGGTTTCACATGGTCACTCCCTAATTCAAGTGCCATTTTTTTATTAGCTGTATCTGTTTACCTATCCAATCGTCAGTTGTGCCTTTATTATGAAAGTTATCCAAGTCATGTTTCTTTCGTTTCGAGATTTACGTTTGAATTGATTAAAAAATATATTTATATTACACAACACAATGTTTCAATTTGAAAATGTACGTAGTCTATTAGATTTATAATTTATTTCGACATATAAATTTTGCATAAATATTATAAGTAAATAAAAATTTTAAGGTTAAAATGACTTACTATATTATTAAAATAAACACTATCGGAATACCGTTGAACGTCGTAACAATACGCTGAATATAACGATTCAAATTGTTCACAATTATTACAACTTGCATGATATTATATTAATTTAAAACAGTGTGACGCGAACTAATTAATAAATCTTTTTTTTTTAATTTCTTGACTTAGTCCAATTTCAATGGGCACAGTTATTTATCTATGTGCCCGAACAACCTAAATAAACCATTCTTCATTAAAGGTTTTTTTTCGTACCAAGTAAGGAGTGGTGTAACTTCACTGCAGGTAGTCAAACCATATTTCTCTATTACCTCTTTTCCCCAATCCTCTGTTAATAAACAATAAAAAATACGATATTTATAAAAAAAGGTCACTTGAAAATTAAAATTTGCAGGGTTATTTATTATTTTAGTCTAAAAAATATTTCAACATATGTACTCACTTATATTGTAAAAATGTTAAATATGTTCTTGAATATTCAACTTTAATATTTAAATAATTGTTATTTTAATAAGGGCACCTAATAAACTGATTACACATAAATCCCAATGTGTGCGTAATACACATATACATGAACAAACATAAAAAGATTTTTCATTGCTTACAAATAATTCCTAGGCACACATTTAAATATTTGTAAAATTGTCATTTTCATATTTGCTCCTGGAGTAATCAGCTCCAATTGCTCCTAATACGTTACGCCGCTGAAACGGATACATCGCATTATGTAGTGATAATACGCTTGATAATCAACCATCCATCGAGAAGATTCATAACCATCCAAACTTTACGTAGCTAGAATAAACCAATAACGTTTGTATTGATTTTTTAGAATTAAATTTATTTTTACAGATGACGTGGAAGATTTAAAAAACTGTATGAATCACAGACCAGTAAATAAATAGACACGAAATAAAATGTACATATAGGAGAGGGGATCGGAACATTAGTTGCCGAACGAGGGGCATTCTGCACACATTATTTGTGGAAACATAAATGCGATAGTTTATGACACATTTATGCAATATTAGAGTATTTTCAATTCGAAAATTCAATATGTGTGTAAACAAAACGTATTTTGTACATTAATACATATTATATTGTCAGCATTTAAATTTTCATTCCAATCGAGTCATATTTTTAAAAATAGTCGCCGTGCTATTTGATTTCTTAAGTGGTATCAAAGTGACACAAAAATGAAAATATTGAAACAAGGAATTTCCGTTAGTAGTCTAGTATGAATTGTATCTAATGTGTAATGTGAGGTCTATGTTATTATCTACCTTGAAACCCACCCATACTCTATGTTTACATCTATGAATCCAAGGGCTGGTTTTTGGTTAGTATAATAATTATTTATCAACGCTAGATGTCTGTTTAGAGGAAATACAGAAGCGCACGCGTCCTTCTTATATCTGTACGGAATCTCATAAACCTGTAATCTACGGATGTTCAAATACCTAATGACCGTTGCGCCGATGAGCACAGTAAGTAATTTTATTAATTTGAATAAATAATTACATTTTTAATTTCAGCAATTATAATCGTAACTACAGAATAATTTACTTGAAATGTGTGTCAGTCGGGTAATAAATAAGTGCACAATTCGCTGGAAAGTAATATAATGCTAAATCAGCTGTTTTGTGTTATGTAATTAACATGTTTAGTCAGGACTTCTATTATATTTAATACAGTACATATTAAAAAATAATAATTTCAGAAAAATAAGATGATATTTTGCCTTAGTTCGACATATAAAGTGAGATTATAAAAATTAATGAAAAACAATTATGGAACCTTGATATCAGGAGTCTTCAAATTTGATTTATAAACATGTCTATATGAGAATATGAAATACTTCACGTTATCAGATCTCTCCGTATAACCAACGTACTAGTGGGACTAGCTGATTTAAATTAAGCGATCAGAGCAAGTATTTGTACGATAAGTCAGGATAGCAAGTGTTAGTGGATTGTAGGTTTGATTAGATTAGTTAAATATTATAGTTGATGATCATAACAACGCATTGTTAGGTAGTACAATGTATACGTGTACATTTATTCAATTATTGCATGTTGTTGTCAATATGTAAATATTCTAATTGATTAATAAAAACATAATAATTAACCTTCCACGAAGCATATAATATATCGGAGCAGTGTCCTAAACGCGAGGTGTGAACAGTTCATTATTTAATTTATTGACTAGAAACCATATGTCGGGTGTAACGCGATATGAGCCTTGCACCCCGTGCGGGTCTCCAGTGATCAGTCACCGCGACTGTAATCACAATCGGTTCCTGTTATCCGCAGCCAGCAATAATAACCGAGAAAGGCTTCAACCGATTGCTTATAATACACAATCTGTTTATAAAGACAATACTCAGATATTTACACATCCGTTTCATTAGGGAATTAGTTTTCTCATCAGATTACTAATGTATTGATAACACAACACTTATGTTTGATAGTTTCAATAGCATTATGTATTATGGATACGCTGCAGATATAAATAATATCATTTACTTATGTACGATGTATGCAAGGAAAGCGATCTTATTATGAATATCAACAAGTCAAAAGTGATAGGAAAGCAAGATATCGTGCAAAATACTTGTAGGCAATAGGTATTTGGAACAAGTAGATGAGTTTGTATATTTAGGAAGCATATTTAATAGAAACGAAAAGACTTAGAAAGATATCGAAAGAAGGGTGACTGCATGGAATAAAGTGAACGGCGCTTTGAATGGAATTATAGCTCATGGGAACTGGTCAACAGAGGCAAGACTAGCGGTTCACAATGGAGTCCCGGTACCAACACTGATGTACAGAAGTGAGGCCTGGAGGTGCCAGAAGATGAACGAATGTGGACTGAATGCAGTAGAAATGAGATCACTTAGGCGAATATGTGAAAAATCCATTTACGACAGAATAAAGAATTAATAAATATGGAATGAATGTAAAGATGATCTTAGTATAATGAGTAATATTAAGAAAGAATCACTTAGGTAGTTTGGTCATATGGACCGAATGAATGAGGAGAGAATAGTAAAAAAGATATATGACGCTAGTGTTGATGGCACCATAAATAGAGGATGTCCGCGGAAGACTTAGCACGACCAGGTAAACCAGATACTAGAAGATGGTTCTGATAGAAGCCACAATAACTGGCGAGCTTGTATGAGAAGATGTATGAATGGATGACAGAAGAGTGTGACGCTTTGTCTTACCTGCCTATCCCCGGGGATAAATAGCGTGATGGTATGTAAGTACTTTCATACACACTTATACATTATTGATTTTACGCATTAATTTATATATGAATATACCCATACCCCGTAATTTTAGATGTAGAACACCATGAAGTAAACTCTCAGCATATAGATACGTCAGAGAAGCCTCGAATGAAGCCTTATATCATCATCCCCATCATCAAGTAGACTACAATAGAGTTTGCCACCCTGCATGCATGGAAGGACATTTTGAGGTCTACTGGACCATGTTGAAACGATTTTAACACAATTTTTAAAAATTCGCCAGTCTTGTAAGTTAAATTGTTATCACAAATCAATCGTACAATGAATCTAATTTATATTCTTGAAATTTTAATTTTTAAATATATTATTTTATCTTGTTAATATAGACAGTATTATTATTATATGTATATATTATAATTTGGCGATAGTTTCAGGTGTCTAGGCTATTATCAACTGGGAAATTAAATATAGAACCAAAAAAATCGTGTTTGATTTATTGTGTTAATTAAAATATTCTACAGAGGTTTACATATAAGTGGAAATATGGATGATGTTTCGTATGGAAAGATATATAATTACCTTCATATCTAATGCACCTTCCTCTACAAATATGCTCGTATTTTTGGCTACAATTCATGAGTGGAAGGTTTTATTTACTTTATTTTTTATAACCAATACAATTCAGTACATGCATACAATAATTAAGTGAGTTTGCTTATGCATATTATGTACCTACAGTGTCACGTTCCTACTGTTTTATATTCATCATTACATAGGTAATACTTATCTCGGTAGCATGTCATAGTAAATACGTTTATGGTTATATGTGTTTGTGAGGTAGGTTTGTTGAACTCAAAAAAAAATAATACTGAACTTTAAAATATTTACAAAAAAAATTAAGGGTTATTTAGTCATGTGTGACTTACAAACTGTGCATTTATCATAAATAAAATTATAAAAAATCGTCAAAAGGATCGTTTTTTTCATTACCATGTATAAGTTTACAACCTTTTTTGTTCTCATATGAAGGCCATGCACTATTTTTTGTATCTTCATATTTTCAAAATATTCAAAACATACATTTTCTGTATCCACATTCAATTGTTTGATAATTATGGACCCTTGAAATTGTTTTACATATCGATAGGTCTTCTGATAATATCACAAGTGCAATTATTATCCCAATGTTCACTTGTATGTTTTCAATCATCATAGAATATTAATTCTATGACAGGAATATTTAATTTTAATATGCAGCATATGGAGTTCGTCCATTAACCGCTGTATTACTATCATTGAATATGTTACAAATGGTGGTAATTTGTAAAAAAAATGGAGGAAATTAGTTTTAGGAAAAAGTGGGAGAAGAATGCTACTTTGGGGTTCATTATTAGTTATTTTCCAAGTTACAAAAAGAAACAGAAAACTCTTTACTATTGTATTCCGCTATAACCTTGTGGTAATTCAATATAAATTTAATTAAAAACAATTCACTTTTTTTAAACACCACTTTATTTTTACTCACACCAACCGGTTTCGGAACCGCCGTTCAAACTAACTTAATGTTACAAAATATGACCAATTATACATTAGTCAAGTGTTAAAGTGGGGGTGGGTGACTGCGGGGGGAGGAAAAGTGACAGATGATATGCTGAAAGGGAACATATTTAAGATTTTTTTTGGTTGTTAATTCTGCATTCCTTATTATTTATGAACTTCGTAATTTCTAAGGCCTCTAAGTTATCTAAGCGTTTACTTTTATTATCAATGTGGAGAATATTGACTCTTATATTTTTATCTTTTTAGAAAACTTTCCTGAACAGCGTGTATTTGTTTTGAAGATGTTATGACAACTTGATCAGCATTATGTAGATGTAAAAGAGTCTTTCGTTCAACAATTATCAGATAGTCAGCCACGGAGTAGGTAAACTATCTACTAGTAAAATAAATACAGCTTCAGTTGCCGACAAGATCAGAAGGCAATATTAAGATCTTTGCAGAGCATCCGTACAGTCACCCAAAAAGTCAGTAAAATGAGTTTCTTGGGGACTAGAAATTAGAATTTAAGGAGTATGTTGCATACGTCACATATGAAATCTTACACCCCTACATTGTTATAAAACCTAAACTAAAATGATCCAGATCGAAGCATCTGTTGAACATTGTTGATTGTTTAATAAACCATTATTGCTACACTAGAACATACATTTTCAGTTAAATGACTTATGCCGCACCCTGTATTTCCCAGAAATTCTTGTTGCGTACGGACGGCACGCGCCTGCTATTTACGCACATACTCGTATATGCGTTTACTACATCAAACATTCAAACAAGTTTTAAATGGTTTATTTTGTTTTTCGTTACAGCTGCAAAATTATCAAAAAATAACTGTCATATAAATAGACACGACGCGGCGAAATTATTAATAACCAACCATATGGAGAGAGCCATCTATTTTTTGCGATACCTGCAAATCCCGAGAGGCAATAAAACTCGTGAAATATTATTTCAACATGCATTAAAATAACAAATTCCCTCTTTGATACGCGGCTCTGGGGCGCAATTCTCAAAGCTAAAATCGTCCCGGCGCGTCCTCGACCGACGTTTATGCGAGAAGCTTTTTTCTCCCGAAATTCCCGTCGATAATATCGCTACCATCGGGGCGCACGCGAAGCGGCGGGTGGTGCGGAGCGCGGGGGCACCTCTCCTCTCCCCCTGACCGCACATAAATCAAGAACGGTGCCTTCATTTTTTATGAAGTACCGCCCGGGCGCGATACGGCAAGGGGTAGCGCGCAACGCTTGAGATTGCGAACACTGCCTTCAGGTAACTGAAAAACACATCTATTCTGAATATTCTACGTGTGATATATGAAAAATACAACTCGAAAATTGGAAACACCGTACTACACATGCTTGAGTAGTACAACACGATAAATTAATTAATTTAGCTTATATTTATAATTTACTGGCGGTCAGTCAGGGGGTGAGAGAGGGGATACTTTTGTGTTCACAATTACCCTAAAGAGTAACAATATATGCAAAATTTGATCCAAAAAGGAGCAGGTTGAGCTATCCATGGAGTGAATATATAGAAACCTTGGGAGGTTGGAATTGTCAGGAAGATGATGCCTATGTTTTGCACAGGGTTCTAAAGAATAACTACACAAAATTTAGTTAAGATCGGTCAAAGTAGAGAATTTTGTAGAGAACAAGTATTATTGTAACGAAACAAATATGTATTCAAGTCTGTAGCGATTTGATACAACAAAATAGTCAAACTCGCTTGCAAGCCAAGCGGTGAATAATTTTAATGAATGCTGATTGAGGTCATACTGGACAAGGTGACACATCTTACTCAAATGCGTTTCTGCGTAATGGCTTAAAAATATACTTTTTTAATACTGTATACAGAGTGTAACAGACCTTGTCTACAATATTTTATACTAAATTACGAGTTAAAATTGTTCAAACTGTATGTGCCTAATCTCAACCATGTCAGAGATACAACACTTCAAAAAAATCGTAACTATGCTCTTATTTCGATTAATTGAAATATTTTATTGATTTCAAATTATAGGTATATTGAAAACAAAAAAATAAAGATCATCTAATTATGATTGGCTGGACTGTTTTTTGTTAGATGATTGAGGCCTGAAGCAAAAATATAGATTAATAATGAATATTTTTTGCAAATATTTATTTCGAAGTACGTAGACTTAAAGCTTAACATGATTTTGTAAAAATTCAAACAATAATATTTTCCGAAACATATTCCTTAAACATTTTCGACTCGTAATTTAGTCAAAAATGCACCCATAAAATATTGGGACTAGACCTGTTAACAGCCTGTATACATGTGGCATCTAAAAATAGAAAATAATTTCTTGATACTAAATTTATATTATAATGCGCAACCTACCGATAGTGCAGACTTAAAAAGGAGACTTCATTTTAGAAAACAGATTTTATAAAAATAAAACTCACCCAGTATTTCATTTAATACACGCAATAAAAATATAGGTATGAACTGAAAAAAATATTTTTAATGAAAATTCAAAATTTTATAATTTTACAAATCATTTCAAATATATCAGCGTACATTCTATTCGTAAATAAGACACTTAGAAAAATAAGCGAAATCCTCAAGTCAAAAATCTTGCTGTGTTTGGATGAATGTTTATAATATCTATTCTTCATTTATATTTTTAACCGTTATAAAAGTTTGACACCGAAAAAAAAAATGACGTAATAAATACGTATTTATACATTTCTCGAAAACCAATTCAACTTTAAGGGAATCTATGAAAGAATACGAAAGGTGCAAAGCGGCGAACACGCGACTGTAGAGAAGTTTTGCACCAAGTCGGAGAGTACGCGACAATCCGCGCCTTAACTATTAGAAATTATTATAACAGTCTGTGTATCCCTCCCCACCGCGTCTGATTTACTGCGGCGGAAGTTGCCCGCCACCCACCCTCCGCCCAGCCTAACCCCCGGGGTCGCGATTCACACGACGCGGGGCCCAAAATCTTGAGAACTTTCCTGGAGGGATTTCCGAAATCAGAGGAACCGAGCCCTCCATCGCGTGAGGCAGGATCGTTTCACGGTGAGGACGTGTGTTTGTATTAACTAATTAGTGTGTGACTTTCCGACGCACCTCCTGCACGGAGTAGGTGGGGGCAACCGGGTTGAACGTAACATGTAATACCTATCAACCCGATTCAAAAATTATACATATAGGTAGATAGATATACTCGTGCAATGTAAATTGAATTTTATCGAAAATTCTTTAATTAAGTTTACTTAACATAATATATTTATTTATTTACAACGGTTAAGAAATCATATCAAAAATAAGTTTAAAACTTTTAATGTTTTCTTTAAACACATTGAAAAAAATATTTCTGTTTATTAAACAGTAACGAAAATTCTTGGACCTATAGACTGAGTTTTTATATCATAGGTACTATTTAAATATTCTAAATCATTTTGAGTCTATGAATGGAAAATGATAAAAATACATTCTCAAATTCGGTGCATATAGAATCAAATCCAACGCAGTAACAGTTGATGTATTTTATATATATTAGAGATTTTGAGTGCCGGAAGATTAAATATTCCGTTGTGCGATACAATAAAAAATAATATTAATAAAAGCTGATAGATATGATAACAAAAAAGTATTTTTTTTTCAAATATTATATTTATTTTTAAATTTTTACAGAACATTACGTGAGTATCTTGAGTCGTTGTGTAAGATACCTATTACATATTTGTAATTTTATGATTAATCCTTATTTATACACTATCAGTAACCACATGACTGATGAATGATGATTCAAAAATGTGTCTACCCTAATTCATTCGTTAGATAGAATGCCGTCGTGTTCATAGTACAAGGAAAATTATTACATGCGCTTACAAAACAATATATGCACATGTATGTAGGAGATTTAGACGTTCTTACCTACTATAAATTGGATTGATTTTTTTAAATATACCTAATTGTTCTATTGTTATCTCTTGTTAAATTTTGATTGGAGTTACTCGACATATAAAATTAATAATTTGTTCTACAATCAATGATTGTAGATTGTCCCGTGAATTATCTTATCTTACGAGTAAAAACTTAATCAACAACAGAATATACGAAAATCTGTCGTTAATTAAAATAAAACATTATTATTAATATAATGATAGATGACTTATAATAGTTAAGTGACAACCGAATATATTTATTTAGCGGGAAGAAAATTGTTAAAATACTAAATTAATGTATTAATTATAAATATATACATATAAAATCAATTTTGTCGAAAAATATTGTTTTTGCGTCACCGGGATTCGAACCTGAATATTGGAAATAGAGATTGGAAATAGAGATCCAGGTTCGAATCCCGGTGACGCAAAAACAATATTTTTCGACAAAATTGATTTTATATGTATATATTTATAATTAATACATTAATTTAGTATTTAAAATATCACAGACCTATGTTCTGAATAATTACAACTTCACAATAAGAATGTGTTTTCCTTAATAAGAAAATTGTTATTTGACAGTTTATCCAGCACTTACTTATTATACAATTACTTGTAAACTAATCTCTCACTAGAAAATTCTGTGTTTATATAATATGTTTATTTTATACATATCTATTATATAGTTTCTAATAAATAAATGATGAAATTATTATATAATAGCATGTAAAGTTTAAACGTAAAAATTTCACATGCCGGCATTCTTTTTGAAAGCCACAATGTATTCCTTAACCTATTAAACTATGTTTTACCTACCTTAACGCATTCACTAACACATATAATCACTCACACACATATATATAAACACACAACACAACCTTTTTTTTCTAATGACATTTAAATATTCTTTTATTATTATATTTTATTATAGCGTATAGTTATATGAGATGGGTAATACAGCAAATGCTTGTATTTGTTAATCAATTTGATTGGATTTTAAGGATTTAAGTTAAAAATATTATTTTATTAAAAATTTTTTTTTTCAATGAATATATAGGTATATGAGTAACAAAAAATGTATTAATTTAAATAATTATATTTTTGTCTCATTTTTTAATTCTCTTTAAAATAAATTAAATATTTTCCGATCAGAGCGACTGAATGTTATTGAATTATTTTTTTTGCGCGCTCACAAACCCTTTAAGTAAAAGTCTTTTTCTCAGGACCGTATTTAAATAACATTTTCGAGTGTAATAAAATTTAAATAATACTGACCCCTAGGCTGTTGAGCTACGAGAAATCTTTATTTATAATATCCAATTGGTAATACTATCGACTCGTATGTAAAAAGAAAAAATATTCGTTGTCTCCGTGTACTGTAATATTCCACAAACGGTATTAAATCCACGTCAGTTACGAGCGAAATTTATCTTGCGAAAAACTTCCGGATTAAAAGCGACCAGTTTCATGATTTGCGGTCGCGCCACCCTTAACTCCCGCCTCCCCCCTCCCGCCACCCGACGACCCCTACCGTAGCTACGTGCCGCGTGTTAATACACCCGACCAACAAGACAATGATTTAGGGAAGCTCCGGGCCGGAATTATTGCAGGCCACTCACATTTGTGCAAGGTAAACACTAGATATTTGCATGGCCTTATGGCGTCAGTAAACTAGCTGCCACGGACTGCGCCTTGCTCAGGGATTGGACACAATTTTACATAATTGGCAACATGTACTTGTAGTATTTCAAAATAAATGGATTGTCTTTCCATTATTTAATCATCATTTTGTATCTCAATAGCAACAAACATTATTTCGCGTATTTATTATCCTTACTTGCCAAAATACCAAATGGTCTCAAAGTGCTTCGTTTTTATTATAAATTATATAATATGTATATAACATTTTAGTTATTTATACAAAAATACTTGTATATAGATTCAAAATACTTGTAGGTAATGAATTTTTGGAACAAGTAGATGAGTTTGTGCGTTTGGGAAATATGTTTGATAGAAACGGAAAGGCTGAGAATGATATCGAAAGGAGGGTGGCTGCAGGGAGTAAAGTGAACGGCGCATTGAATAGAATTATATCTAACGGGAATTTGTCAATGTCAAATTTGTACACAATGGAGTCCTGGTACCGACACTGATGTATGGAATTGATGCCTGGAGCTGGCAGAAGAGGAACGAAAGTAGACTAAATGCTGTAGAAATGAGATCACTTAGGCGTATATGTGGCAAATCTATTTATGACAGGACAGAGTGTAAAACTGATGTTAGTATAGTGAGTAAGATTAAGAAAGGATCACTTAGGTAGTTTGGCCATATGGAATGGATGAATGAAGAGAGAATGGTGAGAAAGATGTATGACGCTAGTGTTGATGGCACCAGAAATAGAGGACGTTCGCGGAAGACTTGGCACGACCAGGCAAACCAGATAATGGAGAATGGTTTCTGTTAGAAGCCTCAACAATCGGCGAGCTTGTATGAGAAAATTGTATGAATGTGGATGAGGCGAGAATTGTGTGTCAGGACAGATGAGTGTGCCGCTCTATCCTCTCTGCCTACCCTATCTAAGTAAGTACCTCCCTTCTAACATACCCTCTTACTAAAAAAAAATGTATTTATATGAACAAAGTTGTATATGACATTAAATAATAAATCTAAAACGAAGAGACGAACGAGCGAATAATTAATTTGTTTTAAATTATTAAGTATTACTCTTCTTTGGTTCGTGACACCTGGACCCGTGTGCTACACTAGGAAATACACAACACGATGTTCGCTAGTAAAATTTCACACATTATAAAAAAGTTTTTATTATCAAGCAAGATATTAAAATTAGAACAATAAACAAACCTCATTCCTTTTTGTAAAAGATTACGAAAATCAACTTTAAACTTGAACAGGTGTACCCTTAGTTTCACATGTTGTATGCATCCAGAAGTCTGAATTATATGGACCTTAATGAATAATTTCCAAGTTAAATGACCAAAAATGTAAATGAACTTTTTGTGACTTACTGCAATAATTATACATCTATCTTCTTAAAATAGCGCACTGCGCCCGAACTCACCTACCTAAATGAAAACAACAGAATATCTGAGGTTTGTTTTTCTTTTTTAATACATATAGAAAAAAATCCTAAATTAATATCAATTTGCTTGTTATAAATACGGACAAATTTTATATTAGACAAATATCAGAAAACGCCGACAGCAATTACAAGTTTTAATTGATTATGTTTATGTATATGTATTTAATAATTTAATTATATATCTTATTTATATCTTACTTTTACACCTACCTTTACATTATTTTAAAACTTAAATACTCTCCAATTCAAACACGAGAATTGAGTCGGGTAATTTTGTGTAAATTTTTTTTTTTAAATTAATTAAGTTTTGTATATTCAATATATATATATATTATATATAATAAAATAAGTGTAAAATAAATTTAAATTAAAAAATATACTCATTTACCATTATTCTTATATTCTGTCCAGATACAACTCTCTCCTCATCCACATTCATACATCTTCTCATGCTCATCGTCGATTATTAAGGTTTCTAATAAAACCAAGAGACAGGGGGAAATACATAGAATGGCGGATCCGAGTAATTATGTACTAATGAAAACTTTTTAAATAATTGTATGAATCTTATCAATAACACTGTTTTTTTTTTTTTTTAAATATTTCCTTGTAAATACTAAATGTATTACAAAAGATAATGAAATAAATAAATTATTATCAAAGAAAACACATTTCAAATTAAATTAATCAACTAGAAAGATATATATCACAGAAAAAATCTATCTCTCGAAAAAATATTTTGTTGCTACCAGAATTCGAACCACTCGCGTGTTCTCCACTTTCGCTACAGTAATCGAATTCATTTTTGACAAATTTCCGAACTCATATTCTGCAATATTTCCAAATGAAATACATATTTTTTTATTAAGGTGAACACATTCTTATTGTGAAGTAGTAATTATTCATGCAACAGGTCTGGGGTATTTTAAATACTAATTAAGTGTATTAATTAGAAATATATACATATAAAATCAATTTTATCGAAAAATATTGTTGTTGCGCTACCGAGATTCGAATCTGGATCTCTTTCCAAACCGGGTAAGGTACATTATCCAACTAGCAAAATATTTTTCGATAAAATTGATTTTATATGTATATCTTTCTAATAAATATATTTAATTAGTATTTAACTTTTTTTTTATTGGAATAGTAAAGATCCAGGTTCGAATTCCGATAGCAACTAAATATTTTTTCGATAGATAGTTTTTTTTTGTATATCTTTCTATTTGATTCATTTAAATTGTATTAAATTAGTATCTTTAAAAATATGCATACCAATTCAAACGTTGATAGGTAGGTACCTATATACCTATATTATTACTATTTAACTACCTATGTATTCCAGAGGTGGCTTTATTTCATTTAAATCATATAATAATAAATATCCAGTGATGATTTTAATATATTGACTGATATTCGTTTGCGAGGAAGCCCTTGGCAGTTGTTTCGAAAATAGGCATTTTGTTGAGGAATTGTGTAAGCTGTGGCAGCCGCGAGCATTAAAGTAAAAATAGAGGAAATTTGTGTTCTTGTAACATTAAACCTTAAATACACATCAATAAATATGTCAAAACGTTCCGCGCGTCTATTTGCTATTGCACGTCGGGACGCCCGGAAAAATCTCACCAATATAAATATTTTCTTTCCTTTCTTAATATTTTAAACTACACAAATACCGGGAAACCAAATTGAACAGGAGTAAGGATGAGATATTTACATTTCCAGAATATAAACAACGTCGAAACATTATTAAACAGAATAGTAGGTACCTACTTACCCATTCACAGATTTATTATTTTATACTCTCAACCGACAGTATTCTATAACACAAGAAAAACTTTTTTTTTTATTGACTGGTACTACTTTATCTATAATAAAGTCACGTTTTTTGTAGTAACCTATTGTGCCCAATAAAATGTAAAAAAATGTACTCCTTATATCAAATATTATTCGGGTAGGTCAGTGCTTAATAGATACTAGACGAATAATCTTCTTCGGTTAATGACCCCCGTAATATCTGGCGAAACGTGGTAACATTCATTTTATGGGAAGATTTAACGAGAGAAACGTAATTTAATGATTAGTTAAGAATCTGCTCACCAGTTAGGAGTTAATAGCAAAGAATAGTTATAATAAGTTAAGTATTCATCCCCGTCCGATATAGGGGAAAGGGGGATGGGTGATGGATTAGCAGATGTGCAGGAACGTGAGCGTTTTTTAATTTTAAACTTTTAGTAGCATTTTCAAGGTCAGGACCTACCCACGTACGTAGAAGGTGATGAAACGTAGACAGACGTGTATTTACTTTATTGGACATGTGATCGCGAGACTATTCACTATGTACTTAGGGGACTGTTAATATACCTATTAATAAATATTAAAATACATTTTTTAAAACTTAACAGCCAGGTACCTACATTGATACATACAGAAATATTATATGATAAAAGGTGAGAAACTTATGAAAAAATGTAGGTAAATAAAGCAGATCTAATTTGTTACGTTAAAGATACTTCTCCTTTTAGATTACTAATTTCTGAACGCTACATTAGTTTAATAAATTTAGCAATCAGTGTTTACGTTATTATTTACATTTTCACGTGATAGAATTGACAGCAGATTTTTTTTGTTTGTTGTGAAGGAAAATATTATAAAAAAATTATTTTCTGTTGAATGAGTTGTAAGGAAAAACAAAACAAAATTAGATTATTTTGAAAAAATGTATTGTGGATTTATAATTACTATTGCGTACAAGCATAGATGCCGGAATAATTCAGTATACGGAAGGGATAGGCACTCACCATAATCTAGATTCTGCAGACATCAAAATGTGGACTGTGTTTTTCTTCACTATTTCCTTAAAAGTTTCTTCAGACGACAACGAGTTCCGACACAGGATAGACGTGAAGTTTCAAGTTAGTATAATATTTTAATCGTTTAGGTAAACGTATAACCGCACCGGTTCAAGGTTGCCAATCGACTGATCGGCGACGTGCCGGGAGGGGAAGAGAATGGGAGGAAAGGCATAGTGCATTATTTTCGATCAAAATGAATATATTTTTACACAATGTATGTCCCAAATAATTATGTATAAATAAGGTAGACAGAGGTAAAAGTTATTTTAATAGATATATGTAGGTACGTAAGAATAAAATAATTCAACAGACACATGGTAGATAAGATTATTGCATTATTAGGTGAAGTTAAACTCAGTCAGATTAGGGAATATGAAAATAACGTTACCTTAATTATTATTAGTAAGTACCAACTCGTTTCAAGATTATTTTACTATTGTCCTGAAGCAAAGTCACTGCAATATGTGGGTATTAACGCAATTATCTAGATACAGATGATTCAAAAAAATCATATTATGTTGTGTTATTTTTTTGGCTTATTATTATGTCTGATCACCTGAACAGGAGAAAAATATAGCTTTTCATAAAAAAAGTTGTTTTTAAAATAAATTTTAGCTGGATTTGTATATGTACTAATACTCTGTAAACTAAAATGAGAGTTCTGAATATTGATGGTGAGAAGATTATGTATTAATCCCAAGATAAATTATGTCACATGTTTTTGCCAGCGAATCATAGAAATGACAAAAAAAAAATGAACGAAAGTAAGCCGATTGCCGCATAGAAATAATCTCATTAAGGCGAACATGGGCGCGACCACATTAAAACTAGAAGCTTTAAAAAAATCCAACTTATTTTGGAAAGTGGAAGAAACGTAAAATATATTAAATACTATTATTATCTTAACTTGTGTAATATAAATTAGATCTTAACTCCAAATGCAAATATGTTTAAATATTTTACAAAGCGATGTTTAAGGTGTGGATATATTTTAATTTATATACTAATAAACGTTATGAATGACCCGTCATCCGATCACTTTTTTTTTTACCTATTTAAATTGTTACAACTAGTTTATTTTATTTTTTATTTTTGAGAGAAACAAACTGTACAATAATAATAACTGATAATAACATGATATGTAAAAATAATACCAGCGAAGTTTCTTCGGTAAGCTAAGAAATAGTACAATTTAAATTAAAAAATAGTGTATATCAAAAAAACATAAACAAAAGAATGTTTTTATACTGAAC
Source organism: Eubasilissa regina (assembly GCA_022840565.1). Taxonomy (NCBI): domain Eukaryota; kingdom Metazoa; phylum Arthropoda; class Insecta; order Trichoptera; family Phryganeidae; genus Eubasilissa; species Eubasilissa regina. Next base: position 14,362,696 of record JAINEB010000018.1, on the reverse strand, counting down.
ATGTAAAGTGGAGAGGGTAAGGAGGGGAGGAAAATGGGATACAATATATGTTTTTAAATATAAATACATACTTCTTCAATATTAGCAAAACTACTTTGTAGACTCATTTTATATAAATAATTAGACAAAATACTTTGTTTAAATCACTATTTATTGATAATTCAACGTGTTTCGATACATATGGTATCTTCTTCAGGAAACAATGTATACTGAAATTAAAAATACAAGTATAGATAAAAGCAAAACTATAAAGTGGTGAATAAATAAGGACTAATATGAAAACATATTTAAAAGGTGACAAATTGCAAAGAGGATTTGGTTATTTATAATATTCAGCTTAAATAAATAGTGGTCTAAACAAAGTATTTTGTCTAATTATTTATATAAATATATTTACGCATACATGCATGTATATACAATTTATGTTAATAGTTATTAAAAAGTTGGCGTAGTTTAATTTTAAAGGGAAGCAATTTATCCTTGAAAGTGTCCAAGTTATTAGAAGAACTTACGAATTATATTTTAACGTAGAGCGGGTCACAAAACATTTTTTTATGTAATTAGTTCTGTCAAAATTTGAGTAAAATAGATTATTTGGTCGTGTTGGGTGTGTGGGACAGTTTAAGGTTATTTGTTCTAATAAATAGGGCGACACAATTAAGTTATTTAATGTATAATAACACATTTGGCAGAATCATATACAACAGGTAAAAGCTTGGCACCCCTCACACTATCATATGTGCTTCACCTTGTGTTGGGTAGGCAAGTGGGTACCTACCCGCCTCCCGACTACAATTTCACCTATGTTTCCATCGGCGAAACTCATTTTATTAGCATTGCTCATATTATCATTCTGGCAACTGTAAAGCTCCGCGGAAGGCGAAAGTGACTGCCAGATGATGTTTATTATAATTTGAGGAATAAAAAATAAAATTATTGTTATTGCCTGGTTGGATAAAATACAAATGACGCAGAAATTTTTAACAAATTTCGAAGACGGCCATATGTCGTGTGTTTTACGATAATATTTTCAGAAATAGAGTTTCTCAAATTTACGACCCTTATTAATTTGATGAAGAGAAACGAGCAGAGTAAAATATGTCAAGTAATATAGTTTAATTGTTTTTTTTTATTGAGGCGAGATTTATATTCTCACATACCTACTCGTTTAACTAATATTTAGGTACCAATTTAATAAAAAATTTAAATTGATGTATATTTAATAACTATTTTAATTGCGTAACTTTTAAATAGAACCCTTTCTATTATAGATATAATACGTTGTTAACCCTTAAATATAAAATACTTGCCTTATTATAATAGACGTATTTATATATTTATTCACATAATTTTCCTACAAGAATTAAATAATTTAATCAAGGTGTATCGCGCTGAGTCCAAACGGACTGGAAAAGGAATTCAACAAAAGATCTGCCTAAAGAATAATATCCACATAAAAGATCCCTAATTAAGAAATTACCGACGCTATTAATTGATATTTTATTTTGATCTTAACTTATTAATATCTAAGTAGATTTCGACATTCTTCTTTTACAGCTTTCTGTCAGCTCCTCTAATCATTCCGCTATATTTGTTTTGTTCTAGACTGCATCCTTGGTCACGATCGAATCTTTAAGATCGCGACTGATTGAAGCTATTCTCCTATCATTCTCGATATTCATTGTTTTGTGAATATTGTGATCTTCCGCCCTTCTCATCTGAGTAGGCCTTTTATTATTAATTTTCAGGAATATGAGCTATTGTAAAAAAAACATGGATATTAATATTTTTAATTTTGTCCAATCTTATGGCTCTCAGCGCCTCGGTATTTTCATCTCATGCGTCACATACGTTTTTAAACTCGCCCAACACTTAAATCATTACTGGCGTAACAGCTGTTTAATTTCAGATTTCTATACTATATAACTATTTTTTATTCCTATGTATATGTAGGTACATATATCTACCTATATTTTCTTTAACGTATAGACAAGAATCTATGAAACACTATACATATCGCACATAGGTTTGAAATTACTCATAGGTACCTACTTATAGTGCTTCTTATTTTGCCCTATTTCAAAATTCATATGTACCTAGGTACCTGCTTATCTATCAGGTAGCGAGAATTTTTATATATAGAATTTATAACTAAATTTAATTTATTTTTTACATATCGTTTCGAAAACATAATAAATAACGTAAGTACCTACCTTCTTTGCCCTCCGTCGTAAGAAACAGTGCATCAGAGACTTTATTTAAGAAGAGACTAAAAACGCACCCTTTCAAAAAATTATTTGCATAGATAAAAATATCAATTTTTAATTTTAAAAACAGAGATAATGTAGGACTTTAAACAGTTTATGCATAAAGCGCCCTTGGGTTGAAAGTTTTTACGAAAATGGCGCTACACAAATTGTCCAATATTATTATTAGGTACAATCGAGGTTGAATCCCCTATTTCTGCGGGCGGGTACTAGATTTGCAGTTCCCCAGTCTGTTATTTTTAATGACAAATGTATTTTAAAAAGTTTCAAAATATTCTCCCACCTACATAAGCAAGTAGGTCAATTTTGAAGTCGACTTGTTCCCTAGAAATGTTTAATTCGGGCGTCCAAACAAATTGAAGCTCCAATTACAGTCATCGTCAAATTTAATTTGTTTGAATCTCGCGGTCATCTTCTGACAAAATTGAACTAAAATGTTCTTAGGATAAAACAAAAGGGACCATTTAAGTGTTTGCTCGCTTGCCCCCGCCGAGGACCTCCTTAACAAACTCCGAACTTGGGTTTTACTCGAGTTTTAAGGGTGTTTGTAATGAAACCTTTCAATTCGCCAACACCGACATTTTAGGTATTTATTGTAGTTGGCTACAGGCGGATAGTAGAGCGGACAGCCCTGAACGAGTTCACGTTTGGTTACACAAATCTGGAATTAGAAATGAATTTGTAAATAGGCAATCAGGTAGATAGGTAGATGCTTGGCGGAATTATTTAAATTGTCACCTCCGCGCGTCGCGTCATTTACCATGATTTATAAAGTATTTTAAAGAAGACACGATGTTTTACGCCCACCATTCAACTATTTACCTACTCGGTAGGTTCCTACTTACCTATTCAGATGAATAGATAAGTATTACATAAAATTACTTTACTTCTTTATCTTATCTATTCAGGTTAGATTACCTACCCATCTACTACCGATTCTAAAGCAATCCACCGAGTCAGTGGCGTAACCAATGCAACCAATGCAGTGTGTTGGGACAGATGCCCGAAAAGTCTCCGCCCTTCAATTCATTTGGCATTGTTATTGGCATATTTTTACTAGAATCGATGCCTTTCCCTGTGTACCACTGTTAGAAATGGAATTATCAAATTTAAAAAAATCATTTCTCACGTGCATCATGAAAACAAAAGTACCCCTCTAATATGTCGGGTTAGAGACCAGACTATTAATCAGCCTAAGAATTTTTTTTTTCACGATAGGGGGAATATTATTATATATGAGACAAGACCCTATTTTTTTCTTATTAATTTTATGGATAAAACACACAATACTAATATTCGTATATCTTATATATAATTCTTATTTAGGGAACCTTTTTTCCATTCTGCCACGTTACGCCACTGTACCAAGTGCTTGTGTACCGACTTGCATTTGTATAATTTTATGTATAAATCCACAAATATGTAAATGAATGAATGAATATATAATCTGTGCTATGGTATCTACCTATGTCGGTGAAGGATGTCATTATAACTTCTAAAAACCGTAAATGGTAATGGGTGGGTCATATTTCAAGACGCGGACAATCGGCAGATAAAACATATTCTTGAATGGTTGCCACGAGACAAAGTACGGCGCTCAAATAAATTCTCGGTCATCGGAGCAGTGGAAGTGACACGGCAAAATTTTAAGAATTTTATTTACCTATCCATGTTAACGTCTTTACATTCAATATCCAGTTATAAGTAGGTACCTACCTACCAACCTGAAGATAATATTATCTCTGGCACGTATGTAGGTACCTACCTATATATACTTAGTCATGTGAAACTATCCCATTTTAAGTAGGCACCCGAGATTCTTTCACATGACTAAGTAAGTATGAAACATTATACATGATTCACATGAACGATAAATTATTGGATGGTTCTAGAATAAAAAGTAGTTAACACCTACAGGGGATACAGGTGTTGGAAATTAATTTTATATTAATGGATATTTATTTTATGTTTCAATTGTAGTTAGACGTACCTGATCTGATGATGTTAAATATAATATTAAAATATGAACACCTTTTTAGACTCTCGTCTGCAGGCTCGATGATGGTCTTAAAATAGTAACATATGGGTATAAGAGTTGTAAACATACAAATCTCACAAAGGTTAACAATCAACCAGTCGCTCCTTACACATATTTAACGAGAGATAAATTTATTGTGCCGATCGATTTAGAGTAGGCCGGTTGCCTACCTATCTGCGCGGAGCACATCAGACGACAATATTAATTTGATTTGTCACGGTCCCATAAATAATCAGCCTGTACCATAAAGCAATCACGGACTGAAATTTATTACGAGCGATAAATTTGAAATTGGAACCGTCGCGCACGCTGGCGGCGCAGGGTTAATATGAAAGGGGCGACGCTTATTAATGCCGCGGTTATGAAAATGTAAATATGCCCCGCCCCGAATATGGAAAGGGGCGGGGGTTATGATTGGCGGGCGAGTGGAATGGACAATGTTTGATTTATGATTGGTCGAAGCCCCGCCCGCTGTCATAACTGCCGCGGGGGCGGGCGGAGGGCGGCGCGGGGGCGGCTGCGCGGGCCCGCTCAGTCGCGGCGCGGAGAGCGAAGCGGTCGGCCGTTGTACACTGCCTCACGCCGGCCCGACAGGACGTGTCGCGCGTCCTATTGTGTCGCACGCCGAGTGCCGCGAACGATCAAAACGCGCTATAAAAATACCTGCATGTCGAGCGGCGAGAACAGGTTCTGATTTAAAACAACAAAAAAAAAAAAAGTCTCATTTTTTTCATTTTACAAACAATCAAATTTTATCGTGCGTCCAAGTTATTTCTAAGATCCGAGCATTTCTTTTCGGAAAAGTTTCACCGCGTCCAATCCGCCGAATGCATTTTATGCGTAATTTTTTTTTTTTTTTGATAATTTTAGTGCTTCGAACGACGTTGACGTCTTCGCGTTTTAATTATTTTGAATCGTGTTTAAAATAATGCCAATCTAGTCACACCGGCAGGTAGCTACGGACTCTGTGTGTTGTATAATTACAATTGCGAATCATGCGGACAGTGGAATTTCAATGTTGAAGTGTGTTAAACATTCGATTGTTGTAGATTTGGAATTGTAGTTCAAAATGATACAATTCGGAACTATAAAGTATGGAATACAGTTTAGAGCCAGCAACAAAGATAAGACGAAACATCACAGGGGTGAGTCATCGCGAGATGTTGCTATTATTCTGTGATTGGACAGGGAAAACATTAGTACCTATCGACTGCATACATGACGGCACGCCGCTGTTTAAAATATTATATTTGTTCATATTTTCAGTTATATAAACGTGTGAAAGTTTTATTGACATCATGATGTAAAGATATAGGCTACACTTTATAGCCGATCATAATCGGATTAAAAACAGTTTGATTCAGTTCAATTTTTCTTACATATATATATATATATATATATATATATATGTAAGTGTAAATGTGTTAAGCGTATAATTTGGTATCAACATACACTTTTTTTCTTTTACCCGACAGCAAAAAGTTTACTGACCTCTTAATAAAAAGCAACTCGGTACAAAATCGTTAAATTGAATCAAGATATTTATGCTCTTAGTGAATTTTTGTTTTGATTTAATGTACAAATATCGACGTAAAAATACTGTGCTAATTGGGATAATCTCATATGTATATTTTTCTGGTTGGAACCCGAATCAGAGTAAAAAAAAATGTTTTTACTTCAAATTTGTATGTAGTTATCGGCAACTGTGCCAAAATAATATGTTGACATACTCGTGAATAAACGATTTTCAGAAAGAATTAAGAAACAAATTAAATAACCCCTGGCCGAGGATATATTAGTACATAGGTACCTGCGTAGTGTGTCTGAAGGATTGAAGGTGTTTTTTTCATTGAAAGTTCAATAAAAAACACTTTTTATGTGACCTATCAGCGAGCACTAAAATTCACATATCTACATAATAAGGATGTAAAAATTTTATAACCCCCCCCGAATAAAATAATCAGAATTACCCGTGTACAGTGTATTTTATTAATTAATTCCCTACTTGCCGATCCAACTTACCGAATAGGTTTGGATATATGTAAAAATTTAAAGATGAGTACTTAATAATTTATATATATTTACATATAATGGTACGTGTCTACTTATAGGTAGGTATCTATAAATATTTTCGTATCTGTTATTTTTTGTGTATTTATAGAGATTACAAATAATAATTATTTGATTCTTTAAGAAAGTTTCAATCAATGACATTATTAAAACTCTACAAAATCCATGATACGCCCCCCACAAATATTAAGATATAGATAATTTGATCGATGCCTGCAGACATGTTTTTTTTATATTAAGATTGTTGTTAAGAAATATTTACATACCTAAAATATTATTAAGATGGCCGCAATCAAAGGAATCTTTATTTTATACCTAAACAAAATATTGACCATAATGCGATTGCTATATTTTATGTTTCGATGAATGAGTAGGTAGGTGCTCACCGATCTATCTAGCGCTATAAATAAATTTCGTAATCATACCTAAATATGTTATATACTTATACAGATGTGATAATTTTCAATACAATTTTAATTAATCGGAATTAAAAACTTATAATTAATCATCTTTTCAAAACGAGTAAGTTTACAGACTACGTATTTTTTAATTAAAAATGCGTAGTAGGTTTTGACGACGAAATAAACATTTAAGATTTATTCGTTTAATAATAATATAGGCTCACTTGTACCTACATACCTATATTAATTTATCATTTTATGAAATGAATCTATGATAGACCTACCTACGTGACTCTAAATAAAAATCGATAATAATTTTTAATTACTTATCTTTATCTAAACCTGTTTATCACGGGAACGCAATGATTTATAATTCGCAATAAAACCTTCATATAAGGCGTCTAAAAAGATTATGACCGTGGCGGCCATTAGGAGGTATAGTGCAAATAAAAAGATGAATCGTTTTTATGTAGGTATATATGACTATAATTTTTACATAAATATTGATTTTTACCTACCTACAGAATTTTGCAAAAATTATATGTAATAGTGTAAAATACGTCCATATTCATTTAACAATTTACAATATTAAATATTCGTAGAATAATTTCGAAATAAAGATATTTTTTTAACTTATTATCTTATATTAAATACGCATAATTTTTGTCACTAGATATGTAAATTGTAGGTACATAGGTAGCTACCTAGTTGATGTAACTCTTGATATCGTCAATATAATCCGTACCTATATGACATTCCATTAATTTAAAACCTACGTAGGTACGTTAAGAAAATTATATTTTAATTTGGTGCGCACGTATTTTCTTGGAGTCTTCGTCCAAAATGACATTAAATAAAGTATATTATTTTTCGTACAGAAATAATACAATATTAATTACCTATTTATATGCAATTAGTTGTCTGACTAATATTAACATTCAGATATTCCTATATCATTTTTGTAAATATATTTCGACATAAATAGCTTATTTTTGTCTTAAAATGTATATATTTACTTATAGGTATAAGTCAACAGGTATGTGGTCGAAAACTACTAAGATAACAAGAGAATATTTATGAAAATTATTTTCTTTAATGATATTGAATGCAACGCATTATTTATTGCAATACCTACTTACATCAAAATATTCTATGTACATATTGCGACACAATGTGTCTGTATACTCATCCATTACTTAGTTCTTAATCAAGTGGAAAATATACCAATATATTACACACCTAACCAATTTTACAAGCTAATATTTCTTTAAAAAATTATATTCACATTTTTTAAAACATGATAAATTGTTTTTCCATTATTTAATTAAAAACTAATCATTTACTTACTCATAAGAGAGTAATGTAGGTATAGATATAGTGAGGTAGATATGTTAAATCTTAGATAAGTAACTACTTAATAACATATATCCATCTTCTTGAGTTAGGTAGGTACTCGGTTAGGACATTCAATACAACACAGGTACCTACAATGGCTGCAATCTAAATTTTAAATACATAGTTAATTTTTCTTTAAAAAATAGAGACCCGTATACGGTTTACTCGTCACATTAATATTTTTCACATTTCCTAACTAAGCTAAGTGCTTGTGCAATGAGAACAGGACTAGACTTGACAACACTCGAATCCTCGACCGCTACATCGCTATTGTAGACATGTATCTTATCACTAGACCAACAAGCACTTAATGGTACCACATGTAGAAAGATACAATACAATGTAATCATTACAACGAAATATTGCAACAAACATGACTGCAATGTAAATAATTTTAATAATTGCAATCATGTTGCTTTGTATTGTATTAATAAATAGGTACCTGCGTACCTACTGACGGAGTGCAGCCTATACATTGAAACAAATGAAATATTTAGGTATTTTATAATATTCATAGCGCAACTATTACCGTATAACTTACCTACGTCTTAAACTATCGTAATATTCGTTGAGCTGACTATTTCACTTTTTCCCAAAAATATTAATTTGTACACCTTATTCGAGCGTACACTGACTTTATTAAATGTTTATAGATTTTCATTCGTTTATGTAGGTATAATATTTTATTTTAGGTAAGTGTTTACTATAAGTAAAAGATGCTCCGGTTTCCTTAACTGGACCAAAGTTTGTAAAATACTAATAAGAGAGAATCATCCGAATAAATATTCCAAGAGTTTAATCCGAACAATAACAATATGGCAGTTACTTTGTAGTGCAACATGACAATTATGTTTATCCAATAAACCAATATTTTTACTACATACTAACGTATAGTTGTAACAGAAATAATACAGAATTGCAATTTTGGTTTACACAAAAAAAAATTTAATAACAATTTTATTCACAATAAACATACAAATTATGAAATTCAATAACCAATCAAATAAAATAATATATTGGTTTATTATTTATATTGAATTATTATATAATACGACACACGTGATATGTAAATTAATCAAATATAGCATTATTTATTCAATTATATATAGTTTGTGTCATTTATATTCTAAATATGCCTAATAGTGTTTATCTCCCCGTTTTCACTTATTTTTTATATATTTTAATGTACCTAGTACGTATCTACTGCAGTGTATCTTTATAAAATATATACACATTAAGTAAATATTAAAATTTTCGTTAAAAATGTGCTTTAAAACAATCATTTTTCGCACACAAATCGCTGAAATGAAATCGTGCGGAGGAGCTTTCGGTAGCCGTCGGCATTTTCGGACAAGTAGCAACTACCGCCATCTGTGTTCGAGTAGCGAAGTAAGCTTACGGAATGTTCTATTTGTGAAAGCTCGAAATACTTTCTCAGTATACACTTGAATAGAAAATACTTTGTCTTTTCTATTACACTCAAATTATTAATAATGATTATTATAATTATTATCAAATAATTTTTATAACTAAATTTCTGTGATTATTTTTCTCACTACATATTTATTAATTCTATTTTGAAATAACGATTGTTACGTTTCATATTAATGTTCTTACCAAAAATATGAATAGATATATGAAAAATGTTTATATACATATGTTTACCTACACAATGAAATTAATTTAAAGCGATAAGGATTGATTGTGCATTTTTGATAATCAAATAATTATTTAAAAATAAACTAATAAATCATTTATTTGAGTCAGATAATTTAGTATTGCACAAATGTTGCAGTATCTTTACTTTAAAAAAATATTTATTTTTATTTTTAGAATATTTTTTATTCTAAAATGATACTAATCTTAAAAACGAATTAAAGACATAATCAAATACAGAGTTAATTTTTTGTGCTCAATTCTACTCTACATTATTTATTATTGAAATCAGAAGCTTAGATAATTTCTGAATCACTGATAAATATTTTGTAAATAAAGTGAAAATATGTCCTAAATCTTTAGCATTGTAACTAAAGAGATAGTAGGTATATAATTATTAATAATTAAATAATGAATAATAATGAATAATTAAAGCCTTTTTTTTTTAATTAGGTACGTTGTGGCACACTATGTATATTTGCATTATACCAAATCGACCTACTTGGTTAGCAATCGTAAAAAAATATACCGATTAGTTCAGCAATTATTCAAGTGGTTAATGGGTAGGTTCTGCTGTGATTATAAATATTTTATAATGTAATGTTACAATATAAATATATATTGTAACAAATATTGTAACAAATATATTAATACTATACTGTACCTACCTATCTAAAAATTAGACACAATACCTATCTAAACAAGTATTCCTTCATGAATGAAAATTAAGCATCGATTATGCGCAAAAATATTTAATAGGCATCTTATAAAGTTAATTAACATCAAACAATTTTGTATAAAGAAAAAATGCTAATTGATATTATTTATAAGTGGGATTTCTTAAAAATTTAATATTATATATGTTTATTATACGTAATTATCTTATGGGAATAATCATTCAATTGAAATATTTTGTACTTACCAGTGGCGGTCAATGACTTTTTGTAGAAGGGATACTGTCGGTTTTCCAATATCCAAAATGTGTTTTTTTTTCCACAAATGGTCGAGACACAAAACTTTTACACATTAATGATTCAATTATACACTCACACAATTCACTATTTTTGTTTACAGCATTAGGACACATTGGTGAAGTATCCATGTTAGTTTCTGTATTCATTTTTTATTTAAATGACGAATTAAATAGATAATCGAAGGATATTCAATGTTTCAAAAATGCGTCACATTAACAAATTTCTCAAAACAATCCACTCGCTTCCTAATATATCCTTTTTTGTACGTTGGATGCTGTTAACGAATGCGTAAACAGTATTCGAAGACCTTGACAGGTGGAATTGAATGCGCATGCGCGGAAATCGAATACTTTCAAACTTTGTGGATACGGAACGAATGATAGAACCCACTGTTGATGATATCTGTGTGTTTACACGATTCATAGATATTTAAAAGTTGAGAATGTATATGTATTTCGCTCGCTCCGTGTGCGCTCCGTGTCATGGTGTATCTTATGACTGACCTCTAAAGGACAGGAGAAATTTATTTCCAATAGTCCTGTTTTTAGTTAGAAACAAAAAGGCCAAAAGTTTTTGACTCTAGAACACAAGGGATGCGAAGCATCCAAAGCATATATGAAACGACCGCGCTTGTTACTTATCTATATAGAACATTATTTTTTATGTTCAATGTGGGGTTAAGTACATACATTTCGTTAAATTTTCAAAATTATTTTGTTATAAATTGTGTTTCATTGTTGGTACATACTTAGAACCAGTGGCGTGCAATAAATGTCTGATGCAGTAGAGTAGCATCAAAATACTAGACCCCTGGGCTAACACATATACCGGGCTCTTTACTTAACATGCCTTAATTAACTTTTTTTTAAATGTAAAATATTCACTACAAAATTTTTAGGTATCATAATTTGATTTATAATATACAAGATATAAACATTTGTTACTATTATTACTGAATTAACTGTTCAAAAATTAATACTACCTACTTCTTGATGGTATCATGAAATTATTTTATATTTAAGATATACCTGTCATTCATTCGTAACTGAGATTTTTATCAAACTCTGTAATTGTTGCGGTTGTTGAACTTGCTCAGCGATTCTGGGCCCCATTTGTGCTTGGGAAGCTCCCGGGCAACTTGCAAGGTGGCTTCCCAGGCGGTAGCTACGCCACTGATCTTAGGTTATGCTTCTAATAACGGTAATTTTTCTGTAGAAATACGATGAGCTTTGTTGCCATTGGAGTTGTATTCATTTGAATTGAAGGCACTTACTTTGTGATAAAATCTGTAAAAATGTATTTGTGTGAATGTTATTTTCTGCTCTTGTAAAATATAAATAGATATTATTACTATTTAACATACTAGAAAAATTATTCAAGTAAAGATTTAAAAATATTATAATAAAATGTAATGTCATATATTGTATAACGTAATGTAACGAGTATGTACCTCCGCATTGAATGTAAATTTGCGCTGTGTAGTTGGAAATATTTTCAATTTAGCAAGCGAAAGGGTATATTTAAAATAGTGCGCAGTGCCAGAAAGGTTGCGTTTAATTGTGATAGATTTTTCGAAGAATTTTCAAAATACATTTTTATTTACTAAATTTATTTCTAAACTCTTCCGCTAGAGATCTAGAAATCTTTGAATCATTTAAGAGTGGACATAATATATGAAATAACTATGTAGTTTTGATTATTTCAAAGAAAACATAATTATGCGCAGCTTTTTTGATTGTGTAAGGTCCACCCCTCCGTTTAGAACCCATACACCTAGCCAAATAATTCAATTATTTTTAAAATGTATGTAAAGAGACAAATTAAAAGTCTTTAAAGATATCTATTCAAGTAGGTAAAAAGATAAATGCAAAATATTTTAAATTATCTGTTTTAATTATTTTGTTTGCTATTAAGAGATATCTATTTAATTTAATTTGAATAATTACTAAAAATGCAAGTTAGTAAGTAATTAATGCGTATTATACTTTTTATTTTTAAATACCTACTAATTTTTTATACCTATCACTTTCCGTGAATATTTTTGCATTTCCTTAAGCGTCTTTATTTTTTAACACAATACAATAATTACTAAATCTTCATGTTTTATTTTTATTTATAACTGCATCGGTAGATACTCACGCAAGAATAACGAAATATATTTTCAGTTACAAAACTGTTAACACATTTTATTGGTTAAAAATCTACTCAGACTCGAGTCACAGTAATCATTTAAGAATTCAGAGTTATTTTTGTAAAATAGCATTACGAGAAAATTGTGTAAATAAGTAGGATTTCCAATGGAAAAAATATTACTTTTTTTAAACTAATCCATGCGCTTGTGCTATGGAAATTGAACTAACATAATGGTCTCTTAGATAAGGTCTGTACCCCTGACCACTTGATCACTGGTTTCCCGTAGTTACCAATTTCGGCATTTTAAAATAAGGGTACCAACATATTACTAATATTTTAAACGTGTTTTTTGTTAAGATTGACTTACTTCTTTTACAAAACCAGATGAAAACGGCCCACACGTAGGTACTACTTCGATAATAAATATTTATATTTATAAATAGATTGGTATATACGTAACAGATTGTTATATTCAATTCAAATGTTAGGTTAGGTTAGCTATTCACTTTAGTATTAATTCTTCGTCTGTGCGTCTTTTCTTTTTGTTGATTTGGCCATTGTGTCCAAAGAATTTATTGTAGGCACCTAATACCTAGTGGTTAGTGGCATATAACGAGCGAGAAGCCACTATTTTTTTCCAATTAAGAGAGATCAAATTCTAAAGTCATTAGCTTAGTCTCCAACAATTAATATTATTAACACTTGCCACAAATGACACTGCATTTGAAGCTGCCAACACATCCAGAAAATCATAGATAATATAATAGACGGGAAGCGCAATATTTGTCTTTACATGTAATGTTTATTTTAACGCTTTTTTGTTTATTATACTTACGTATAGCACAATTTAGAGTGATGTACCCAAATACATATGATAAAAATCTAAAGTAGATGTTGTAAACAGGATACCTAAAATATATTTTTACTTTGTTAAAACGGTGTGAACTATTATTAGTTATCCATTTTCTATAATCACTCGTCGTCGACTACGTCCAGGGTGAGTTTTAGCTGCTTGCATAATCTGTCACCATTTTTCTTCTATGACAAATGACAATATGTTGCGATACCTTTGACCCACGCACTCTCCTGCGCTTGTATGTTACGATTTACTCAACACTTGAAATGACTCAGCACTTAAAAAATATGTTCCATATTATAATTCAATGTACTCGCTTCGGCAGTACATATACTAAAATATTATAATTCAAAATATATTCGTTAAACCTTTTAAAAACCCTCATCATATGAGTTTACTATAAATGCGACTACCCACCACAACCTATAAATACAAAATGAATATTATGTTCCAGGCCGATTTTGTTTGGCTGTAATTTTAGTTTGGCAGATATTTGTCAATTCGTATTTTGTAGTATTAGAGAATAGTTAATTACATTTTTTATAAAGCATTTAATGCTTCAATAACGTATTAAAGTCATTAATACATTGTATCTAAATAATAATGGCAATGCTGTAACCATTAACGGTGATCGCTATCGTCGCATGTTTGAAAACTTCTTGGTGGCCGAATTCGGTCGATTGGGCCAGCAACGTATGTTGTTTCAACAGGACGGTGTCATTTCACACACAGCCTGAGCTACACTTGAAACTTTGCGAGAAATTTTTCCCGATCACATAATATTAATAAGTCGATATCGACTGACCTCCTCGATCACCTGATTTGACAGTCTTCGGCTATTTTCTGTAGGAGTATTTGAAAGAAAAGATCTAAACCAATAAGTCAACAATATTACCGATGCTACAGCACAATATTCGAAATGAAATTGCTGAAATAACACTCGAAGTGTGCGAGAATGCTATGAAGAATATGGTTTAAAGAGTACGCATTTGTGCCGCAGGCAGAGGCGGCCACTTGGTCAATATTATATTTCATGCATAATTGCAATAAGCCAAATAATCGATAATTAAAAACCAAATTAAAAAATTATGTTTTATTTCATAGTTATTTAAAAACAACATCGGCCTAGAACATATTATTCATCCTGTATTCGATGTCGGTATCAAGGTTTGGACAGCATAAAAAAAACTTTAATATAATTTGACATTTTTTTTTATGATTTAATATGAGATAAAATGTCAAAATACGATAGGAATTCAAGAAAATTAAAAAGTAATTGGTAATAATTATTGCATACGTGCATTGACAGTGAATTATATTTTTAAATAATTAAATGTATTAATTAGAAAGATATACATGTAAAATCAATTTTATCGAAAAATATTGTTGTTGCGCCACCGGGATTTAAACCTGGTTCTCTTTCCAAACCGGGGAAGGTGCATTATCCAACAAATTTTCGAACCTATATGACTGCTATCGGTTTACTCAAAAGTATTTGAGATTCCGTAAAAACAAAGTAGAAGGCTCTTTCAAATAATGTAACGATTAATGTATTAATTTGAAAAGGTGTAACATATAGGTTCGAAAATATGTCGTCAAAAATAATGTCGCTGTAGCATAGTTGGATAATGCACTATCCCCCCGGTTTGGAAAGAGATCCAGGTTCGAGTCCCGGTGGCGCAACAACAATATTTTTCGATAAAATTGATTATATATATATATAATTTTTACATTTAATTAGTATTTAAAATATCACAGACATATGTACTGAATAATTACAATGTACATAAAAGTAAACAACATAATTACGTATAGGAACTTAAATATAATTATAAATAAATATATTTAGCACCAATATACACAAACATGATTTCAAGAAAGTGTCGTACAAAAGTTTTTTTGTAGCTCAGTATGGTAATGAATTGGAAAATATGTCTAACTCATTTACTGTCTTAATATCATTATACAATCTACACATACGTGAAAGCGGGTTAAAGAACGCAATATTGGTGTGGTAGTCATCTAGTCTGAATGTTTCATGCTTCCTTGATGATTTAGTACTTGCGTGAAGCTTAACTTTAGATATCAGCCTACTGTCTGACCAGACTATTAACGATCTTGTACAGAAATATCAGATCGACGAAATTGCGCCTCATCTTGAAACTTTGCAATCTATTGTTTATCAACGATTCACTGTATGTATGAAAGTGCTGATGAAAGTGCTCCAGTCGGTGTATTCTTCCAATTTTTAAATTATTCAGCCATACTGGTATTTATGTATTTCGCATTATATATTTGTCTGTTATTCGTGGAGTCGTAAATTCTACGGAATTTTTTTAAAATATGAATTAAATATATTAATTAGAAAGGTATACATATAAAATCTATTTTATCGAATAATATTGTTGTTGCTCCACCGGGATTCGACCCTGGATCTCTTTCCAAACCGGGTAAGATGCATTATCCAACTATGCTACAGCGACGATATTCTTTGCGACAAATTTTCGAACCTATATGTTACCTTTTTGGATATTAATACATTTATTTTGGATATTATTTGAAAGAGCCATCTATCTTATTTTTACGGAATCTCAAATACCTTTGAGTAATCTGATAGCAGACTGTCAGAATTATCAATTCATTTTTATTAAATTTTAGACACGTTGATACAACTTTATTATTAGGAGAACACAATTCCTCAATGACGTCATTGTGCTTCATACATTCTTTAATATTTTTGAGAACCTATTAGGTCAAAATATTATTTGTATATTTTTGTGAACAATGACATCATAAACTCATCAATAACATTATTAAAAAGAAATAACATAATAAATTTTAATAGTAAAATGATATCTATGCACTTGGGTATTGATAAGTGTTCTAAGAAACCAGAAAAAATGTCACTAAAAGTAGAATAAAGGATAAAATGAATCACTGAAGTAATTTTAATGTTTCTGGAAAACATATGAGGAATATATAATTCTTACTTGTGTTGTTGATTCAAATTAGTGTAAGTTCTTTCCTAACTGTTAAGAATAGATCTTATTGCAAATACCTATAAATACTGTCCATAAAATAATTATATAATTACTGTGATGTTTATAATAATATTATATTTATTCTAGCATTCTCCAAATCCAATCCGCCATATATTGAACGCTCATTTAAGGGTTTTAGAGTTAATCTATAAAAAATTCCATATCCAGAATAGTTTAATAAATAAATAGCACCTATGAATATGGTAAACAGTAGGTACTACCTACACCACTACAATTGGTTATAGTTATCAAATCAAACAAATACCTTCCATTACGTTATATTAAATAAATTTGTGAAATAATGTACAAATTTTAATTCTGAAATTTCTTTTACAGGAGAAAGCTCCGGATCTGGCTCAGAAGAAGAAAGTATCAGAACTAGCGGAGATCTCCCCGCATACATGCAGCAACAAGTGGGCCGCCAGGAGAGCGAAGAGCTCCCGGGAAGGGCGGAGTCCCGCGGGGGAAGTATACCCCCGGAGGGCGACCCAGAGGAGATCATGCCCTCCGACCCCGAAGACATGGTGGTGTCGGGTGACGAAGACATGGAGCCCGAGCCCGGGGACCTGGATGACGGTGACGAGGGTGACGGAGAAGGAGGCAAGAGACTGGAGCAAGTCCGGCGGCACCGGCAAGACGCCGAGAATAACAACAGCCTAGAGGACGGAGAGGGCGCCACAGCCGCCCCCATGGTGCCCTTCCCCTTTCCAGCCGCTAGCCACGTGACCCTTGAGGCCCTCCAGAATACCAAAGTGGCGGTAGCTCAGTTTGCCGCCACCACTATGGCAAACAATGCTGACAATGAAGCTGCACTTCAGGAATTAGCAGTTCTTCAGAGCACATTATTTACGCTTCAACACCAACAAGTGTTTCAATTGCAACTGATTCAACAACTGCAAAATCAGTTGTCGTTGACGAGGCCCAAGGATGACAGATCGGTGACTCCCCCGCCCAGCGAAGCCCGCACCCCGATCCTGGCCCCACGCGCTCCGCCACCCAGGTTACCGACGCCCTCGCCCCCGAAGGTGCCCACGCGAGAGCCGACACCCGTCCGAATAGACACGCCGGTGTCGTTCCCGGCGTCTCAAGCCGTCCCTCCTTCACACCCCCAGCCGCCGTCGCTGAAGCAGGAGCTACTTTCGATCCCGAAGCCCCCCACGCCGTCACCGCCCGTGATGTCCGCCCACCCGCCTTACAGTTCCATTTCCGCTTCTCTGGCGTCGACGATCATCACCAACAACGATCCAATACCTTCCTTGAACGAACCTAATACTCTCGAGATGCTGCAACGGCGGGCGCAGGAAGTGTTAGACAACGCTTCGCAAGGACTACTCGCGAATAATCTGGCGGACGAACTCGCTTTCCGGAAGTCCGGAAAGATGTCGCCCTACGACGGAAAATCTGGTGGCAGGAACGAACCGTTCTTCAAGCACAGATGCCGCTACTGCGGCAAGGTGTTCGGCAGCGATTCCGCGCTGCAGATCCACATCCGCTCCCACACAGGTGAACGCCCCTTTAAATGTAATGTGTGCGGCTCCCGCTTTACTACCAAGGGCAACCTCAAAGTGCACTTCCAGCGCCACACGGCCAAGTTCCCGCACGTTAAGATGAACCCTAACCCGATCCCGGAACACTTAGATAAATACCATCCTCCGTTACTGGCCCAGCTGTCTCCGGGCCCAATGCCCGGCATGCCCCCCCACCCGATGCCCTTCCAGCCGGGTGGGCCGCCCTTCCCGCCTGGCCTGCCACTGTATCGCCCGCCGCCCCGCGACATAATGCCGTCCCGCGACATAATGCCGTCTCGCGACATAATGCCGCCCCGACCGCCCTCCGACAAGCCGGCGCCCCTGCACCCGCTGTTCGCCCTTCGGGACGAGCAGGAGCTACCGGCGGACCTCAGCAAGCCGGCCCCGCCGAGTCCGCCAGATCTGCCCGGCGAGGACCGCTTCAAGTCGGAACCGCAAGACGAGGAACATCCGAGAGATCGAAGTTTTGACGAACACGATCGCGTCACTCCAAAAAGAGAACCGGACATCGATCGCGAGTCACCCGAAGCTGACCGTGAACCGGATAGATATCCGTCCCCCTCGCCCTACGACGAGTGCAGTATGGACTCCAAATACAGCAGTGAGGACATGCAAGGGCGCGACAGTCCTGACGAGAAGCGCGACCCTGACCAGCCGGAGAACCTTTCAAGTAAGACATCGTCAATAGCGGGTTCCCTTTCGATACCCATGGGACGACGTTTGCCCTCAACTTTCCCGTTCCTCTATAATGCTTCCCCTCCCAGTAGCGCTTCCTCCGGGAGCATATCCATGTTTCACGCCTCAGGCCTGCCCGGCTTGATGATGGACGCCGACCCGACCAAGGATCCCATCGTCTACAATTCTCTCCTTCCCCGCCCGGGAAGTAATGATAATTCTTGGGAAAGCTTAATCGAAGTAACAAAAACATCTGAGACCAGTAAACTGCAACAACTGGTCGATAATATTGAAAATAAAATGACAGATCCGAATCAGTGCGTGATTTGTCAAAGAGTTTTGTCTTGCAAAAGCGCTTTACAGATGCATTATAGGACGCACACCGGAGAGAGACCGTTCAGATGCCGGATCTGCGGCAGAGCCTTTACTACGAAAGGTAATTTGAAAACTCACATGGGCGTGCACAGAATGAAGCCGCCCATGAGGGTGCTGCACCAGTGCCCGGTGTGCCACAAGAAGTTTAGCAATGCGCTCGTACTGCAGCAACACATCAGGCTTCACACGGGAGAACCGACGGATCTCACGCCCGAACAGATACAGGCGGCAGAAATCAAAGAGTTGCCGGGGATGGGAGGCTTTCCCGGACCGGGACATTTTTTTCCTCAGGGCTTTCACATGTCCGGTCGGCCGCCCTCGGGATTTTCCGACCTCCGAGATGCGAGCCAAGAATTTAAAGATGAGTACCTCAGTGATGACGGAACGATGGACCGAGATTTTTTTGACGACGATTCGAGTCAAAGGGGATCAGCAGAGCCCCGGGAGCCGGACACTCCCTCATTCTCCGCATCACTGGCGGCGCTCGAAGACCAAGTAAAGACAATAACGACGATGGCCTCTCACCCGTCCGCGTCCGACCTGAGTTCTCCGGCAGAAAGCCTCCACCGCAGCCGACCGAGGACGTCCACCCCCGTCCCGCTCCCCGCGGAGGGAGAGCGGTCACCGGCCCCCTCGCTGCGCCTGACGACCCCTTCCCCGCCAGCGCGAGGGCCCGTGGACTTGACCCCGCGGCCGCCGTTCGCCAATCTGTCGCTGTTCTCTCCGCCGTCGGATTCCGGAGCGGGCGGGGGCGGGGGTGCGCTGTCGTCCCTGGCGAGCTCCCTGCTGGGCGGCTCTCCGTTCAGCGCGCTCGGCCTGGCTCTGGGCCCCGCAGGTAGGCGGACGACGGAGCCTGCCCGACCCGACCGACCTCTCCGGGTCTGCGGGGTCCCAGCAGCTCCGGCCTCAGGACCCGACGGGGTCGGTTGTGCGACACTTCTCTCCGGGCAGGCCGCGAGCTTCCTCACCACTTCCCGCATCCCTTCTCTCACGATACACCCTTCGGAATTAGATTTTATCATTGTGCTTTTCATAATATATTGCCCATTCACACATCATTTTAAATATGATTGATTACATTCATTTAAACTGATTTTTTTTTCATTGTTTTCGTTGTAAAAATTACCGCCATTGATTTCAAAACATATGTATTTAAAATAAAAAACGATGACGTCAATTTAAATTTTAAACCGTCCAAAAATTTACCGATCCTAAAAATCATATAAAATTGTATTTACTCTGTGCAAATAAAACATGCCGCACCTGAAAATAGTAAGTCAAGAACAAAAATAAAAACCAATTGCCATGGCAGAACGAATTGTTTTAACAATTTGATACGTATCTTGATATTTTTAAAAGGCCGAGAAAAATTTAATAGGTATTTCTGATTTAAACCATTAATGTAAATAGTTGATATAGATAGGTATCTTCTACCGGAATTAAAAAATATTGAATTCAGCATTAACAAAAACCGATTAAAAAGATTACACGCTGAAAGTTTGCTACAAAAAGTGTAATATAGTATATATATATATACCTACCGGTAATATTTCAAATAGAATGGATAATCAAAATCCAGTAGGACCGCCGACCAATCAGGCGAATATTCTAAATTTAATCGATATGTTTTGGTTTGCGTTTCCTGAGTAATTTTTACAACGAAAAAATATCAATTTATATAACTTTACTTCTTTCACAAGACGCTATTAGGACGGTGTTGGGTTGCCACATCTGGAGCGATATTGCAATATTAATTATTACAAAAACTACCTATTTCATATGCGATTCAAAATGTGTCTGACGCCATCCAATAGCGACTTGAATATCTCTTTTTTATTTATTACAATGATAAATCTAGTTGCGCTGTAGCACTAAAATATACAATTTTTTAATTAAATTTAACTTAAAATCTCACATTAATTTGCCTTATCTTAAAACCTTTCTTTAATTTAACTTAAAACTTTTACATCAGAAAATATTTTGTTTCGAATCATAATTAAATTTTATCAGTTTTTGATTTTCTGATTTATAATATATGTTTGTATCGTGTACAGCAGAGATATGATGCTTAAAATTAGATAAGTTAGGCATTAAATAATATGTTTCTCGTTGTGGTTTTCTTTCGATTGTAACAGATTATTTTTATTGTCATCAGTGCGAGGGAATACTACTTGCAACATTTGCTACAAGACCTTCGCCTGCCACTCCGCCCTAGAGATCCACTACCGGAGCCACACCAAGGAACGACCCTTCAAGTGCACCGTCTGCGACCGCGGCTTCTCCACCAAGGTAAACTCCTACCCTTCTATGAATAATATCCAGTGGAATCGATGAAGATCGTACGTCAGTCAGGCAATTTTATATAAGAAAGGCGAATATGATTGTGATATCGTCGGTTGATCGAGCTTATGCTGCTTGTACCTTACCTCCCTTCCCTTGCAATGAATAAGTTTTCTTGTTCGCCCTGCCCCGCCTCGTTGTTTTGATCTCTTCAACATCGTCTGAATTTTATTTTAACTTCAGAACGTGTTATTTGTGTCTGCCTAGTAAAAAGATACTAAATACCCGTAACAACGTTATTTTATACTGCATCCCCGCCCGCGAATCTTCTATAAAACGTTATCCAATTTTAACATTTTATGTCACATTTTAATTCAAAAAAACATATCGTTTCTATCGTTATTAACATTGAGAGATTCCTTTAAATTTAGGTAGGTAAGATTATTCCATAAAAATTAGGGCGTTCTCCAAATTCTCTTATATAGTTCTTTTGGTTTTGCAATATTTCTCGTTATTATTATCGTTGCTGAAGGTGACTTCGGTGATCTCTTGCGTGGATCCTATAAATTAAAATATTTGCTTCCATTTGAATCTTCGGCAAGTCTAAAGAGATGAAGATATGTTCTCCTTCACTCGGTCCAGCGCTTTGGGATGTTTCAATATGAATAATGAAGATACAAATTATACAAAATTATTTACAATCCACCAATTATTTAGTAATAAATAAAGGTAGATAAACCAATCCGATTTAAATGGAGATAAATTTTAGAAAAATTTAATCAATTATATTTTAGCAACTGACCTACAATTTACTGTTAATTAAGTCTGCTTCACTCCAGCACTGTTTTCCTTGGCCGCACTCTTCTCGCTCATTAAATCTTAAGTACCTAAATTCAATACTCGGATGGACAATAAAAAATTAATTTAAAATATCAGTTGCCACCCCTGCCTCGTTGAATTCGATGATCGAAAGCTTGCGGCGGGCATAATCGGGAATCGGCGCTGTTAATTATTGTGTTAAACTAAAAATAAGCTTTGTTCTTGTGTTGTTTTGTGCGACTGGCTCCCGTCCAGTAATTTCGTCCTATTGTGCCGGACACGAATAGTGGCACTTTATTCCGGGCCGTCTGACTAATATGTCTGCACAAATCTCATTATGTATTCTTGTGACAAGGTTGTCAAAATGTTCTCCACTCGGTTGTCGAACTTTAAAATGTCCAATATATCATTTTTAATTCTCTACATGCAGTTAAAGGTCTAATCAATTAACGTTTTCTGATTACGGGACACGGCCAATTTCGAAGTAAACTGTTTGATTTTAGACTCGCGGATGCCCCGCGGTGTGTATGAGCGAGTGAATCAAACTCCGGAACACATCTTGCGGCATCGCGTAATAATGAGGGATGCTCGTGATCGCGTCATTGGAGGCTTAACTGGGCTTAATGGTCGGCCGCCTGAAAACGCGGACCTAATGCGAGGGATCTCAAGCTGTATAGGGATTTCATCAAAACGTGGACTGGGAGATGGGGCAGATGATGACAAGATCGTGTCAGCGAGAACGCGGACACTTCACTTTCAAATTCTTAAAACAAAATCGCGCGTAACTCCATTGACATGTACTGTGTATGGCGTGACTCATACATCATTGTGTTTCGTCCAAGTTCCTTCATGGGATTGGGGTTCAGTACTTGATACTTAATGGCTGCCTTGTACCCACTGGTTTCTTTACTTCCGTACATATTTGTTTGTAATGTTGTTATATACCTGTATTTTAAAAATAAATAAAGATATCACTTAAAAAGGCGCAGGAAGGTTTACATTAAAATCTCTGCTTCTAAAACTTCTACAATAGTTCCGGGAAAGGATGGGTTCCTCCTTCTAGCGCCCCTAAAAAAAAAAAACGTTTTCTGAAATATTTTTTAAATTTAAGAAGTTCAAATTATGAAATATCGGATAACATTTCTTGTACACGCTTCAATTTTTTTTTCTGTTCAGATTCTTACTCTAGAAAATACTTATAATTAAATGATAAGTTATATCCGTAGAGAGTTTCAACAGGTCATTAAAATTACAAACCAGTTTGTTTCTTCCAGAATGTTTCTTCAACAGGGCATTTAGGACAGAAAATTTGTAAACTTTCCAAATCAATTTGGTATCAAAAATCTCAATCTGACATAACTAATACCGCAGACAAAAAAATTAGGGCTCTAAAGAAAGGGGAAACTGGTACCTAAAAATGTTAAATCCGCAACTTGATATAATATAAAGCGAATATATGTAAAAGATATGTACTCACTTATACTTTTTCATATTTTTGTATTATTTATTGAAATCTATATAATAATACCATATTGTAAATGTAAATAATTTACATTTCATTATACAGAATCTGGTATTATTGTTAATAATTAATATTATAATAATTTCCTATTTTCGTCCCCCGTATCGCATATTAACGTGAACCAAACATATATCGACAACTATCTGTTTTGTATTCTATCATGTCGATTATCGTGTCAAACAAATTAAATTATTTTGATATTGTTTTTTTAATAAATTACGGTTATATCTATGTATTTATACCAAAATTATCCACGTATTAATTACAAGTAAATCTATTGTATTAGGAAAATTAATGTATAAATCTTGGGGGGTCATTAATTTCGTATGTCGGTGCGTGTTGAAGCGACAGATTCAGGTGTGGCATTGTTCTCGTACGTGAGGTATCACAATTGCATACAATGCAATTGACTGCGCGAGTAACACTGTTAATTGCTTGAGCCATATGCCCTTTTGGTTTCGAATCGACAATACACAGTCAAAATAGATTTCGGAATCAAGTCAAAGGTCCGACAGACAAAAAAAAATATTACGTACGTAAGATATACATAATGTACAATAGATGAACAATATCGATAATTTTTATATGTAGGTGAACGAACTGTTCGTATTCCTTTTAAGCTCTCGTCACATCTGATTGGGATTGTAAAGTGTCCGAAATTTTTTTGTGAAATTTAACTTCCCTGTGCATAATTAATTGTAATAAAGTGATTTGATCCAAAAGAATGCATCCGATAGTTGCGTTTCGCTTGATATCATTTCGTTTTTCGTTGATTTTATTACTGTAAGAAGAATAAATATTTTCTACGTAAGAATTATTTAGAATAGCTTTTAATAGCAAATTTTTTATCTATGATACAAAATGCATATACCTACCTACCTTGCTTATTACTGATTGCTTCGCTTGATAACTCTGATACTTTAACCATATGCATTTGCAAAACGGTCATTCTAAAAATTTGTTATTATTTCCTCGTTTCAGAGCAGTGGCGGCCGCTGCTTGTGCCAGGGGCGGAGTGTTGCCCCAGGTGCCCCCAGGCGCCCCCCCAAGCCGCAGTTCGCCACTGCTTTGAACCATTGGAGCCCCTTCTCATTCCCGGTAAGGGTCAATCCTTACCGACCGCCATCATTACTTACCTCAGGCTTAGCGCGCCCCGTCCGCAGTACTGACCGCCCTTGTGTTGCAGGGAAACATGAAGCAGCACATGCTGACCCACAAGATCCGCGAGGCCGGCGGGCCCGAGCAGGAGGAGCCCCCGGAGCCCCCGCCCAAGCGCGCGCCCCCGGACCCGGACCTGCCGCTGCCCAAGAGACCGTCCAGTGAGCAACCTTTCCTTTGTACTTCATTATCTGATCATGGCATTGAGCGCTCATTAACCCATCATCCGGCTAAACGCTTTCTCGATGTGTCCTCGGCTAATAACACTGGCTGCTGACTAAACCGCCTGTGTGTGCATTGCAGACGGGCCCCCCCCGGGAGTGGCCCCGCCACCCCCGCCCCCGCAGCCGCAGATGCACCCGGCCGGGCCTCCGCCCCTCTCCAATAAGCACCTGTGCGGGGTGTGCCGTAAGAACTTCTCGTCCAGCTCGGCGCTGCAGATCCATATGAGAACCCACACCGGAGACAAGCCCTTCCGCTGCTCCGTGTGTCAGAAGGCTTTCACCACCAAAGGGAACCTCAAGGTGAGTCGACCTCGACCACTCCCTGGTAGTAGCCAGGCAGCCTTCACTAGCCAATAGCCACTAACTGCGAGCTATTTACTAATGCTTCGCCATTTCGCTTACTTACATTCTTGAGATTCCATCAAATTGTATTTTTGCGGCTGGATTCATCTCCGGTAGAGGTCGCTCGACACTAGAACTGATACTAATGACGTTTCAGGTTCATATGGGTACCCACATGTGGTCGAACGGGGCGTCGCGCCGTGGCCGCCGCATGTCTCTAGAGCTGCCCCCGCGCCCCCTGCCGCTCAGCCCCCAGGACTCGGACTTCCTGCAGCGCCGCCCAGACCTCTTCTACCCCTACCTACCGGCTCCATTCCTTAATGGCATGCAACAGAAGGTGAGTTCTGATTGCGTCTCAAATGTAACGTAACCCAACCTAACGCACCGACTAAAACAAAACCGAACTTGAAGATAGAATTCTTATATTAAAAGAAATAATAATAACACAACTGAACAGCAATAACAATAGGACCTTACAATAAATCCTATTTTAGTATAGGTACTTATAATGTAAAAAGTTAAAATTGGATAAACAAAATGAATGTGATTTTATTCCCGACAGCCTGGGTACTGACTATTAAGATACGCAAGAATCTATTTACTTTTTATTTATTTATCTACTTCACAAAAATGTCATAACCCCCTGTAATATGACACCGACGGTCGTGTACGTTTTAATATTACACTAATTACATTAAAAATATTCATAATCATTTAAATATGTAGTGAAAGTAAAAAAGATTAAAACAGATGCAGGATAACAGATACAGTATTATTTAACTATTGAAATAGTATTCTCTCTAGTAGTAGAAGTGTAGTTCGATTTTTTTAAATGATGAGCACATTTTCATCAGTATTTTGAGTATTTTTCAAACCAAGCTAAAAATAAGAATAACTTGATGACCTCTTAGCTCGAGACTCGAAACCCCCACCACTCGGTCACTAGGCGAATTTACGCTGGTGCTTTAGTAAAATAATTATTTTTGCGCTTTAATTCTTAAACATCAGTTAGGTAATGTTAGATTACCTATATTAAAATAAATTATGTAGAAAACATAATATAAAATCTGCTATTAATATGTATTCTGATCATTTAGTATTTAACTAAGCATTTAGATTGTTAGATATGATTTATTCTTTAAGCGAGAACATGTTTTTATAAATGTACTAACATTACCTCTTTATTTTATTCCAGCTGAATGAAATCTCCGTGATTCAACAGAATGCCGGTCAAAACGGTCTGGGTTCTCCGGGAGCCAAGTTCCCTGGTTTACTGGGATTCAGTCCTTTCGGTCCACCTCCGCCTCCCCTCTCCGGACCCACCTCTCCCCTGAGTGACAAGCCCCCCTCATCGCTCAGCTCCCCGCCCCCCGAGCGGGAAGAGGACGACAGGCGGAGGGAGGTAGAGGACAGGAGGAGAGAGCTGGAGGATCGGAGGAACCAAGTATGGGAGCTGCACTACGAGAGGGCCGGAGCCCCCGAGGCAGGGGAGCCTCCCGGCCCCTTACCGCTCTTGGGACCTCCCTCCAGAGGAGAGGGCTTGGCCGCGTGACTGCCTGCACATCTTGCACCATTCCCCACATATCGTAAGTTTGGTGAAGTGACATTTCGAAGTGACTAGTTAGTTCGTACTTTGGTGATATTCCATATTGGGTAGATTACTGACAATGTCTGTCAAAATGATGACAAGTTATATTACAATTTAATTTTTATAAAACTTTGTCGAGAGAAAACTATGGCGAATGAATTGAACTTAATGTCCTGAGAATGCATTACTTTCTAGAACATTAACATTACTCATACCAAAAACAGATCTGGAATGATTGTAATATTAGCACCTTGTTTAAAAAATACATCTTTGCGAATTAAAGCTCGTTGTAACTGACCATCGGTGTTGTAAAAATATTATTCAATCGCTTATTTTGGCATTTACTAAGACTATGGTGAACTATAAAAAATAGAAGAACTCTTGTAAAACGCTATTCAAACATTATCAATAAGTGAATCAACTTGTATAAAAAAGTAAATTTAAAATATTGATTAATTGACTTAGTGAAAATAACATCTTCAACAGTTTAATCCATCTACTGACATTTTGCAAGCGTGCAGACTGGCTATTGCGGACGTGGATGTAATGTTCCTATTTTAAAACTAGTCTGTAAAATACATACTTTATAAAAAGTGCTATATGGATTTGCCGCAGGGGGCTATAAATAAACATTAAAATAAATTATTGATTAAAGTACATTTGCGGTCTGTATCCGAAGCAAATTGTCTTTACAAGTAATCATAGTACTTGGCTAAAAATCCAAACTGATGAAGTTCTTAATCATCATTAATAACTTTAAAATTTAATTAACATTATAATATAAAATATCAAAAATAGATTTACCTAGCATGACCATAGTATATTAGTTATAAAAATCAGTTTTATAAATTTTAGAAGGTTCTTGAAATTTCTTGCAACACGTAGGTTTGTACCTCAGTGTAACATGTCACATGAACCCAATATATAGTGACACATCATCGGATGGTATGTTAATAGAATCCTCACAAATAGTCACTGGTGATGAAAAGTTGTAGTTGGTTATCTTCATCACTAGTATTCTTTACACTGTTTGCTAAGTAAAATAGCATTTCACTATTTACTGTCATCGTGACTGTTCTTGTGGATTCTCTCTTCGATAGTTCATCTAATGTCTGATGAGCATTTTGTTGTGCTTCTGGCACACGGTCTATAGTATGTAAGTTAGAATAAGTGCTATCGGGCCCGAGGCAATGATCTGTGAACCTGTGATACACAACTTAGCCGATCGAGGGCTGCTCCCTAATTATTTATTCAGTTATAATAAAACAAAGTTCTCATATCATGTATCATCTAGGTCAATCTTGATACAATCACTCTCGTTAAAAAATAACCTTTCAAAATAGGTAAGTATTTAAATGCATTTAGAAACAAAATTCAGCCATGTCTCTTGATCCTTTTGGTGTGCTTAAATTCAATAAAAATATTTAATGAAAGCATTTAATATTAAATACACCTGCGATTGAAGAAACGGCTCGCTCTCGTCCAGCGAAGAGTATATTTTTATAAATTGCATGTGCTTTCTCACTCAAGTTCTGTATCACAATTGTAATTATTGCAATATAGTTTTGTAAAAAGTTTATGATTCTAACAATTAAAAGCAGTATTATTTTTTAAATACACACAAATTTCAAGTACACGCAACCGAAAGGGTTGAGGATCTTTAACTTTTTATATTTTGAAAAGAATCTATAAATAATTTAATAAACATTTCTAAATCTGTTTTCGACTAGAAAGTCGTACTGTGAAAATGCTTATAAAAATCAAATACCAAACAGATTTTTGGTTTAGATAAGATGAGTATTAGACACGGAGATTGAAAGAAGTGATTAAGTTGTTATATTTATGTTCCTGCAGTGAGAAAAATGCAAGCAAATAAATTTACTACACGTACTATTTCTTTTCTGAATCATTTTCACAGACTACAACCGTGTATTAAGTATGTATGTATATATTTGAAATGTGTTCAGTATTTTTGTCTACGAAGCGCAAAGGGATTAAATCTTTCCTTCACATTACTGTAAATTTATTGGTATCTAAAATAAACAAGTATATGTGTGTACATATACGTACACGTATATATTACATGTTATATTATACATTCTCAATATGCATTATACATTTTAATGAGAAACCAGTGAAAATAATATCAAATATCACATTCTTAATATTTAATTAAACACTATAATATCCTAAGTAATTATAAATCTCTATCATCTAAAAGTGACTGTAATAGATATCAGGTGTAAATTATATGTTTTCAAAGTGTTAATATGAATTATTTACATGTTGATAGAATCAAAATAACTGTGAATTTAGATTTGATACCTTATTCTTAAGTTTGAGATTATACTTTAATATGATCTGTGTTTCCGGCCAAGACGCGTCATTCTTACAAGTTGAATTAAATTTGTTTTCTTTTTATATAAAAAATTATTATTGTTACCTTTAAAGCGAGACTTTTATTAATTTGCATCAACACTCTGTGTATGTGTGGCATTATATTATTATTATTATTATTATCATCATATTTGTACATAAGTATTATTAGATATGTAATATTATAGAAATATTTTAACTATTGTATTGTATTATCAGTGACTGCCTAAATGATATTGTAACCAGAATGAAAATATCAACAAAAAGGATGATGAATAAATAAATGTGTGCTTAATTTAAAACATTATTTCATTTTACCTAACTTCCATTTATTTATTTATTTTATTAGTAACTATATAATACTATGTTAACATCTGTTTGGACTGTGCCCGTCTCACTAGAGAAATTATGTGTCGAGACGGGCATTAGGAGTACAGTCGGTCCTCACTTAACGACCGGGTTCGTTCCGCCGATCTGGTCAGTCGTAAATTCGAATTGATCGGTAAACAAACTCCTTAATATTTTATTTTAGTGAAAGATATTAAGTTTTATGATTTATGCACTGCTCCTGATCGATTGACACAACTGTAAACAAAGAGAGTGGGTGGGGTGCTCAATGCGGTTCGGCGGTCACTTACTCGGCGCTAGAGGTAGACAATGCAACTCATCTAACAACATTAAGTGTCTCTTCCCTGCTGACGACGATGGGTCATAGTGTGTCGTTTGACAGTTTTCATACAGAGGGTATAGTGTCGGTAGGCGTACGATGATGATGAAAAGTGACTACTTATTTGGTGAATTTGTGCAAGCTCCACCAATCTACCAACTCCAACTAGACTCGATGACTCTCTAAGTAATTCTGCAATAGAAAAGGCTCTCAATTTCTCTGTCCGCTCCATCGCTATTACTTTTATTCTGCTAAAACAATTAGTCAATGATAAGCTGCACATATAGTCCTTTAGAATTGTGTTTGCATCTTATACAATATCGATCAGAGATAAGCCTTTCGGCTCAACTTTTTGAAGTGACTAAATAATGATAAATAGACAAATCATCTTGGATACTGAAAAAGTTTGATGCACCTTAGCATCTGGTGAAAGATTCTGAACTAAAATTGATACATTTTATAAATTATAAAACTTCTGTCAAAAATTCATTCACATTTGTTATCATGTACATAATTCATCTGACTACCATTCCATCAAAAAATGGATACCTGAAAAATATACTATGTGACTTATTTATCACATTCATCTTTTCTTATTCATTACCAATAGAAAGCACTGTTGTTAGACCCTGCTGATGACTAATTTTTATCACTTCAATCGTTTATATATATTGTTTATATATTATATATTGTTTTCAAAAGTCATAAAAATAATAAAGAGAGTAAGTAATCTATGTTATGTAGGTACATGTCCCTCATGTCAACAAATAAATAAAACCTAAAAGTTATTACAGGCAAGATTAGACTTCTTAAATTTCAAATCTGTCAAGCACTGATCATGACTTAAACAAACCACATTACTTACTAATATGCTCACTGTACTCAATTGTAATCAAATGTTTATTTTAACTTATTTAACCTATCCAACCATTATTTTCAATATCAGAAAGTTCAATCAGATATAAGTATATATATTTTTTTATCATTCATCAATTCACACTTACTTATAAAATTAATTTGATAATATTTTGTCTACCTTAATACTAACAAAGAAAATGGCCTCCACATCACATCTCTAAGCTTTTTTATGATTTCATATTCACGGCTGCCGTGTGTGTACATAAGCAGGCTTATATTTTTTAATGGAACAATACAATAACTCTGATGAAGTGACGTAGGCCGATGGATTGTGATCATATCATATGCCCTTCATACAAAAATTAAAAGAAAGATAACCTCTTGAAAGCTTTTAAAATAATACATAATAATTTTGGTTTCCATGGTGTGTAATATTTTGGTTTCAATCGTGAAGTAAATGTGGAATGAATGAATGAAGTAATGTGGAATGTCAATAGTGATGAAATAAACATAAATTATGAAATCTAAAATGAAAATAGTGGTTGCTGATCTTGCTACTGACATTGGGCAAGAAATTCGAAGACGCATACAACTAGCTAAAATTGCTATGAACCAACTTACGAGAATATGGAAAAACAGTGAACATCATGCAAACAACTAAAATAATGTTGGTTCACACTCTTGTCTTTACAATTTTCATATACATATGCAGTGGGAACTTGGACAGTCAGGAGGACAAAGCAGAGGTCTTCTAAATGTATTGTTGGAGAAGGATGTTACGTATCCTGTGTACTCACAAGTGCCTCAAGCCTGCAACAAATCCAACCATAGCAAACCTTATCTACAGCAGTGAACAAAAGATTTTCCCAATTCTACAGCCACATTGTGCATCAAAATGACAGCCAAGAAAAGGCACACTTTGAGCCAAAGAAGACCTGGAAAAGTGCCTCAGTGGTGGATAGATGTGTTCATGCCAATGTGAAAAATTGACACAAGTTAAAATTATTTGACATCTAGGAGTACTGATCGATGACCATCGTAAATGGAAAGAACATGTATTGAACCTAGCTAACTAAACACATAAGAAAACTAATTTACTTTTTTAACCTTTCCCTTACGGTGCTAAAATAAAAATGCTTGTTCTGGTGCATTAATCTCATTGTACGTAGATTTTTACCATTTTTAAGTTGGATAAATATGAAAATTTTACATTTATTACTTATATTAATCATTAACCCATTGATCTTATTCATAAATACGCATGGTATCTTTCATACGGGGCACTCTTTGGCAGCATTATAATTTACGACTTTACACTACAATAATGCAACAAATGTATGGTTTGTTTTTAAGAAATCGATAGCAAAGGTTGTCAAGTATCCTCACAAACATAAACAAATACAGAAATCAAAACCATAATTACAAAATTATCCATGAGAGAACACAACAGTGCCCTACACCATCGCTACACTAGCGCCATTTGCAGTGATATTCATACGTACTAGAGTGAAGTAGTGATCTGCACGGCCGCTGATTTCTGAAACTAATACACACTATTTACAAGTTTTTAAATATTGACATTAAATTTAACTCATTGCATTCTATACGCATAAATTGAGTTTGAGAGTTTGAATAACTGAGTGATACTGGATGATACGAGGACTTTAATTATTCCATGCTTGTTTATAAGATGGCTAATAATCCTCAACAAATATCGACAGATGTCGGTAGGATAAAGATTCTAAATAATTTTAGTACAATTTTCACCGTTTCTCAGCACGTATGTACGCCCTAGTGGTGGGAGAAACACGACGACTCATATTTTAGTCACCTGCACCGTAGGTATGTAAGGCGAGACTCATATATGAGTCTCGCTTTACATACCTATGTATGTAAGGCGAGACTCATATATGAACGCGGGGAATGGGTTAAAATAATAGTTGATATATAAATATATAAGTGAATATATATTTGGGGGTTAGGACAGTGGTTAAATGAAATAAATGTTGTTTGTGCGTTGAGGTTTATTATGACAGTATGATAAAAACAATGAAGACAGATAGAATTAAAGAATGAATGATGTGGAAAGTGCATGTGTGTTATGAAATGAAATGAAGCGAGTTGGCGGTCTTGCTCGGCGCGCGTGAGCCGGCAAGACCGCCGTTGTGAAACGATGAAACTGTAGAGACTGCTTAGCGGTGAATTATCGAACCAGGCTTGTAGCAGCAGCCGGCAGCGCTGTCGCTAGCGTCAAAGCCGACTGAGATGGGGGTGGATTTGAATTCCGATCGCTACATATACATATATATATATATATCAATTATTGTGTAAAAGTGTTATCATCATTGATCATCACGAATGCCAGCATAAGTACACATAAGACACATCTAACTCGGCTATCACACGTTCTGCCACTAAATAGACGATCGCACCTCCGCACTTACATATATACGTATTGACAAATTCACATCAGGTTCTTCAAGAAAACAATTTTTTATTGTTGTGTATGGTAAATATGTACTTATATCAAGTAATTATTTTATCCAATACATAAATATATTACGAAGGAATGCCTAAAATATGAGCTCTGCATTTAGTATATTTACAGTGATATTCACATATGTAATTATAGGCAATGTCAACTCAGTTTGCATTATCGTAGAGGAAAGATTAAAGGAATACAATGTATAATTGACTATAAATTCTTAAGGTCGGTGTACTTTGCACTCTGCGACTCCTTAATTTATTATGCGATTTTAATTTGGGGAAGAGCAGCAAAAACAATATTAGAGTCAGTTAAAAGACCACAAGAGACAATACTTAGGGTAATAAATGGTCGTCCCTTTAGATATCCATCAGATCTTATATTTAAATAGTACAATGTTCTAGACGTAAGACAAATTTATATGTTGAGACTCGTACAATATTTCCATTCTAACAATAACTCACCCCTATCATGGTCAAAACACAAGACAACAAATGAACATCTACACCAGTTCCGAGAGCAACAACAACATGCATCAACGTTTTTTCATGTTTTTAGCTCTGAAATTGTACAACACACTTAGCACTAACTGGAAATCATTCACTTCCAATAAGATATTACGCAAATATGAACTCAATATATGATTCAATTGGGTAAAGATCAGTCGGAAGCATCACTGTCCAACATTCAAATTTAATCACAATACAATACCTACACTAATAATTCACTTTAGTTTTACAACACATTCACTACATTTTTTTATTTTCTCTATTTATTTTTTTATATCTCTTGTCTAATCTTTTCTTTCTAATTTTAATTAAATAACAGTATAAAAAAAAAAAATGGCTACTTTAACACAGACGGTCTAGCAATGTAACCAGGACAATGCTATATGCGTACATATATGTACATTTACATGATTTACAAAAAAATGTATGTCAATAAAGGTTTAAATAAATCTAGCTGGAGAGCCTGAAGTCAGCTGTGAGGGCGACCCAAGACCGAAACTTGTGGAGGTGTATTACGAGTCGAGTCTCATCTGATTGAGACCACTATATGCCAATACTGACATGAAGAAGGAATGAAGAAAAAAATGAATAAATTCACTAATATATAAATTTGTGCGAGTGTGAAATAACAGAAAATGTTAATCCAAATGATATGAGAAATTGTGCCTAAGAATATTATTGTTTTGAATTTAGCGTCAACTGACATCATAAAATGATTTTTGGCCAACCAACATCATTAAATTGAATATTTCATTACAAAAACATTAAAAAATATTTATGCATATCTTACAAAAACATAAAATAAATATTTATGAAAAATTTTAATCTTTCAGATGTTTGTGCAGTGACATACAAAAACGAAATGACTAATCAGTTACTTAATCCCAGTGGAAACTTCATTAATTTTTTTGTCCACAATTCAAAGTTTTTTAACAGATCTTAAAATTATTTCAATCTTTGTCACACCCAATAAGAAGAAATTTTGCCAGTATGTTGCCTATTGATAAACAAAACGTTATTGTGAAGAACGTTATTCAATAGTCTAATATTCTAATATGATTATCAAACAGCATCCATAATAATTTTAATATGATTACCAAACAGCAGTCGTGCGTGAAAGTATGAAACCTCTTTGAAATATGGATTGTATTGATAACTCAATGATCAATGATTATCAATATGGGTAGGTACAAGTAATAATTGACATTCGCTCTATACTTGAATATATATTTATATTAAGTAGAGATGAGTACACGGAATACATTTCACATCATAAGCTAAACGCTTGTACTATGAAAATAGGGCTGGTGTACTTATAACAAGGCGTGAACCCCCGACCACTAGATAACTAGGCCAGCGTCTTAACCACTACATGTTACTGTGAAAGCAACTTTGAGACAATGCATATTCTGGCATGTTAATAATGTTACACTAATGTGTGTAACCTGTGTATATATTCACCTCTCATCTTGATACATGCGTCATCAATCGTAAGTAATCTGTTTGGACCACGGTTAGATCGTCCACTGCTCTTTTGCTCAAGCTGGTGAGCCATCGGGGATCCGGCTAAGTGAGCCAGTTTGTTCGCAAACGACGCACTGCTGCATGAGACTGTCTTTCTTCCTTCTTTCTATTAGGGGAGCATACACGAAAGAAAATTTTCTCTCAAGGCAGATTGATTTACTGATGCACACTGACACACCCACACACCCCCAAATCTGCATGACTCAAAATTATTTAATCTATTAATTTCACCCTTACAAATGCCACATAAAACATAATTGCTCCAAAAAATATATTTTCAGAAAAAGCTAATGAGATGCAAATGTTAAGTCGACTAGAAGACAGTATTCCATATCATCAAAAATAGATAACAAGGCATGCTCCGTACCTAGTCTTTTTGAAAGGTACATTAGTACATATACAGAACAGAGGCATGTGACTGGTTCGTCGTACATAACTACCTATGTATTACAGGCATTATTAAGTATTACACTTGCCTCTTGCCTACATGAGCTTAATCATGTACTATGCATTTGGTTTGGATATTTCAAAGAATTGTATTTTGGAATTTGTTTTTAATTAAATTAAATTGTATACTTTCTTCAATTATATTTTTAACCATTTGCACTAGAAATTATTTGCCCTTTTCTGTGCAGTCTACTCGGAATTATTTTTGTCTAATAATATACCTGAATAATTTGCCTTTTACCTTTTATTTCTCCTGCATTTTTTCATTGGAGTGTAGCTGGAGGGTGCATATTGTATTCACTATGCTCGGGACACTTTACTTATTACATTATTATTTATAATTTAAAACTAGATTCATTATAACAAGCAATTAATTTTTAAAAATATATGGGTCTAAAATTTGACATGATATGATTGCTTTTAAAACAATTATATGAAGTCCTGAATTGCGTTTACAAGTTTCGCAAATATATTTGGTTTGTTTTCGCTCGCCCTAAACACCTCGATTCTAACGCACTGCAGTCTTTGGAGCGTTAATTTAGGACTAGAATGTATAGTTTGCCGTTCAACCATTGCTCCTGGTCCATCATCGCCCTCTAATATTGGCTGTGCCTCCGCGATGATCAACGACCAATTGATTCAAAAGTATCCTCCAGAACCGCAAATGGGTCATCAGAATCTCATTTTTCTTTTTTTGTCTTTGTACAAAATATAAGCATATATTACACTTACTTCTAAACCCCAGAAAAACAATTTTCACCACCATTGAAGTATTTTTCGCAAGAAACAATATGAGGACACAAATTTATTAGCAATATCTACGCCTCCCATGTTCTTCGTGTAGTTTATTATGACTTCAGGTTTATTAATGTGTTCTTCCCACCCCCCTCGAATTACTCTACGTACATTATTTGTTTCATCACAAGAATTCCAGTTACTTAGTATCATAACTACACATTTATCTCTCCAAGCAAGAATCGTTAAATTTTACTCACAGCTAGCTAAAAATTTTTTTTTCAGTTTCAATTTTTTTATAATAATTGGATTATTATTTATTATTTTTCCTCTTTGGCATAGGCATCCCTCCCAGTAGTATAACATATCATTTTAAATAATTATTTTGCTAGATCAATATTTGTATAATATCTATCAGTAAATAAATGGTAACCTTGAGCATCAGGAACTGACGATGAAAGTCTCTCATATGAAGGAGTTTTCTGGTCTAGTAAAGGAATCTGAAGTGAGTTTACCGTAATATGGCACAAAGGAATATATATAACCACAATCGGAATCAGCCAAAGCGTTTTTGCTAATAAAAAGCAAACTCAAAGCAAAGATTTGAATTCCCCAATTACTTTGTTTTATAGGATTATATGTTATACAGCATATTCTCCCTCTAAAACTAACGACAGACTCGTTTACAACTATATTTATTCCTGGAACAAAATATTCTCTAAATTTTTCGTCTATGTATGTCAAAAAAGAATCAATTTTATCAATCCTTGTTTGTAAATCTTGATGAGGAGCTTGGCTGTTCTTTACATGAAGCATCTAAAAAATCTTTAAAAACCTATCCCGTTTGAACACTAAAAAAAAGAAAAATTTTGATCTAAATCTCTGGACCAATAATCTTGCATTTCTGCATTATCATGCAAACCCATGTTGAGAACAACTCCAAAAAATGCGCTCATTTCGTCTACAATTATATCTACCTAGCTTTTCCAAATGGATCATGGGGAAAGCGTAATGCTTATAATTTTTCGTTAGCATTGCGTTATTTGTCTCTCTGACTATGCTTCTTACTAAATATTCAGTAAAAAAATAATTGAAAAAACTTAATTAACTGAAATGCTATTTGCAGTCCACCGCCTTTTCACCCACAGAGAACTGGAATCTATTAGGAATATTTTCATTTCTACTAATAACTCTATACTCACTAGCATTGGCTTCATTATTTTGAGGAGGATCTATTTCGTTGTCACCGAACGCAGTTGGTATAATGTCAATATTATTATTATTATTATTATTGCTCTCAAATGAATAATTGCATTCCGGTGGATTTATAAAAATGTCATTATCATCATCACTATCACTTAAATAAATAATTTTGCATTTATAATTGAGTCGCGGAGTCACTATTTCACTATTGTCACTGTCTTCTTGATCACAATAATGACTCCAATCAAACTCGTCATTACTACTTTCTAGTTTGTAAATTGACTGATTACATTGACATGGTTAGGTATTACAAATAATTAATTAATTAAGACAGGTCGTAAGCCCTGTAATTACCCCACATTTCCATATATTTTCCATTAAATATAATAAAAATAGCTTTGTCTCTATGAGATATCTGATATTAGTTTAATAACAGTGCCTTTGTAGGTAAAAATCCAGTCATTGTGTGTTCTTGGACATATTCAAATATACTTTTAAAATTAGCAATATTAACTTGGTGGTTAAGATTCATATTTTTTATTTATTTTCTTAGTTTTATTAACCACAATTGAGTTTAAAAAACATCTACCGGTTTCGGAAAACACTTTTCCTTCTTCAGGATGTCATAACTAACTAAAAATATAGTATTGTTTCTCCAGAATCTATTTTTAAAAATTTTTTAATTTGCAATTTTGCATATAAACGGTGTAGGTCACAAATTAAATAATTTGGAATCGTTGGAGATAAATAAAGCATGTAAAAGTAATCAGGAAATTCTAAACAGCCAACTAAATTTAACTACGAGTCCTATTCTAAAATTTTTTCCTAAAAATTATTCGACTAAATTTGTATTGAGTAGTAATTTGAGTTAGGTACTAAATTTATTTTTTAAATAATTGTTTTTTAAAAAAATTTTAAAAATAGATTCTGGAGAAACAATACTATATTTTTAGTTAGTTATGACATCCTGAAGAAGGAAAAGTGTTTTCCGAAACCGGTAGATGTTTTTTAAACTCAATTGTGGTTATTAAAACTAAGAAAATAAATAAAAAATATATTCAAATATTGCTAATTTACTAGTCAAAATAAGAAAATACATAAAAAATTGAAAAATATTGATTTTTCAGGCATATTCTAGTATAATATGTTTAAAAACATTTTACAGATAAAGAATATTGCTTTAAAAATAATTTTGGACCTAAAAATATTTAATTATCTTTTAACAGTTTGACAAATGTTTTGATTCAAAATGACTTGATAAAGCAGATGAATATCAGACTAGTCAGCCTGGCAAAACAACAATGATCTTAACTGAACATCGCAGGCAAAGGCAAAGTAAGCGATTCCCTCTAAAAGCTATAATTGCCGAATTTACCCATGTCAGCATTATTAACTTTAAAAATAAGTGGAATTAAAGCCATTCTTGAAAAATTTCATGGTTGCCGTAATACTTAATCCCTTTATTACCTGAGTCTATTGTTGTAACGCCGAATCGACCGATGGAACACTACAGACTGTTTGAAAATCTACCTATTCATTTAAATAAATACAATTCTTATTAGTTGCCAACACATATTACTGTATTATACTAATATTATATATTTAGTATATTAATACTGTAATTACTTCCAAACAAGAAAAATAATTATTATTCTTTCTGAATTGGATAGACGTCAAATTCTTCCTCTATAAACCTGTGTCATTCAGCATCTGGTATCCTCATCCAGTTTAAGTAAATATTGCATTTTAATGAACAGTGTGCATTGATGTCTCACAATAGACTAGCGAGTTATTGGTCGGGTTTGTAATGTCTTCTGAAGGTAGACTTACGAGTTGAAAACATTAATCCAATATGTACATAAATACTATAAAATTTCATATCACAATGCAAAAATATTTCCCACAAATTATTTACCCTTCCCCTTAATTTACACAATACTTCAACCCTTAAAAAAGTGCAACACAGTAGAACTGCGTTAATTCAAACCCCTTTTATTTGAAATTCGATATAATTTGAAATTTTCAAATACTTAAAGACCCAAATTGTCAGTTTCATACTTAATCAATCAAATGATTTTCAGACCCTCGCGTCATAAATCAATACATTTTTACATCACATTATTTGAAAATCGTGAGTAAGTTACAAAAAAAATTAACAAAGCTCGCAGTTTTTTAACCGTGCGCGCTATTTATTGTATTTCGCGATACCTGCCGACACAACGCGCATCTGAGACTACTTTATATGAAACCTCCTTTATATTAATTTGTGATTAAATTGGGGAATTCCGGTACGCTTTCTTCGGTTTGCTGCTTTCATAGAATAGAGACATATTGTTTGCGCTAATTGCTTTTACTTGCGACATATTATTGTTTTTCGCCTATTCTAAATTCCCCTTCGATTCTTTATATTAATAACTGTGTCTGTGTTATTAAAATGTTTTTTTTTTTTAAAGATAGAGACTTTTCGTATTATTTCATGCGATGGTAAAATTTGTACTACAGAAGTGTCAAAAAATGAGACAAGGAAAAATAGATGATTTTTTCAAGCTGAAACAAGCCTGACAATTAAAAATGTCTAAATTTGTTCTTAATTTAGTGTTATAGTTTTTAGTTATTGTGTATTTTATTTAATAATTGTTTAATTTCCTGAGAACATTTTAAGGTAGGATCTTTACTTATTACGAGAAATAAATCTAATATTAACCCTAATTAGTTTCAGTAGTACATATGTATAATAAATTACATCAGGATTTTGTATTAGTTCATATAATAAATACAGTAAAATCCCATTTATTCAAGGTTGAGGGGACCGAAAATCAAGAAAAAAGTTTGAATAACAATTTACGATAATGAATATAAAAATTTCAAAAATTCGATTCTTTTTTACATACTAACTTTTTTCATAGCAAATCGAAGTAATTATATACACCTATATCCACACATTTAAAAATAACAACGAGCGAGAGAAAAAAGCATGCGACCTTAAGTTAATGCGTCGCGGTAAGGAAAATAAATATTTCAAATCAAGGATGCACAAGATATATTTGTCATCTTTTCTAGTATACTGAGAGTGAGAAAACAAACAATGCGAATTAACTGTATGCGTTGTGAATCGGTATAGGGGCGGAACTACCCATTTTAATGGTCTTGGACTTTGGACAGGCACATCGCGTAGCGCATGTGTATTTTCCAAATTGCTGACATCTGACAAAAAAAAATCGAATTAGGCGAAAAATAGATCGAAAAATTCATCTGATAAGGTCTAAAAATGGCTTTGAATAACGACATTCGATTTATAAACACAATTTAATATAAAATCTTTCCAGAGGAACCACATTCTGCTCTAAAACTTCGACTTGCGGCGAATTTCGAATAAACGGGATTTTACTGTACTCCATTTTCGCAAAATATATATCCTATTCACAAAGTTTGCAAGATTTTTCATAACTTTTGCGATTTTTTATGCAATCGCATTGCGAAATCTGTATAATTTTTTTTTTTAGGTACCTTGAATTTCGTAATATGAATTCAATTTTTTTAGATTCAATTTTTTTAGGTTCAATTTCAAATTAACGCAGTTCTACTGTGTCAGGTTTTTACAACTGTTGAAAGTAAATGATGATATACAAATTTTTCCAGAGTTACTTCCACAGGTCAGCAACAATAAAATAAAAGTATCAGAAGAAGAAACTGCACAAATACTATGGTAAAAAATCACAAAATGGCACTAAAATAATTATTAAATATTCAACATTAATTAAAAAACTCGCGTTTCATAAAAATTAAATTTAATGACAGTACGAAATACAGAAAATCAAAAATTTCGGAACAAATTTACTTAAGCACAATTACAATTTAACTTCTGTCTATAATTAGAAAAAATCTCTATACTTGAAGTAAGTTGCGGCAAACTTGT
The DNA here is from genome assembly GCA_022840565.1 of Eubasilissa regina. Lineage (NCBI taxonomy): Eukaryota > Metazoa > Arthropoda > Insecta > Trichoptera > Phryganeidae > Eubasilissa > Eubasilissa regina. The sequence continues at coordinate 14,320,633 of JAINEB010000018.1, read as the reverse complement.
TAGAAATTGATAACGCTGGCCAATTTCTTGACTCTATTGAGTAGTAAATCTCCTTCGCGGATGGTTGCTTGGTAGAGTGCACCCCTGTCGGCCGCTCCCAGAGCACTGCTGCCTGCCGCCCCAATTACAGCCCCACCACTGCCCGCCCCAGTTACAACGCAACCGTTCACAGCATCAATGCGACACTGCAAACGACCAGCCGCAGTAAACCTGCAATGACAAGAACATTTTTAAATGATGACTATGGTATAAACTATGTATATATATTTGTGTTGAAAAAGTTGATCTTTTTTTTAATATCACTTTAATAATTGTTCTCTGTATTATTTTTACTATATATATATATATAGTAAACAATTAGAACAATTATTAGTGATACAATTATTAGTGAACAATTATTAGTAGAACAATTATTAAAGTGATATTTAAAAAAGATCAACTTTTTCAACACAAACACTTTTTGCAAAATTCCCAGTCCCCAAAATTGAAAACATATACAAAAAAACCTCAATTAATCAATTAATTAAAGAAAATAACACTAGAAAACTTAAAACAAGCACATCATTAAGGTTTAAAAATAACTTTAAAATCCCTAAATGTAACACCAAACACTATCAGCAAAATTCTATATATTTAGGGATAAAAAATCTCAATAGCCTCCCTACACAAATCAAAGAAATAAAGGATATAAAAGAGTTTAAAAAGAAACTAAATGAATACTTCAAAAACACATAAACAATATTACAGAATTCTTCAAAAGCACACAAATGGACAATGAAGAAAATATGTAAGGTATTATATAAAATTATTGTAGAATAACTCCCTCTCCAAGCACAAGAGCTGGTCTCTTTTTTGGAGAGCTAAGCAAAAGAAACACCATGTATGTGTATAACCTTATGTATGATTGTAACCATGTATTTTAAAAATTGAATTTATTTTGCCCATGTATTTTTTTTCGCTAAATTAAATAAATAAAAAAATAAAAATACATATCAAATAGCATAAATATCTCATAGAGATGAAACTATTTTTTTAATTATATTTAATGGAAAATATATGGTAGTATGAAGTAATTACAGGGCTTAGGATATTAATTACTTAGACATATTCAAATATTACTAGAAAAGTTTTGTGTGAAAAAGTTTTAGAAGCATAACTCTTGTCTCTTCAGGAAGATGACCTTGAATAAGCTAATTAAAAAAATTTAATGTAAATTATCATATTTCAAGGGGTTAAAACATTTTTTTTCAAATAAAGAACATTGTAAATAACTAGAGTAAAACAGTCAAACAATTTTTTAATCCTCTAATTAATATATGGGCCCATTATTATGAAAGTGGTCTAAGTCATGTTTCTTTCGTTTTGAGATATTTAAAGGTTTGCATTTGAATTTATTAAAAAATATTTTTATTTAATTTATTTAGTCTACTAGATAGATGGTAGATAGATAGATAGATAGACACGCATCTCTATTTTTTTTTTAAAAAATAAAAATATATCTAAAAATAAAAAATTTGAAGGTTGAAATGACTTACTCTATTATCAAAATAAACTCTAGCGGAATACCATTGAATGTCATAACAATACACTGAATACAATGCTTCAAATTTTTCACAATTGTTACAATTTGCATCACATTATATTACAGTAAAACCCCGTTTATTCGAAGAACGTTAATTCGACATTCGCCGCAAGTCGAAGTTTTAGAACAGAATGTGGTCTCTCTGGAAAGTTTTCATACTAAATTGTACTTATAAAACGAATATCGTTATTTGAAGCTATTTTTGAACCCTATCAGATGAATTTGTCGATCTATTTTTCGCCTAATTCAATTTTTTTTTGTCAGATGTCAGCAATTTGGAAAATACACATGCGCTACGCGATGTGCCTGTCCAAAGTCTAAGTCCATCAAAATGGGTAGTACCGCCCCTATACCGATTCACAACGCATTAAGTTAGTTCGCATTGTTTGTTTTCTCACTCACTCTCAGTATACTAGAAAAGATGACAAATATATCTTGTGTGTCCTCGATTTGAAATATTTATTTTCCTTACCGCGACGCATTAACTTAAGGTCGCTTGCTTTTTTCTCTCGCTCGTTTTCTTTACATTAGAAAAAGATAGTAAATATTATCTTTGCGCCCTTATAGGTAACGCAGTTCTCTAGTTCTCCCAGCTACTAGTTGCGATGTCAGTACTTGCCGATCTTGTGTTCCGTATTATTACCATTATTATTTTTATTTACATAGCGTTTGTATATTTGTTGTACAAACGTTAGTACGCGGTTGAGTTCCTCAGACTTCTATGTGTTTTATAAATTATTTAATTTGTATTAATTTTAATACAGACATTTCTCTTTCTATTTAAGTTTAGTGTCAAGGCATTTTAAAGAATGTGTAGTTAGCGTTTCTCAGATTTTCTTGTTTCTTGTTAATTACTTTATTGCCATTGTTTTACATGTAAAGAACATTATTTGCTTTTCTCTAATATTTACGGGTTAGACATTTTGAAATTCGCGAATGCATGGTTTGCGTTCCTTAGACTTTTCCATATTTCATTAAATTTAAATTAAAACATTTTTATAATTTTGACTGATAATTTTATATTCTCGATAATAGCATTAATGCGAAACTCGTACAAAACACCGACAGTTGCTAAAAAATCAAATTAATACAAGAGATTGACAAAAAATATTATCCAAAATAAAATTAACAGAAAAATACACAACCCCATTTATGAGGTTGTCGACAATATTAAACATGATGACAGAAAGAACTTTAACGTTGAAAGGTGAGTGCCAAATGTCATTGCGACCACCACAAAACAAATGTTTTAAAAGTGTTGGAAACTTTTGTTGCTAACTTCAGCGGAGAAATGGCGGGTTGACAAGTTCGACTATTATGTCGTTATTAAAAATGGCGTGATAAAATAGTCCATTATAATAGTGTTTTTAAAAAAAAAAATATTGTTATTTGTTTACACTGTATTTTGACAACTTGTTTGTTAGTTTTAAATGTGTGGAAAAAAGTTAGTATGTAAAAAAAAATCGAATTTTTGAAATATTTATATTCATTACCCTAAATCATTATTCAAACTTTTTTCTTGATTTTCGGTCCCCTCAACTTCGAATAAACAGGACTTTACGGTAATTTAAAATAACGTGATGTGAAATAATTGATAAACTCATTTTTTCATGAATGGGCACGTTACAATTCAGTGATTCTCTAGCGTTCTGACCGGTTAAAGTTTCAAAATGAGATGTGACATCTCACCCACGTACTTGTCTGTAGAGCAAAAATAAAGATATTAACCTTTTCCCTGCCGGCCATATAAAACTTAGATAGTACCCGTACGCCGGGCATTTTACCATTAATAATTTTTAATAAAAATGAATTAATTATAAACAGTCATGATTTAAAAATGTGAAAACTCACCAAATGACGATGTTTTTCGAAAAAATAACAATGTTTTCTTCACTAAAATCACTAAATTTGTTTGAACAAAATTTATAAACAGGGTTGTCACAAGTTCACAAAATAACACATAATGTATTTATTTTTAATCCATATTGCAAATGTTGTAAAACTTTTTTTTTTACTTATTATAATTTTCCAGAGAATGGTATTGTTCAAAACATGGTTCAACACATAGAGCTAAATTACAATGTTTACACATATACCGCTTTTCTTTTTTGCTAAGAACACAACACATCTTGCAGAAGTGGAGCATTCCTAATAAAATTTGGAATCGGTTTCTTGGCATTATATCGGAAAAAATTGGCGAATGTAATAAAATATCTGTCGACCAATGCTCTTCAATGGTGTTCCTAGAATTTTTTGCCATCAGTATGCAAGATCAAGAAAAATGTAAATTTCATCGACAGTTGTATCAACCCATTGTTGCATTCTTTAGCTTATTGAGGAACTTTTGTTTTTTATACATTTATATTGCCGGTTATTTTCAGTAACGATTAGCTCAACTAATTTTTGGTGAATAAAATTTTTAAAGAAATCTACCTCTTGCATACTTTCATCGGTGCACAATCTAGCGCCGGAAAAAGAAGAATCGAAATTGTGCACTTGCGGTAAAAATGGATCACTGTCCCAATGAAATACAGGACTTCTTTTAATACCACTAGTTGAACCAATATTATCTTCCTCAAATTTGCCGATTCAATATTATCTTCGTCGACATTTGCCGATTTAGTATTGTCTTCATTAGGCTCATAAATCTCTGGCAATTCAAATTCCACATCACTTTTATCAGATTCGGCAGTTAGAATGAGTTCGTAGTCATTGTATGTAAAATCTGACAAAATGCAACAAACAAACGAAGCAACTCTGAGACAATAAAATCACTACACAATAATCGTTAAACAGCTCACTATGAATCTTGAAAAGTTATTTATAATCATATATATTAAAGTTATAGGCCCTATTTCGCGATGTTTATATGTTTATATGTTTATATGTAACCGATTTTGTCACACACGTTTTGGTTAATATCTCGCTTATTAGGCGTTCTATCCGCATTCTGATATTTTTCCTAGACGTCCGAAGGTTGACTGAGTCTTTACATCTTTTTCTTTTTATTCTTCTTTTTCTCCTCTATTTGTTACAACTGTTTTAGTTTGGTGATTTTTGGAAATTTTAACTTTTTAATTAGCCTAACTTTTTTTTCATTCGCTTATAACTCTGCGAGTTTAAGAGCTAAAATCATTTTAATATTTTTTGGCAATTGCCACCAATGAGTAGTATCGTTACACACTTTTTTTTAAATTCTTCGTCTTCTAATTTTCTTATGAAACCTGATTTAGTGAAATTTCGTATTTTTCAGCTTTTCTCTGCGAATTTACGACCAAAATATAATTTTATTACATCTGTGCATACATCACAATGGAATATAATTTATTTTCGTATTTGTTAGCTTCTATCGTTTAAAATTCACCTTTAAAATCTAAAAAACGCGTAATTTTTATATGAAAAATCGACGTACCTACCTACATACAAATGAAAGAAAATGAAAAAAAAGAAAAACCTTGATATTTTCTTAATAAACGCAACACTTCATATTTTCAAGCAGCAACCGTGGGCTGTAATTGGTCAATACCCTCATTGGTTACATTTCATACATGGCTGCCTGAAAATTAAATAAACAGCTGTTTTACCTGTCATTATTGCAGTGCGTAATTTTCGCGCAATTTTTTTTTTGACGTTTCAAATGTATGACTTTATTTCGACTCGGCATTGTAATAAACAGCTGTTGATTTTCGCGCATTTTTTTATGTCAGGTATCGACATCCAGATTTCACAGCTTGCAATAGTCATAGATATTTTATATTTTCCCGCACAAGATAAAATTGATGTTTTCACTCCGGAATTCGGTTAATTGTGGTGAAATACATACAATTTTTCTATACGTTTTTTTCGATTTTTATAGGTTAGGTCTAGAATGACACAATGATGATTTTTTAAATGCGTCATTGAATTAATTATTATTTCGCAGTTGTACACGTGACTTAAGTACGTCTGTCTTACTACAGACCGGTCGAAGAAGTTAGTTCTTTTACGCGTCTGTTATTCAATATTTAAATTGAATACTTCTGGTGATAGATAAACCTGTAACTTACTTACTTACCTATCATCGCGCCGTTTCCTCGCGGGGGTAGGCAGAGGATAGAGCGCCATACTCTTCTGTCCTGACACATAATTCTCGCTCATCCACATTCATACATCTTCTCATACAAGCTCGATGAGTGATGGATTATTATTCTTCTCTTTTATTTTTCTTCTTCTTTTCCTTTCAAATCACTTTTTATGATTTTATCAATGAGTATTAACAAAATGTTTGTTTTTTTTAAAACCTGGAATGATGGGTTGGTTGTGTATATCGGCTCTGTTTTTTACAATTTTAGGATGCCGAGAATAGTGGTATTTTTTTACGTGGTAAGTAATCTAACCTAACCTTTCTCAAAGATCAACACGCCTTTGACCATCTCGGGTTGTTAGTTGTGTACGTCGGCTCTGTCGCTTTTGAAAAATCGACGTACCTACCTACATACGAATAAAATGTAGAACATTTTTTTCAGACTTATTAATCAAACGCAACCGTCTATATTTCAAGCGATAATCGAAGATTCTTATTGGAGGAGCTCTGATTCGTTGATTTAAAAAATGGCCGCCTGAAAACTGTGAATGATCAGCTGTTTTACCTGTGCCATAATTTTAGCGCGCTTTTTTGACGTTTTAAATTTTCACAAAATGGTCGCTGAATAAACATCTGTTTTATGTCATTCAATTTAACCTTAAGCTATGACTTTGACGTTTCTGGTCAGCCATGTTTTTTTTGAGCCATGAAATGAATTCGATAGAGGTTAGTAAGATGTCGAAATGATTTTTGGGAAACGTGTAAAAATTGTACACGTGGTTAATAGGAATTTGGTTAATTATGGTGAAGTCATACATTATACTTAGAAAAATTTTCTGTACGTTTTTTTGGATTTTTATAGGTTATGTCTAGAATGACACAATGATGATTTTTTAAAAGCGTAATTGAATTAATTATTATTTCGCAGTTGTACACGTGACTTAAATATGCCTGTCTTACTACAGACCGGTCGAAGGAGTTAGTTCTTTTACGCGTCTGTTATTCAATATTTAAATAGAACAGTTCTGGTGATAGATAAACCCGTAACTTACTTACCATCACACCGTTTCCGGGGTAGGCAGAGAGGATAGAGCGCCACACTCTTCTGTCCTGACACATAATTCTCGCCTCAACCACATTCATACATCTTCTCATACAAGCTCCATGAATGATGGATTATTATTCTTCTTTTTTATTTTTCTTCTTCTTTTTCTGTCAAATCACTTTTTATGGTTTTATCAATGAGTATTAACAAAATGTTTGTTTTTATTAAAACCTGGAGAGATGGGTTGATGGTTGTATATGTCAGCCCTGTTTTTTACAATTTTAGGATGCCGAGAATAGTGGTGTTTTTTTTTACGTGGTTAGTAATCTTACCTAACGCTTCTCAAAGATCAACAGGCCTTTGACCCTTTTGGGTTGTTAGTTGTGTACGTCGGGTCTATTTTTTACAATTTTGGGATACCGAGAAGTGGTATTTTTTTTAGGTGCACGGGGTGAGTCTGTGTAGCTCCTGCACAATTTCTTCACCACCCCTTAGGTTGTTGGCTATGTACGTCGGTTCTGTTTCTTCCAATTCTGGGATACCGAGAAAAGTGTTTTTTTTTTTGTTGGGTGAGATTGAAAACAGAGTACTGCGTCTCTGCAGGATACGTCTGCTACCGTGCGGTAGCTGTGCGGGCATGCTAGTAATATATTTATAATAATATAACAAATATCTCAATACTATACGCGAAAATAAAATAAATGTGAGATAAAAAACCTCGCGATCTCCGAACAAAGGAAACGAACACTGACGCCTGTGGGAATCCCTATAGAAACTGTCAAAGTCATGACCCTAGCGCATTCTGCCGGCTGTCAAATGGAGCACTTTACAAAAATACATATTTCGTCATTTTAAATGCACAATGAGTTGATTATAAGGTCTTAAGGTTTATCCCCACAGATGGCAGTAGGAGATGCAATATGTGACAGTTAAAATTCGCGTTTATTTACGCTCTCATGACGACGTAAAGATCGACGCGAATATATTCGCTCACGGCGTGGCGGGACTGGCAAGCTAGCGCGAATATATTCGCTTACGGCAGGGAAAGAGTTAAAAGTAATACATACCTTGAAATTTCATTTTCAATGTAATCTCTAGTTAGCCCAAAGGTTGTAGCGATGTTACTGAGACTGAGACTGCGGTAAGCGCGGAGTAGCTGAACATACGCCTTAATCCTCATCTCACGGACGTAGTGATGGTAATGTGGGTAAAATACTGGATCTGTGCAAATTTGAGTCTCCACCTGAAAATGACAAGGACAAAATTAATATTTCATTTGTTAATTAAAGTGAATATTGGTGGGGAAATAGAATGTGACTATATCATAATTAAAGAATTTTTAAATAACCTTTCTTTACGTAATGACAGTATCAATACTGATGTGAGCATCAGGCTTGATGAGAGCCACAGAAACTAATATGTGGAGGTCTATCGCCATCACAATCTGCACGCACCCTGAATATAAACAATAAGCTCTCATCAACTCCCAGCCCTGATATTCCAATTCTCACACGCGACACATTTTCTTAAATACGCATTAAAAAATTTAAATAGACTTATTGCCTCAGATAGAGATAAAAGGTTATCTTGTTCAACATGAAACCAAATCCATGGTTGTAAAAACACTTAGGATATATAAATGAATAAACATAAATTCCATACAAAAACATACATAACGATACAGCAATATGGACGCTGCTCAAAACATGCGACATTTTTATTTTCCAGAAATATCTGAAGATGTCAGTATCGTCAAAGTATTAGTGTATGTTAAAATATTGTATGAAATAGGCGCACTATATGATCACAAACCAAAATTGGATGTATCAACTATTGATACAGCCGCATACATAAACCAATTTATGCTGTATCAACTGTTAATACGGTAGCATTCAATAGGTTAAAGGTACACCTGATACTGACCTACAATCTGATGACAATACACTGTGGCGCAACCGCCCGGGGGAGCCGGCCATAACGATTCACTTCTCTCACCACCGGCTTACCGAACAGTTTAACAGCAAACGCTTCTACATCTAACCGCAATAAACATCTATTAACTGTATGTTAACTATCTTACTCGTCCAACCTGTACTAGCTACAGCAAACGCACATGTCTACACACTCACTCCATGATATTATCCTCAAACGAACTCAGTAGAAAGCTGGGAGAAACGGGTCCCCAACTTCCACACATACAACCTTCAAATCACACATTTCGACATAACTCGTTTCACTTTAATACTCAATAGTGATAACCCCGTCTTTCTTGTATTTGATCACGGTTAAAGACCGATGAAAACACCACAGAATAATGCAGAACAAATTCTTAAAATCTTCATACATTTCTGTTGTTGCATTTCAGCTGGTGTTGTGAGTTATCAAAATACATTTTGACGAATTCTCATCACTAAAATACCGGGATATTGAATGATTAATTGTCGTATACTGCATCTTTCAAAGTATCAATGTGTCAGATGACTTTTGGAACAGCTGTGAAAAGTCCGCCATATTTAACTATCGATTCTCGTTTTTACTATCGGATATTGCAGAGTAAAATGAGTTTACTACGGGATGTACTTTCGAGAAGTGAATATTTTTTTACTAATGATCAAATAACCCGTTTTTGCAAATTTTTTACTATAATTAAAAAGTTACTGCTGATCACATATTTTCATTATTACATTCATATTTAAAATAGTGTTGTAATTACGTGACTAACATAACACTTTCCTAGAAAGCTTTTCAAGTATTGATACTTCTATTGTTAGCCCTTAAGGAAAACAACATACCCAAGCAAGACTCTTCATAAAATCGGCATATCTGCATTCGTGAAGAGCTTCTACAAACTCCCGTAGTTCTGGGAACTGGCAGCGAAGGGCCTGGACAGTTGCGCCTTGCTTCTGCAATGTAGTCTGCAGTTCATGTCTCGCGAGGGCAATCATACACGCCAACACACAATACTGCACAATTGTTCCTGAAGAAAAAATGATACAAAAAAAAAATTTATTGAGTACAAAAAAAATTATGCAATTTATTGAAACCATTATGACCTCATAAACCACATGACTCCTTATTGATCAAATAAAAAAAAAGTGCTATTAGAATTTAAATTTTCTAGAAATATTACCTGTAACAATTTGTAATAAATATTACCTGTAGCTTTTTGGACAAAATTTTGGATTGAGAAAAATACTTTTTCTTTTATTTTTATGTTCCATTTGATTCTAGAATTTTACTAGAATTGTTATGTGCTTCGGATGCAAATAAAAATTGTAAATTTCTGTAATAACTGGATACGGTGTCAGAAAAATTTAATTGTTATTGAAGTGCTCAATAATAATCAAGAACGCTACTAATAGTAATAAACATTAAAAAATTTACCCCACCAGATCATTGATACAATTACTAAAAATATATATATATTTACTCTAAGTTAATGGCCGCTAAAAAATATTTTTATTCTTACTATTTTTACATTTTATTCGGTACTACTATATTAGTTGTTTTGTGAATTGGACCATTTTTACATTAATATAAGAATATTTTGGTGTATTTTTTTCAATTTATGCATAAGACACTTGTAATGACAATTTTTACGCACTATATGATTTTTACATTTTTTCAACTTGTGTAAATGAGACTTTTTGGTATAATATAATTCTGAGATAATTTGTGTGTACCTAGTTGTAAAATGCCAAAACTAACTTGACATAGGACCCATGAGAATCAAATTAATATCAAGTTGAATTTGATATACACATCACAAAGCGATTAGTCAAAGCAATTTTTCTGTAATGAAATCAACTTTTTCAAAATATGTAATTAATATATTCTTACAGGCTGAGAAATGTGATATTGTATTGTATTGATATTATATTGCATCTAACTGAATATCTCATACAAAATATTTTTGTAATGAATGTTGCATCCAAACATACGCATATTCTATTTCTTCTTAATTATATAAACAAAAATACATACCAAAGTCAACAAGCTCATATGACTCGAAAGTGGAGACGCAATCAATAAATAATTCTGCAGCATGAGTATAGTCTCTCACTGAAAGACAATACAAAGCTTCATATGCTTTCAGCTTGTTACGAGATCTCCAGTCACCACCACGATCAACCAGCTCATGGGCCTGAAAATATTTTAAAAAGTAAGACTTAATCTGATGCTCCAGAATTAATCCAGCTTGGTTCAAATTAATCCAGTTTTGTAAATAAATAATAGATTTATTAACTTTAAGAGCAAATAGTTGAAACCATATTTTTGCACATGAACATCAAACTAATTAACTAATATCAGATTACTTTAAATATAGCAGGTACATATATACAATAAAACATAAAATAATAATAAAAATATGTAATAAAACATGAAGTGTTATTCAAAATAATGAAAAAAAAAATTTAAAATTTGGTAAATAACACAGTTGTTGCTAGACTAGTGACCATGTCGGGGAAGTCACCTAGTTAGTCCTATTTTATTTTTTTAAGTAGTACGTTAATGTCGTGTATATATTTCGTCTACGCAATTGTATTAAAAAAATAATAATATTACAACACTTTAAATAAAAATAAATGTATTTAAAAACTGCTATTTTATTTTTTGATCCTGATTGTTATTGAAGTACAGCATCAAAAATACAACCCCAGTTGTTCCGTACAGGAAACAAGAATGTAGACAAGGGCGATTTGCCGATCTCAGCTTCTCTCAACCGGCGATGATGATGATGATAAGGAGGTTGAAATAAATTAAAAAAAAGATGTTCAATATAAGCACACTACGACGACAAAATGGAAGCAGAATGCATGCAGAATACCCTGTTTTTATTCAGATTTATTATAATACATTCAGTCATGTTTGCAAGTACCTACTTAGTGGCAGGACGCTGCTCGTAACGTTTTACTAAGATGTTTTTGTTTTCTGATATCAGTTTTTTGGTCCCACGCTGATGACTACACCTTTAAATTATTGACACACGTCTTATCGTATCAATTATTTGGGGCTTCTTGAGCCAATAATTTCTGTGTGATACACCAGTTTTGTTTATGTTTAATGCTCGACAAAACGTTAAACCAAATAAGCATTTCAAATAATTTATTTCTTCAAATATTATAAACACCATTTGAAGTAGTTCACAGTTACATTGTTCTAATAGATCTGGTATATAAGAAAAATTTGCAGACGATTCTGAATTATCTCAGAAGTAATTTAAATAATAATTGAGCATTTGAGGTTACAAAGTAAAAGAATAAACAATTACAATGTTTGTCATCCAGAATAAAAATCACAATATATGACATATTATTTAATATATTTGATTGATGTAAATATTTTTACATATTTTAAGAAATTTTTTTTTTAATCGATTATACAATTTCGCTCATTTGAATCCTAGCTTTCCACTGCTTACATGGTGTGGACAAAGTTTGTACACTGAGCCACTGAAAATGTAATTTTAATTATTCAGGAACGTGATCACTCTCAAAGTACTCTCCCCGACTGAACACACTTTGCCTAACGTTTCTTCCATTGTTGGAAACAGTGTTACATATCTTCCGAAGTTAGGCCCTTCTCACGTTTTCTACATCCTCAAAATGTTCACCCCGCACAATTGTTTTTACTTTAGGGAACAAAAAAAAGTGACAGAACTATATCGGAAAAATAAAAAGGATAGTCCGTGGTAATCATATTTTTGGTGAAAAAACTCAAACACAATTAGCGCTAAGTGTGAGTGCATTGTCCCGATGCAGGATCCAGTTATCATCTGCCCACAAATACGCACATCGCACAAATTCGCACAGACATTTCAAAACTTACTCATAAAACTGTTTTTTTTTTTTTTTAACTGGACGACTCTTCGAATATTAAAGAAAACAATGAACTTGATCTTGATTTTCAAACGACTTTCGCGCTTTTTGACTACGAGGCTTACCAACCGCTTCCACTCTACACTCTGCCTTTTTGTTTCCGGATCGTACTCATAGATCCAAGATTCATCACCGTTAACACGAAATTCACCCACTTTTGTTGAGTTTCGCAAGAAATTTAATGATGATTCTTTGCTCAGTTAAAACATCTCCATTTCAATCATGTAAAAACAATTGTTTACCAATGTGGCACAGAAAAATATGTACACACTTGATTGCAACCCAACTTGGACTGACCACTTATAAGACTTTCCCCTAAGAAGCAGTTTTGCCATCTCGGCAGAAAAAAAATTGATACACAAATTTTTGTCCACACCACATAATATAATACCAAGGAAACGGACAAAATTTTATAAGGCATACTATTTTATGATAACATGTTTTAATAAATAAGTTACATACCTTGTGGATTGCTTTTCCCATTTCCTTGACATTGCACCCATGAAAATATGCAATTCTGAAGAGTGCAAATATTGCTTCCAAACGCCTGTTTGTTGTGAGAGTTGTATCTTCATGCTTACTGACAGCGAGAGCTGTTGCTTCCTTGTGATCCCCGATAGAACAAAGATAATCTAACCTAAAAAAAAACAAAATGAACAAATGATACAATACAACTTAAATTACAATCTTATTACTAACAAGGTTAAATACAAAGTTTATTTTAATATCACCTTTACATTAAGCATTACATAGAGAACACATGCTTATACAAAATAGATTGACTTGGTATACAAAATAGCATGACTTACACAAAATAGCATGACTTGGTCAAATTATTAGGACTCTATCCATACCTATAAATGTATAAGCAATAAGAGGATTTTCAAAACTAACCTATCTTGCCACACAGGAGTCTCTGAATCGTCTTCCACAAACTTTGACAAGTGGTTCTCATTTTCTTTGGACATATCATCGAACAACTTTTGGTTGAAGTCCCAATTTAAATCATTACAAACTTCTTTATAATAAGGTGCCATATTATTATCCTTTATACCCTGCATCAACCGTTCTTTGAGTTCCTTGTCATTTTTAAACTTAGGGAGACCTAGTTTAAATTTGACCGATGCAAGAAGCATAAAGTCAGGAGTCGTTCCTTCTGCAGATAACTCCATTATAATACACAAATTAGGAAAGGTACAGGAAAAACAATGGTAAACTGAGCGTCCGAATATCAAACGAGAGAGCAGAAGATCTTTGACAACTTGCAACTTGGACCAACTTGAACTTGGATAACTTGTCACTGATATTCACGTATTTCAGGAACTTGCAAATCATCGTTAACAACTTCACATCGATACATTCTACGTAGGTACTGCACATTTCACAGTTGTCGATGCGACATTTGCTGGAACTTGTGTGAAATATTGAAAGAATCACCATGTTCCAGTTCATGTTTTATGTTAATTTTTTGGATGCTTTATCTTTATCAGTCAAAACTATTGATAAAGGGGTTAGGATGTTTATAATCTTTTTGATCAGATGCTCTTAATTATTTTATTAAAGCGGCCCCGCACACTGGTAATATTTCGCTCCGCGATTATTTCCAGGCATATGTTTCCAGGCATTTCCAGGTATCACATTTTCAATTGTACTATGGTTATAGAAGACAAATGAATATTCGAAAAACAGATAACACACAGATCAGTTGTTTATTTCCATGGACAGGCAAAACATCTTGTAATTAACTTAATCTAATTACAACTACCTTGTATTATACGTGCTGATCGTCGAGGTTTTGTCCAAAGACCTCGGTCTTCAGTTGACGAGGCGGTGATGACGCCGATGGCTCCTTTTGTCCATGTGGCTTCGACAGAGCTAACGATGAAGATGACGGGAAGGGCGGCTAGCTGCTCAATCACCGGTTGAGTTCCTGAATGGATGGGAGGCTGCTTCCGAACTTTCTTGGTGTCCTAATTCTATTCTTCTGAGGTTTTTTTTGGACTTCAACTCTTTCCTTTTCCAGCTACGGAGATCGATCTTCAATTACTTTCTTCCTTCGACTTTGGAAATCAAATTACAATTACTTTTATTTCCGACTTCCGATGTTCGACTCTCTACTTCCGACTTCTCCGATGTTTGACTGCTTTCGATGTTCTCCGGTTCAAACTGATAGATTGAGAAAGAAAAACAATTTCGCTTTTCTTTCAACCATTGGAAAAAGAATTGATTTTGTTATTATTTATTTTTGACATAACGGCAATGTTACTGATATTAAAAATCTGTGTAATTTGTAAATATAGTTATTTCGATTCATAATATCGAAATAAAAAAATAATAATAATTTAAGAATCGCGTGAATTCAAACAGTTTACGTATGTTTTGCAGCTAAACGAATTTTGGTACCAATATGACAATTAAGTAGGTAAATATTTCTATTATTGAAATTATCACGTTCAAGTAGTGTGTGAATCAGAAGACTTTAATACTTTATGTTTCCCCCTTCTTTATACCCTGTTCTGCAAAAATGACACAGATTTTTTTAAGAATGTAATTATGCGAACATGCGCTGTGTTGTTATTTTTCAAAATGCTTTTGAACGTTTCGAACGTGATATTGTGCCAATAAAATTCGTTTTATATTAGATTAGTAAAAATTAATCTATGATTTTGTTAAAATGACGTCAGTACCTTACAAAAACAAATGATATAAATAGTTAAAAATCAATAGAGCATGTTTACGTGAGATTCAGACGTGCTTGATTAATTACGGAATATTTATTACCCAAGTCGCATGTTTTTTTTAAAAATATTATAGTTTGTTCTGACATTCTCAATAATTTGATAATTAAAAGTGCAACAACCCTACTAAAATAATTCTATTCAATATAGCAACATACACGCACGGATCATCAACCGGTGTCATATACTAATCTGCTACTTTTATGGTTTCAATGATCCAATATAGTGACTAATTTCACAATTCTTCACAGTCGTTTCGTAATTGCTTGGAATCACTCATCGTACATTGTAGTTTGTTCGCCGTGGAAATGATGAGATTTTTATATATATTTGCACTATACGCAGTTTTATTAAACCAACAAAAATTTTGTCATGTGAGTGAAAAAATTTAATACATTTTTGCCGTTATTTCTTAATAAAATAATATTTATTATTTTTGTGTTTTGAACGTCTATAGGGTAAAGAAATTAAAGTAACGGACCAAGTCTACTTTGACATATCGAGAGATGAAGAGCCACTTGGTAGAATAGTTATAGGACTTTTTGGTGAAATTGCCCCAAAAACTGTTGACAATTTCAAACACATTGCTAGCGTTGGAATTAATGGAAAAACTTACGCTGGCACAAAAATTCACCGGATAATCAAACGATTCATGATACAGGGTATGTTTCTACATTTGTGATACTATTTGTTTTTAAATAATTTTCGGTTTACTTTACCATTTTACGTGCGTAATATAAACTTGAATCAAGTAATAAAAATGTAAATTTAACATGAATGGGATAAGATGGTACATGAGTACGTTAGTGATATGGAAATTAAATTTGAAAATTAATTTTGAGAAAGATTTTATGTTTCGGTCTAACGGTAAGACGCTCGCCTAGAGACCAAGTAGTAGAAGATGTTCGATTCCCGTTCCGATACCCGCAAATGTAATTTGTGTGATATTCTCGTACATTAAATGATGTATGTATCTCTATTATAAAAATAAAGTGTATTTTTTAATCAGGTGGTGATATTGTGCATAATAATGGTATGGGATCAATTAGCATATTTGGATCAACATTTGAAGATGAGAACTTGGAGACTGAATTTAAAATATCCGGTCTAGTAGCGATGGCAAATAGGGGTAATATTGTAATAATTAATATTCTGTTAAATTTAGATTTATGATCACACTGTAAATATTATTATATATTATCTTTTAGGTAAAGATACTAATGGGTGTCAATTTTTTATAACTACTATTGCAACATCCTGGTTAAATGGACTTCATACTGTATTTGGAAAGGTGAGCTCATACAATAGTCAATCGTTTGGAAATTATCTATCTACTGAAAAAAAAATTTGGAAATAATATATATTTTTTGGAACTCCGATGTCTGCCTTTTTCTTTAATGAATGACGGCTCTGAATACTATTACTTTATATGTTATGTAATTTCAGGTAATAGAAGGTCAAAAGTTTGTTCATATCATTGAACACGAATCAACAGACATTGATGACCACCCGACTCACGATATAATTATTGAAAATTGCGGTTTGCTTGACACTCCAAGTCCTTTCTATATTTCCGATGAAACATATGAGTAATTAATTTTTAAAATTACATACTTAAAGTTTATTACATAAAAAAGTTAACTTTTATAAAAAGTACACATTTTCCGTGACTAAATTTCAATAATTTCTGTTTGATTAAAGTTTTATAATTTAAAAAAGTCTACATTATTTTAATTTTATCTTTTCAGTTTATGGGCATGGATACGTGCATCAGCTATACCGTTAACAATGTCGTTTTCGATATTGGGTCTTTTTCATTGGATGATAAAAAAAATAGAAATATAATATTGTAGAAAAATAATGTACATTTTTATATCAAGTTATTCACTCAACATATATATTGTTCTCATGTGTTTGAAATTTGATTGATATATTTAATTAAAAATAGCAAAATTTGTTCATTTTTTATTTTACTTTCCAATGATTATCTTAGCACAATTTTTTTGTCCTGGAGGTTTATAGAAGTTTTCGAAGTTGTATCAGTAATTAGTTAGACAACAGTACTTTATTACAGAGAGAATGATGTAGCAGTCGTGTATTGTAGTAAAAGTCAATAAAAATCACAACGACAGTAAGCAGTGAGCAGTGCCGTAACTACAAAAATTGGGCTCCAATGCAGAATGGAATAAAGGGCACTCTAAAATGTATTGTATTCCTATAAGATATACGATTATTAGTACTGTATGCTTTATCCAATAAACAGTAAGAATGGAGCGGGTTTCAGCTACGTTTTTACGTGTTTTCGTTATATAAGTGAGAAGCAATTTTAAACATTTTATTATTCCATTTCTTGCATTAAAGCTAGGAATGGTATCGATACTCGCAAAAATATTCATGCAAATGAATTGTAAAGTACAAACTTTTTGGGCCCCTGTCTAATGTGGGCCCCCAATGCACTGCATTGGCATAGTTACGCCACTGGCAATAAGTATCCAGATTAGATATAAAATAAATAGTCCACTAAATTTTTGTTGTAGAGTATAGCCTGCAGTAGCATTTTGCGATTTTTCACCCTCCTGAGTGTTAACACAAAAATAATTATTAACCCCCATTATTATAATGAAATGATTGAATAATTCTCGTCGATGACAGTTATAAAACTAGTTTATAAACAAATCATGTATTTCTAATTGATATTTTTATAACAAAATAATACATTTTCACATAAAAGTAAGAATTAACATAATTTAAAAATTTTTGATGAATTTTATTATTTAAACTTCTGAAGGGTACTCTAAATAATGCGATAGCAGAATAACGCAATTATTTCAAATCGGATCCATAGATATAGAACAATATTAACGAAATTAATATAATATAATACAAATTGAATGATGTGATTCTATTAAACTGATGTTAAATTAAAAGAGTTTATAAAAATATTTTCAAAAATTAACTTGAACAAAATAATTTTGTAGTTTTAAGTTCTTGTTATAATATTTGATTATTTTCCCAATTATTATAGTTAAGACGCGAGCGTGCTCAAATATTAAAAATAATATATATATTACATCATAGGGTATTACATGCATCGATTTCAAATGATTGCCATATGCTTAAAATGGTTGATTTAGTTGAGAGCACAATTAATTCTAAGGTTTATTCTAAATAGTGGAGTAACTAAAAAAGCTGGAACCCGAATGCAAAGTAAAAAAAGGCCCCCCTTTATAATATGGGTCTTATACACATTTTAAGACGTCTCTGCATATATATTTGAAGGTTAGGTCGGTGATTAAACAAAAGGATGATGATGACGTGTTAATGTTTATTGTGACAGTGTGATAGAACAAATAATACAGAATTACGGATAGAATGAAGAGATACAGAAGGTGAGTGTGAACTATGAAGATGTAGCGAAGCAAATCGGCGGTCTCGCTCGGCACGCGTGGGCCGGGCAGATCACCATTGCGGAGCGGTGAAACAGAAAAGAGATCGTCGGTGAGGGATCGGGCCAGACCTATAGTGGCAGCTGGGAGCGATATGTCGCTAGTATCAATGCCGGCTGAAACGGTAGTCAATTTAAAATCACTTACATATATATATGTGTCTGCCAAGATGAAGGATTTTATGGGCTGAGTAAAGAACTTACTAGAGAGGTATATTTTCAAGACATATAACATAGGCTTATCAGAATCAAGAAAAATTTTATGATGAAAACAAACCTGGAATTTGAAAAAAATTAGATCATTTCACGAGTTTCTAGAAGCTTCGTGGAATTTCTTATGATTTTTAAGAGTTTTTAAGATTTGAATTGTCTACCAGTGCAATCAGTTAATTGAATATTTAATTTATTTATTTAATTCTTAAGATAGTGCATACATAAGCACACCTATATATGCTTTAATATAAACAAGATTAAAGTCTTTTATTTTACTTATCTTTTACAAATCTGGTTAGTTTAATTTGAAATTTATCAAGATTCGGTATTAACGAATCTTCTGACCCTTCTCAGATGTAAGATTTTTTTAGCAATATTTTTAGTCACGTGTCTTGTATTTTGCGATAGATTTAATTTTGAATCTATTATGACTCCCAAATATTTTATTTCAGTCACTTCCTTCAGACTTTCAATATAAGAATATTAGAACAGTAAGCGGATCTTTTTGCTACTCTCTGTCGTACCTGGGCTTCAATGCACCGCATTGGTTGCATTGGTATAGTTACGCCGCTGATTCTAAAATATACCATCACATATTGAAAATTAATAAGTAGAAATTTAGTTCCTACTTAAGAAAGTTAGTTCACATTCGGAAACACAGTTCTAGATGACAGAATATAACTAAAATAACTAAAAGAGTGAATAAGACGATTCAAAAACTTAATTGGAGAATCGCATTCTATCAAATTTAAAGGTCGATTTGTGTTTTTAAACTCTTATAAATAAATTCTTTTGACATTGCGCCATTGCAGCCAACTGCAGCCGAGTGATGTTTATTTTTGGACCACTATTAGACCATAGAAAAATGGACGTAGTGTTTAGCAAGCGCGTGCCTTTACAATGAAATACTATATAAAATTGATTTCTAAAATGATTGTTCAAATGAAATAATAAAATGTGCTTGTGAAATTGTGATGTTTTTTTATGTGAGTATCAGTTATTCATAATGCTTCGGTGATGTCTATCAATGCTAGTGTCAAAATTTTGCATTTCCAACCCACTGAGGTGCGTTTGTTTCCAGGAAAATCTAACTTCGTTAAAATTAGTTTTCTTTCAATTACGTGGACATGCTCCGCCCGCGCAAGTGATTTAATCGAAAAAATGCTCGGCATCAAGGCAAAACTATTGACATTTGTCTAAGACATCTGTCAATGTTGAATGTTTTTCTCTCGCATGTCACTTCACTTTTCTGTGAAATGGTAATTTGTAATTTTTGGTTCTATAGTTTTAATGCTCATGCATTAATGTGAGTTGTGCGTTTTTATAGTATTTTTCAAAAATAACTAGTATTGCGTACTGCAAAGTAGGTCTTCATCTACTCTATTGCAGTTATAAGACCTATTATTGGAGGACAACTGTAAATAGGAAGGTTATTTGCGGTTGCAACTGGACTTGTTGTTTTCAATTTACATTCTTGTTGGATTTCTCTAGAAGTATAATTGGGCACTGTTTATTTGGAATGAAAATGTCTAAATAAATAAGTTTATGCATTTTTCATATGTTCTGCAGAAATATTGGTTAGTTATTTAAACTATTGAAATGCAATATGTAGTTACCAATAGTATAATAATTATGGAAGTACCTTAAGACCATACAGCCGTGGAAAAAGTACACACTTACAATTTTGTAGGGTTTTAGGAATTAAAAAAAATAAATTTCTATAAATACAATGAAAACGTTTAACATGAAGCCATGAGAACAAAAATATGAAATGTTAAAAGAATTTCATGTTAGAAGAATTTCATGGTAAACAGAATAAACAAAAAAACTTACCAATGTTTTTGCTATCATAATAAGTGTAATGATAGTAAGTTTAAACAAGTTAACATTTTATTGCACCGCACAAGGGGTATTTTACAAAGACAATTTATTAACACTTAACATGTTAATTGAGTTTTATCAGATAAAAAAACAAATACGAAATGAAAATATTTTTTTGTAAAAAATTACATATTTTTGTATAATAATAAAGAATATATTTTTATGAAATATTTAGTTCGCCATTGGCAGTTCCCACGTGTTTAAAATGGTTAAGGTAGAGTGTGGCATGTTGGCTAATCAATAGAAAGAAAATGTTATAAACAATAAACATTTTTGTGTTGATGCGAATGGACGATGGGTAATTCGGAGAATGTTTAAAATGGTTAAGGTAGAGTGTGGCATGTTGGCTAATCAATAGAAAGAAAATGTTATAAACAATAAACATTTTTGTGTTGATGCGAATGGACGATGGGTAATTCGGAGAATGTTTAAAATGGTTAAGGTAGAGTGTGGCATGTTGGCTAATCAATAGAAAGAAAATGTTATAAACAATAAACATTTTTGTATTGATGCGAATGGACGATGGGTAATTCGGAGAATGTTTAAAATGGTTAAGGTAGAGTGTGGCATGTTGGCTAATCAATAGAAAGAAAATGTTATAAACAATAAACATTTTTGTGTTGATGCGAATGGACGATGGGTAATTCGGAGAATGTTTAAAATGGCAAGTAATCTGAATAATGCTAATTATCTGATGTCGGGCTACTCAATACAAAGGAAAGCCATAAAATCATGAACATGATGACACATTCGGTAGCTGACTGTATAAATGCTAATGGATGAGTCCATCTGTTTAAAATTACAGGGGCAAGTTTGTTTGTGTCAGTTGTCGACATTGTCAAGAGAAAGTTGAGTCATAAGTTTGGTGACAACACGGCTGCCGATATACATTTTGAGTGTTTTGGCGGCCGGTGTTCTTTTGAGATGTGAATTTTTTTGTTTCATGTTAAATGAAAATGAATATATGAAATTACATAGTATTTGGTCGACACCAGAATATTTTTTCACGTTAACTGGTTTTTCATGATAAATGTGTTCCATTGTATATTGTGTGTTATTCAAATTGTTTAATAATCAACATCATTATATATAATATATACAATATGTATAATAATAATAATATTAGTTCATATAAGGTGTTAATGTGACCACTGATGAGATCAAACCTTTATGGTTGTGAAATGCGTAACTACCTTTGTGGACATTACTTGGAATTGTTAAGGATTACATTAATTTTTTTGCGATATTAAATTCTCATTAATTTCATTGATTGCATATGAAACAATAAAAATGGCTTGCTGAATTTGATTTAATTGGATATATTTTAACATTCTCTGAGAACATAAATTGAAAACAAATCGATATGTGTTGGTAGACTATTATATTTTTAATTACTGATTAAATGTATTAATTAGTATTTAAAATATCACAGACCTATGCTCTGAATAATTACAACTTCACAATAAGAATGTGTTCTCCTTAATATTATATTTTTATTTCAAAATTGGTATTGTTTGACGGTAATAAATATTGTTTCCTATATAAACAACTTTTATTCAAATTAGAAGTATTTTTTATTAACTGGACTATTTAAATTATTAATGTGATAATTACATAATAAATTGATATGTCTACCTGATTATTTACAATTATTCATGAACCTAATACGGGGGATGCGTTTTTTGATGATTTGCTTCAGTGAAAAATCAAGTTAGGCGGTGAAAAAGTATCAGCCTACAGTCGAAAAATTCTCACCTGCATCGACTCAGTAATTTTGTACTTCATTTCCAAACTAAGCATTGACTTCGTAATGTCCTCAGGGAAGTACTGATATAGTCAATATCGTACATTATTGCGGCACCTATTAATTTTTAAAATGCAGCATGGACCCACAATATAACTAATCCGCATTCATTGAACTCGCACTACATCCCGGAAGCGGGAGTTACCCGTATTTATTAAATTTTCTGTTCAATACCATACGTGTTTACCATCTCAAGGTCTGGCATTTTTTATTTTATATCGCAAACCTCTAATCAAGGAATTATATTCATATCCAAATATTCTTGGCAAACTATGATTCAAAAACACATCTCATCTGGACCATTGCCAGGAAACTGTTGAAAAAGTATGCACGTTTACTTTAAGCTGAGTAACATATACGATTTTCATGTACAAAAATGCTTTCACCCTTTTTATTTATTGTTTGTAAAAAAAGTGTTTGTAATTTGAGTAACAACCAGGTTATTTTTATGGTAATATGTTGTTTTATTTTGTGCACTCATGTTCATATGCCGCCAAACTTGGCATGTTTATACTATTGTACATTACAATATTGATGGAAAATAAAGATAATAAATATATTGAATAAACATTTCTCATTTCAAAACATGTAAACACATTTTCATGAGTAATTTTGAAAAAAATATTTTCCTAATTTATAAACTCCTGTTGAAAAACTGTGAAAACTTGGCACTTTCATTTTTCATTGAGACATATTGTCGAGGAATGTTTCCAAAAATTTGTAGCAAAACACATTTAACTGTGGATTCATTTCGCTGTCAGAATAGATTCTTGAACTTTGTGAAATGTTTCCGATCATTATAAAGAAATTCATCATTATTAATTATATAATTGTGCAAAGTATCTATTTGTGTTTGTGGCTAAGAAAAAAAGGGTTTAGTCATGTAACCCTATTTTAACATTTTTAAATTTTTTTTAGCTATCTGGTAGCAAAAATATAAACTAGTCTTAAAAATAAAAATCACGTGTTTACCGTTATGCAGCGGTACCAAAAACCATTTTTGGCAAATGCAGTGAACGTTCTAGAAAACATTATTTTCAATTACTAATCCAAAAAACTTTTTATTTGATTTAGGTTTAAATGAAGAAAACTTTTATTTATTTCTTAAATTAAAATTAAAATTAAAAATATGGTCACTGTTATAGAGTTTGAAAAACATTTTAATAATTGTAAAGGTGTGTTATATGGCGGCGAAGCTTTAAAATAATTGTAAAAAAATAATATGATAATAACACAATTTTTATTCAAAAGTAATAAATAATGCTCTGATATAATATAAATAAATGTACTTTAATCCTCCTTTCTGACACAGATCTATTTAATAAAACATGTATTTGCTCAAAATAAGATATTCATACTCAAAACAATTATTCTATTTTAAATCTACTGATGCATGACACTATCCCTAAAATATGTTTTTACAGATTCACATATCCTGTTAACCGTTTACCAAAATGATGAAAACACATTTAAAGAATTAGCCTGTCGTGCATAGTATAAAGATGGCGAGTGATTCAAATTTAGTGCAGGCCATTTACACATTTAAAGGCAAGAACAATGATGAACTATGTTTTAAGAAAGGGGACATTATTACTGTGTCCCAGAGGGAAGAGGGAGGCTGGTGGGAGGGGACACTGGGTGATGTCACCGGATGGTTTCCCAGCAATTATGTTAAGGAATACAAAGGTTAGCATTTTGTTTAATTCCACATACTTTACTACATACTCGTTTATACTTATTAGCTTTAGAAATACTTGAAAATGAAGCGAGGCACCTATTCTTTGATAGATCAATAAATATGTATTAATATTGTAGTCTTAAAGATAATATTTTATAAAATATATTGCGTACAGTAGGTACACACTGTTTGTAGCATTAGCGATATTATTAAAAAAGGGTCGCAGAGATGGTTTAGTCACGTGGAATGCGTGAGAGTGGAATGGATGGTTTAGTCTCTTGGTAAGTTAGTAGCATACAGGAATATTTTTATTTATTATATTAGTTTAAACTTCAATATCAAAATTCCATTTTTGCTGTAAGCATTCGAGTCATTTGGTATTTTGCAGTTATCGGTAGGTACTTATAATATCCCGATGCAGACTTTCTTAACCTAGAACAAGACCATGGTCTGGAAGATAAATTGAAACCAATGAAGAAACTTAGTGAAATGTTTCATAATTGGAAAGCTTTTGGGCAGAAAATAATAGATACGGTTCCATCTCAACATTTCGCAGTTGAGTATGAGAAATAAAATATAAAATTGTTGCTATCACGTGATGTACCAAGAGAAATCAAGTAAAACATTTAATTTCTATTTTTATTATCATGCTGGTATACTTAATAAATTAAAAATGGCATTTTACTTACTGGGTTTCTTATTAATTTATTTATGTATGTAAAATAATAAATAATATCACAGAACTATGTTCCGAAAAAATTGCAACTTCACAATAATAATGTGTTCTCCTTAAAAATAAATAATTAATGTAAGAAATTAAAAATAATGATCTTGGCAACAATCGCGTGTTTTCCATACATTAAGGTTCCCGATAATTGCGGTTTTTCTTGGCAGCTTTAACCACAATAATCGAGATATTTCTGTATTGCGTTAAGTGGTCCCCTTTATGTATACTACCAAAAACTATCTTATTTTCAGGGGTAATTTTTGCTTTTTCCAGAATCTAGTGGCTCAGCGGCCACATCCCCGGTGAGAGCTCCTTCAGAAGTCCAGGCTTTTAGAAATGTAGTCTTAAAAGACATCATCGATTCTGAAAAAGCTCACGTGGCTGAATTACAAGGACTTGTTAATAACTTTCTACAACCCCTCGAAAAGAGTGATATGTGAGTTGGTTTTAAATCGCCAGATTTTTTAGTGTACATTATTATCAAATACATTTATAATTATGTTTTAAATCATTATAATTATATGATAAATGTTATTTCTTGCCAGTGTTTTCGGAATGAAAAAAGTAAAAAGCAAGTTTGCATTTTTCAAAAATTTCTGATTTATGTTTACTAAATTGAATTTCACCTTTTCAAATTATCATTCATAGTTTTAAGTAAAAAATCTATAGTTTTCAATATGATATATTACTATAAAATAAAATGATAAATATTTCAGTTTGACACGGGATGAGTACAGGCAGTTAACCGGAAACATATTGGATATCTTGAAAATACACGAAGAACTTCTGGCTCTGATAGAAGAATGCGGTGCAAAGACAGGACCGGAGCAACGAGTCGGAGGATTGTTTCTTCAGTGGGCCCCAAAAATAAAGGCAGTTCACGAAACCTACTGCGCCGCCCACCCCAGGGCAGTATGTATTTTGGACAAATTCAAGTAAGTTATCTATTTTATAATTGTTTAAAGTCAACGGTAATTACAATATAATTATAATGTAAGATGCTGACTGTAAAAAGGAACACAAGTACAATGATTTTCTGGATAGGGTGAATATATGGCAGTCTTGTGTTAACCCAGTGTTTTGGAACTTGGCTTCTTGACTACAGGAGATTAAAAAATCTTTATCCTCAAAAATTTTATATGCATGTACCCCAAAAATAATATACAGTGAAACCTTCTTGATACGTTTTCCAAGGGACCATCAAATAAAATTTTCTTAAGTAGGAAAACTTATTAACAGTGATTTCAATATTTCCATGATCTATTTAAATATAACATCTAATATTGTATTTTTACTAACATTACACTTATATTATGATAATTAAGTAATGAAAATATTTTATTTATTAAAAAAATATTAAAAAAACAATTTATTCTTAAAAAGTTACTTATGTGAATATGTATTTGAAAATCATCCGAGAGAAATTAGGCCATAACAACTAAATTTAAGTTTTCATCGCCGTTCATAATTACACAGGTAGATAAATTTAAAAAAGAACAATATAGCAATTTATTTATTTTAAAAATAGTCCTTCGTACTAGATTGCTTTATTTAAAAAAAATATAATTATGATGTAAAGTTTTCTATTTTCAATACATTATATATATTTTTTTCTGGTACATTTGGAAGTACCTAAACTGCAAAAAAAATAGAGAAAAAAAATTATAAAACGAAAGTAAAATTAATCTCACATTAAATATCTAACTACCTAAATAAAATAAATCGACATAGCAAAAAGTAAAAGTAGAACCACTGACAATACAAAAATTCTAATTATTCTGCGTTTTTATAGTAGAATAAGGGTGGTCAAAGGTATTAGGAGATAAAATACATATGACAAAAGATGTCACCTGTAAGTTCGACGAAAGTTTGTTCTTTTTACAAAATGTAAAAAATTTTGCATGACAAAATGTATTGTATCTCTTCCTGGCCAACTTGAAAAATGCACATTTAAAAAAAATACTGTTTGTAAGTATAAACTTGTCGGACTGCATACCTAAACTTTGTTCCTTTTGATGATTTTTACATAATTTATCTGTACACTCAACATATCGAGACATGCAATGTCAATTACGTTTAAAACATGGAATATTTACCCTAACCGAATCTCAGTTCAGGGAAATTATTATCGGCATTGACATCAGGCAGGGCCGAACTTACAAAAATATGTTAATAGTATTTTTGTCCATAATTACGATTAAAATTTTTTAATCACAAATATGATGACCTTATTTTTGCTTTGTTTATTTATTTATTTTGTGCCGATGTAAAAAGTCAAGCAAACAAAAAGATCAACCGGTTATGTTAATTCAGTTGTCAGTGCCCTGTGGTTTGATTTGTTTTGTTTATTTGTTTTTCAAATACGTATGGTCGCGAAAATAAATAATTTTGTAATTTTATTTGTCAAGAAATATTAATCAAAGCTAAACCAGAAGTGGTTAAAATGAAACATGTCCCAATAAAAGCAGTGCCTTGTGGTTTCTCCGAAAACGGATATTATCAGATTATGAATATTTTTATGAGTTAAATTAATACATTAACCGGTTTCGAAAAAATTTATTTGACATTCTGATGAAGGAAAATATATTTTTCGAAACCGGTTGGTGTATTAAATTTAACTTATAAAAGTGATTTAAAAAAGTTATAAATAATATATATTTAAATAATTTTGTAAAAACTACAAGTGAGGGTACTAGTTGCAAAATCAGCAATCTTCATTACTATTTGTCCTAACTTTTAATTTAGTTGTCTTTTCATACAATTTTTAAAAGTGTTCATTTATGAGCAGTCAAACTTAATTCATTTTTATATTAATTGGTCATTCAAAATTGGTGTTAGTTGCAAAATCAGTCGCTTTCACCGCTGCCATTTATATTAGAATTCAATTAATAGCAGTCTTCACTACTCGGAAATCGTAACGCGGATTCAGAAATTTAAAAGGTCGTCAGTATGGAAACTAGATTATTTTTGGAAGAATATTTTGTATTTTAAACCAGATTATGGGGATTATCATTTATAATAAGATGCATTAATAAATATATTGTTCTTCACGCTCTTATTAGACTTTCATGTTTTATTCAAATAAAAAATATAGAGGTAGCTGAGATTACGACTAAGTAATATAACTATAAGACTGCACTGTAAGAAGAAATACAAGCAGTTCGCATTAAAATTGTTGGTTGCATACTGTTATACAGTGTCCACAATATTTTATGGTGGTCCTGTGGGATTTGACCGCCTTACCTATTATCAAAGATATGTGTATCTTGACTACTTGATTCAACCTAAATTGGAATCATTTTCAAGTATTGTTGCGCTACATATCTACATATTCTGAAAAGTATTAGAAATATAATAAACAGAAGATTGTTAATATATTGTGAGAAATACAAAACCCGTTATGAAACAAAGATAACAAATTTGAATTCCTGCATGTATGATTTGAGTGGTGCTCTCCTTCGCGCATGACCGAATTTTGAAACCTAACAAATCTTTGACATGCGGCGACATTCGAGTAGCTACGCATCCCCAACCCCGCATGAGTTCAGGTGAGACCAGGGAAGCCACAGGTTGTGTGTTCTGTGCGAATGTCTTTCTGCTGGAAATAGTTGCAATCTATTTAAATTGCGATTCTCAAATGCGTCTGACGTAGTCAAAAGTATCTAAAGTGATAGATACAATGCCGTCCAATCAGTGTCACGATATGCCATTGTGTATAAACAACTATAGCAACCGTTACCCAGCCGGCTGTGATAGATTCAACGTCGTGCGATCCTTGTCGCAGTATGCTAATATATGTAAATAACTAAAGCAATTCGCTACCCAGCCAGCCGTGATAGAATCAACGCTTTGAGAATTTCAAGAGTTGAGTCGTGGCGTGCCCTGATGAAATCGATCCTTACCCAAAGCAGTCGCTAGAGGATAGAGCACCTGCCGCTGTCGGGTTCACTCCCAAGCTCGGCCCAGTTTATTGACGGGCATTGCCGATCTTAGGCGCTCTCAAACCATCTCACGTTACCCGCTCCGTCATCCACGACTATTTCTGACTGATTTGAGAGCGTTACGTTTGGCGTCATCGCTAGACGTCTTCCATCTCAGAGAAATTCCAGCTGAGTACTTAAAGTTACATTTTACATATCTCGCATTGACAAAAAGTGTGATTAGATATGTGAGGCCGCTGACGCGGAGTTTTAGGATTTTGTAGGGGAGAGCAAGGCAAGGCATTCCTGTGGGTGTATTCTTTATTGATCCTGAATAATCTTTTTATCTGCTAACCCATAACTTTATGTAATAATCTATATAGCTATACATTTTTGTTTACGATTTGGTAACGGTATGAAATAAACGTCCGCTTCGGGATTTGTAATCGCTTCTAAACCTTTAATTTTTTACGCTCTCTTTTTCCTTCCAACGGAGAAGTCAAACTTATTAGGACTATAAGTTAAAAGGTAATTTAACAAACCTCAACGGCGGCCGTGATTTTTCTGAGAATTGTTCTGGTGGTGACCTGCCCTAGTAATTAATGCCTTGAGGCAATACATATATCATAGTGTTTGCCACTGTGCAACATCGACATATCAAAAATGTTCATTATGGTCACCTGTGTTATTTTCATAAATTGTAATAAGGTTAAATGTTTTATAAAATGATACATACCTATATGTAAACAAATGGCATGTTTCATTAAGCAAAGTAATCAAACTGTACTTTTTATTTTGTAGAGATGAGTTAAACTCATTCATGGAGCGATGCGGTGCAGTGTGTCCTGGTATACTAGTGCTGACTACAGGACTAAGCAAACCTTTCCGGCGTCTACATAAATATGCAGCTATGCTCCAAGAACTGGGTCGACATGTTGTGGAGTCGCATCCTGACAGGGGTGACACCCACAGAGCTGTTGTTGTTTATAAGGATATAGCTGTGAGCTGAATTTTAATTAATAATTAAAATTTCATATTGTATTGGGAAGTCAGCGTAGTCATGTTTTGTCATAATAATGTGCTGCTAGAATTTTTGACATTTTTCTCTTGGATGTCTTATTTGTGATCAAAATTTATTTATAGTAAAACCTCAAAATTATATTCCCCAAATTGTATTGATGCCCAGATCCCACCATTAACTTTTTTTGACATTCCTGTTTCCCATATTGTTTCCTATTCAATACTTACAGATCCCATTTTTTCCCTACACAGTTTATCTTGCAAACTTCGTCATTTATTTATTTACATTACTGTTCTGTTCATATTATTAATATGATAAAATCAAGCATTGGCGATGAAAAAGGTCTATGACTTATAATTGCATAAATGTTTGATATTAATATTCAAGATATACACTTTGTAAATTACAAATATTTTATAAATAATAAAAAAAACAGTAATAATTTCACTCGTTAGCTAATTAGCAGTTTGAAATCCTTCTGTATCCACCATATTCATCTGATTTGGCTCCTTGGGACTTTTACTGAAACTAAAAAATTTCTGGCTGGAAAGAGATTAGGTTTATCGAGGCTAAAAATGGTTATTTTGGCATCTCAAAGAATATCATTTCCAGAAGGGAAACCATGAGCTGGAGAAATGTTGAACCAAATGTGTTAAGCTTCAAAATACAACTTGAATCAGATTTATTTATCTGGCAACTTTTCAATCTATCTTCATAGATTTAAATTAGAGATTGAATTATTTTTTTAATATCTTGAATTTTGTGACATGTATTAGAAATATGAAAATATAGTTCTCCTCCTGCTGTGCACATAATATGATGCCATTGGCACTACATGGAACAGACGTCATTATAAATTAATTGATCAGCCTTCCTCATAGTGTATCTAATTCTTGTATATATTTGCAACACTAGGAATAACTACATTTTGTGTCTTCAGTCTGGTTGTGCTGCTACCCGCCGGCAGAAGGAACTGGAGTTGCAGGTGGTCACGGGCGCTGTGAGAGGGTGGCGGTGCCCTGCAGGCCTGGGGGAAGTGCTTCACATGGGAGGGGTGGCACTGGGAGCACGTCATCACGATCGCTACCTGGTTCTGTTCCCCCAGACTCTGTTAGTACTCTCCGTCAGTCGGAGGATGAGCGCTTTTGTATATGAGGTGATTGTAATGTTTTTTTATCTGAGTTAGTTTTTTAAGTTACATGTATAGATTAATAACTCCTTCAACACACAACAGGATTCAGATGTACATTCTATCGCATCTAGTTAATTTGTAGATTATAATTTTAAAAAATTGCATAAATTATATTTAAAAATAGTCATACAATAGTAGTTATTCACGTTTTAATGTTGCATATACTTATGTACACGTATGTGCAATATCATTTAATTGAAAAATTACGCTAAATATGTAGTGATAATCGGTGTTACCTAATTGTGACAATAAGATTCTTAATAGTGCACTAATTTGCTGAACCACTGATACAGATTAAAAACATAATCATCAAATAATTCAAAAATTATTAAATATCACAAAACACAATATTTGACACAATACCTGTTCATTTTTTGTTTTTTTAAATGTTGCCACAAGAAATGGTATGTCATCACACCACCAATAGACGAATGGACATGAACTAACACAAATTCCTTGTCCCAAAATTTTCATTTTGGTGGCGCCCACGTGATCATTTTGGTGCCACTAACACAATCAATGAGCTCTGTGACTTTTAAAAAAAATTAAATGCTGACAATATAATACATAAGCATTAATATAAAAAATGCGTCTTGTTTACACAAAGATTTAATTTTCGAAGAGTAAATGGTTTTTCTGTTGTATCTATCTATTGGATTTGTTTTGTTGGATATATATGTGTAGAATGCCTCTCGGCCTGCCCCTTTGCAAATGATATTACAAATCCCTCTCCTATACAGAGTGTAATAGATCAGTCCACAATATTTTATAGGTGGATACCTGACTAAATTACGGGTCGAAAATGTTTAAGGAATGTGTGCAAATCTGCACTGTTATGGAAAAAAAATATTGTTTGAAATTTTTAGAAAATCGTGTTAAGCTTGATGAAGTCTACGTACTTCGAAATAAATATTTACAAAATTGTTCCATTATTAATCTATATCTTAGATTCAGGCCCTAAATCATTAAACAAAAAATAGTCTAGCCGCTCGAAATTCGATGGCCTTTAATTTTTTGTATTCAATATATAATTTGCAATCAATCAATCAAAATACATATAGCTTGTCAAATAAGTGTAGAAAATAAATGAGGGTGCTGCAATTGGTTAAATGGCAACACCAAAATGGTTCAAAGGTAAAATAATGTAACTCTAAAAAAGCATTATGATCCAAGTACATATTTTACATAATGTATGCGAGCTGCTCAGAAATCAATGGTACATGCTTTCTGAAACATGATAATTCTATATCATATTCTAAGACAATTGTATATTAAAACTTTTTATTATTTAACGATTTGTAAGCGAGATAATTGCATGGAAAGGTAATTTTTTTGTATTTATTAAATTTGTATATTAAAATAGTGATTTATTAAATGTTAATTCAAAATAAAAACTATGCAAAACATACACACACTTTAAGCAAAAAAAAAACACATTTTCACCCGATTGCGTTCAAAAGATTTTATTTTATTGATATTTCATTTGATGAAAGGGTGGTTTGATATTTTGGTGAAACATAAAGAAATTTGCTAAAATAAAATACGTAAAAAAATGTCTTACAATTGTCAAATGATTTTTTTAAACTGAAACAGAATGACGCAACAACGTTTATTTTGTTATAAAAACTATATAATATTTAAAAATCAGAGTCTATTAATTCAACTCCAGAAAAATAATTATCTTCATCCTCTTGATATTCTGAATCTTCATCTTCCGTATCACTATCTTTATCCAAACGTATTATAAAGTCATCGACATCCTCACATAATGTTCTGCCTCGTTCATAATATTCTGCCTCAATTTTCATCATGTGATGGCGACAGTTTTTCCATTCATCAGCACTGATGCTCTTAAAGGCATTTTCTGTCAACTGTTTTATATTATTTGTGTTTCCAACATTCTGAGAAACGATTTTTTGTTTAGCCAATGCCCAAATTAATTCTATTGGTTTTAGGTCGCAGTGGTAAGGGGGAAGCCTTACAACAGTGTGACCATGCTTCTCTAATATTTCATCTATGTCATATATAGGCTCTGGCTTATGTTTCTTAATAAGCGCCAATAATGATGGCTTCCTTAATGAATCATTAAAAACAATATTATTATGTAATAGTCATGTTTTTATGTCATCAACTCTCGTCGCGGACGTTGGTGCCTTGTTCCTCTCAACGCTGTGATAAGACGCATTGTCCATAATAATTATAGATGACTCTTTTATATTGGGTATGAGCTTCTCGACATCCCATTTTTTAAAATTATGAGCATTCATTTCAGAATGGTAGTCTTCTTATGTTTGTCCCACTAAAAATTAAAAGGGCATTAGGGACAAAACCTTTTCACTTCCAGCATGAACAATAATCCAGCATTTTCCTTTCGAAATATCATGTTGAACTCCTGTCACATTATTGATTGCTAGCATTTCTTCAGTTTGTATGATATAACTTTCATCCAAATAATTTTTTTTTTGTAATTCTTCAGGTAAATTTCAATTATCCATGATGATTTTTCAATAATGCTCTCTCTTCGACACTATATTTGATTTTTCAATAAGTGCACTTCGGTTTGTTCTACATTTTTTGTAAACAAAACCGATTGAATGCAAAATTTTCCTTAAATATTCATGGCTACCGTCAAATCCTATGTCTTCTTTGAGAACAGTCAATAAATTTCTTAATGTTGGTACTTCCTTTCATACAATATAAAAAAAATATTTTTTTTTGTCGAATGGCACAAATATCAAAGTTTTCATTTTCCATCTCAAATATTTCAAATTTGCCATCTTCCTTTTCACCTTCCTTGACGATACACCTGATAGTTGATTCAGATTTTCCTGTGAGTGTAAGGTACATGATTATAATTCTGATTAATTAGGAAGTGTAATTAATTAGGAAGTGTAATTAATTAGGAAAAAGGTTACTTTTTATGAGTTCAGAGAAGTAGCAAACATAAAAATTATAAATAAAAAATGTAAAAAATTGAGTTATGACATTTTTTCTTTCGACATCGATTATATAAACAAACTGTCAAATACGGAATCAAAACATTACCTTAAACCTGAATGCACAATGTTATAATTGTTTCAAAATCTGCATAAATATACTAAAATATTATTTACATAGATACAAAATGAATGAAATTTGTTAAGAAACTGTAGTACGTACCAGTCATTTCAACAGTTCGTTTGTAAACATCATCTATTTTGGACAAGAGCTTCCCCGCTCGAAATTCAGCTAAATAGCGCTGAAATATGCAGTAAATTATTTCCCTCGTTCCACTGTGTATTGGTTTATTAATTTTAAGTATTCTTAATCAGATTTAAACGATGAACACGTAAACAATTTTTAAATAAAGGATAAGTAAAACTGACGTAGAGCAAACCAGAGCAAACTTCATAAACAAAGTGAGTAATTCGGCGTTGCCATAGAATGAAAAATTTTAGATCCACTTTAATAAATTTCTACACTTATTTGACAAGCTATACTTACATTTTTTTTAAATGCTTATATCTCTGACATAGTTGAGATAAGGCCCTTGAACATTTTCTCACAATTTAATCAGGTATTCACCCATAAAATATTGTGGGCTAGGTCTGTTACACTCTGTATATATACTTCATATCATGTCTATTAATTTACTACTTTGTGTATGTAATATTTTTTCAATGGTTTTTTTATTATTGAAAATATAAAAATTTTGAAATTTTAAATGTTACACTATATTTAAAAAAAACAAAAAATTAGTCTGGTACCCGATTTAGGTGTGGTAGACCAATGGGTTGAATACAGTTTAAATTATCTTTAAAAAGTAGCTTGCTACTTTGAAATGCTTTTATACATTGTCATGTACAAATAGATAAGGTACTTTAATATCTTTATATGAAACAATATGATTTATTTAAATGAATCACTTGTAATTTTTACTATTTACATTTTGAAATAGTATTACTGAAGTATTGCATTAAAAATTTGTACCTTTAGCTTGAGCATCGTGAATGAACCAAGCAATAATTAAGATTCAACTGATTAAATTATGTTCCATGAGCCTACAATTTTTTTTTTGTTTTAGTATTTTTAGTTTTTTTCTTAATGTTTTGGCCTTGGGGTAAATTTTAAAAAATTGTACCAAGTACGCAACTGTTCAATGGTCCAGCACCTGCTAATTTCAATTATGCTTATATTTTATTATGTTTATCATCTTAATTAATGGTCCAAGATTTATCGTTACCACCATAGATTCTTTAAGGTACAGATTTATTTGTATATATTATATTATAGATAAATAAAATGGGTTAATTAGAATAAATCAAGTATATGCTGTTTTTGTAGGTTCCATGTCAGGTAGGTCAGCCTGATATAAATACATATAGTAATACGATTAGAATCATTCTGTATGTATTAAGTTAAACGTAATCTTTAGATAAGGCAAGTAGTAAACCAATGTAGGAGTGATTATGTGATTAATCATACCCTCAGAATAACAAGGTTCCATCTGGCAGACACTGTTTTGAGATAATGAGCTTAAAAATGTTTTCCAACATATACAGTGAACCCTCTTAATAATGATCCATAAATTGAAATAAATAACTTCTATTTTCTTTAAACAGAATCAGTGTGTAAGGAAGAAATAAAGAATAATGCATTTGGAACCCATTTCACTAACAACTCATATTAACCCAAAAATGTTAGTTGGAACCTTGTTATTCTGAGTAATTGTGATTTGTGTACACATGTACACATGTACTTGTAAGTAAATTTAAGTAATCTGATTGTTTTTGTGTTTGTTTATTCAGGTGATATAACATAAGTGCTTCTTTGTGATTGCTAAATGTTGGTTTAATAAAATAATTTATCAAAATTAATTAATTTTAGGGGTCATTGCCGCTAACTGGTATAACGGTAACAAAACTCGAGGATACGGAGACAAGGAAGAATGCTTTTGAAATAACTGGTCCATTGATTGAGACCATAGTGGCCGTATGTCAGACCAGTGCCGAGGCAGAGAAGTGGGTCTCTTTATTGCAGCAGCATTCAAATCCGGGGCAGAACATTCCTTCTGGTGGCAGCCAGCCTCAGTCTCCAACGCACGTAAGGAATTTATCTGCTTTTTATATTTAAAAAAAATAGTAGTTATATAATTTTTTAAATTGTTTAGAAAATGTTATGTTGTTAAATGAATAGTTTTCTCTGGACGGTATTTAGGCAGTGAAGGTACATTAAATAGAAATACAGTCGAACTCGGTTATATTGAGCACGGTTATAATGAGGAAATACTTATTATTTTGATTCAGGCCTATTTTCATACAACTCTTTACTGTTATAGTGAGCTAGCTTCACTAATATAACGTACAAAAATATTGTTAACAAATGAACAAAATACACTACACGGTCTAAAAACCCTAATTCTTGAGAAGTCATAAAATCGAAAGCAGCGTCTGCCAATGAGGTTCCTCATTGTTTACGATTCCTTTCAGGTTTGTGAATTCTTAGAGAAAAACAATAAGTACTTATTTTGTGTGCGTAGTAGTAGTAAGTTTTAAACTTTAAATCAGAGCAGTATTTTGAATTTTGTTAAGAAATAATGTGATTGAATGTAGTAATTTACTTTAAAATGTTTTTGTTCATACAATGAGTGGCTTGTTGGTGTAGTGGTCAAGACGTTGGCCTAGTGATCTAGTGGTTGGGGGTTCCAGGACACCAGCAAGTTAGTCCTATTTCCATAGCACAAGCGTTTAGCTTAGTTTGAAAATAGTAAGAATATTGATGTGATATGTATTCCGTGTACGGTATCTCTATTTAAAAAAAAATTTTATAGATTTTTGTTTTTTTTTCATATGTATTTGACTTGCTTTTAATTTTATTGGATATTAAATATTTATATAACGAGTAACGGTTTTAATGAGCAAATTTAGCTGATCCCTTCGTACTCATTATAACCGAATTCAATTGTAGTTTATTGTCTGTAAATAAATATGAATTATTTTTGTAATCAATATTTACATTGTTTTGTTGTGGGTTTTTGGGCAGGATACAGTCTGTTCATCTAATCATCATGATTTAAGTAAGCCAAAGTCACGAAATCCCCGAGAAAGCCTTTATCACGTGACTCTGCCACCATCTACATATCCTTCTGCTTCACCTTACGCTGCACTCTCTAAATATTTTGCCAAGCTGGTTAGACTGAGAGTTATCACTCGTGCAATACTAAAGCAACTTTTATACGTTCAATCCGGTATTCCGCCACCAGATTTATCAATGGTCAAGTACCGTCATCATCACACGAGTCAAGTTACATTACGTCTTAATGATCAAGGACAGGTGGAGAGTGACTACACGGATAGTGACACTGAATCGGAAAGCAGTAGCTCCTTTGCGAGTGGGCATTGTTTGTCTGAACCTGAACAAGTGGGTAATGGAAAGATCGCTCGCCAGGATGCTTTGGACCGAGGCAGCCACAAAACGGCATCGTCTGTAGGAAGCAGTCGTGCTAGTAATCCCTTTGGCTACATTCGGTATTACAATACTTCTTCCTCCAGATGTGATGAAAATGCTGGGGACAAAGTTTTACCTGGCGGGATTCAGGCAACAGATTGCACACATGAAATATTTAGAGGGATTGAAGAATTTGATGAACAGTCTTTGGAAGTTCGCTCGGATCAGTGTCCTGTGATAAGAATATTGCCAGACACATGTTCAGACAGCAACGAGCCTGAATGTACTAGGATGCCTTTAGTGTTCATTAATCAGTATTCAGAAAGCTCGGATAATTCCAGTTTCGATTGTGGGAATGCCAGGCCATACATGGCTTGCGAAGACTTGGTTAATATGGATCAAAACTTGGCAATTGAGACTATGGGTTCAAATCAATTTAATCATGTTAAGCCTCTGAGGCAAAGTTGTCCAACAAAGTTTGTGGCTAATAGATTCAATGACTCCTCATTGACATCAGTGTGTACACCCGGTTGGCAATCCTGTAATGACAATTCACTATCGAAACCTGATTCCGGATCTGCGCAGAATCTTAATGATTTTGATAATTTTAATAACCCAAATGAGTGCTGTGGTGTTAAAGAAAATTATAATCTTAATTTTCGGAATTTTGGTACTCCAAATGAGTGTTGTGATGTTAAAGAAAATTACAATCTTCATTTTCAGAATTTTGATACTCCAAATTTAATGTTCAATGAAATCACTGCGTCAGAATCTGTAGACGGTGATTTGGCTCAAGATGCAGTTAAGATGATTATAGAGCCACCACCTATGTTTCAAAATGTGATAGAATTTGAAAAGGCTACGGTGAATTTGAGAAAATCTGGTTTTGAAAAACACTCTTTAAATTCTGATAAAAAGATTCGGCGTTCGTCATCTAAATGTACTGATATTTCGCAAGTCACAGA
Organism: Eubasilissa regina; assembly: GCA_022840565.1. Classification (NCBI taxonomy): domain Eukaryota; kingdom Metazoa; phylum Arthropoda; class Insecta; order Trichoptera; family Phryganeidae; genus Eubasilissa; species Eubasilissa regina. Next base: position 14,282,054 of record JAINEB010000018.1, on the reverse strand, counting down.
ATGTTCCGTTCCAACTGTTATAATGCGTTCTAAAAAGAAAGCAAATGTTACGAGACAGTGTGTCAGCTGTAATTTTGCAACTAATTCCGTAACGGATATGGACAGTGTGTCGAAATGCTCTTGCTGTAACAGATCTCGATGTCACAGTCCCAGATCTTCTGACTCGGGTGTTGCTGGCAGTTGTAACATGGCTTCTCCGGAAACCCCCCACAGAGGAGATTCCTTGTATTCTCCAGGTGAAACGCGATCATTGAATGAGTCATCCTATCCCAAGACCATGTATCATGACTATAGTATGTCAACCGGAGAGATAAGTAAATTAAATTACATGAGGAAAAAGTTAACACTGTCGGAACTTGAGGCTGCAAACTTCGAAGCTCAGTGTCCTTGCACGTCTCCCTTTTCTACTCCTCGTACATCTTGTCAGCCGAGTATCACTTCTGAAAATATGTCCGTTGGTAATATAGATGCAGCCGATACGTCTGTTACGACTAGTGTTCACCATAGTATTCCTTACCCACCAAATTCATGGAAAATAAAAAAGAACAAACAAGTGGACTATAATAAAAGTAATTGTGAGAAACCTCAACTGTATAGAAAACCCAGTAGGCATACCGAAGATCCGAAAAATGTGAGAAAAGCGGCTGTTAACCATGGATGGAGTACTCCCGACGTTAGCATTTTAAATCAAGCTAAACCGAGTGCACACTATCATATGAGATTATATCGGGAAGACTCTGAATCACAATGTGACCATGTTGAAAAAGAAAGACAAAGCAGAAGTGATCAACTTAAGGATTCTCAGGAGGTAAATAAACAAAATCCAGCTGGAAATTCGGCTCGCTGCGATAGGCGAGTAAGATCTAGAAGTGAGGATCTCGCCAAGAAGTATTCATTAGCAACGAGTGCTCAGTCTGGGCATGTAGTTTACCGATCGGACCTGTATGCCCACTGGTGGATGAAAGCCAAGTTGCCTATTTCCGTCATCACCTCAGGCAAGGATAACTTATCACAAGCACTGTGTTATTATTTTTTTTACTTACAAACTTATATTTATTGCAGATTGCAAGTGTTTGTTGATGTTATGTAATTATAAACAGTAACGGTTTGCATCATGACATTCAGTGCTTTTGTATGTTTGATCATCCTTGCCTGTGATACATATGTGCCTCACTAACCTACCTGTGTTCCCCCGACCTAACCACTTTGCTCACAAGAAAACAGTAAACAGCTCCTGTTACGGTGGTTTCACGAGAGCTTATAGAAAACATAAGTTCGGTGTTATTAATCCAATCATCAACTAACTTATTTCATTCCACAACCAGTAAAAAGCGCAGGCTTTCTGTTTTATATTTATTTCTAGTTCTAATTATTTTAAATACGTTTTAGATATAATATTTTTGAAAAAATAAAATTTTAGCATTTTAAAATTTATCAGTTGCATTTTCTTCAATCAATTTCCTATACTGATTTATGAAATGTTGTCCCCTAAACAATTGTCAATACCTTGGACACTTGTAAGCCTTCGCTATTAAATATATTCATTACATGAAAACACTTCTAATATATCTTTGTGTTATGGTAACAAGTTGCAATACATCTATATAAGAATGCTTATATAAATGTGTGATTAAATTAAGAACATTGGTATTTTTTTCTACTTGTAAAAAATATATATTTGTATCATGTACAATAAAACACTATTAATTTGAACCCCGTTCAATTAAAAAAAATTCAAACACTTCAATTCAAACCAGATCCAAATTGTCAATTTCATACTTGAATATTTCTGTTAATTCAAAATCCCTGATAATTTGTAATTTGAAATAATCATCAAACCCTTGCGCCACAAATTAATGCATTTTATAGTTTTATTTTTACATTTTAATATACAAGTAATGTGATATAAGAGTGGTAATTAATTTTTTTTTAATAATTCATTTAAATTACATATTTTTTGAGACGTTAAATTTTTATGAGATCCTGTAGTAATATATTTTGTTTGAAAAAATTAATATGTCTGATTTAAGTGTTTTGTTTTAAAATGTATGTAACATAAAATTTTTGCTTTTTTATACAGTTGATATACTTTTGTTCTTTATTTTTCACTTACATTTTAAGGCTGTACTGATTAATCGGCAACATTTACATCCTTCTTATTATTGACACAATCGCCAACAATTCAAATGCGTGTTTATGATCAGTGTTGAAATAAATATTTGTTTCTTTTTCAATATTATGTATCTACTATCAGAAAATATCAGTTAAATTTATATTGAAATTATTGTCACATATCTATACTGCTTTTTATGTATATTATGCCAATTAATTTAGTCATATCAGGGACATTAACAAACAGTTGATAATAAAATTTATCTTTGTACTTTGTATATTTTGTATTTCATTTATATTTTATGTTTTAATTAAAAATGTAAAATGTTTTTTTACAAGAATTTATCTTATGTTCTAATTTACACAACAGTCACATTAAATTACAGTAATTGTAAATATTTTTCTAGCAATATTTTATACTTTCATTTATGTTTAAATTAAAAAAAGATTTGCAGTGTTTATCTAACATATGAAATTGCTACAAACAGATGTGCAATTTTTTTTTATAATCGGTCTCGGCAACGACTTGTATTGGCAAAATGGGAAATATATAGCATAGGTGCAGCTTATCTCTGATTAAGTTGAGTCAAAACTGATACTGATTATCTTTTTCATGCCAGATATCGTCGATGGAAATGGGAAACTTGAGCGGCGTGGCGGGCACAAACCATAAGAGATCTCATTCCTTCAACAATCACCACAGCTACTCACAATACGTACAGCAACACCCACCGCACAAGAACCAGCAAAATGAAATAAACAACTGGTTGCAGTCATCATCTGACGCCATCTCAACTCAGGGGTCTTCTGTGGGAAACTCTCATCGACTGACCTCGGCCACAACATCACATAAGATTACTGCGTTTGAATTTGCAGAGAAACTTGAAACAAGTAGTAATTTTCAAGGTATGCTATTCACAACTTATGGTACATATTTGGTCGAAATTTTAACATGAGTCAAAGAGTATTTAATATGTTTAAATAGTAATGGTTTTTCAGAATTTTTCAATGAATTTTCAAATTAGAAAATGATCATACTTTTAATAAAAATTCAGGATTGTCTGTTTTACATATAAAATAATGTTGGTCTTAAATTGAATAATTTAGAATCATTATAAATAAATTGACCAAAATATTATATATAACAAATAAAATTTAATCACATGTCCTATTCTAAAAATATTTCCTAAAATTTTTTAAAACATTAGAATAACGTGATATATATTTTTTGGTTAGTTAATTTTACATCCTGAAGAAAAAAGTTATGTTTTTCGAAACCGGTTGATGTTTAAAAATTACTCATCAAGTGGTTAATTGTAAACAAAGTTAAACAATCTAAAAAACAATTGTCATTTGATAACTATTTTGCATTACTGCTAAATATGTAAATTTAAATTAAAATATTTTTATAATTTTGACTGATAATTTTATATTCTCGTAAATAGCATCAATGCGAAACTCGTACAAAACGACAACAGTTGCTATAAAATCAAATTAATGCAAGAGATTGTCAAAAAATATTATCCAAAACAAAATTAACAGAAGAATACGCAACCCTATTAATGACATTGTCGACAATATTAAGCATGGTGACAGATAGAACTTTAGCGTTGAAAGGCGAGAAATGTCATGGAGGGAAAAGAAGTAAGGAAGCGGAGAGTGAAGAAGATAAAGAACGAAATGTCATAGGCGAGTGCAAAATACCACCGCGACCACCACAAAACAAAGTTTTAAAAGTGCTGCGAATTTTTGTTGCTAACTTCAATACAGTGGAGAAATGGCGTTGTTGACAAGTTCGACGATTATGTTGTTATTTGTTCTTAAAAATGGTGCAATAAGATAGTCCATTTTAATTGGATTTTTAAAAATAATGTTTGATTTAATGATTTGTTTATGCTGTATTTTGGCAACTTGTTTGTTATTTTAAAATGTGTGGATATAATAATAAATAATAAACAAAAATTCCGTAACTCTCGATTAGGTTGAGCTAATTAAAATGAGAGCTGATTGGTGACATACTGGATTAGGCCACACCCCTTCCCCAAATGTGTTTATGTGCAGATTTTTTAAAGCGCTAACTTAGACTGGTCATACTCTATATATAATTACTTCGAATTGTAATGAAAAAAGGATGTATGTAAAAAAAATCAATTTTTATAATTTTTTATTTTCATTATCGTAAATAGTTATTCAAACTTTTTTCTTGATTTTCGGTCCCTTCAACTTTGAATAAACGGGATTTTACTGTGCAAATGTTAATGAGTCTTTTATAAATGTGCCCATTATTATGAAAGTGGTCTAAGTCAAGAAATTGAAAAAAATGAGTTAATATAATACAAATTGTAACAATTGTGAAAAATTTTAAGTGTTATATTCAGTGTATTGTTGCGATGTTCAACAGTATTCCGCTAGTGTTTATTTTGATAATAGAATAGTCATTTCAACATTAAAATTTTTTATTTCCTTATAAACTATATGCAAAATTTATGTCAAAATAAATTATAAATCTTAAGTTGACTTAATAAATTTTGAAACATTATATTGTGTAATATAAAAATATTTTTTAATTAATTCAAACGCAAACCTTTACATATCTCAAAATGAAAGAAACATAACTTAGACCACTTTCATAGTAATGGGCACAAATAATGTTTGTGATTGATCAGCATAAGTCCTGAAAATATGCAAATCTTGTGTGTTTTTCAGGTTGGACAGTAAAGAGCTTGCGCCCTGCGGCCCCGCTTCGACCCCTCATGAACTTAGGGGAGGAGGGAGGGGGAGCGGTACACCCCTATGCACCATCACTAAGGAAAGTCAATTCATACGAAGAGGATGGACTCATTCTCCGGGTAATAGAGGCGTACTGTACCTCCGCCCGGTCCAGGCACACGGTTAACTCTGGTGAGTGTAGAGCTTAACTTGCGAGATTATTATGTTGAGTCTCAAATAGAGACTTATTTACTGTTAAAACTGTCCACTGACCTCAGTCTGTAATTTCTATATCTTCTCAAATATTTTGGTGTAGTAAGAAAATTATTATGAAATAATTGATTTAACAGTCAATGCAGGCACAGTGGAACCTCTTTTTTATGGGACCAAGAAAAATAACTTCAAATGTGGAATAATGTGAATGAAAAGAATTAGAAGCTATCGATAAAATGATATTGATAACTAAATCTGCCTTAAGTCTGTATTCGGAAATGTTAATTGTTCATTTTTAATAGGTTTCCATAAAACTCAAGTTAAAGTATACTGTTATACTATCATGATACTATTATTTGGAAATTCAAGTAGGCATTTGGGATAGTATCATTAGTTCAGAGATTCAGGATTTTAATTCTGAATTTAAAGAATTATATTGTTATAGAATTTTCAAAAATTTGATAAATGTGGAGATTGAGGGGTGAGAATTGGTGAACATTGTATATATATATATATATATACATGATGATGATACAGGTGATCACTTAAGCCAGCTGAAGACAGGTCGTAAGCCCTGTAACTACTCCCCGTATTTTCTATATATTCTTTTAAAAACTATAATGTATAATAAAATAGCTTCATCTCTATGAGATATCTGATATTTATTTGATAACAGTGCCTTTATAGGTAAAAATCCAGTAATTTGTGTGTTCTTTAACATATTCAAATATTGCTAAAATTGTATTGTCCTATTACAAAATTTGTCAGTTTTTATATGCGTAATTTATTTTTCTTAAATATTTTACTGAAATGTAAGCATGATGCTGAGAAAAAAACTAACATTTTAATGTTACATTTCCACATTGAGGTATTAGATAGATTGATAGTGAAAGCATATTAAATTGTATTTATTTTATCTAGTATTAGATGTCTATGCTAGTTTGGTCTAGCGGTAAGATGTCTATTGCAAATCTAGCGGTTGTCTATTGTCCAAAAAGTCGGTGGTTTAATACTTGTCCTGGGAAACCAACAAATTTTCCTTTTTTTTTTTTTTTTACATAGAATTAGCTCTTAGCTCAGTCTGGAAAAGAATACAACTAAGAATAATAGTTATGTAATTTTTTTTTAACATTGAATTTACAGATTTTCTTAAATATGTTAACATACATTTTTGTTCACATTTACTATGAGAAATATTAGTGCTAAAGTTGTGCAGATGTGACTTGTAAGATTGGGGTTCCACTGTAGTTTTTTTTTTTTCATAATAATTATAGTCATGTTGTTTATGTACAAATGTTACAAACAGTAAATATATTTTCTATCATAGAAGAAATTAAATAAACTAGAAATGGGAATCTTCGTTAGTTGTCTATTGATCCTATTGCAATATTATAAAGATAGCGATAAAATTATAGTTGACACAAGAATTGCTTGAAAGATATCATATTTTGTTATTTAGAATTGCATATTAGAGGCTTTTATGTTTGTTAGAGATTTATATGGTGTGGATTATAACCGCCGCACAGTAAATGGTTAAAATATTTTAATCTTGTAAACAGTATATTGATAGTCATCAAACATGAGCAGAATGGTCAAATCTTTTCCGCCCATTTTAAAAAATGTACTAGCTAGGTAATGATTTATAAAATCATTCTTATATACATTATTGTACTTTGGATATCTAGCATGAAATTTAGAGTGCGTGTGAAGCAACCATCCTAATCAATAATTTTATTCTCGATATTGACAATTTTCATATTTCATCCCTAATAATTTTAATACACTTTTAGTTGTTGGGCTTGAATACTTGTGAATAATAATAAATTGGCATTGGAAAATGATCCTTAATTCGGTGCAAATAATAATCTATATACAATGCCATGTCTATTAGTATTTTAATAGTATTGCCTGCCCACCTTCATTACATACAATGCTTTCCCTGTTTGGATTTTCCCTATGATTGTCAGGTTTGTGACGTTTTTAATCGGTGGTAAGTGTGTCCTTAATTTCCCAAATATATTCGTAATGCAGCAATGTCCATAACTTTTAAAATATAATTTAATACATAATGTTTTGAGGGGAAAATTAGTTACACCTATTTCGCATAAAAATACACTTAGTAAATATATTATATATGTACATATACAGTAAAACTCCGTTAATTCATAACTCACGGAACTGAAATATTAAAAAAAAATCTGAATTACAAATAATAAGAACAATTTTTTTAGAGGTAACATTAGAAAGAAATTTTAAGAAACGCATCGTCAGTTTACGTTTCACAGTGTTGTGCATGCCACTGCTGTCAAGATATGACGACTGTCTATTATTTCAGCTTTTTATGTGTCTTATGTGTCAAAATGTTTATCAAATAATTATTTTCTCCTGAATAATGAAGGTGTGTGGCGACGTGGCGAGTCCAATATTAAAAACAGGCTTCTTCAAACGATTCACCAGTGCTTGACGCAACAAAATTACGGACATTTTAATTTGATTAACGGTCGAACTCACCTTTTCCATCAAAATTAGGCAAGAAATTGGAAGAGCTGTGAAAAATAATGAAAAGCTTTTAAATCTTCGTTGAAGTTTATTATTTTTCTGCGATTTTTCAAGTTTGAACTTAGAGAGGTTAACAGGATTGGATTTTTTCCCGCTGATTTTATCTTTGACATTAATTTTTGACAGTTTTTAAAATAAGTTCTATTTTTCAAATGGTCAAGGATTTACACAAATTATGAGATGTTTGTGTCATTTTAGAAAATGAAACACGAAAAAAGTGTAATTATAAAATAGGTTGTGTATTGAAATATAAAGGTTTCAGTTTCTTTATTACATTAAACAAATCGCAACATTTCATAAACAAAAAACTGGATATAAAATCAATAGAACTGTTGCACACAATTCATTTGTAAATTACGAGATTCAATGAAAATTGTTTAAATTAGTTTTATTTAGGGTTGTAAGGGCGAGTAGAAATATATAATTTGCAACGTGCCGACAATTATTGTCGAAATAACAAATCATATAAAATGCACTGCAGAATTTAATATATATAAATATGGTGTCACTCAGTTCGGCCGCGCTCTTACGAGTTTGTGAGCTCTAAGGGCGCCGATCTATTGCGATAAGGAACAGCGCCGTGATTGGCTAGGGAGTGGAGCTAGCTACAGATGTTTATGAAGGGATGATGAATGCGTAGTTGCACGAGTTGCGATTTAAAAACACGTGAATATGCAAATTACGTAAACAAATTATTTACTTTGGGTATAAAAAATGCATATGAACTACGAATAATAAGGTTTTACGAATTATCATTAGAAATTAGTATGAAATGTTATTTTTGGGGCTAAAATTTTTGAAAAAAGTGCAAATTACTTGAAAATACGAAATATAGGTACACAAATTAACGGAGTTTTACTGTATGTATTATATATACAATACATATACTATACGATATGTATATGTATTATATACATGTAATATGTATTATATTGAATGAAAATTTTTAATTAGTTTAGAACATGAACATCACTATAATAATAAATTGTTAATTGTGTAGTAAATTTTTTATTATAAAAATAATTTTGAATTTATCGTAGTGTTTGGAGGTTGGGTAGACTTGGTTCACGGCTGTATTATGGTGGTGATGGTATGGTATACATTTAAAATATATATTGTGCACTTTGACAATAAAATAGAATCTCATTAATAGAAATTTCTTGCAGTCTATATTGAAGACAGAAGTATTAAAAGTAACAAAAATTGACAGTGTTAAATTTTTAAAATATTCGCAATGAATACATGAATTTGACAAGCAGAATTTTTTCCAGCAGTTTTATTTCTAATTATGAATTTGTTTTTATGTACGTATATGGAGTTTTGGATTAGGGTATCTAATTTTACTTTGAAATGCAAATTATCAATATTTTAGGATATTTTTTACAACAGTAATTTTTTTTCAAGGGATGAGTAAATATTTTTATTATCCTGGTTCAAATCAAAGCATTTTCTTCAATAATAATAATAAACATGTTTTGTTGCTACATTTTTTAATCCCTGGAAAAATGTTTTTCCAGTATATTACTAAACTGTACTGGAATGGTTATGAAGTGCGTTCTGATTGGTTTCACGTGTAAGTAAATAAAAAGATTCTTTTTCAAACACTTAATCACATTTGGAGTCATTGTGCAAATATATATGTATAGGTATAAAATAATTAGCCACCAGAATAGTATTTTGTTATTTATTTATCTATGGAAGTTTAAAAGTGAATAATTAAAGACAATCAATATTAATTCAATGTTAGTCAGGTTATTATTGTTAACTGTTTATAAAAAAATTAAGTCACTTATTTGCTTTTGTCCTGTTGAAGCATTGTTAACTGTAACTATGTTGGATTGTTGAATTAATACATTTTCTTATAATTATAGTTAGATAAAGTCCCTTTTTTATAAATCCACATTCAGCAATATTATTGTGCAGTTTTGTAATAATATTTCTGGATACGCTAAATGTTTTTAAGAGTTTGTAGCTGATGGATTTTTAAATGTCAATTAAATTGTTTTTATACGTAGATACAAAAGGTGTATAATTCGTAATATATATTTAGACAGCAAGAATTATTCTAGGTATGTAATATGGCGGCTTGAAATTTATAAATATTTAAGTAAAAAGGGAAAAATTTTAATAATTTTTATTTTTAAGTGTAATTAATAGAATACTTAGCTTGTTTTAAGTACTTAATAATTTATATAAAATAGTTTAATTTACATATAATTGCTATTGCAATTAATAAAAATAAGATTAGACTTGTAGAGAACAGATTACTACATTCATTCATGCTCTTAGATTTTTTTAGAAGAAATTGCTATTTAAAATTATACTAAACTTTCTTTATTAGATAGTTTTATTAATAGATTATTTCTCAAATTACAAAAACAAATATATGTACTATAGTATCTCATTAATTAAATATTAGGAAGTCCTAAAAATAAAAGTACAAATTGTCCCAACAAAAACTTTCTTTTTTCATATTTAAAAAAATATTTTTATCTAGCGTCCGGAATCATTATTATCAATTTCAAATTTAACATCGATATTTTTTCTACTTAAAACATCCCATCGTGTTTAAAATTCTAAGAAATTTTCGTATAAAATAATACTTCCGTATAAACCAAAAAAAAAATTTATTTCAAGTTGTTGCACAAAGTGGCTACCGAGAAACAGGTGGGGAAAATAATATTTTAATTAAGGGCAAGAGGCAGACCTACACAGAATGCATGATGCATCAAATAAAGCAAATAATAAATCTCGGTGCTTAGTATTATAATTAGTACGTTTGTGATGCAAATATCAGTCTCTAAAAAACATGTTGGCTTTCATCATTATGACAATTTTTTTTTTATCTATGTAAGTTTTTATTGATTAGTTCTTTACCGCTGCACATAATTTTATAAATTTGACATTTTTTTGTCAATCTTACATGAATGAGCATTTCAATTGCAAAACTGAAATTTTATTTAAAGCAAATTTTCCAATTTATTTTGAACACAATGTTTTTGGTGAAAAGATAAACAAAATTCTAACTATTCAGATTTGTAGTATCGGGCCCGAATTATCGCAGTTTTTGTAAATAAGTTTTCATGTATGATGAAAAAGAAAAGATGATTAATTTACTACTCTAACAGTTTGAGATAACAGTTTAATTTAATTGCCTATTTAAAAATATTTTTTGGGCCAATTACTTTAACAAGCATGCTTTTACATATTTAATCTTATTACATAGTACATATAACACAATAAAAATGACAAAGCAAATAATAAACAGTAATAATATATTCCTTAATTTCTTGAAGCTCAATAATTTCAAAAACAATTAAATTAAATTCATTCTAGTATGCATAATTATTTAGCTGGATATTAATGTGTTTCTATTTCCCTACATTATAAGAAGAAATATTTTGCTTTTATTTTAATACTAACCTTTTTTGATTACTTGAATTAGTTCCAAATATTCCACTGGAGTTACTCGAGTCTTCAAGGCGTCGTCAGAGCAAATCAAGAAGCAGAGTTTTCAGTTGGTTTCTAGAGTAAACAGAAAATCTTCCATATGAAAACTTTTAGTAATGATTCCGTTACAATTTTTTTTTGTATTCCAATAAAAGTGTTCATTGGACTTATTCATCTTCTAGTGGGTAAACCATGATGAATGTATTATCTTTATTTGAATATTAAATGCTAGTATTTGTAGGAATGAATTGGTTCCTTGTAAAGTTGAAAGATCTGAATTGTTCAAGTGTTAATTGTTTGTTCCATGCGGCCGCTTGTGGCGTCTTCCGCAGTGGACCTGGCCCGTTTATCGTGCGGTAATGTACAAACACACGCACACATAACTAATAAATCTCACGCTAATTCTAATTCCCCACACATATCGGAGTTCGATGTGTGTTATAATTTAAAACCGCTCAATGTTAAAAATAATTGCGGTTCGGGGTCTAAAGTGAGACGCAACCACAGCGCACTACCCGCAGACTATAAGACCTGCTCACATAAGGTCCCCGATACTAAAAAGCTTTTAACTGAACGCAAATTCAAACTTAACCGTTCTAATCCATCTATTGCGGAACTGGGTCGCTGCAGCAGTGATAGTCCTCTTAGGCGCTCCGCCCCTGTGCTGGACATCAACCCCCGTAGGGTGTCGAGCCCCCTGCTCGGCGGGGCCATGGGCGCGGGCAGAGGGGGGCGGGGGGCTGTGCTGCTGCCTGCCCGTGCTCCCTCGCTACCCCTCGCCTCTGCGTGGTGTTGTGGCTCTTTTGTTAAACAATTGAGAAAAACTCATCACTTTGATTAACTAATTGACATTGTTCGGTGGTCGCTTCTTCTTGTATGTGTGTGTGTGTCTGTGTATTTATGGTTTTGGATCATTTTATTTTGCTGGTTCACAATATTGTTTGCTCTTGTGTGTTACGCTGTGGTGTTGCCTTTCATTTTACATATTGACAGTACTTGTTAAGCAAGCGTGTAGTACCACAACTCGGAACTAACTGTCTGAGAAGCATGATTATTGTATTGCTATGTGATTATACCAATATTGAATTTTATTGTCTGTGGTATTGCTACACAATTTAAAAACTAACATTTTTTACATAATAACACATTTTATTTAACAACACATATTTATTTTCATAATAAAATATATTAGTTACCTTAATATTTATTTAAAATTGCACATAAATAAATGCCATATTATTTTTTAAATCATATTTTAAGTAAAAATCTTTGACTTTCTTACAGCTGATGTTAAAAACTCAGTCAAATAATGTGCCAAAAAGTAAGCCTTATTTACTATTAAAAGTATTTCTGTGATTGATAGTACATATATTTTTTCAAGATAATGGTATTTAGAATTGGCGAGTTTATATTATTGAAGTTTGTTGTAGATTACTTATTTTATAAGCATACTTTTCACACTATACTTGTGAATGATATCAGTTACAGAAATGTTTGTCGCAAGGTGACTTTGTCGTGGATATGCCTGTTAAAAAAAAATGACTCCGTAATGTGATGATACTGCGACAATAGTATTCACTTTTAATAAAGTTTATGGAAAGCTTAATTTGTTTATTCATTATATTGTTAAGTTTAAAGCTTTACTCATGAATCTGACTATGATATTGTAATCCCATATTGAATATTTGAAGTTCATAATATATACACTGTAGTAAATGTTCGATTAATTGTTTTATCTTTGAGGAGAAATGTTAATTAATATCAAGTTATATTTATGCTCCTTGTGTATGAAATATTTTATAAAGTAATGTAGAAACATTAACTTTCAATAAAGTATTGTTATAATGATGCAGACTTTATATTTTGCATGCACGCTTCTGTCCTATCCTTGTTGCTTCGGGGCTTGGTGAACATCTAAATTCAACTGTCCGGGGATTGAAATGGAATTATTTTTCTTTTCTTACAGAAGTAAAAATCCTCATTTGTAGCGGTGAATTTTTAACAGTCTTTATATACATTTTTGGGAAATACTATACCTTCAAGATTTAAGTAGTATTATTTACGTAGAATGATTGGGTTCAAATTTCCTGGATGAATTTGATTGGTGTATCTTTGTACACCGGTGGGTCATAAGTTTTTGCATTCTTTAAATCATTTCTGCGTGGGAGCCGCGCGAAGGAGGGGGCGCAGGCGACATCGAGTGGGACCTTGGTCCTTGGAGATTGGAGAACGCGCATTGTTCCCCCGTGCAGCGGTCTATTGCGACTAAATTTCCAAGGACCAAACTCACGCAGGTGACAGTGGTTTCTGCGCAGAAGTGATTTAAAAAGTGCAAAAACTTGTGGTCCACTCACTGTATAGTATGGACTTCGTCAGTACATATATATATTTAATCTGCTCTACAAATTATTGATATAAATAGTACCGCTCGTATATTGTGCATGGATTATTAAAACACAAGTATTTATCTCAAATACAACAACTTGACTTTGGTACAGTTTACAGAATTCGTTTAACACTAATCTATGTCTGCAATTGAATTCTTACATTTTAATGTGGCATCTACGCAATCACAATATTTTATATGTTAGAAATTTTTTTATATACCTATATATATACACTGGTGTAACACACACAATGCACAATATTATAGAGGTAGATATATATTAAAAATATGAGTCAAAAATGTCATTGAACTTCGAGCGGCCAGAAAACTGGTTTTTGTTGGTCGATTTGGTGCCTGAAGCAAAGATATAGAATAATAATGGGACAATTTTGCAAATATTTATTTTGATGTAGACTTAAAGTGGATTTTGTAAAAATCTCATACAATAATATTTTTTGTAACACTATGTAATTTGTACACACTCCTTGAACATTTTCGACTCATAATTTAGTCACTCATAAAATATTATGGACTAGGTCTGTTACACTGTGTATAAATATGTAAATTATTATGAGGAATGAAAGAGGTTGAGCTAATGAAGGCTGTTGAAATGATTTTTATTGGTGGTGGTGAAATCCTACTGCTCACAATTTTTCCATTTCTTACTTTCATTCTTAATTTATTTATTTAATTTTCTATATAATACATATGTATAACTATGTTTGGACCTATGCCCGTCTCGCTAGAAAAATCTGTTGAGACGGAGAATCACCGCGTCAATCGTTCCGTATTGCAAGAAAAATCTATGTTAATTAACCAAATAAAACAATTTTTTAATTCAATATATATTTTTTTGTTGTATGTTTGCAGGGTGACGGTACTTGATGCGAAATATTGAAAAATGTAATATGAATTTCATTAAATTCTTGAAGATTATTGGGGCACTTTGAATAGTTCGGGTAGCGGAATTATCACACCGGTTTGGCGGTGGTGAGGAATGTGCAAGGGGAATTCCCCGCTGACACGTCTCACTCGTGTGTACTATCCAACTATGTGCCGGTACAATGCAAATTTTTATTTTTATAAATATCCCATCTATTGCCTTTTTCAACATTTTGCATTAAGTGCAGTGATGGGTGATATCCAGTAGTGATGAGCTAAACGTTATTGTGACTGTGATTGTGCATTTAGTATTTCTTTTATATCAATGATTGGTAACTGATATTTAACTGTTAAAGATTTAGTTTCTAATATATCAGTGATTGCTCGCTGAATTATGAATAATCAGTTACTAATCATGGTTACAATCGAACACAAATTTCACAATCACAGTCACAATAACGGTTAAAATAACGATTTAGCTTATCACTAATATCCAGTTTAAGTTTATATAAATATTTTACATAGCATAATAAATTTTCATTGGTTAGTAAAACATATATATCTTATTTATTACGACACAAGTCTGACAATATAGGTTTCAAGAAAAATATTTTTATTTATTTATCTTAAATGTCAATCAATGGTCAGGCTAATCATTTTCATCCCACAGATGGAGTTTTTTTAGCCCGTACAAGATTTTTTGCTTTTGTAAAGGTCGTAAAAAAGAGATTTACGAGTCCTAAAGAAATAATAAAATAAGTACAAAACTAATAAAAAGGTTAAAAGTTTTACAGATTACATTTAATATTAGCGTAAAATCTGTCTTCTGGGGTTTGTTGAAATCATAATTTATTTGAATATATTT
This sequence comes from Eubasilissa regina, assembly GCA_022840565.1. NCBI lineage: Eukaryota > Metazoa > Arthropoda > Insecta > Trichoptera > Phryganeidae > Eubasilissa > Eubasilissa regina. Next base: position 14,266,878 of record JAINEB010000018.1, on the reverse strand, counting down.
CAAGACATTCACATGGTAATCTCGCTTGATGTACAATTTCAATTGTGTCTAACATTTAACCCCTGTGTCTCCGTGTCGTGTGAGTCAGACTGCGAAGAGGACAGTGTGGCTAGCGATTGGCTGGTGCGTTCACCTTCCCTGCCTCTGGCCGGGACCCGGGGCACCCCGTCACCCTGGCCCAGCCTTCTACAGCTTCAGAGGGAGGTGCGTCGTCTTCAGGAGCAGCTGGAGCAGGAGCGACACGAGAGGATGCTGGCTATTGCGGCTCTTCAACCCAGCATGGCTCTTCGAGATGCAAAGGAAAGCAACTGTTGATAAACTCTGCTCATCTGAGTTCATTTGTCAGTTTTTTTTTTATAATTTTATCAAAAATGCAGATATTGTCATATAGAAGTTGCATTTACATTAGCTTACTCCGTTAAATAATCGCAGAATAAATTATTAAACAATGACTGATGTATACGACTTCTACTGTAAATATTCACAAATTGTTTTCTGGCCTTCATTGAAAACAATCATCACTTTTTTCTGTTGAAACAATGTCAGATACATCACACAAATTCAAAAGTGAGAAAATCAATTGAAAACATTAAGTAAAATTTGTATGATGTGAAACTATAATGCCATAAGAAACTCATTTTCATTCTTATCCGACCAAAGTGTAATAATAGATAAATCAACATTAGATTTTATTTCTTCTAAATCATTTATGTGTATAATACTGAGTGTTAAAGCCAAATTACATAATATGTTAGTACTAATTATGGAATGTAAGTTAATAAAAAAGCATATGATTTATAGGAACTTTAATTGATTTCCACCATATTTTTATATTTGCTACCGAAAGTGAGGACCAAATAAATGAATATTTTTATAATTATTATAGTATTAAATAAGAGACTGTTAGAAACAAATTTTATGAATTTAAATATACCAATGTATTTTTAGTGTAATAAATGTATATTTTGCAAAATCATTACTCATTTTTCTTCATTTTACAACATAAAACCGATTTTTTGATTTAAAGACAGTGTGAGATGTATTTCTTCTATAAATATTACTAATTACCGTTATTTGTAAGAATGATGCATCGAAATAAGAGTGGTTATATCAAAATATTTTGATGTAATATTACTTCATTAGCATAAAATTTAGATACGCCTGTTTGGATGGATTACGGGCATATGTGTTTGAGCAATGTAACCCCAGTCGTAACTCAATTTGAACAAAATTGAGAAAATGGGTTTTCACTAAGATATAGTGAAAATATTCAATATTAGTTCTTATAAACCAATCACACAAAAGATTGACAATAATTATAAAGTTTCAGTCCAAATACATAAGGAAAGTGTAAAATAATTACTAATACACAAATAAAGGATATTTTTAATGAAACAATCGGTATATTTTAACAAGTTTACTTTTATTTAGAGTAAATCAAACACAAACCAATTGTTTTATTATATATTTAAATGGTGTTTTTTCTCAAAAAAGTTCAAATTAAAGATATGAAAGCAAAAAAGTATAAATTGTTTTATCGTGACACCTGATTCTCATTTTACATTAATTTTTTTAGCCAATAAAAAAAAATTCTCTTTTTACATGGCTTATTTTTAAATTATGCAGTTCAAATGGGGGTTGTTTATGAAATCTACATTTGAATTCAGTTCTGTGCATTTTCTGTATAAATGTACAAATTACAAATAAAATGGAAAGGTCTTAATGCAAGGGTTGTCGGTAGACATTTAACTATCTAGAATTCTGGGGAACAACCTTGAATTTTGGGAAACACCTTTGATTAGAATAACCAGGATTTAAAATTGTACCTGCTATAAATAATACGTAACATAATCTTTTCTCGTTTATAGCTGAAACAGTTTAGACGTGTTGTACAAGAAAGCATTTATTTTGTGCAATATACAGGTACCTACATAAATTTTGTATGCATAATATCAAATTAATTATTGATTATTATTTGATAATATACGAGTATAACCATATAATTACAATGTCGGAGAATTTTGTTGCACAATAGAAGAAAAGAAAAACTATATTTTAGAAACGAAGATGCAAATTTTAAATCGTATAGTAGCTGGAGAAGGTTTAATAGGGAAATATTTTGGTTTGAACAAAAGTGCCATGAGAATCGTAATGAAAAATGTAAAAAGCAACTAAAAAATCTGCTGGAACAAAATATGGTTCCAAGTCATCATCGTCCACAAACAATGTCATAATAGTGAAGATGGATAAATCAAATAGTTTTAATAAATTATTTTCATATAATTTGTTTAGAAATAACTTTTGATTATATGTATTGGATTTTCACACCTAGAACCATTCTTCTATTTTTTCATATGTACTGTATTATTTCTTACATGGTTTTCTAATAAGTAAAACATTTTTCATAAATTTAATTATTATAGGTACTTTGTTCCAGTAACTGTTTTAACTTATATTTTTTTTATCTTATGTGTGAATCTGACGGGTTTTCGGCTTCTTAATTATTAAAAGTATTAAATTTAAACAGAAATCATAGTACGCATAAATTTGGATGTAAGCGCTGTTAAAATGGAGTAAATTTGTAAGGATTGATATAATAAAGGGATAAATCAAAATTGAATTGTGATATTTGAAATAGGCAATGATTGTAAATTTGAATTTTAATTAGCATGTGCTCTTTGCCATTCCATAACTTTATTCTTTATACTTGTTACATCCGCAGCGTATGTTCTACAGCAGCTCCCGATATATCGAACCCCGAGGTTCAGCCAATCGTCCACAAATGTATCTAGTTCCCGGAAATTTTTGCCGACCCAACTGCAAAAATAATAAATTTTAAAAAAATATTTATAAAATATTACAATTTGGGTAATAATAAAACTATACATTGATAATAATAAAGGTTGTTAAAATAACCAGTTTCTATGTGATAATCCATAGTTAACCTTTCCTCTCCGATGATGTAAACTGAGTTAACATTGCCTCTTATTATGTGAATATCTCTATAAATATAGAGTTCATATTTGAGGTATTTCTCTGTAGTATATTTATGTATTGGATAAAATAATTACAGTATTTACCATACGCAACAATAAAAAATGTTTTCTCGAAGAACCCGATGTGAACTTGTCAAAATGTGTATGTGAACGTATGGATTGGTGCAGACGGTGCAACGCATGGGGCGCCGATCGTTACTTTGTGGCAGAGTGTGTGTCGGCCAAGTTAGACGTGTTTTATGGTGTCGTTCGTGATCAATGTTTTTTCTCATTTTTAGTACTTTTTCACAATAATTGATGTAAATATTCACTTATATATATATGTCAACTATTATTTTAATGATTTTAATATAAGTAATATAATAAATGCAAAATATTCATATTTATCCGACTTAAAAATCGTAAAAGTCTACATGTACACTGAGGTTGCAGGACCATAATGCGCGTTTTTGTTTTAGCACCGTAAGGGAAAGGTTAAACAAGTGTGTAAATATGTTTTTTCTTTATATTAAAATTTTCAGTTGTGTATATTATTATTTAATAGATAAAGAGAATTATTACCTGTGTTGTTCTACAATGTATTTTTCTCCGCTATTTGGATAAACAACCAGTGGTATCATATTTTCTTGACTGCTGTTGATACCATCAAACAAGTTATGCACGTAAGCTGGATTTATACAGTTCACTCCGACGGCTAATATTTGTTTTGGATTTAGTTTGTAGCAGTGCACTGCCACATCCTGGAACTTCTCTCCGTGCACCAATGACACGTCATCCTGAAATTAAATTAATACGATCTAAAATACGGGGATTTTTTTTTTTTTTTTATATGTATGTATGTACAATATTTTCAATGTCTACTTTGATTAGGCAGGGAAACTTAAAATTAATAAACAAAATCTTTAAATACTAATAAAAAAATAGTGTGATGTGGGTGTGGTGGTCATAACCCTTAAGGTAAACAAAAGCCGGAATCTTAAATTTGTGACAAACTTATGAAACTACAATTTTCAGTGTAAAATATTAAGTACCAGTATTTTTATTTTATTATATTTTCCATTATCCCATTCGCATATCACAATTAATAATTATTTTATTCATTTAACTTTACAAGACAAAGGCTGAAATTGGTTAATATATTAATCAGTCGCGATAAGGCCTAAATTTCTAATACCACCATAGTAAAGTTAATCTTAGTATCTCAATACATTATCGAGAATGTTCTTTGGTTAATAAATTGATCCAACATTAATATTTTAATTTTACATTAATATTTTTTTCACTTTCAAAGTATCAGCCACAGATACAAAAAAAATTTCCCAGTGTTTTTCAATGGGAAATTACAATTAAAAAGCCCTAAAAACTAACCCTAAAGTAAAAGTGTTCCGTACAGGAAACAAGAATTGTAGGGTGGTTTGCCGGTTCACTTTTTTGGCGATGTCTGTGCAGTAGTGTGCAGGGTCCAATCCGGTTTAAATCGTCGTCCAGGATAACAGCCAGTGGTCAGAAGAATCCATGTCCTCACACCGGACCAATGGGAGAGGACTTACATCCCTAGCCTCGCCTTCATTCGGCCCGGCACCTCCGCAGCCTCACGGTGAACGGAACAATCTACTGACCATTCGGGTGGCACAGAGTCTAAGCTGGCAGATTCCAGTTTGCGCTACATTTTTACTTAATTTCATAAAAAATCTTACAGCTAGAGGTATCGCAAGCATTTTATTCTTTAATTATCATGTTTGCCCGTAATGCCATACATATTTCAGTTTTGAGCAATTGCCCGGGAATTATTTATTTATAATTGAATCCCAAAAAATACAAAAATAGTGATACTATGCTATCAATTCTATTCGCGGGTGACTGTCCCACATTGTTCTTTACATTCGAGAATTTTCTTCACAGATTTTATTTAAAAATGATTCACAATTCAAAATGGCTCCAAAAAGACTTTTTTCATGTACTCGCGAGCGTGATCCTGTGCAGCACATGTGTATTTGTATTTAGAAGAAGTAAGGTCTCCGGTAGGTGTAGCTACACAAAGCAAATAACATGCAAGATGCATCAGATAAGTAAATTACGTAGCGCCGGATTATTACGCCGATGGCTGTGGTGGAAAGTTTTGGTGATGGATGTATTTGGTACCGGGCTGTAGAGGGGTTAAATAGCAATCAACCTAATAATATGAGGGTGGGGCAACGAGCTAAAATAAAAAATGAATGCAAGCTTTTTTTTACTGTTTCAGAGATAAAAGCGCCAGAACTTCGCTTACTTAATTTAATTTGTTAAATTTTTTATTTTCACTAGTGTGTTGTCTGCCAAAATAAAAATATGATCATAGAATAATTTATAACAAATATTTTACATACTTACTTTACAACTGAATGAAAGCCATGCGCTGACGTCAGGATACTCAGCCAACAGTGACAACAGAGCTTCTGCTTCTATCTGGCAAGGTATTGTCTCAAAGGCAAAAATTTTAACACCAGCCTTTAACAGTTCTTCAATGCGTGGTTTGTGCCATTTCTTTAATGTCTGAATGTTTACATTTGATTATTAAACAAACACAATAAATAATATTAAACATTGAAGTTACGACTTTAGAGATAAGAACTTAAAATATTTGTATACATTTCTTAATTAAAATCAAACATCTGTGCAATAAAATGATAAATTTGCTTCAAGAAACTAAGTAGTAGTGAACAATTATTTTTTCTAATTTCTGATCGTCCATAATTTTTTTACAGATGAAATGTATCGAAAGGTTTAAGAGTTTGATTTGGTAAAAGTTCCTGATAACATTATTTGTTATTGTCAGAAAAAACATAATCACACATTAGAATTTGCACCGAAATCTTTTTATATATTTATGCAATAAAACTTAATTAATCTAGAAAAATGAGAAAATAAAAAATTCATTCAATGAAATTTTTTGAATGAATTTTTAATGTAAATATATTTTAGATTACCATTACTGCTTCATTACAAAATATAAAACAATAATGTAGTGTGTTTGTTTTGTAAAATTACAGTTAAGGTTCACAAACTGACAAATTTTACACAGATAGCCCTAAAAGTTTGTTTTTTAATAATACAACCTGCAGAATTACAAAAAGCACCAGTGCATATTTAGTATCTGGCGATTAATTTCTACTATATGATAGTTGACCGTTTCCGTGCATGAATTTATACAGGTATAACAAATGAGTGGATACTTGACTAAATTACGAGTCGAAAATGTTCAAGGAATATATGCCTAATCTCAACCATGTCAGATATATAAGCATTTCAAAAAAATATATAATTGTTTGATTATTTTAATAAATTGAATTACTTTATTGATTCAAAATTATATGTTAAATACAAAAATTTAAAAGCCATCGAATTTCAAGCCACCAGACTATTTTGTGTAAGATGATTTAGAGCTTGAAGTAAAGATATAGATTAATAATGGATAGTTTTCGCAAATATTCATTTCGAAGTATATAAATTTAAAGCTTAACATGGTTTTGTAAAAATTACAATCATATTTTCCATAACGGTGCATAATTTGCCCATAAAATATTGTGGACTAGATCCGTTCCATTACACCCTGTATATTATCACTATTATTGACAAGGATATATTATCAATTTTGTTCCTTATCAAGGACAACATCTGAAGGAGTAGATAAAAGTATGATGCGATGTGTTGGAATATAATGTTGCCAGAGGTAATAAAATCTAAGTCTGACCGTACTGAAGTGGAGTTTAAAGATATAGGCTTCCTTCCTTTCGTTCACAGACAGAATTACTAGACCTTTCAGAAAACGCGACCTTGAGATGGTACGTCAAAGTAAAGGTGCTGTTAAGATCAGTGAAGGGTCGAGATCTCTTAGAAACAGAAGGCTCGATTGCCAAGACTGATAAAGTATGTGGGACAGATAGATAGATAGATTGACAAACTTGAACAAGCACACAAACTCTGCCATCTTGGAAAATCTTAATTATCTGAGCACTGGTTATCATTATGCGCTTGATTCGAAGATCTTAAGAAAGCCCAAGAATCATCATGCATGTCTTGTTAAGGAGGCACTTGAAATTTATAGACATCCAGTGAACAATAAGGATGTCAGCCTAAATATGAAAATTTTTTGGTACCTAGTTGTGCAAAATCAGTCAGTTTGAAAATTCAATGCTTATAGTGAGCCTGCGGTAGATGGTAGCTACATGTATTGCAATACTCCATCATCGACACTGTATTGCCATGAGACACATTTACACCGACACACCCTCTGCTTTCTACACAGTATTGCATGTCAGTATTTAACATAATACCAAGACTAACATGTCAGTTAATCACGCCCTGATGATTGGCCTCGACCGGAGATATGCAGCTCAGAAAACTCAACAGAAGATTCAGAATGGATATAAAAGCATGAGAATTTATATATGTATATTTACTAATTTTTACTATGTATTGAATATGGAATACTTAAATTATGGAAAAGCGTTAATATATAATAAACAAGATAAACATTTTTTTTACAATTTTATCGTTATTTTCAGTGTTACTGAATTAATGTGGCATTACTTATAAAGATAGAAAAATTATTTCACCTCTTTGGATATTTTATCAGCATAATTGCCGGTGTACTCGGAACCGTCATGTAAGGCTGCTCCGTAAGGACCGATGGAACCGACAATTTGTGGATTTTTATCTGATATTATAAATAATAATATTTTATAAATATGTCACTGTCTATTAATAAAATTAGAATAATTTATTTATTTCATTGAAATATAAGAGCATTTTCAATTATTTTTATAAATTTTAATAAAGGAAATAGTAATTTAAATATCGTTAACGATTACTGTCCTTGGTTTACTGAATTAAAATAAAAAGAAAATAAGTTTTATAAATTAATAATTTATATAAAAATGATACAGATTCCAAAACACGAGTCAATCCTACTATTATTTTAAAAGTGACCAGATATATGTATAACAAGTTTTTACACTTTTACCTGGAAAATCTTCCCGATACAATTGTACAGCTTCAAAAGCTAGTTCAAAAGCTTTTCGTATAAGAGCCAAGGCTTCTTCTTCTGAAACTTTAAGGTATCTCATAAATCCTGGAATTGAGGCTTGGTACGTACATGTTTCAATAAAGTCGGAACCACCTAAATAGTACGAACACAAAATAAATTGTTATGAATACAATTATCTTGATAATTTATACTCTGTGGGTTCAAGAAATATATTTTGAATATAAAAGTTAACTGCTTTTGTTATTGTGATTGTAAACTTCTGGCCGAGTGTGAGGGAGATGTCATTTAGTAAGTAAGAATTACAATGTGTATATGAACAGTGGACTTGAGTGAATTGAGAAAGTAAGAGTGAATTTAAGATGTACATTAAATATCTATACCTCTACAGTTGCATTTTGTATTTATTTAAAAATAATAAATTTAAAAAATCAAACTGATGTTCTGAAACACTAAAATTAGAGTGTACACAAACGCTTATCATACACATGTGCCCATTATTATGAAAGTGGTTTAAGTCATGTTTTTTTCATTTTGAGTATTTAAAGGTTTGCGTTTGAATTGATTAAAAAATATTTTTATTTAATTTATTTAGTCTACTAGATTTATAATTTATTTCAACACATAAATGTTGCATGTAGCTTATAAGGAAATATTATTTTTAGGTATCAAAATAAACACTAGCGAAATACTGTTGAACGTCGTAACAATACACAGAATATAACGCTTTAAATTGTTCACAATCGTTACAATCAATTAATTTAAAACAATGTGATGCGAAATAATTGATATTCATTTTTTTAAAATTTCTTGACTTAGATCACTTTCATGATAATGGGTACATATGTGTCTGAGACATAGTTACGGACTAACAAGAACGAGTGTACACTGGTTGCCTTTGAAAGGAAATTTTAGGCTGAATTTAGAAAATGAATTTTGGGGTAGACACTATAATAGTGAGCTTTATTAAATGAGATACGCATCTTAAGGTTTATTGAAGTAGGAAGACTTCAGATGAGGTTGATTGAACAACAATCACCAGTCATTGCTGAATATAAAATCAAATTGGGAAGGTCAAGGCTAAGATGGAGCAACAATGTCTTTCAAGACATTTCTGTCTTAGAAATGGCTCGTAAAAGGGATCAGTGGGGGAAATTCTTGAAGCCATGACCCACCAAGTGCTGTAGAGCCAATTGCGATGATCATTATGATGATGATGCATACAAAGATGACTACTCTTATTAAGTCTAATAGGTCTAATACATATAGGGTGTCGAGTGGAAAAATTTCAAGATTAAATTGTAATTGCTTGTAAACCATCAGGGTGAGGTAAGTGGGAGGGGTATTGTTCGACATGCGTGATTTGATGATTTGCCAGTTGCAATGAGTTAATGGTTGGGAGCGCACCGCACGTTCGCAGTTGAGCAATATTTAAAGGGCGGAGATTCATTGGTTCGTGCGCGTTGCGCTTTTTGTACTCACTTTAATATTCGATGAGTAAGTGATGGGCCGAGCACGCAACTTATCTATGTTAGGTTCAAAAGTTCAGACAAGGGACAATGGCTAACCAAACTCCTTCGGGACCATCAACTTTAGCAGCAATGTCAGAACATGTGGCTCAAGTTCGACGTGAAATTATGCACAATCTGCGTAAATCTATAAGGAAGATTGCAGCCTATACTGGAATAAAAAAATCAATAGTGTACATTATTTTGAAAAGAAACTACAGTTTCACCCATACAAACTGCAAATCGTGCAGTTTCTCAACGAAAATGACCATTATTTATGTGAAACCTTAGCGAGAACGATGCTGGAACATTTTGGAACAGCACGAACGCTTGGAAACATATTGTTTACTGATGAAACACATTTTCGTATCGATGGCTATTTTAATAAACAGAACTAGATACTGGTGCCCCGACAACCCAAGGCAACGCCATCAAAAACTTTTACATTGTTCAAAAACGACAGTGTGGTGTGCAATTTTTGCCCGAGGGATAATTGACCCTTATTTTTTTAACCAGCGAGAGACAGTCACTGCTGACGTGTATTGCCGAATGATCGACGAGTTTTTGGTACCGCAACTGCAGCTGTTTCCCGGTCTCAATAACAGAACACAATTTCAGTGTTAAAAATGTTTGCATTGTCCAAAAACGACAATGTAGTTTACAATTTCTGCCCGAGGGATAATTGGCCCTTATTTTTTTAATCAGCGAGAGACAGTCACTGCTGACGTGTATTGTCGAATGATCGACGAGGTTTTGGTACCGCAACTGCAGTTGTTTCCCAGGTTCAACAACAGAACACAATTTCAGCAAGACGAGGCCACTACACACACAGCTAGAGTTTCAATGGAGAAATTGAGGGGAATTTTTCCCAACAAATTAATCAGCAAGTACGGAGACATACCCTGGGCAACATCTTTTTGTGGGAATACCTTAAGTCGAGAGTTTATAGCAACAATCCTCAAACAATTCAGGCCCTACAAAAAAATATTTGTCGTGAAGTTGCTGCCATTGAACCAACGCTTTGCTCTCATGTATTCGCAAATTTAAGAGTCTGATTGCAAGTGTCTTGAGAGAAATGGACGGCATTTAGACAATATTGTTTATAAAACGTAAAATCCACATTGTTAAACTTCATTTTGAATAAATATAATATGAGAATAACATTATAGTTTTTTTTAAATTGAAAATTTTCCGCTGGACAGTTTTCCACCCGATGAAAGTTAAGCAGTAAGTGAAAAAGTAACTAAAAAGTTTTTTTAATCACTGATACTTAAATCATTATGATCCAAAAAAATATTATAAAAAGGAATGTATAACATAAAATAAGTAATTATATTTTAATAGTAAATAATTGATTTAACATGCTCTTTGACCATTGTTTTGTTAGAGGTATCGCCGGGGAAGAGGTAAGGGGTAGCACATCATATCATGTACTCCCATAGTAGATTCACGATTATCCGAGGAGAAAAAAATTGACCCAGATAATCTCTGCCATAAAATTATCCTACATTGGACATGAAGCAACTGTCTGCTTGCATCAATTGTAAACACTGAATCTAAGCATGTCCAAATAATAATATGCAAACATATTGCTTGAGATTTCCAAACTATATATTTTATTTTCTGTTACATATCAATTTCCCCAGTTTAATTTTCTGGCACACGTTATGTAGCCGAATGAAAAATTATTTTTACATTTTAAATAAGATTACGAAATGTAATTAATAAATTTTGGTATTATTCACTGCTCCAGTTAATGCAACCCGAGATATCAAAAATCTACTGTAGTCATTCCACGTAAAATCACCTATAAATATAAATAGATGTAGTTGCTTGACTGTTTCAGATATTTTTTATTTTTTTTACCATAGGTAACCCCATCAGCGTGTAGCTCAAAACAATATTTCTTTTCTTTTTATCTGCCACCATCTTGGATCCAGGGTCAATTTTCTTCGCAGATACAGGCAAAAATGGGGGTTTACAGAGGTTTTGAAAAAAAATTGTTTTCCTCCTATTAAAGACTGTTTTTCACTAATACAAAGAAGACACAATAGGGTTATAGAAAATATATAGAAGTGATAGAAAATTATATATAAACTTTGACATAAATGACCTCGAAATATGCTAAATTTGGAAGCATAATCACCAGTATCGATGACCTTTTAAGGTGACTTGACTGGGGGTTGGAAATATAAGGTGTATTATTTTTTGTTTATAACTATGGTTAGTAGAGTTCCCAGCTATGGAGAATAAAAGTTTGGGTTAGGAACCCTTCCTGCCCCTTTTTTTGGCATCAAAGTTTCAACATTTTCAATTTTTGCTGATTTCAAGGTCAAATATTCAAGGATACATGTAATTGTACTTAACAAAACCTGTAAGTTTCATTTTGTGGTTCAAGCTGGTTTAGAAGTTACAGTTTACATACATTTGTAGGCTATAGTTACATGGAAACTGTAAGTCTGTAATACCAATGTCGCTCTCATCTTAGGCAAAACTTCTACTACAGAAAATAATTAAAGTAGTATTTACTTATTTTACTCCCTGATCCATCATCCTATGTCGCATCCCCTCAAGACTACTCGGTAGTTTGCATGTGAACAGTCTTGTAACAGTAAAAGTAAGTTGTCTAGTAACAAATGTTCAACGTTACACAAAATAGAGAAGACTATCTTCATACAATTTATTTTCGTAAAAAAACAAATAAAATTAGAAGATTTTATTTTCACAGACCCATAAATTTGTATCTAGTTGTAAGTACATATTTATAATAAAGATTTTAATGTAAAACTTTGTTTTAATAATCACAAGTTTGATTCTATACAATGTAATCCGTTGCTTCGGCAGTGGTTTACAGAGAGTCTTTTAATCTAAGCTATCAATGATTACATGTATTACATATTTTGTATAAAAATATTGTTTACCCTTTAAAAAATCCAAATGCGTTTGAACAATGGCATCAGGATTTGTTGCTAGGAATCTGGCAGTCCAGAGTGGGTCTCCATCCACTTTTTCAGATACATGAGCGGATAATTGTGTTGAAAATCCACCATCCAAAATTTTTATGTCAGTGGTCATCCTGAATTTCACTTTTTTGAGATATTGATACAAAATCAGCGAGCTTTATCGCATTCAAAATTACGAAACAGTTTGATAAAAAAAAAACAACTGAATAAAACTGTATGAATTGTATAAATGTCAAAAAGGTTATCAGTTACTATCAGCAAACATCACGCATGCATAATACACACTGACGTCTCTCTGCTCTCTAGGTTTAAATAAATAATATATACAAATACATAGATATATCGAGAGCATCTATGTCTAAGGTTTAAACTAGCATAAGTTGCCGCCATAGAATATCTAAATGTCAAACGTATTACACGTTACCATAGAGAAAGTTTCATGTGACCTGATTCCATAGAAAATATATATAGATTCTGATTTTATCCCGCTGGACGTGATATAATGCGATATTTAATAATTAAATACATCAATATTACATTAGATTAGAGATTTCCAAGTATCAATCAGGAGTGATAACTGTTTCAAAAGTATGCCATTAACTACAGTGATTGTTTAAACGCGTAATATTGGAGAATAAAATATTTCATGGCTAAGTATATATAGGTGTCTCGTAGCTAGTTATCCAAACTTCAGAAATAGGTAAAACGATTTATTTTGAACGAAAAGTATTGTCGATAATTTGTCAATTTTTCCCTTCTCTGGCGAGTTATTAACTTTCTAATTTTTTATTTTTGTTGAGTATTATGTAATTTATTCCGCGTACGAAAGTTCAATGACCTCAATGTATACTGACCCACTAACCTAGGATTCGCGGAGAGGAAAACATATAAAAACAAAAAATAACGAGATAGACAATATTTTTTTGAATTGTAACACGTAATGAAAGATCATTTAATTTTTCTTTCAAACTATTACCTTGCGCTCTAATTGAATACAATAAAATATATAAAAACTTGAAAATAAATTTAAAAGACGTATATTTTTCTGCGTTAAGCTTTGATTCTGAAAAAGATCGTCTGAAATTTGTGAAAGTATTTTAGATTACGTCTATAGTTAATGTCTTCGGGCAGTTATTTAATTTGTGTTGTCAAATCAGGAGCCATTTTTTAAATTATTCAAAACGTATTTTAAATAGCTACCTAGTTAAAATGTGCTTTGATAAAAAATAGATGTTTTTGATAAAAACATGACCATCTGTCAGTCAGTTATGAAGATGTGTTAAAGAAAATACACATTATTATATTATTAAGTATAGCGTACAGCATATGACATAGACCCTATTAGCTAAATATAAAGTATTGGTAAATTGTATTCATTCTCACCCTGGTTTTTTTGGCTTAGGTTGGTTATTGGTCACCTTTATAAACAAAAGTATATAGTTCAAACAAGACTTAACACAAATATTTTAATTACCAACTTTATAAACAATTGGACATCAAAACTTATAAAATTGTCACAGCACACCTATTGTAATAATTGTTAAATTTTAGCCACAAACTCAATACAATTCGGTTCGTTTAATGCTGGATTATAATAGACGCTCGGTAAGAGTGCCATAGCACTCTTGCTGGATGCCTTATTGAACGCTTCAATTATGCGACCACACATCTCTTCCTTATTTGCCGAAGGTACTTTATAAACAATATCTTTTACGTGCTCCCAAATAAAAAGTTTAGCGGTGTAAGGTCGGGCGACCTAAGAGGCCAGGAAAAAGTATCGTATCTTCCTATTCAATTCGTGCCCTACTCAGCTGTTAATGCCCGACGGATCTCTACTGTGAAATAGCACGGTGCTCCATTATGTTGAAACCTCATTCTCTGAATAATATTAAATGGAATGACTTCCAACATTGACGGTAAATCGTACCGTAAGAATGATAAATAATGAGGACTAGTCATTCTGGGCGGAAGAAAAAATGGGCCAATTATTTTATCATTCACCGATCATTTATATTGAAAAGACGAGGAGCACATAGCACGAACATTTGTTTGGGACCAATAATTACTATTTCGCGAGTCGAAGAACCAAATCATTCATTCATCACTCCACAAACCTTTTTTACGAACTGATTATTTGCAGCTTGCATTAACAAAAGCCATTACCAATAATTTATATGTAATGTACTTATTCTAGTAAATAGACCTATTTTAATTATAATATTTTTTACATTCATTTAAAATATTTTTCGTTACATGGATATTTAAAAAATATAAATAAAAATGTTTAAAATACCTACATGCGATGTGAAATATCCACAAACGTTTAATCATCCGTAATAATATTACGTTTCCCCATATAAATTTAATGCGCAAAGTAAAAAGGAACCGTAAATTGTTCATTACCGTGCGTGAATAATTTTTCACTTTCGATGAAGTACGTGCGTTAAGTAAGTAACTAAATGCGATGTCATTCGAGTTCACACACATTTCGCGATGGCTTAAACAATGATTCTAAAATGTGGAGGCGCGTATGTTTCTCCGTTTATTTACGTATTTTAAAAATATGATATTTGGGTTCCCTGACGATGAATCTCTCGATAGTTGATCCCCCAACATTTCATCTCCTGACAGTTTTTTCCCTTCGACAGTTGATCCTTCGGACAGTTGGTCCCTCTGCCAATTGATCCACTGGACAATTATTCCCCAAAAGCTTCTTCAAGTGCCTATTTATATTCGTAAATACCAACATCCGTAAATGTTATAAGTAGGGTGGGATCAAATTTATAAAAATATTGCTCTCGTACAAAATTACATAGAATTCTAGATAATTAAGATTGTTTTCATATTTACAATAAATCGTTTTTATGTTAAATATTATTACTTTTACGAATTGCGATAAACCATTTTAAATTTATTCTTTTAACACTTTAGTTCAGTTTTTAATTTTATTTGCATTTTAATATAATTAACTTGAAATATTGAATTATTAATTTTATAAAAATAATATTTTAAATCATTTAATTTAAATTAATTATGGTTTTACTTAAATTATATTATTTCCATATAATATAATATTTTAAATAGCTTAATTTAAATAAATTGTGGTTTTATAATTATTTACACGCATAGATTGTGTGTAATTTTGTGTAAAATATATTTACGTGAGATTTTTGTGTAAAGATTATTTTTCATGCACTTTGATGTGTTCATAACGTAAGTATTATATTCCGTGCGACATTTCCATGTTCTTTCGATTTATGAATATTACAAGATTAGAAGTAGATACATACAAACCTATCAATATTTTTGATTAGTAGGTTAGCTATTTACATTTTTTGTTTTGTTTTCGGTTGAATATTTGATTCCTTTGTTTATAAAAAAAATATTTTTGGTGATTTACAGCGGTTGCGTATATTTAAAAATTATTATGTACTTAATTAACGTGCGCAATATTTAAAGTAAGTTTATTCAGTATTTGTATTTCATGCGGATTGAAACAGCGCATCATAGTTTCAGATTCTTAGCGAGTATCGGTCTGTACGTACGTACGTACAATATTCACGCGCGCATATAAAGCGGCGGTTAGGATCGAAAGATATCCAGAATATTTTAATAATTTTATTTGACTTGTATTACGGCGAATTAATTTATAAAATTTGATATGAATTACTTTAATGGCTGTCGAACGTTTTACGAAAGCTATGTCAGAAATATTGAAAAAAAAAATGATGTCGCTTATCTCCTTAACTGTTGACATTTTACCTATGTGTAAATAATATTTTTTGTTCAAAATGAATGAAGAAGACTCCCCCTAAATTTTTGCTACTACCTATGAGACACCCAGTATATAAGAATTTTGTTTAATTTGAATTAAGAAAGTTAAATATTTCATTACTAGTTTCTACTTTCTTTAGCAAACAGTTTTTGATTTAACCTAAACTACAATTTATATTTATTATCAACTGGTTTTTGATACAATTCCTCAAAGCACCCCCCCCTCCCCCGCTAATACGTACCTAAATAATATATAATTATAATGGTCCGTAAATGAAGGAAAATTCAAATACGTGTTCCGGAAATATTTTAGAAATTTTGTTGCAATAATAGACTAGTTGCACTTACAAGGAATATTATTTAATACGTTACGTAATTAGTAAAGTTAATAATGTTGTTCCATTATGTCATATGAATTATACATTATTATGTTCAACAATAGTAATGTATAATTTAAACTAATTATATTCTAAATATATGCAATGATTTTCATCTATACAGAAAACATTAGTTTCGTATCATGTCACGTGTTTTAAATGAATCAAGCATTTTAGGGGATTTAAATCATATTACTTAAAATCCAAAACTTTGGTGTACGAATATTTATACTGTTTTGATATAAATTTGAAAGAAAAGTAAAGAAGTGAAGTTACGGTAAATGCAATTTTCTTCATATTCAATTCTTATAAAAAATATTACATATTTTGTACTGATTTTAAGCATTTTCATTTTCAATAGGCATTTTCGAAATCGAAGTTTTCGAAAATCGAATCTTATTGATTTTATAGGTTTCTACTCTTTTTTAAAAAAAAATACAGATATGTGTTCACGGCGTATGTCACATAAATATTCTTACTATTTTCAAAAATAATCCAAGCTATGAAAAATAGGTCTAATTTGATAGTCTTCATCGGGACGAGGCTCAAACTTTCCACATTAGTATTTTACTATTATAACATGATTTTTTATCAATTTTCTGTCGGTTAATGCGTAATGTTTAAATACCAATAAAAAGTTGGATTCGATTAAACGTTTGGCATCAAAATCAACAGTATGTCAGCAAAATAGAAAAAATAGTGTTATCTGGTGAATATTTATGGGGGCACATTTTGAATCGTTGTAATAAGTTGTAAAAAATACACTTTGTGGAGGTTCATCGCTTCTACGATCATCAACGACGCTAACGATCGCTGAACGCACCTTGTAGATATCTGGGCGTAAAACAAAGCACCTGGCAGCCTCAAAAACACGTCTGGCACCGACTGGATAACGTGTGCCAATAACATGCGCTGGAAATCGTCTGGGAAGCCGGCTTCTGAGCGCCACTCTTCTCGCAGCTGTCTTCCCGTAAAGATCTCTGGCAAACCTTTTATTGCATATTTTCGAACTGTAACTGTGCTCAAGCAACAATATACTTTTGTTAACTGTAAGTAGTTTCTCTTGTTCGACTTCATTTGGCCACATACTCTGAGATCATATTCAGAAGAACACGTGAGCGCTAGGTGAAATATATGGGGGGGCACTAAGCGCTCACAAACATAACCCTCTGATTCTTACAATATATATACCGATTCATAACTTATATCTTTCGTTTATAACGTCGACATGTTCCTCAAAACTTTTAGAAACAAATTTGGTTACTTTAATAAGAATATCATTATGAGATGTTGATTTAACCGTTTTAATGCTACGCGTCGCAAAAGCGCTGCGATCGTTTGTATCCAAAATTGCTTAGCACTAAAACGGTTAAATTAGAAATAAATTTTTATTAGAATATTAATATATGGTTGTTCAGAAATTAATGTAATTTTTAAACGTACTAAAAAAATGCAAGAAAAATATTTATTTAAAAGGTTGAATTGAAATCAAAATGAATTGAGATATTGAGAAATAAAAACTCGCAAAATATTTTACTCTACGTACTTGTTTTAATTCGAATAAATTGTGACGTTATTATTCGTTACAGAAAAATAATTAACTTTTTTAAATGAATACACAATTTTGGAAGATACTTCTATTATATTTAATGATTTAAATCAAATTAGTTGAATCAGTTAGAAAGATTTAGTGTATAGAGAAAAAATCTGCCTATCGGAAAAAAAAAAATTACATAGGTTCGTATTCCCGTAGAAACCAAATATTTATTCGATTCATAGATTTTTTCTGTACCTACCTGTACCTTTCGAATTGATTCATCTAATTGGTTTTTAATAATTTACTTTATTTATTTATTTATTTGTGTCGCTGTGGAGTGATGGACGGACATACGGACAAAATAAATTATATATGCAGGATACACATTCCTTAATAACAAATTTATAATTTTACACATCAACGCAATTTTGTTTGATATTAAAAAAAAAGTATTTATTATAAAAATAAAAGAATGTTATATATCAATTTTAGTTTATACTATATTTGATATATTTTCAATTTACCCTAACATACATGTTAAAATTCATTACTTTACAGAGTTACAATATATAGAAATATATATATATATATATATATATATATATATATAGCTTTTTTTTGTGTTAATATAATAATATAACATTTATTTAGATTAGAAAAGTTTTTTTAAATTATATTTTTTATTTTTTAAAACAATTTTATTATTGATTAGTTATAATATTACGTTTTTTTTTCAAACTTTTAGACAGAATAGTAATAAATACGAAAATAACAGAACAAATATCGAATTCTATTGTGTTAACTAAAATAAAATATTTATACAGAACATAATATGGCATTGACATAATTCTTAGGAATTCACACGGTATGTGACGTGGTTTATTTCTATGGTCTATGACTTGCGTTAGAATTTGCGACATTATTATAAAAATATCAGTTTATTTCTATTTTAAAATGCTAATGACTTTTTTATTACGAGTTTTAACGAGACTCGGAATAAAATGAATTCCTTAATCTAGTCTTGAAGAGATACATTTTTTAATAATTTAAAAAACATATAAATATTATTACACACGAGTACTTGACGATGCGATATTTCTTAAACATACTCATAATTCATAAACACATAAAAATAGATTTATTTTAACATATCTTAAGAAATAAAGGTAACCGTGTTTTTGTTCGTTGAGGTTATTTTAATCTTTAGGGGGCAATTTTAAGCATCACTAGGAAGGAGCTCCAGCAATTCTTAGAGTTTTTTTAGGAATCAATCGGCACGCGTGCCGGCTCGTTGGGCACTTAACCACCTGAACACTTGACTCCTGATCCGGGATACGTCCGCTGCATAGGTCCTACAACAGCCTCCGACGTAAGTCACTCCCAAGTCCAACCATTCGGGGATGAAACCTTCCACGGGTTCTGCTTTGTCACGGTCGATCCACCTTGACAAATGAAAGTTCATATATATATGTAGGTATATATCTATTTTTTCAGCGAAAGTACATGAAAATTATTCGTGAATAGTTAAAAGAATGTTTGGTAATTTTTTAAAGTCAGTCAAACTACTCTTGTATTTTGTAATATTATATTATATATATATACACAGTGGAAACTCTATATTTGTCTGGTTCGATATTCGTCACATTTTAATAATAAACAAATGTTTCCATATTCGTTAATATTTTATATATTTGTCACTTCCCCGGCAATGCTGTCTAACTAGGCCAAAACGCAGAATATGGTCGAAAAGTGGGCCCAAAATGTTGCCATAGTCAACCAAAACATAAATGGATTCAATGGTAATGTGATTGACTCCTCTTCCGCTTCTATTGTCATATCTCCTCAGTATAATAAAGGTAAAGTTTTGACATAAAATATATTAATTTGTGTACTATTTATGGGGACTGGGAACGAATTAATTGAATTACAGTTATTTGTAATGGAAAAACTGTTTCTATATTCGTCAGCCCTCAGGAACGGATTAATGATGAATATAGAGGTTCCACTATATATATATATATATTTTCTTCTTAAACACATCTTATATATATATATATTGTATATTTGTATACATCGTATATCGTATTGTATATTTGTTTTCTTATAACAAATATATTATATTTGAGAAACAGATTTTTATTGTTATGTTTCTATTTCAGAATATAGTTTTGTCATAATAAAACGAATTAAATGGATCAAGAGATCTAGGTATTTTACGATAGAAGTTTTTTCTTTCTTTCGAATTGATTCATTTAATTTGTTTTAGATAATTATTTTGTCAATATATCGTGTCTAAGAATGAGAAATAAAAAAAAAAGTATTTAACAAAGATAGAATGGACGATTGTATCAGAAAGAATAGTTTCGTAAATATGTTATTAAAATGGTTTTGGGTCATTTGTAATTAAAGTATTATGATACGGACGCAAGACGTAATTTTGAATCGATAAACACATTTTGATTTTTTATTTTATTTATCTGACACGCGTTATTTTAATTAGGTTGGCGTAGATATACTTTGATCTACCTTTAAAAGATTACCTAGTAATAATACCCGCATCAGATAATGCAATAATAATATTCCACACGAGTACCTGCATCGGGTCTGTTTCTCATTATGACTACATACTTTTGTGGTGACCCTGCACGCGCCCGTAGACATGGCCGTGTAAGGACTCACCTATTAACCATATAGGGTCCAAACCAAAGAGACCAATAAGAAGACACAATAAGACAATATGCATCAGAGACAGACACTGCCCAAGCAGCTAACGATCACTCTTCCACAGACCGTCCGCTCATCGATATCTATATTTCACAGCATCTCGAACGAGCCACTCCAGAGTTTAACGTGCAATTAACTGTACCTATAATTCATTACATCAATAAAATAAATTTTGTGAGTGCTCTTTCATTAAATACCTTGCTTTAGTTATAACAACAGATACCCTACACAGCGTTATACAAATAACTTGTGTGAGACTTGAAGATGTCAGGAGCTTCCGACACAATCACGAGTCAATCATATTTAAACAACAACATCTATACTGTCAACTCTTACATATTGTTTATTTATTTTATACTCTTACGTTAATCATAAAAAACTACATAAACGTATAAAATCTTATTTTTGTAGGAAAACAATCTAATAAAAAATATTTTATTTTTTACATTGTGCACATAGCATGTAGCTTTGTATTTGCTTCTAAAACAATGTATACATTTAACTTAATAATAATAATTTTAATTAAAAAATGTATATAAATCTTAACATAAGATTAAATCAAATTAAGCTTTAGGTATATATCGAAAACCAACTGGTTTCAGAAAAATCCTTTTCCTTCATTCATCAGGGTAATAAAAGTTAAATAAAGTATTTAATGTGTTTTTATGATGAAAGGAAACGATTTTTCCGGAACCGGTCGGTTTTTAATATAAAGGCCGTGTAACTAATTGAGTTAATTGTAAAAATTTAATTGAAATTGTCTAACCACAATGTTTTTGCAGTATATATTAAAAAATATATATTATACAATTTACAGCCAAATTATAAAATGGATAGCGTTAAAATTAACTGTTTAAATCATCATATGTACATATAGTGTTTTTTTTGTTATGTAACCTTTTTAACGGCATTTTTAATGTTTCAAAAGCAATTATATGAAACAATGTCCGCGCGCACATAATTACAATTCATATTTATACAATTCGCACAAATTATAAAAAATGTTTTTATGAACCGTATGAAATGGGTGGATTTGAAATTGACGCTCTCATGGTTTGAGTTCTGGAACCTTCTTATTTAAAAAAAAATAAAGCACCGGGTGTATAATACAATATAATAAATTTTATGGGAAATCCAACACATCTAGCGTAAATTTATAATAATTGTGTTTATTTTCTCTTTTCGAGAGAGTTCTGTGTGATATAGAGATAATATTATATCATTCGATTGTTCGGATTGTCTATTTAATTCTAACATCCGCCCATTATTATTGCAATATTATTAATGGCCGAGCACAATGTATACAATAATACGACTTAAGTCTTGTGAAATCTTACCCAATTTGTGGATTGTACTTCTCCCCGCTATTTGGGTAAACTATGAGAGGAATCTTATTGTTTTCCCTGCCCTTGTTGATTCCCGCGATGAGTCCCTTGACCAGGCTGGGGCTGAGGCAGTTGACTCCGACGGCTACCAATTGAGAAGGATTACTGTCCCAACACTTTGTCGCCACTTTTTGGAAGCTCTCGCCGTGAGCTATGCTCTGGTCATCCTGAAATATAAATAATAATAAGTATGCACGTGTTTATAAAGACGACAGATGTCAGAGTTTTGAATATTTTGGAAATTTGGTTTAATTTGAAAATATTAGAATTATTGAAGTAATATTTATATAAACAAATAATATTATTAAGGAGAACACATTCCCAATGTGAAGTTGTAATTATACAGGAGATAGATCTGTGATATTTTAAATACTAATTAAATATATTAATTAGAAAGATATACATATAAAATAAATTTGATCGAATAATATTGTTATTGCTACCGTGATTCGAACCTGGATCTCTTTCCAACCCGAGGAAGGTGCATTAACCGACTATGCTACAGCAGGCAGTACTTTTGATGACAAATTTTTGATCCTATATATTAAAGAGACCCAGGTTCGAATCCCGGTAGTGACAACAATATTTTTCGATAAAATTGATTTTACAGGTATATCTTTCTAATTAATACATTTAATTAATATTTATCTCATAGAGACGAAGGTATTTTTTAATTATATTTAATGGAAATATTTGGAAGTATAGGTAATTACAGGGTTTACGGCCTGTCTTCGGCTGGCTTAAGTGAACACTTTATACAAATACAACGTTCACTATTCTCACCCATGCCACAGTACCTTTTTGGTGAAAATCCAGTAATTGTGTGTTCTTGGAACAATTTTTTTTAAAGAAATCTATTATTTGACTGTTTTATCAATACTTATAATTAATTTCTAGAAATTTCAAGCGATTTCTAGAAAGTATCAAAATGCAGATTTGGACCTTAATGTTATTAATATATTTATTTATTTACACCCTATCCCGAATCGTTTTGAGAGTTGTTTACTCTCGTTTTGATACGTCAATATTACATTTTTATTTTTTTTATTACATTCAGTTATTAGCATCTTAATAACACCATAGGTTGGCTCCGGTATCATCGTACCAGAGTCATACCTGTATAATTTGACGTGAGACTCGTTATAACATTAAATTCAGAAGGCAGCTAGAAAGAATCTATAGAAATCATGCACCCCTAAAAGGGGAGGGTAGACGTCACATTTATGTGTTGCAGTTACTGAACTCGGTCACAGTCAGGCAGAAATTTACCCTGTCCAGGTCGCAAGAGGTGGGAAGGAGAGCCAGTAGAATGCTCCGTTAGGTCTCTTTAGCCACTGTTCTTCTCGGCATCGTCCATCCCAGCAACCCCTAGTGGGAGACCCACACCCTAATACATTCCCGGAAATGTCCGAGATTCCTTTCATTTCATGATAGATCACTATATTATCACTTTAGTAAAATATTTTTCTAAGATTACTCTAGTACGAAATGTTTTTAGTTGCGGAGGGGAGGAGAGGTAAGATAAAATACATATTTTATTCATAATCGCTCTCAAAGTATTAATGACTTAGAAAATATAACTTTTCCTAGCGTAATTTCAATTTACTAGAGAATGGTTAAAGTTCACAAATTGTATTAGATTTAACATTGCTTAAATTAATCGGGAAATCACCCTTCGATTAGATTGATTGATTAAGAATCTGGTTGATCCGAATACCTTCCTCTCCTAGGGGAGGTTCGAATCCATGGATTTGTTGACCCCTGCTTAAGACGGCATTAAGGTAAGGTTAGATTATATTACGAGAGATTACATTTGCGCCGAGTAGTTTGCCGATTTTCATGGCTCTTAATCTTATCTATTTGATTGCTGTTATTAACTGGGTAAGACTATCGTTAAGAAATTAGTTTAAAAGGTTACAACTGCATGTCATAAATTTTTGTATATTAAACAATTAATACACCGGGTGTAAAACACCGAGTGCAATAATATTTTAGAGATATATACATATTGAAAATACGAGTCGAAAATGTTTAAGCTGTATGTGAGAGATATAAGCATTTAAAAAAAATACGTAATTATATCATTATTTCGATTACTTATTGTAATTGTATATTGAATGCAAAAAATTAAACATCTACTATTACTATTAATATTTTACTATTTTTTGTTAAATGATTTAGAAGCTTGAAGAAAAATATAATTATACAATTTTATAATCAATTTTGCAAATATTTATTTCAAAGTACGTAGACTTGAAACATCACATGATTTTGTAACAATCTCATAATACATACATACATACTACTTGAACATTTTCGAGTCGTAATTTAGTCAGGTACATAGATCTGTTACATCCCGTGTATGGCTAATCGAATCTTGCACAAGCCGAAGAATGAATAAACATATTATTTAATATTTCCTTTGAAAACGCTATTGAAATTTTGCACATTAATAATAAAGGCCTTAAATTGGTAGAATGGTCGTCCCTTTAGATATCCATCAGATCATATATTTAAAGAGTACAATGCCATGTACATAAGATAAATCTATATGTTGAGACTCGCCCAATATTTCCATGCTAACAACAACCCACCCCAAGCAGTAAATTATGGACACAACGAACATCTACATTACATCTACAATGCCAGTTCCGAAAGTAAAAATGACATTTTATCAAAGATTCTACATGTTCTTAGCTCCAAAATTGTAAAACACACTCAGCACCAACTGGAAATCGTTCACTTCCAATAAAATTATAGAAATATGGACCCAATATATGATCTAATTGGACAGAGATCAATCAGAAGCATCGCTATCCAACATTCTAACTAATCATTATACAGGGCTTAGACTAATAATTCACTAGTTCTACAACACTCCCACTGCATATTATCTTTTTTTATTTATTCATATTTTTTGATTTTTTTATTTCTGTCGAATCTTTATCTTTCTTGAATTAAATAACACCACAACAGCATGAAAGAAACTGGCTACTTTTTGCAGTCTAGCAAAGTAGCCAGGACAATGCTGTATATATCAGAGATGGAGTCTACTCCATCCCACATAATAAACTACGAGTATTATACTTAATTGCAATATAATTGTACCTTATATTTATTATGTTATATTATAATATATTCACCTCTGTTATAACAAAAACACGTATGTCAATAAAGTCTAATAAATAAATAATAAATAGAAAATCACTCAACACTAAGTCCAGTATAATTAATAGCCAACTAAACCTTACAAACAACCCGCTGTTATATATTTCCTTTTTTATGGAATAGCTTACCTGTTTGCCAGTCTTTTAATTTTAGTTGATCTATAATACTGATAATAGGAAGATGCTCCCGAAAACATCATTTAACTGTTAAATTTTAATACAATAAAAAGTGTAGTGGAATAAAACAGAGATTTGACTCAATTTACAAAATATAATATCACTCTGGTCGTCTTCTTCGGGAATTACAAATAATGTTCGTGCACTATGCATAAAGCCCTATTATTCGTTTTGTTGAAAATATATATAAGTATATGTCGGTAAAATTGTAATTATATACAAATAAAAAATATGTTAAAAATATATTCATTCCGGTTACGGGTAACTTCTTCCCGGTGGTAACCGAATTTCTTTTGATAAGATAGATTTTTAAAATTTTTGTCGTTCTCATTCATTTTGTGAATTTATAATCCTAATAATAAATTGTGAAATGAAGTGACTTACTTTACAGCTGAAGGAAAGCCACGCTTTTATATGGGGCCATTCCTTAATGAGTTCCACCAGCATTTCAGCTTCCTCTTGGCACGGAATAGTTTCCAAAGCTAGTAGATCCACTCCGGCCTCTACTAGAGCGGCGATGCGCGGCAGGTGCCATTTTCTCATTACCTTTGGGGTTGTAAAATACAATAAGATTTATGATTAATAGGTAAAGAAGGCACCCAGAGGGGACAAGTGTGTTGAAGTATTGTTTATTTTCTCTAATATCTTTCTCGTGTATTACGTGACTATATACAGAATGAAAACTGTACGGAAATAGTTTAATGTTCTGAATTAATAAAAAATAAATCTTAATTGATTAAAAAAAATATTCGAGAATACTCAGATATCAGACCTGATATTATTTCTTTTTTTCTTAACGACAAGGACGCAAAAATATGACGCCTAATTTATTTTTTAATGAGGGTGTTTTTTTAGAGGTATAGAACTTTAAAGTGAAATATAAGACATAAAAATCCTGGCAATGGCCATGGTTTAAGCTTTATTTGAAAAATAATTTTATGCCATTAGTATTTAAATATGGGAGCCGCGATTGCTTCGAATAAAGCGCAATCTGAAAGTCCAATTTTCGACCAATTTGGTGCAGCTAGGACCGTATATTGGCAATAACGCGACGAATGTTGGTTTCCAAGTCATCTATTGTCTCTAGTTCATAGGAGTGGACTACTGAATTCACATATCCTCACAGAAAATAATTCAAAGGTGTTAAATCACATTCTTGATCTTGGAGGCCGATTTACTGGTCCATTACGCGAAATTATGCGCTCATCGAACCAAAATTTCATCAGATCTTATATTAGTACAATGACCTAGGCATAATACAAATCTACATGTTGGGACTTGTCTAATATTTCCAAGCAATAAATCATGAACACATCACAAGGCAACGAACGAACATCTACACACCAGTTCCGAGAGCAACAACGACATTTTATCAACGTTTCTACATGTTCTTAGGTCCGAAACTGTACAACACACTGAACACCAACTGGAAATCGTTCACATCCAATAAGATTACATAAATATGAACCCAATATATGATTCAACTGGGTAGAGAGTAATCAGAAGCATTACTGTCCAATATTCCAACTTAATCACAATACAATGCCTACATTAATAATTCACTTTAGTTTTACAACGCATTCACTACATTTTTTTATTTTCTCTATTTTTTTTTATATCTGTTGTCTAATATTTTATTTCTAATTTTAATTAAATAACACCACAATAGCACGAAAAAAACTAGCTACTGTCATACTAGCCATATTTCAGGAATTTGTTTTAAAAGAAATCACGCGAACAAATTTAACCAATAAAAATAGAACAAACGATTTATTCACGCTAGATATATTTTTTCATGACATACTTAGGCACGCAACAGCGATTTGCAGACAATATTTTTGAAGGTTATTTTGTTTCAAACGAATCGAATCGGCCTAATCATCCCTTAGCACAATCCCTCCACTCACCTCACCTCGACTGAAGTGGTGTCGGCGTAGCTGCCGTCGTACTCGGAGCCGTCGTGCAGGTGCGCTCCGTAAGGGCCCACCGATCCGACCACTAGCGGCTGGCTCACTTAAAAACGATAAACACATTATTACTTATATGTTTTAAAAAAACAGTTCATGTCTTTGACAGAAAATGTCAAATACACTAAGTGCATCGCAGACCATCAAATATATAGACGTGAACTAACGCAAATTCCTTGTTTCAATATTTTCATTTTGGTGTTACCAATGTGATCTTATGCAATCATCCGTAACTTTTTTTTTAATAATATGACTCGATTGGAACGAAAATTTAAACGCTGATAATATAATATGCATTATTGTAAAAAATACGTCTCGTTTACACTAAGAGTTAATTTTCGAAGAGTAAATACTTTTACTTTTACATAGATGTATTGCGTTTCCATTAAGAATGTGTGTAGAATGCCCCTCGTCCCGAAACTAATATTCCAAACCCCTCTCCTATACGCACACTTTATTTCATATCTATTAATTTACTGGTCTGTAAGTACATCCATTTTCAAGAGGTTTTTTAATACTCACTTTTTTACACAGCTGTACTAAATGAGACGTGTATTTTGAATACAGATATAACTTTTTATGTTAACATTTTTTGTTGTTGTCTAAAATGCTCCCTAACTCAGATAACAAGAAAAAATATTACTAAACCATGTGATAAAACAAGATTTGATGAAGAAAAACTCTTAAGAGTACAGAATTGTTGTACAGTGTAAAAATTGCGTCATTATTTCGAACATTTAATGTAAGTATTAATAACGAAAACATACTTTTATTCAATATTTGCAAAATTAGTTTGTGGTCTCATTTTACATCAATAATTATACAAAATACTTTGTTTAAACCACTATTTATTAATTATTCTACATTTTTCGATATCTGAAATTTTAGAAATAAAAAGTATTAATAGAAAGTTTAATATTATAAATAACCAAATCTTTTTTGCAAATAGTCACCGTTTAAATTTGTTTTCATATTAGTTCTTACTTATTCACCATTTTATAGTTTTGTTTTTATCTCTGCTTGTATTTTTTAATTTCAGTATACATTGTATCCTGAAAACGGGACTAATCAATAGACAGTGGGTATAAACAAAGTGTGTTTTCATTATTAAATTTGCATTTATTTAAAGAAGACAAATATTTATGTCTATTACTACTGCATTTTATTACTACTACAATTAATGGTGTTTTTACAGAATCGCGTATATTGTTCATATTATTCAGCATATTACTAAATTTATCAGTTTTATGCTAATATATTTTTCTGTTATTATTTTTGAGGTTATTTTCCCCCCACCGTACAGTCTGTTTTGTTAAATGGTAATATTAAATCCACTCACAAGAAATACTCCTCAATTTGCAAATAAAAATGAAAAACTTTATTTTTCTCCTTCCTATCCTTAAAACATCAACGCCCTAATTACACGAATAATTTTGGCTTTTATTTAAATTCGTTACGATTTTTAGGCGCAGTTTTCTGAGCTGCGATAACCGTTGGAAATAAAACCCATTGAGAAATATTAAAACAAATTCTGTGTAATTTGGAAATAAGTTTATTTTGAAATGAGGAATTCCGAATTCAAACCGAAAATAAAAAATAAATTTTACAACCTTAATTACTTTGATTGAAATGAACTTAAGGTATTTTTAAAAATCTGATACGTAAATGTTGTATTTATATAATTTTTATGAATAAGCAATTTTTGATATTGTATTTGACATCGGTAAAGTAAACGTTATGTTCAAAAGGTAATTATTAAACTTATCTTTTGAGTAAGCTGAAAAGTTTTGAACGTGAGTGAGTTATTACCTGTATCCAGATATTGTTCTGAAGATAATAGCTTACCTCTCGTGTTCATTAGCAGCACAGCGCAATGCTAAAGGATTTGTCGGATTCTCGAGAATTTCTTCCTTGTATAAATTACAAATATCGTATGAAGGTACAGGGAGGCTATGTAATAAGATTGCCGTTTATTATTATTATATCTTCATTTTGTTTTTTATTTGTATTTTTATTATGAAATATGTATTAATACTGGTATTTAAATTTTTATTATTAAATATAATATATAAAAATAAATATATATTTTGATACAAATTAAATACGTCAATAAGAAAGATATACTGATAAAATCAATTTTTAGAAAAAATATTTTTGTTGCCACCCGGACTCGAACCAGGAACTCTTCTTATCCGGGAAAGTGCGCTGACCTATTACACCACGTCAACATTGTAAATTAACGATAAATTTTTCGAACTTACGTGTTGCACTTTCAAATTGATATATTGATCTGTTATTCCATTATTTGAAAGGATTTTTTCGATAAATTGATTTTATCTGTAAGTCTTTCTTATTGATACATTTAATTTGTATTAAAATATACTTGTTTATATGTGTAATAGTTGTGAAAATGTGATGATAATTTAATTGTGCAACTGAAAAAATATGAGTAAAAATAGTATATTACAAAATAAAACAAATAGTATTCTTAAATAGATTACATTCTGAGCATGTACTGATATAAATATTATATTGGTATACAGTAAGCCAGGATAATATTATATGAACGAGAGCGGAAAATTGACGGGCACTGGAGCTTCCTCGGGTAGACTAAGATATTCCGAACAGAGAACGGATGTGGTTAAAGAAGATTAAAAATATTAATTTTATCACTTCTGCTAGCAAGATTAATTGACTGTAATTAGTGTTTGTCGATAATAAATTTGATTTATTCTTTACTATAAACATAATTTTGATGTCATAAAAACTAAAAAAATGTATAGATTTTTATAACTGATTCAGATCTCTGAACATGTACAATGTATATATGTAGGTTGTAAAATTAACTAATTTTACTACTCTTCAGATAATTTTAAATACATTATTACTGTGCATAAAGATTCTCTAATAGATTGATTTATGTTCTACATTTTGAACACTTATTGTAAACGTATTTATGACTATAGATTCACCGATGGCCTTTCACCCAGCTGCCAATACAATGTAGAAGTATGGGTTGCAGATAAACTCCACAAAGCCCTTCGTTAAATGGCATTGTATTATATTTGAATTCAGGTGAAAACATTGAGATTCATAACAACAACAGAAACTCAGGAATACAATACGGTTCAAGGAAAATCATATCTATCACAGACTGCTACAGTTACGTAAAATTTTGCGTGAAATCAGAAAACGAATTTAAAACAGAATTGAAAACAAAGAAATTAAATATTGATAATTGTATGTGCAGAATCAAATCTGAAATCACTTCAAATATTTTATGAATGAACATTTAAAGTCACATCTTTCATTATTAATAATTATTTATTAAAGATTTACTTAAGGACGAATGTCAGAGAGGAATAAGGATACATTAAAGAAAATTGTTACCTGCTTCCGGATATTCTTCCAAAAAAATATCTCTCGCTTGCTTGGCCAGCTCCACAGCCTTGTACATAAGCGCTAGAGCTTCGTCCGAACCGACTCCTAAGTATTGCATGAAGCCTCCGACTGACGCTTGGTACGTATTGGTGATGATTAGATCCGCTCCCGCTGTAATACGAAGTTTTAAAATAAGTTGGTGTTTCATTTGCAGGTAAAATTTCCTATTTAAAAATATTTTACACTGGTTTTACTATCAAGTGTCGCTTACAACCTAGTTTCGGGGTGAATAGGGACAAGTTGTAGGGTGAATAGGGACAAGTTGTGGGATGAATGGGGACATGTTACGGGGTGAATAGAGACACATAGTATAATTTACATTATTTTTGAATTATGTCATTGTATTTCTAGATAAATCATTATTTTTCCAGTAAACAAAGCCGAGAACTTACACATCTGATCCAAAGGAACAAAGGTATTTTAAATACGGGAAAGACTTGAGGAAGCTGTTGGGGAAATAATGAAGATAGAGAAGAAGTTACTATCCCTAAAAGCATCTTCCCATCCTTAATAAAGAAATATTAGCAAAAATTGAAATAAATCAATAAAGTAGTTTACCAATAATCAATAAAACATTTTACCAGAGTCATTTGAAAAAGTGCATTTCTGGGTCCTGATATGAAAATTATAACCATATATTTTATGCATGTCTACCACGGTTAAACGACGATTGAAAATATTTTTCTCCTTTTTTTATTTGAGTTTGATAATATTAGATATTTTACTTAATTAGGTTTATTTTTGCCTCGTAAAATTTTTATTTTAATATATTGCTGTACAATAAGTATCAGATTTGGTTTAGTAAAAAAATTGTTTTATTTAACTCCATGAAATAGCAGTAAACACAAAGAATGATTACACTGTCACTTTTGACCCCAGTCGTAAGGTTAATAGGGACAGAACTCATTTATGGAATTTTATCTGTAGTTCATGATCGAATTATATTTAGGTGAATACGAACTCATAGATGAATCGTTGACTAAATAAAAAACATTGGTTGTATATAAATATCTTTTACATGTCTCGATTTATAACAATGGAAACACTGAAACATGTCCCGATTTACCCCAGATTATGGTACCTAATATCGTTATGGAAACACTGTATTAGGGGTTGTATATTTTTATTATTTTGAAATTATCTTAGGAGGGTCGGAGGGTCTAAAATTTCTACACGACGCCTCCATATTCTTCTGTCTTGCGATGTTTCAGTACTTGATGACCAAGACACTGTTACGTTAGATTACTCATTTTGGCAATCTGGATTCGTGATGTCACCCTCTTCGCGAGAACGCGTACGAATTTAGCTTAGTTTGAAAATAGTAAGAACATTTCGTGTACGCATCTCTATTAAAAAAAAAAAAAACATTAAGTACTTAAAATTCATGCATTTTTAATAAAAACAGTGTAGGGATTGTGGTTGTGTATTATTATTGACTCGTGAGGGTCTTAATTGTGTGATCGATATCCGTGGTCGTATCAGAAGGTTTTGTGCATGGTAAGACCGAAAACCCTAACTCTCTTCTAGTCTTGCGCGTGTTGGTGCATGTCGCAGTATCTATGAATGTGCGGGTGTAATTCTTTACTCTGTGTCTAGAGCAAGGTATTTGAATAAAAGAGAACTTACAAAAGTTGGCGTTTATTGCGGGATGATTTACAATGGCAAGTATGAGTATAAAGTTAATTGCGCGTGTAAATTTGAAGACTGAAGTGGCTCGCTTGACATGTCGACGAAATAACGGTCTGCGGAGAAGTGGTTGGCTAGCTTTTAGGACTCGTTCGTCACGATGTATACGCATCTGCTTATTGGTTAGTTTGTTTCGGCCCTATATGGCGTGTCATTTTATTAGCAACTATATCTGCGAATGTCAAATAATCTGGTTTTGAGGAGCATTTACGTAAAATAACTTTGAATGTTTTCAATTATCGATGAAAAAGATGATCAAGTGTGTATCAATTTTTTACATTTGGAGGGAAAAACTGCAACGAAATTTAAATTTGTGTTAGATGTTATTCTTAGGGATTCGACTTCATTTTTTACCATGAGTTTTTGCGTTTCAGAATTCAAGCATAGCTCCACACAAACGCGATAAACCACATTCAGGACGTCTAAAAACCACTACTACATTAGATATTATGAATCAGATCCATGACACGGTTTTGGCAGATCGCCGACTAAAAGTGCGTGAAAATAAGTAAGCCGTGGATATCTCTAATGAATGAGTAGTTTATATTATAATTGATGAATTGATATTAAAAAATATTTTTGCAAGTGGGTAACGTATTTGCTTAGTTCAGAGAAAAAATGCATTCGACCTTGAACCTCAGACTGTTTGGAAGTGGTTGAGGACTCCATCAAATTTTAAGACACCTAGATTCAATACTATACACCAGAAACATACAGCAAAGTGAATTTGATACGGTGAATCAGTTCCAAAGAAGGCCTGCAATACCTGCAATCGGCTGGAAGGGTGATGGCGTCAGTTTATTTGGATGTCAAATAAATTTTGTCAATTGATTGAATACCATGAACAAGGAAAATCTGCTACACTTCATCTTTGGACAAGTTGAAAGCAGAAATTCAAGAAACGGTATTGTTTCATCACAACAATATATCCACTCATTATTTTGCAAAAAATCCTGTCTGGAAAGAGATTTAGGTCAAATGAAGAGATAATTGTGGCCGATTATTTTGGAGACTTCGAAGAATGTCACTTCCAGGAGGGAATCGAGAAACTGAAGAAACGTTGAACTTCCAGGGAATTATGTTGAAAAATAGAATATTTATTTTATTAGGATAACACTTTCTTATTGTGAACTTGTAATTATTCAGAACAGACGGTCTGTGATATTTTAAATACTAATTAAATATATTAATTAGAAAGATATACATATAAAATCAATTTTATCGAAAAATATTGTTGTTACCATCGAGATTCGAACCTGGATCTCTTTCCAAACCGGGGAAGGTTCATTATCCAAATATGCTACAGCGACATTATTTTTGACGACAGATTTTCAAACCTATATGTTACACTTTTTCAAATTAATACATCTATCGACATAAAGTTTGGAAAGAGATCCGAGATCCGAAGAGGTTACCAATATAATATAGTAGCGCAATAACAATATTTTTGATAAAATTGATTTTATATTTATATCTTTATAATTAATATATTTAATTAGTATTTCAAATTTATTTTATTTTCATTGTCATTTCGAAAACTTTTCAATCTATCCTCGTAGCCAATAAATAACAAATAAACGAAATAACAAAAAATATTGATAATAAAAATGATGTAACAATGAAACATTATCGATATGTCATGTCAACCTTCCGACCTCAAAATAATTATAACATTATTCTGTCGTCAACTTGATGTTTATTTATCTAAATGAATAACAATTATCAGTAATATAAGAAACGCTGGCAATGTTCGCTTAAATGTACATTTAATTTAATTTAATGCTTAAACTGTACATTTCTTAATTGCATATGTGCATAAGTTACCTATATTCCTTAATTGCATATGTGAGTAAGTTACCTATATTTCTTAATTGCATATGTGAGTAAGTTACCTATATTTCTTGATTGCATATGTGCATAAGTTATTTATATTTCTTAATTGCATATGTAAGTAAGTTACCTATATTTCTAAATTGCATATGTGAGTAAGTTACCTATATTTCTTAATTGCATATGTGAGTAAGTTACCTATATTTCTTAATTGCATATGTGAGTAAGTTACCTATATTTCTTAATTGCATATGTGCATAAGTTACTTATATTTCTTAATTGCATATGTAAGTAAGTTATCTATATTTCTTAATTGCATATGTGAGTAAGTTACCTATATTTATTAATTGAATATGTGCGTAAGTTACCTATATTTCTTAATTGCATATGCGCGTAAGTTACCTATATTTCTTAATTGAATATGCACCTAAGTTACCCATATTTCTTAATTGAAAATGTGTGTAAGTTACCTATATTTCTTAATTGAATATGTGTGTAAGTTACCTATATTTCTAAGACGCATTTTTTTCAAAATTTTTCGGAGAACAGTAAATGAATCTAATGTCGATTCTTTAATTTACAGCAACTAGACTAGTTGATTGAACATTGCATTTACCTCTTGATACGTTTATGTTGCTTTGCAGGCACCTATGAATATTATATTATATTTATATGAAAATTCATGTTCATTTAGTCGAAAACAAGGAATTAAACATTATACAATGTAATAAATATTTTACATGGTATATTATTTCCTTAATAAATAAATGTAGTGAAGTGTTTATAATGCAATACCCACTTCATCGCTGCTGAACTCAGTAATTTGATTTAGACTTACACGAGTTACTCTCAACTTTACACGTGTCGTGTTTGCAGGGCTGCCACTTTGAAGAAAATAATAATTAGATCTGGGAATATAAAATGAACTTGTTATAAAATACATGCCAAGTGGGATTCAGCCAGAGATATGAAGGTCAGATGTTTGATCCCATTCGATCGGAAAGTTTTACAAATTTTTTGAGCAATAGCCACATTAGGTTTTAATTATTATTTATTTATTAATCTGTTATAATTACAATGATACAATACAATATTAAGATACAATACAATATTTTTTTACTTCTACAACTTCTCTAAAAAACATGTACTTGTGCAGGGAAGAGGATTATATATTAATAATTATTGATTACAATAACTTATAATAAAATAAAATGCAATATATTTATAACAACGATATAAAAATATTATGAATTTCGGGATACATGTTAATCTTTAAAGTATTTTTTGATAGCATTAATTATTTCATTGTTATCATTAGTATAATATAACAGTATTGTAGCTGATTTTTTCTTTCAAAAGATATCATATTTACATATTTACACACATTTAAATACATTACCCAACTATGCAAGCCTGTTTTAGGGTAAATTGATAAACTAATATATTTTATAAAACCAAAACTCATCGAACGCAAAACACAGTAAGATCGAATACACATATAACATATAATGTGAAAATATTTAAAATAAATAAATAATAATAATACCAATAATGTAAGCAGATATAAGGTAGATGGAAATATATAAGACCAAATCGCACAAAAGTAGTTATACAAATTATTTCATTATATAAAAGAGTTTACTCTCTGTATCTGCTCTTCCTAATTGCAACAACCAATTTGAAATATCCCTTTTAAAAGTCTTAATGTTATGTATTTTTAACTATTTTTGATTAAAATATGTAATATATAATAATCTACGTAATTTTTCTGTCACTATTTGTCGGATCACTTATATATGAATCATTTTACGAACATATCGTTGTATCATGTTCATGATTTTAGGTGCATTATTTTATGTTCATTATTTTAGGTGCATTATTTTATACTTTTAAAATTAGCAATATTAACTTGGTGGTTAAGATTCATATTTTATTTTATTTATTATCTTAGTTTAATAACCACAATTGAGTTTAAAAAACATCTACCGGTTTCGGAAAACACCTTTTCCTTCTTCAGGATATGTCAAAACTAACTAAAAATATAGCATTGTTTTTCTATTTATCCAGAATCTATTTTTAAATTTTTTTAAAATTTTTTTTAAAAAAACAACAAATATTTAAAAAGTAAATTTAGTACCTAACTCAAATTGCTGCTCAATACAAATTTAGTCGAATAATTTTTAGGAAAAAATTTTAGAATAGGACTCGTAGTTAAATTTAGTTGGCTGTTTAGAATTTCCTGATTACTTTTACATGCTTTATTTATCTCCAACGATTCCAAATTATTTAATTTGTGACCTACACCATTTATATGCAAAATTGACAATCCCAATTTTTTAAATTTTTAATTTTGTGTAAAATGCTGGTCTAATATCTCGTGGTAGAAAAAATTTAAAAATAGATTCTGGATAAATAGAAAAACAATGCTATATTTTTAGTTAGTTTTGACATATACTGAAGAAGGAAAAGGTGTTTTCCGAAACCGGTAGATGTTTTTTAAACTCAATTGTGGTTATTAAACTAAGATAATAAACAAATAAAAAAAAATAGCATTATTTTATATTCATTATTTTAAGCGGTTTTCTTTATTGAGATTATCTTAACAACTATTTTGGTTTTTTTGATAGTTGTTGTGTATCTACTACTTAATCTTGGTGAACTTTTTTTTTAAATAGACATGCGTATACGGAATACATGGCACATCAATATTTTTATTATTTTCCAACTAAACTAAACACTTGTACTATGAAAATACGATTAATTTGCCGGTTTCCTGGAACGAGACGCAAACCCACGATGACTAGATCACTAGGCCAGCGTCTTAACTAATAGACCAACAAGTCACTCAAAATTAAATAATAATTGAACTGAAATTCGAACAATTGTTCAATATTCAGATATAATTACACTATACTTTATATTTATCTGCTGTTTTTTTTGCCTACTATACCTAGATAATTTTAAAATAGTATTTTAATAATAATTAAAATTTCTGTCTTAGCCATATTTGTCGTTATGTATATTCGTAGTCAAATATCTTGATAATATGATATAAATTAAATTAATCTATTAAAAGCATATATAGAAAAAATCTATCTAACGAAAAAATATTTTGGTTACTATCGGGATACGAACCCGAAACTTTTTCCTTTATCATTTCGTGGAAATGGTTCATCATTTCGCCATATCAACACGTTACGTTTTCGACAAATTTGGAACTAATATGATGATTGTATTCAATTTTTACATTTTAAAAGTATTTTTTTCATTGATTTATTTACTTTGTATATTAATTAAAAATATTAACTGCAAATATTATTGCAACTCCGCAACAAAAATATGTTTTCATTAAAAAAATCTTGATATCGTAATTAAAAAATTCCTCTCGTAATGCAGATAGCTCAATCTTGAATTATGACATAATGTTTTCGGCGTGATGTTAATATTTACTAATAAAAATGATTACGCTCTATAAACAAAATATATAGTTTTGAAAAGATGTCGACAAGTTGACAATAATCCAAAAGAAAAAATATGAAATATTCTTTGCACGTCAGTTTGATGATTACAGAAGAATGTTATTTCGATTTCGTAAAAGCAGGGATGTTACAGTTCAGTCGCGCATGTATTATATGTAAATATACGTAACACGTGTTAAAATTCTTGGCTCGATGTGACTCGCCCACGACCATGAGACTAAGTTGTTTTGTTTGCTTCATTGTTGACGATTCCCTTGATTTTACCTCCCACTAGGAGAACGCGTGATGAGGTTTTCCGTATAACGTTATTAGTAATGTAAACAACTTAATTAC
This sequence comes from Eubasilissa regina, assembly GCA_022840565.1. Lineage (NCBI taxonomy): Eukaryota > Metazoa > Arthropoda > Insecta > Trichoptera > Phryganeidae > Eubasilissa > Eubasilissa regina. Next base: position 14,228,511 of record JAINEB010000018.1, on the reverse strand, counting down.
ATTCCGTCATTGCATTGCACGTGCGGTTCGACCTTAATTTTAGGAGAGAACATTAATCGCAACAAGTGCTGTTAATTAGAATTAAAAGCCAAATTAGCCGAATTATTACTGCGAACTAACGGTGCACTGTGTAATGTACGAAGACCTAGTTGAAATTTTATTATTTTTATTTTTTAACTTGGTTTTAATTAACCACTTATTGAGTTTCAATACAGGTTTCGAAAAATACCATTTTATTCTTCAGGATGTCGATACTAACTAAAAACATATGTTGTTCTTTCTTTACAACAATTATTTATAAAATAAATTTAGTGTCTGACTTAAATTGTTACTTAATACAAATTTACTCGAATAATTTTTAGGAAAAAAATTTAGAATGGGACTCGTAGTTAAATTTAGTTGGTTGTTTATAATTTTTTGATTAGTTTTACATGATTTATTTATCTCCAATGATTCCAAATTATTTAATTTATGATCAACACCGTTTATATGCAATTTTTTATTAAAAATCATGACCATTTTCTATCAAACGATTAGAAAATTCTGAAAACCTACTATTGTTCAAATATCTTAAATGCTCCTTTACTTTTATATTAAAATTACTACCCGTTTTACCAATATAAAATGCAGCACAATCCTTGAAACTAAGTTTATAGACACCAAAATTGTTAATTTTGTCATCTTTGTCTTTAGAATTTATGAGTAAATTTCCGATATTATTATTTGCCTGTCTGTGAGATATCTATATCTTGATAAAGCCTTCTTTGTAAGCAAATCTGAAAGCAAACTGATCTACTAACTATATAAGAGTGTGGTACTATGTATGAGTTTATGTATCTATGGTGCTGGTTACTGGTTAGTCGGTAGCTGACTGTATTAAAATGAACGTTGCCAAATCTGTTAGGTGATTACAAATGCGTTTATATATTAGTTAGACAATTATAGACGTAAATTAAATAAAAAATCTCACAGAAGTCATTGAAAGAACTTGGAAAATACGTAGGAAAATAAATATTATTTGCAATTATTAAAAATTAATTAAAAGCAAAAATACAAAACGTGTAAAAATATACCAAGATATAATAAAAAAGGGTTAAATGATGAAATGAAGATAATAAAAATTGTTTTATGTATAATTAATTATACGTATATAATACAACATATAACGTAAGACAATGGAATATAAAATAATCCCTTCTGACACTAATTGCAAGAAATTAATTTAAAGTTTTTTTTCAATGTCCAATATTAACAGATTTATGACTTTTTAATTTTTTTTTAAAATTTGAAAAAATAAGAAACATTTTTAAGTTTTTGAATATCCGCAATTTTGAAACAAGATGATGGATTAGGCTAATTAATGCACGAGTAAATTTTTGAAGTGAGAGAATCAGCGCGTAAATATTTTTTAATTGGGTGGTTTCGAGATCGTGATCGAGAAAAGTGCATTGAAATTTTCCGGAAGTTGAAACAAACTGGAATGGGTAGTATTTCTATCAAAATCTAAATAGATGACATGGCTGACTCTAAAATAAATGTGGTATTTTTTTCTTGAAATAATAAAAAATAATATTTTTAAAAACAGTGAGAAATGATTGTCAAGTCGTCGGGAATTATATTAAATATCTTTTTATATCCCTCTCACGTTCCTCCATTTTGGGACCCCTCGCATTGAGGATAAGGGGTGAGCATTTCCAAAACATTTTGCTCCCAATTCTATTTGGGTGGCTAGGCCTTCCAACAAATCTGTCACACTTGTAACCTTTGACATTCTGAAAGAATTTATGTTTTTTTCTGTTATTGGTCGCCCAAATTCTACTTGGGGGACCGCCTGAAGCGTGCCTATTGCGTCTGTGCCTAAGTAAAGAAATCAAAAGAAGAAAAAAAACTAGAAAACTCAAATTAATTTGAAAACTATTGGCATTTCAGAATTCATTTTAAATACACAATGCCAATGGAAAAATATCATAATTGTTAATTTTATTGAATATTTGATTCTATAGCCAAACATATTTCATAAAACATTCGGTCCCGTAGTTAGGAAAACCATTAAAGTTGTGCGAGCTTCCGCTCACACAAAATAATTAATTATATCTCTAAAGCCGTTAAAATCAGACTAATTTGAAAGACGTTTATGAAAGACTGACAAACACAAATTAAAGTGGACCAAGAACTCGTAGAATATTATATTATATTAGAATTTCGACATTACTTACGAGCCTACAGTGTACCTATTTTAATTATTTAATATCCTGTGATGTTGCCTTATTTTTAAATACGAGTATTTCTGAATTTGAACAAAATATTTTAGTAAATGCAAAGAATATTTCTGATTTTCAGCCGATTCTGATCCTATGAACATTTAAATAACATGATAAATATGTTGATATTGAAGGCATTGCTTTAGTCTCATAATATACGAATACTTATGTTACTCATTACGGAAGGGGAATGTATTACACGATGTGTTAATTCGAGTTACTGAGGTTTTGAACGGTTCGGTGTTTGCAGAGAACACGTTTGTAGAAACCTCATATCACTTTTCTACTTTCGAAAGACTTTATTTATAAATTAGTATTGTTTAAACAGCAGGCGATTACATAAATGAAGATGTTACTTCTGCAAATACAGCATACGCTTGTGTACTCGATGAGATTGCAAACAAGTGTATTGAAATATCAAACAGCAATCTAATCCGTAGTTCTTTTACGACTATGCATAAAAAAAGCTGAAATCACTTGACATAAATAAAAATACAAAATCTAAGAGTTAAATAATTAAAATGATTTATATGTAGATACTATTTATAATTATTACAGAATCAATATTTAGTAATGATAAGCTCAAAATAACGAACCGTGAGTCACTGTTGTCTGTTTAGTTCACTGATATCTTTGAGTCACACTTACTATTAGTGATTGCATATCTGTGAATATCGTGATTTGTGATTAATTTTTTTATTATATTTAAATTTGATTGTGAACCATGATTTAGTGCATGTGCATATAAAACGAAAATATTCATGAAGGAATGGCGTTATAATTCGTGATAAGCGCCATCTAGTAGATTCTGCAAAAAACATTTTACGCATTTGACCCGAAAAATAACACATTTTTTTAAAGGGTTTTCATTCTCTTTGTAATGATATTAAATTAGATTAGATATATATTAATTATATATGTTATAATATATTTTTTACGCAAATATAATGTAAGTAAATACGCTCAAAATTATGTTTTTTTAATTTATTTCGTGTATTGTGATATCGTGCGGCGCATGCGTATTAGTAATAAAACTGTGATCACAGTCACAGTTATCAATCACTGATATTATTGAATATCAATCACAATCACGTCAGTGAGTCAAGAGTAGCATTTTTTATCATCACTAATATTTAATATCTATTCAAAACCCCCCACGGATATTTTGCCGAAATTGGGTTATTTTAATAAACATCTGAATACATCAGATATTTTTTATTGAACTACAAAGCCATATAATTTGATCTTAATATTGCAGTATTTCTTTAATTTTGATTAAAAATTAATAATGTTGTCAACTTTGTAGCGAAATAGAATGCACAGTCAACAATAGTCTGAAAACAACAATTGAGCCTGATTAGTTCGCTGTTCTAATAGCTTAATTGAGTTTCTATAATTTTTATACGAAATGACTCAATCAGAATTATATCATAAAGCAAATGAAAAAATACGTAGGGAGTGGTAAAATCATTAATTATATTAGTCAGGTGCCTAATTCAAGTTTTCTTGAATATTTTAAATAAGTCTATATTCGATAAATAATAAACATCTCATAGAGACGAAGCTATTTTTTTTAATTATATTTAATGGAAATATATGGAAGTATGGGTAATTACAGGACTTACGGCTGGCTTAATTGATCACTTTATACAAATATAACGTTCACTATTCTCATCCATTAATCAATCTCCATATCTATCAAATTTTTGTAAATATGTTAATATACAAAAACACTTCGAATACCACTACACTACCGCGATCTATGGACTAAATTTGATATTCATTTCCCTGAAACAGCATATATGTCACAATGAGAATTTAATTATTTTTTGAAATTATTTAAAGCATTATTCTTTATCTGTAAAATGTTTTTAACAATAATTTAATAATAATAATAATAAATAGCTTCGTCTCTATGAGATATCTATTATTTGTTTAATAACAGTGCCTTTGCAGGTGAAAATCCAGTAATTGTGTGTTCTTGGACATATTTAAGCATTGCTAATTCTATATTACCTTGCGACTTGTTATTTGACTGAAAATAAAAAAATATTGTTCTCTGACGCTTATTTAAAAAAAAATTAATCAACTGACCTTTGCGTATCCAACATAGGATAGTATCAATTCGATACCATCTGGAATTATTATTCTGTTCTGTGTAAATTTGAAAATATGTTTTTCCTTTCTTTCATTATTGATGGGTATTCAACTAGAAGGTGTAATTATACTAGTCCCAACCTGTACACGAAAACTAGAAGCAAATTTTTAAATGAGATTATTTTCTGTTACCTCTGAGGAAGTCGAGATGCGTACTGATGACTTCATCCGGATTGGTAGCAAGAAAGCGAGCGCTCCAAAGAGGGTCTCCATCCACCACCTCTCCCAGATGGCAGCTAAGCTGTGAGGAGAATCCTCCATCCAGGATCACAATCTCCCTCTGTAGCTGGCCTTTCACGGGTTTCATAATGCCTGGCATAATAATACAAAAATAAAATTAAAGAATTTATAATAACATGTATTATGTGGTATATGAAAAATATTAAGCAAATTGATGTAACATGTTTTCCGCACCCGTATTTCAATTATTTTTTCTATTTTGTGAATATTTAAAATAAAAATTAAATAATCATTTCACTGTAGCCGTGCGATTCAAAAATATCAAAATCTAATTCGTAACCTGCGCTTCTGTAGATATCAAATTAATTTCCATTCGTAATAAAATACACAAATAATTATTTTTAAACAAAAATGAAACTTAAAATTAAAATGAAAAATGTTAGTGGGTACTTGATACTATTTATGCAAACTAAAAATATTTTATATACTGTGTCAGACAAGCAGTTAAAATATCTTATGTTAATAAATAAAGAGTATCGTAGAGCCACGGTAGTTTTATATATCATTTAAATGTAACGTTATAAAAGCCTTTAAACTTGTAACTGCGTCTATTAAGATAATTCTAGAGAACTGATGCAGTTGAAAACATGTTTTAATGTTTGAATTAAACTAAGTTTGTCCAACGACAAAACTTAAATAGAGTTTACTCTAAAGAGAGGAGTTTTGTTTCAGAGATTACTGAATTTCATTTTTAAGACACATTTTTTATGCATTTTTAATATTGAATTATCAGCGTCTGTTGAGCCTTCTCAACCCACAGTACAGCAAGAGACAGAAAATAAAAGAAAGGTTTAAAATCCACACAGGTTTCTTGTTCTATGAGTTGAGATTAGTATTACATTTTTCTGTCTATCTGTTCTAATTATTATCCTATTTGTCTTTGAGAAGCGATGCTCCCCTTTCGTTGAAGAGAATGACTGCACCTCTCGAAACTACAGTCATCAAAAAAAATAAAACATAGTTTTGTAGTACAAACAATAATTTATGTAAAAAAAATAATCATGCTGCCACGTCGATTAACGGTTTTAAAGTCAATATTTTCTGATACCTAATCTTATGATGACCTAAATTGGATATGTACACACATACTTTCCTAAAACGGTGTTACTCTAAGTTGGGATTACGGATGTTATCGCATTTTTGATAAGAATGACAAACGTTCTAGATCAAAGCGGTGTTGTTTACCTCAAATCACAAGGAAGGTATTTTGACACAATTGTTAGAATTACGTTTCGGTGTCGTCATATTATTATAAATAATAAAATAAGATTATACAAATATTTATGATAAATGATCACTTAAAAGTAATTCAGAAAATACCGGTGAATTTAAAAATAAATTCGGTTGGTTAGAATGTTTTTAGATAATCCATGAACGAACCTAATTAATACTTATGAAAATAGTATATATCTTATTAATTAAAATATAATGAGATCGTACAACTTTTGATCCGATTATCTTAATATCATTAAATCGATCAGGCTTCGTTGATTGCAGTTAGCATAGAAATATAGAAATTATAATTCCACAGGGTTATCTAATAAATGTGATAGAATTTTAAATAAAAATAGAAGCCATACATGATAATATTTTGACAGCTGTCATTGTTATTTTTATTCAGTATAGTCTGCCATATTATCATGGAGCGTTTCACACTAGAACAACGATCACTAGTTATTAAAATTTATTATCAAAATCACTCTTCGATTCTGCAAATCCAACATACACATCGTAAATTTTGTTGTCGATGTAATCATCCATCTGAGCAAGATTCGTCGAATTGTGAAAAGTTTTAAAAACAATTATTATATTCATGATGTGAGAACGCCGGAAAGGCAAAAAAATTCCCGGACAGAAGCCAATATTGCCGCTGTAAATGAAAGTGTACGAGTTGATCCAAAGTAATCGATTCATCGACATTCATAATGTTTAGGGTTATCATATGGCACAATATGGCGTATTTTGCGTAAATATCAGCCTTCACCCCTACAAGATCCAACTAGTGCGATAATTAAAGCCAGATAATCATTTATTGCGTCTTAAGTTTACTGATTGGTCTTGCACCGGATTTATGTGAAAGATTGGCTGAAAATTGGACCCGAAGAATGCATTGTATCAAACCTAGTTATAGTGTACATTTGAATAAATTATTCATTTAAATAAAATTTCTAATAAAATAAAATCATTGATGTCATAATCGATTTATTAAAATTGAATTCCATTTTAAAGTTCTATCACACTTGTATATATATATACAGAGTGAGACTAATCAGAACCATTATAATGCCAATCTTTCTCTATGGTATCGAAACATAAACTATGAGGGTTCGGGAGCGCAAGAGGATAGACGCCCTGAAAATGTAATGCTGGCGTCGCATACCGTGGACAAAACGAATGATTCGATCATAGAGCAATTAAAAACGGAACAACCTCTATTATAAACTATACGGCTCAGAATTCTCAAGATGTTTTGGCCATGTTGCTAGATACGAAGATTCCAGGAAAAAATTAGTAGTTCAAGGAAAGGTCGAAATAGGGTTTCCAAAAAACCGTCCGAAAAAACCGGTTTTAGGTTTTTTCGGATCGAAAAACGATTAACCGGTTTTAACCGTCCTTGGAAATTTAAGATATTTCATATGTTCTTAATTTTTATTTAAAAAAATAGATAGATCTGTTAAAATTATGGAAAAAAATCTAATTTCATTGCTTATAAATAAAATATTAATGGTTAAATATCCAGAAATAGATAATAAAATGCTTGAAAAAAGTATGTATTATATTTGAGTATAAATATATATTAATTATTTTTGTTTGCATAATTGATATAAAAAATAAATTATAAATGAATTAATATCAAAAAGGTAACATATAGGTTCGAAAATTTGTCGCTAAAAATATCGTCGCTGTAGCATAGTTGGATAATGTACCTTCCTCAGTTTGATTTTATATGTATATCTTTCTAATTATTATATATTTCATTAATATTTTTTTAATAAATTATTGATTATAAAAGCTTTGATATTGGACAAAACAAATTTATTTACGAGAAAAATACAAATGAATTAAATAATTGAACGGGTACTTGACGACTGTAAAATATTGGTTATTTTAATATTTGCCTCAACCAGCTGACTGGTCGAGCCTTTCACAAAAAAAAGATGACCTGAAGAAACCATTTTTGGAACGGTTTTTCTGAGAAACTGCAGTTTTATCGCTGTCGCTTCGCTTAGAAATTTATTCATCGATTCTGTACGTTATTTATATTTAAAAAAAAAAACATTTAATTCAAAAGTACTTTTTACAATTGATTTCTACGTAATATTAAAAATAATCGAAAAAAACGGTTAACCAGGTTGAAAAAGCCGGTTTTCATTTTTTTTATTATGACCACAAAACCGGTTAATCTGTTTCGGTTTTAAAAGTTTGAAAGCCCTAAGGGGAAGGAACCAGATTTCGTAGAAGATCACCAATACGATGGACCGAATAGTTTAAAACTTCAATGATTCCTGGAATATACAAGAAATATCATGGACCGAATTAAGTTGTGACAGACGATCCACTCCATCATTCGCAATTAGCCGCAGTTCCATAATCATGATAGCTCTCATTGAGAGTAAGATGAATATGAAGAATATATTTATTATATATCTACATTGATGATGAATGAATATGGTAATATTCTGTCTACCTCATTATCATAATAATTATAAATTAATGCATACTTCTTCTTCTTCTTTTAAATAGGCAATCCATCCTGCTAGAGTGATTTGATCCATTAATCAAGTTAAAACTTTATTTTACAGGAAAAAATACAATAATATTATAGAATTGGAAATATTATATTACAAGTCAATACCATTGTCGTTCAAAAAATTTACTATTATGTAATTTGTTATATAGATTAAATGTGGCGAGTTAAGAAAAGTAGATGACATAAGTTAACCGGGAGTTGAAAATTACTATTGACGAGAATACTGTAAAAAAAACCTGTAATCTGCAATGAACAACAGGCAAAAAAGATACGGTCAAGGGTTTTCTCCTCGGCACCGCACTCACACATTAGGGAATCTATTAAGTTCAATCTGAATAAATGTGAGGCTACCTGGCAATGCCCAATTCTCATTCTAGATATATTTGATATTGTTCTTTTGGAGACTTTCCTTTTGGAGGGAGTGCGGGGAATAGATCTTTGAATTATTTTAAGCCGATTACCCTTCTGATTGTTTGGATACATTAATTAATGCATTATTAATATAAAATAAAATATTCGCTAGGTTACATATTTAAATTTGGTTATATTGCTGTTGTTATATTAATTGAATTCACGTATGAAGCGCACATAATAGTATTCAAAATCAGTAAAATACAGCAAATCAAAATGTTCTTTGATCGACTTAACGAATCGTCCATTATATATAGAACACGAGGTATCATGAAACTATGTAAATTAATAAATAATATAATTATACTATAAATAATAACAAATTTATTAAAGATTATAAATACACATACCTACAAATATTTAAGGTATTTTAAAAAATAACTTGTAACTAATAAATAAAGTATAATTGTTTTTATTTTTGGAATTGTTAATATATTATACAATATTTATTAGAGGCCAACAGGTATGTTTCAAGTGTATAAAATCTGAAGTAAAAAATATTTACACATCGTCAAATAATAATTATCGCGCTAGAATATGTTTTTTGTAGGCTTCCCGAGTAAAATTTGTCACGAAACTACATTAAAAAAACCGCGTTAAAATGCGTTAACATTTTATAGAAGGTTCGCCGTAACTGTTTATGCGAGATGAGGCGGAGCGAATCAGAAAAACATATTTTATGCAGAAGTGATACGGTACACGTGTCTGAGACATTTAACGCATTTTTTCTTTCTCATACATCATGTAAGAAGAAAAAGAATAACATATAACATGCCAGTGTGTTACTCATTTTAAATAAATGAATAAAATGAGTTAACGTACGTCTGAAATGCCTCTCGCACTTACGTTATTTCTGATAAGCACGTTGACAAGCTAGATCAAGCTTTAACAGGCATCCGCAATTATTATGAATGTTAAATATTTTAGCAAAGTATCGTATCAAAGTTGGCAGGCCATTTCCCATGTAGATTTTTCTGAACTATTATTCTACGGTGTGTATCGACGACATCAGCCCTGATGATGGACCCTGCAATGAAATGACCCTGCCGTTACGTCGGCCAGAGAGGTCGACGCACACGGCAGAATAGCCCAAAAAACACAGAAAATTTTGAAAACCTGAGAACAATTTTACATGAGATCATTTTCTATTGCCACTACGTAGGATGGCAATTTTATTAATCGCGAATTTAAATAATTATTATAATCGTTTGCTGATTTCATTGACCGAATAACATTACTCGAAGTTTTTATAATACATTTTATTATAGTGGAGTGAAAGTAATAAAATTCTATTTTAACGTTATCAACAGCCTGTATACTTGATAATGAAATAACATTGATAACCTGGATTTGGCTGGGGTCCAGTGGCGTGGTGAATATTTTGACAGTAGACTATTGAATCGTATTAAAAAATATACGATTTTCTATCGAAATTACGAATACAGACTAATAGCTGTTAAAATAATCCAGACCCGTTTTACATTATACTAACTAATAAGTTTGTTGCAGTGATTTTAGAAGACCAGATTTAATAATTTACCTCTTTACTAATGCGCGAATTGAAACAATTTTATTTTTGATATTAAAAGTTATTTTCTACCATAGATTATCTGTTTTAGAAGGTAGTTAAGCTCGTCTGTATAGATAATGCGTGTTTAACAAGAGATAAGTCATTTAATACAATCTCACAAGGTTTAGTGTTTAGTATATAATCAAATAAGAAAAAAACTAATTTCCATGCGATCGCAAGAATCCAGGAACCATTTAGACTTGATACCTAACATAGCAATATCGCATTTGTTCATAATGATGTGTGTTCGCGGATGAGACTTTGATCTCTCGTCTCAGAGATTTGTCAGCAAAGGTCGGTATATAACGCTTACGACATTATAATCTACGTACAACATAAATAAGTAATGATTCTGCTTGCTTTATTGCTATATTGTTCTTTACTGTGCTCTCTAGATGAGTCTCTGAGATATATCTCATCCATATATATTATAATAGATCGTTTACTGACTAAGTAAAATATTTATATCTGTGTTGTTTTTTGATCGGTATTTATTTCTGTGATATTTTAAAAATAGCTCTCTTATCGCATTTTACATCGGACACGAAAATGACATTATCAGTGACAGGTAATTTAATTGTAAATATTATTCTTTCATAATATTACTCTACCAGGTTAATCCGTGGACACCATGTCCATAATTTTAAATTCGTTATTTAAATCGCCGTTTAATTGTTTATCAATCGTTAGGCGGTAATCTATAAAACCCCATCTTACGTACGTACGCAGATATCTGATATATATATATATATATATATATATATATACAAAATTTAACATTTACAAATTAGTTTATTTTTTCAATATGTAAAAAATAATAAAAATTTTCATTTGTAGGTTGTAATATTTATATCGCTCTCATTTACATATCATCACAGATGCGCTGAACTGACGATGTTAAGAGAATCGGTGGCTTGTGCTAGAGAAGCACAGGATCGGGGATCGTGAAAGGCAAAAAGGGAGGCCATGTCCAGCAATGGACGCAGTCAAACTGAAGAAGAAGAATTTATAATCGGAGATGAATCATGTATTTTATTTCTATAGAATAACTATTATATATATTAGTGCAATAATTTATGTCTTTTTAATTTATAAAGTAACATTTACGTAAAATGTTTGCCTTATTTGTGCATAGTCCAATAAGAAACAAAATTGTATTCAAAATGCAACTCACTGACTGCTATCGCTCGTACGCAGGGCTCGGCAGCAGCGGCCAGCGAGAACCGATCGTTTTCTGCTAATATTAAATATAAGCTTTGTCTATCACATCAAGTTTATCTCGACCAGACTACAGGGTGAGTTGGCAACACTTATCACTTATGATTGATAACCATTGACCCGACACTTGAAATATGGATTGGTGATTAATGAATTTACAAATGCTGTGTTAATTAGAACTGAACACAATATACCTACATTTACGTTAAAACTGATGATCGTTATTTCAGAAAATTGTATCTCTTCATGCAGGATAAAAATAATTAATTACTGAAAGTATATTGACCAAAAATGAGTATACTATAGTATAGTATATTTAATGAAAGCTTGAATGAATGAGTTTCATCTTTAATAACACATAAAAGTAGGTAGTCAGTAGGTACTTATATTTTTAAATAGTTCCTTAATATCTTATTTTTATTACATTACATCATAATATATCAAGAAATGACATTTGTTTGTAGTACATTATTTTAAAACATGCTAATGCATCACAACTAATTTCTAAATAGCAGGATGCGAGATAGTTAAAGAGGCAATTTATTGGGGTGCGTCAATCACGAATACCGGTGATAGTAGGCAGGAAATTCGAAGATACATACATACAATGTTTGCCAAAGGCCGTTTACATAGATTCGTTCCGTTTCTAAGACATCGAGTTGCGGGTGTAGAGCTGCGGCTGGAGGTCAGCACCAACTCTCTGAAAGCTGGTTCCTTGATTAGAGAATGGCAACGACTACAGAATAGCTACTTACTTACCATCACGCTGTTTCCCCGCGGGTGTAGGCAAATAGGATAGAGCGCCACACTCTTCTGTCCAGACAAACAATTCTCATCTCATCCATTTCCTTCATTCATACATTTTCTTATGCAAACTCAACGATTATTTAGGCTTCTAACAGGACCATTCTCCAGAATCTGGTTTACTTGGTCATGCTAAGTCTTCCGCGGATGTCTCTAGTTCTACTGCCATCAACTGTTGCGTCACATATCTTTCTTACCATTCTCTCCTCATTCATCTGTTCCATATGAACAAACCACCTAAGTGTCTTGCCACTTGTCTTGCCTCAGTTGACAAGCTCTCATTAGCTATAATTCCATTCAAAGCGCCGTTCACTTTATTCCCTGCAGTCACCCTCTATACCCAGAATAGCTACAGATACAATAATGGCCGTGTCTGAAATGCAGTATTTATATTTTGTTTATATTTGTATATGCGTGTGAACTTTTTATTTATTTATAATTTTTTATTTTTCTTTTCATAAAATAAATAATATTTTGTAACTTAAATGTATTATCTTCATGGCGAATCGTGTCTTAATAAAAAAAACCAATCACGCTGGAATAAACGCATTATTATTATTATTATTATTGATATTATTATTATTATATAAATAGTTGAAGTTGCTATGAACTATGAACGAGTATATGGAAAGGCAGTGACTAAATTGTATTGGTTCACAATCTTGTTTTTCCAATTTTCACGTATGCAGCGGGGATTTGGACAGTCTGCGATGTCAGGACGTACGAATGCCTTAATCATGCAATAAATGCAGTTTATAGATGTTAACAAAACATTCTTCTAATTTTTCGGCCACAATACGCATTTAAAATTACAGCCTGCAAAGGACACAAATTTGGGCAGAATTTTGGACTCGGATTTTGGATAGATACGTTGTATCTGCCTGAAGACACCCTGAAGTCAGTTGAGAGGGTAACACAAGACAAGTATTTGTGGAGGTGCATAACGAGCCAAGTCTCATCTGATTGAGGTCACTGTATGTCAATACTTACATGAAAGAAGAGAAATAATAAATTAAACGCAGACTTGGGGTATTGATCGTCTCACATAATCAAACTGTAATAATATTAAAAATAATTTGACCTCACAGGGAATCGAATGCAGGACTTTCATAACGACCAGTAATAAAACAATTTTTAACATATATCAAGCACCAACCAATTCTATCTACATTTCAAGCGAAAATTAAAATTTTTGTAAGTGAAATTTCAGATTTGGGAAGAATGGAACACGAATATAATTTTTGTTCCTCTAAAATATGAAAAAATTAAAAGTTACCATGCATGTCAGCGAATATTTTTGTCTTTTTGTTATGTTGCACTTGTGGTAAAATGTTTCTCGAACCATTCTCATATATTGTAGTAATTATTTTATGGAAACGATTTTAAAATAATGAAAATGCATTATTTAATACTGAAATATTTATTTTACAAAAGTTTTTACACTCATTACATTACTAGTTTCTAACTTTTCTATTTACAAATATCTATTTTGCACATTATATTTTTCTATAACACAATATTTTTTTTAACTTCAGGCGCAATTATGTAAATAGTACTAATTTATTTTTGTCAGATTATATTTGTATGAAGAATTTTTGTAAATTAAAGATATATATTTATCTTTATATGCAGACTACAACAATAAAACGTAAAACATAATATCTACCAATCTGGTAAAACAATGTTGACAATCTGCCAAACCCAGTAGGACGAACGTGGGGATTGTCTACAATGTACGGTCATATTAAATTATATATTAATTTGATTTATATGTTAGATATGTAATTTTGATAGCATAATTAAAATCAATATTCTTACTATTTTCAAACTAAGCTAAACGTTTGAAGTATGAAAATAGGACTGATGTCCTGGAACGAGGCGCTAACTAGATCACTAAGCCAGCGTCTTCAGTCATCACATACAAGCTACTCAAGTAGCACTCTCGATCGGTAGGTTGACTGCGACTCACAGAGTTCGTAGTTAAACGTTCGCGTTCGCTGATAACATTATTGATAACCAAAATTAATTATGATAAATTCTCATTACGAAAGTAAAAACTTTAAATCACTATTTGAACATTTTTCCCAAATTTTTAGGACAATTATACTAACTAGCAGATAACTTTGCGGCTAATAGCTATGCGGTCGGGGTCTAAATAGAATTTATATATCAATGATAAAGCTTTTCCTAAAATAAACTACACGTAAATAAAATCTCGATGTAATTAAAATTATTCCACCTTTCTTCGCAGATATTCAACAATAAACACAGAAATGGTATTTGGAATCAAATGAATGATTTTTCTCTCAAATTTTATTTTGACAAAATTCAGGTCGAAATTTTAGGTCAGATATCATATGTTTTTTATTACTACACTTCATTTCAAATTGAATATATATTTACGTACTGTTATTGAATATATAAAAGAGAAAACATTTAAGTAATCTTAACCTAGAGATATTAAAAACACGTTCGTTTTTGTTCTGTTCGCGTCTTACAGAACTGGCCGTTAAAGCAAGCACTTACAGCCACAAATGATACTACTGAAGCAGTCACATCCATAAAATCATAAATATACATAGAGAAGCGTAATATTATTACGGATATTAGCGATTTACACGTCAAGTTGCACGAAAAGTTGTCAAAATTAGGATTTATGTGAAATAAATTAATCTGCGTAATAAATTATCATTTACCAAGTTGTTTACGTTTGGAAGCGAACACTTCTCCAGCCTTACATTACAATTGAATCCAGCATAGAGAAATGGCGCCTTAGATGAAACTGTTGACAATTTCAAAGATATTTCAGACCGGCTTTACCTTGAACATATAAAAATATAAAAAAACAGCGTATTCTTAATTTAGAGGAGGTGTTTACTGCTGCTAACTCGAGAGAGAATGATGATCTGCCACATATTTAAAAAAAAAATTACAATATGGTTGGCAAAAATACAATTATTTTCATTGTTTACTGTTATTTAATTATTTAATTGTTTAATTAAATCATAAATCACCACGGTATAAAAAAATATCAACAATACATAGACACGAGAGAAAACCCATGCATTTCAGATTTTAGATGCAACAAGAAAATTTTGAATCTGAAGATTTTATGCTCGTAAATGTCAGCTTACAAAGTTTGACTAATAATTGTATGTAACGTGAGTATGATAAATCAATTTATAAGAGGTAAAATTTTAGTTACAAATTCTTCGGATAACAAATTGCAGCTAGTTTTTCTCAACACACGTTTATTCGGAGGTTCCTCGATTAAATGTGTTACGAAACTACGTTAATAAAATTTATATATTAATACTCAGTTAGTGAAATACATATAGTAATGCTTTCAAGAATAATATACAATGAATAATATAAATTAGCAATATTTGGATATATCGAAGAACACACAATTACTATATTTTCACCTACAAAGGCACTGTTATTAAACAAATAATAAATATCTCATAGAGACGAAGCTATTTTTTATTGACAACCTGATAATATGTGGTACTCTCGAAGTGTTTCCACATATTAATATATATACAGGTTTCAAAATTTGATAGATATGGAGATTGATTAATGGGTGAGAATGGGAACGTTATATTATGTTTATGTAAAGTGATCACTTAAGCCAGCCGAAGACAGGTCTAAGTCCTGTAATTACCCATACTTCGATATATTTCCATTAAATATAATAAAAAATAGCTTCGTCTCTATGATATATCTATCTTTAGTTCAATAAAATAAATATCTACAAAGTAAAATACCGTATTGACCGTATAACGCGACGTTTTTTAACATCAACGATCAACCTATATAATGAAAACGTTGTCATTTCTTTACTCGTACTTTTCTCATAGTATAATATAAGTATTATATATAATACATATATGTATGTTAAAATGTTAAAAATTTAAAAAATTATATTTTGTTCCCCAAAAATTTTTTTTTCTTACGGCTAAAATTTCAAAGGTCGCGTTATATTCGAGACGAGAGTTGTATTCGGGCCAATACGGTAATATATTTTCTACATAAACTAATTTTCTAAAATAATTATCTACTAAACTAAAGCATATATATTCTACAAAACAAAAGAACATCACCCTTGAAACAAAATTCAGACAATGCTTGAAGAGACCAAAACAAAGTAAATTGATACATAAATATACGAGGTGGGGCGAGGCGAAGCAGAAAAGAAAATTCTATACATGGGTATTTCTGTAATTTGTTTTTATTTATCATTTTTCTTAACTTGATAGATTTTATCAATCGGTTTGGTTTTATGAACCGGTGTGAACGCCGGTTTGACGGTTTGTAGTGTCGCCCTGAAAAATTTCTTGACAAATACAAAAGAAAAACAACAAACAAAAACGTTATAGGGATCAAAAGAAGCATTATCCATAATGTGCTCAGAAGATTGTGTTTTTCTATTTCTATATCTATTTTTAGTTAAACATTGAAAATAAAATAAAAAATACAGAAAACAGTAAGTCCAATGTGCTACTCAACTATTTATGCTTAAGATATTTCAAGTCTTAATGATAATGTAGAAAAATAACAACTCAAAACAGCTCTAGGGAACTTGTCATATAACTTCGGCGATGGAAATAAAGGGTATTATAACAGAATACAGAATGTGCCGTGAGCCGGATTCATCGAGGAATCCTATTAGCCAGATTGATATGGAGTGATGGAGATTTAGAATAAAGCAGGATGGCCCAGGACAGAAACCCTTAGCACCATCAAGCGAAAGGTCTTAATAGACCGTGAAATAATGGAGTATAAGGGAACATATAAGGATTGAATAAATTGAATCGTTAACATGTCCAAACAGTTATTTTAAACAGCAAAATGTATTTCAATAACTTATAGTTACATTATTTTAGTTATGTAATGACTTATTTTAGGAGGTCTAATTTTTTAAAATAATGTAAAACATAAACAAAAAAAAACATTAAAAATATTTTTTAAATACTAATTTAATATATTAATTATAAATATATACATATAAAATCAATTTATGTCGAAAAATATTATTTTTGCGCTACCGGGATTCGAAGCTGGTTGTCTATTTCCAATCCGGGGAAGTACACTACCAATTGTGTTATAGCGCAAGAATTTTTCATGACAAATTTTCGAACCTATATGTTACCCTTTTTCAAATTTATACATCTGTCGTTCATTATTTGAAAGCCATCTATATTATTTTTACGGAATCTCGAATAGTATTTAAAACCTTACAGACAGTGTTTTCCTTAATAAAAATATTTTTTGTTGACGTGAAGTTTCAGCTTATCCCATAAAATAGAAGATTTCAAGTAATGTGTTGACGATGCGACGAATAGCGTAAAGTTATAAATTCTAATGTATTCATTATTGTTATTATAGAGCCACGCACTGATCGCCGCAACGTCACATGTGATAATAATTTGGCGTGATTGATGTAAATAATGAGTTACGCGCCACTGGATAAACAACTTAATTTAAGATACAAGGGAATATTGACGCAGTAGAAATCATTAATTTATCGAAGATAACAAACATTACATGTATTTCGCGCCTACCAAAATACGTAATAAAGCACTATGATATATATTTATTGCATCATGTTTAAACTGTATCTCATTATTATAGCATCCAATCTGCTGTACTAAGTATACTCGGTTCCTATTGTCTATACATTGTTCTATTGTTCTTAACTTATTCCAATCATTCAATTTCGGCATACTGCAATCTGTACGTAATAAAAAATTGTATTTAGGTTCAAATGCAAAACATTACATGTAACTAATTAAAATATATAAAAACACAACGTTGAAAGAGTGTTATGTGAATATTATTATTATTTATAATTATAACAATTTATATAGGTACATTATGATATGCGTTTAAGTTATTTTATTATTGTTTACTACTTAATATCTTTGTAAATTATGTTCTGATAAATGTAACAAGGCAACGGCATGTACATATGTATATACTATAATTATTTATTGTTTAAAATAGATAATTTATTTAAAATTGTGATGTTATTACAAGGTTCAATGACATCTATATCATGTAAACACTAACATATCGTTTAAAAAAATAAAGCATACGATTTAACGGGAAATTATTTCTAGAGATATGTGCATTAAAATAAATACTTCATCCATTCCATAAAACGAATTATTTGTGCATTACAATAATAAAAGCTTAACATTAAATACATATATATATATATATATTCTAAAACTGTATATCATCTAGTAACAATTTAAGTTAGGTACTAAATTTATTTTATTATTGTTTTTTTTTTTTAAATAGATTCTGTTAAAGAAACAATATAACACATGTTTTTGATTAGTTGATGACATCCTGAAGAAGAAAATGATATTTTTCGAAATCGGTAGATGTATTTAATTCATTAAGTGGCTAATAAAACAAAGTTAACAACTAAAAAATGGATTTTAACCATAAAGTTGATTTATCAAGTCTTAAAAATATATCTTTATTCTATAAAAAATACATAACGTAACCTAAGCCTACCTAATTTTGCTAAATTTAAATTATTTTACTGCACAAATAATACGTTTTAATGTACGTATTAATATTTCCCAAAAATTATTACAGTAAAAATATTTAAGCGAAATATTCTCAAAAAAACATCACACCTATTGCAATAAATTTGCAATAAATTGCAATAAATTGTTAATAAATACTTGCAGGTTTTGGCGGCTCCCTTCAAACTGTCACCGAATAAAGCTAGCAACGAAAAACTGTTCTCCAGCCAAACGATTTTACCGCTTAAATAATAGTTATCACTGATTTAATGCGGTAATGAAATCACTGGAATATCTTTGGACCGAAATGGAGATGTCAGGTTTGAATTTAAACCGGGTCTACATCTGGAAGTCTAGTTGTTATGAAGCGGGACCGAGGATGAGTTACGAGTCGGGAGTAGGGCTGTGCCCACGAGAAGATGTCGGCTCGGAGTCTCGAATACATCTGTTTGCTTGACGGGCCGCCGCTGGTCGCTCGGCCACGGAGCGTTCCATGGTTGTCACTTTGTTGACGATAACGTTGCCAAGGCGTGCACAAGTGATGTAGGATTTAATTTTATATTAAAATTTTGAAAATCTGAATGAAATAATCGTATGCGACACAATTGTATATCTTGAGTAATAAATATTACTTAATTGCTTAATAAATAAAAAAAAATCAAAACGAAAGAGACAATAAAACAAGAGCAATCATTATTATTTTATTACCGTCTACATAAATAGGCCATCAAGTTAGTCCTATTTTCATAGCACAAGCGTTTAACTTTGTTTGAAAATCGTAATAATATTATATTAAATAAACTAATAATAACTTTTATATTAATAATATTGCATAAAATACCATACGAGTATAGTAATTCGGAGTACGTAGATACGATTCTGATTTTGGTTGGATTTTGATCAAAGCATATTTTAATTACGTATTTATTTAAAATTCGCTTTGAATAATTTAAAAAATGGCTCCCGATTTTACAACATAAATTAAATAACCACCCGACAGTAACTATATACGTAATCGTAATTTAAATAAAAAAATAAATAAATCTGTAAGCTAACGAGCATAATACTTTCACATATAATCGTAATTTAAATAAAAAAATAAATAAATCTGTAAGCTAACGAGCATAATACTTTCACATATTCCAGATGATCCTTTTCACAATCAAAGCTTGACGTAGAAAAATTTACGCCTTTTTTATTTAACTTCACGTTTTTACATCTTTTTTATTCAATGGAAAAAAAGCGATCTTTCATTACGTGTTACAATTTTTTTAAAAATCGTTGTTAATCTCGGCATTTTTTATCTTATATTTTTTCCACCCTGCAAATTCAAGGTCAGTAGGTCAGCATATATTGAGGTCATCGAACTTTAAAATACGGAATGTATGACATAATACTCAACCTTTTGAATGCGAATTTTGAAAAATAAAAAAATATAAAGTTGATAATTTGCCAGGCAGGGAGAAAATCGACAAATTATCAAGAATATTTTTCGTTCTAAATTACTTGATTTACCTATTCTTGAAGTTTGGACAACTAGGTACAAGACACCCTGTATAAGTGCACTCTCTTTTGTATTTATGATCAGTTTTAAATACGTCCTGATGAAGCTTGTGATAAGCGAAACCAGTTGACGTGTAATCAATTTCGTGGTTTCATACAAAGTTATTGTTATTTTATTTAATATAATATGTCAAATCACAAAATGATTGCTTTCTATGAAAATATAATAAGAATATTGATAAGGCACGTTTTCCGTGTATTTAAAAACAAGTAAAATTTTCACAGCTAATAAAAAATACTTATATTTTCAATATTGATGTACTATAATAATAATTTTATCAATACTGTAACATGTTTTTATTCATAGATAATGCCCAGTGCCTAGTGAAGTTGATATTACTAAAAATAATTACAATATTAAGCTTATGATGTTTTTTTTCCATCTATAATATTATATATTACATATATATATATATATATATATATATATATATGTTCTATTCGGTGTTATTGTATGTAAAATATACATTTAATATAAAAGATACATATACGTGTATGTATATAAGGAATTTCTTATAAGAAAATTTTTTTTGGTTTTCAAACAAATCGTAATCGGATTTAGTTCAAAAACCAAGATTAAAACTATAATTTCTAGTAAGTAGTCAAAATACAAAAATCTCTTCCGACATTGACCATAAGAATCAGATAGATTTTGCGTGCATAAGAGTACTTTTAATTATTTCTCTATAAATAAAATTTTTGTTCATTTGAAAACTAACCGAATCAGACTGGTTAACGAATTTAGCTGAGATATACACTAGGTCAATTTAATAGAAATTTAACAAGAACTACGGGAGTTATCGTGTCCACAAAATTAATTTTTATAGACATTTTAACAGTGAGTGGTTTCGAGGTCTCCTGGTCATGATAGAAAAAAGTGCAATGAAATTTACCGGATGTTGCGTCATGAGACTCTCTGCAACAGGTAGTATTTTTTATCAAAAACTATCCAAACAAATACTTTGGCAAGTTTTCACCGTCAACATTTTATTTAAAAATAATAGTTTGTAGGACTCGTTGTGTTCAGCCCTGACTGACGTGAAGAAGCCCGGCGCACACTATCATAACATTGTTGATCATCGCTCGACGTATTTTTAGCAGTTTGTTGTTTATCGTTGAATATATATACACAACGCGCCCAAAGGTCATAACTCATTACCAATGTTCCCTCTAATTTTGGATCAGGGAGTGCGCATATATTTTTTGTGCAATTTTATGAATCAATGCTATTTTTTGTCCGCTAGGGAGGAAGATAAGAAAAACATTACCATACCAGTATCAACATTACCGTCTCTGAATTCAGTACAACAACTCGTACAGAATACTGTTCGGATTGGCGCATTATTGCAGCGCATCTACAATGTTTGCCGTAAGCTGTATTCATGGATTTTTTCCGCTTCTGAGACATCGAGTTGCGGGCGTAAAGCTGCGGCTGGAGTCAGCACCAATTCTCTAGTGCAAGCGGCGCTCTCAAGAAAATCTGGTTCCTTGACCAAAGAATGGCAACAACTACGGAATAGCTACAGACTAATGGCCATGAATTGTGTTTGTATTTATATATATGTGTGAACTTATTTAAAAAAAAATTATTAATTTTTCATAACATAAATAATATTTTATAACTTAAATATATTATCTTTATGGCGAATCGGGTCTTCATAAAAAAAAACCGATCACGCTGAAATAAATGCATTATTATTATTATAAGGCTATTTGTAGGGCCTGGGTTGATCCAGGATCTACATTAGCGTGTATCTACATTGCGATGCATTAACAAGACTATCAACAACAACAACTATATTTTGGACATATTCTTCGGAAAAATATGGTATTTTGGAACTCATTATTCAGGGAAAGATAGAAGGTAGCAGAGGCGAAGGTTGAACGAAATTATCTTAGCTTTATAACCTCGGAAAGTGATTCAAAGTCCAAAATGATGGTGATCTCATACACAATAAATCAACATACTGCAACATGGTCGTCAACTTTGGAAAAAAGGCAGTATAAGTCTTGTTAAAAATTGTGTGGCACAAATGACACCAAATCGTGCGGTATTTGGTTTAAAAAATCATCGTTTTGACATTGCGACTAAGAAAGTGCTTCTATCTATGGTAAGTAAGAGATCTTACCATAGACATCATTGACAAGAAAAGATGATCTATGTCAATATACCTACTTGCCAGTCGTCTCGTACGATTTCGCTAAAATATGTATGTTTTTTCTTACTCGTAATTAAGACAATGTACACTTCATTTCAAATTGAATATATATTTTCATACTGTTATTGAATATATAAAAGAGAAAACATTTAAGTGATCTTAACCTAGAGATATTAAAAACGCGTTCGACAATATTTTTTTACTGCCAAATGACACTAGATTCAAGACGTCAAATAAGTCATAGATAATAGATGAGAAAACGCAATATTAAACAATATTACCTTGATTCGGTTACAGCATTACACGTGTCTGCAACGATATAGTAACAGCGCACAACTAAAATGGTGGTCACGTTATAAAGAGTTTGTTAGTGGTAGTAACCCAAATTAGGTTTAATATATAAAGTTATTTAAGTAGGTTAAACTTATAGCCAGTGGCGTTACTATACCAATGCAGTGCATTGGAATCCACATTAGATAGAGGCCCAAGAAGTTCGCGCCCTACAAACCATTTGAAATTGATATTTTTGCGAGTATCGATACCTTTCCTAGCGTTAATTGTAATCCACAGCAAAAAGTAGAATTATAAAATTTAAATAAATCGTTTCTCAAGTGTATTACAAAAATACGTGAATATATGATCGATGTGTGCAGTAGTACCCCGCTATTGTGTCGAGCTAGAGACCAGACCATCGCCGTGAAGAGAAAACCACCTTAAATCGAAGCAAGTATTTCTTAAATTGCATGTGCATATAAATTCCTTGCAAATAGTGAATATAATATGTGAGATTAACTTTGTTCTTAATATTAAATAGATAAACTACGCAGTACTAATATTCGTATATCTTATATACAATACTTATTTAGGAGGCCTTTTTTCCATTCGATATTGAGGCCCAATTTTTGTAGTTACGCCACTGCTTATACTCGTAGCTCTCTCGAAACAAGAGTTGTACCTCCAACCTGTTGGTCACTGGGCGATCGTCTTACTGTTGGACCAAGCAAACACATCATGCTTTTCTACTTTGTGTGCTTTTGACACTACAAAATTTGGTTGATTGGATAAATTGACCCAAGGTCAACGGAAAATACTAACAAATATTTATTTATTTATTAGACTTTATTGACGTACATGTTTTTGTTGCTACAGAGTTGAATATAACATATTATAATATAACATGATAAACATAAGATACAATTAAGTATAATACTCGTAGTTTATTGTGTGGGATGGAGTGGACTCCACCTCTGATATATACAGCATCGTCCTGGCTACTTTGCTAGACTGCCGTCTGTGTTAAAGTAGCCAGTTTTTTTCGTGCTGTTGTCGTAAAAAATAGGAATAAATAATACATATATGTAGTAAGAGTTTTGTAAAACTAGTGAATTATTAGTGTAGGTATTGTATTATGATTATGTTGGAATTATGGACAGCGATGTTTCTGATTGATATATGTACATATATAGAATATCTGAATAATATTTGAATAGATATATATCTATACATAATTTGATATAAATAATAAATACATATGATTTTCGTGTATTTTGCGTATCATCGCATTGTCACTGCACTTTGCTTTCGTTTACCTATAAAACTATGTACATACATGTACGAGTATACCTATTACTTGGGATCATTTTTCGCTATCAAAAAATACTAACAACATATTTGTTTGTCTCAAATATTTATCAATAATAATCCAGTAGTAATTTATTTTCGAATTTTAAATAAAGGCCATTTTATGAACCATGCCCGTCTCACCAGACCTGACCTTCATTAATATCTACCGAGGTAATAAATATTTAAAGTAGGTATATCATAATAATGCTAGCAAAAAAAACTAGAAATAACATAGATAAGAAACGATGATAAAACCATTTGAAGCCGAAATTGAAAAATCATAATACAAAGTAAGAATCAAACATTGTTATCAAACATCGTTATGATTGGTTGAGCGATCATATAGGACGATACGGTAATATAGGACTATTTTTTTCGATACGGTAATATAGGACTAATTTTTTCGGTGGCACGTATCGTATATTTTAGTGCAGTCAGTCGCCTTATGCCGCACCGAGTCTGTGTGCTCTATTGTTTTGTATCTATAATATTACTGCAATTCTCCATTTTTTATCTGTGACTATGAATTATACTCAGACTATAGTGATAGTATCATATGGCTGTATAGTGCTTGATTAAACTGTCAGGTCTGCGAGGCGCGAGCAAGGGCAAGTATATAGAGCATTCTTATTTATGGTCGCACTGTCAAATCATGTCAAATTCATAGAATAAAAGATACTCGCGACGCGACGCGAATGACAGGTGAATGTTTATCTTTGTTTAAGTTAGTTCAATAATCATTTATGTAAACATGATCTCAGTTTTATCAAGAATGTCTTGAAGTGGATATATATTATATATTTCAAAGATGTTACGTAGAACACCGTTTGTACAATTCTAGAGAGGGCAATATATAATGCACTAACAGAAAAGTAATCGGCGATCTGCCATATTAGCGATCGGCGGCTAATGTGGTCGATAGTGGCCGCTACGCTACCTGTGGTAACAGCTGCGTGGCTAGGGCTTCCGTAAAATGTATATATCATCTAAAGCAATGTATAAGGATGCACAATGCACTATTGTTAAAGCAATGTAATAAGGGTTTTTCGCATTGAAATATATATTACATGAAAGCCCTGGCCGCGTAACGGCCATAATAGCAAGCAGTCGGTGACAACTGATTGATTTCTTGCAAGTTAACATATGAATCGGGACAGTTTGCTACACATAACATTAGCCAGTGATATGATTCACTGAATATGTCACGACTAGGCTTGATGATTTTGTTGCTAAGAGAATAGTATGATAACCGGTTCGAGATAATGTTTCCTGTCGAATACGTTGTAACTGAATAATGTTAAAAAAATATGTTTTTATCTAATCGTTATTCTTGTAGTCCTCTGACACAATTTGGGTAGTGCGATCGTACTGGCGAGCGATATTAGTACAAATAGTACGGCAAGTTTTCAGTTATTAAGCATCTTCTGCAGTCTTGATTGTATACGTTAGCTTATAAAAATAGACAATTTGACCAGATTTAAAATTTTTACTGTCAAACTATTTTATTTTTGATTAATTATGTTTTTTTTTTAAAAAGGAATATACAATACGAGTAAATGTTCGTATGTTCACAAAAACTCAGTCGCCGTACCTAACATATTATCCATAAAGATGTTAATCGTTAGTATAATATTATTTATAAAAGGAAATAATTTTTTTGGATTGGGCCTTAGCTGGTTAACTAGTAGGTACGCTACTTTTTATTTAGAATGTTAGTATTAGTGCGTGTAACAGGCCGTTTCAAAAAATATGTAATACTTTATTTTTTAAAAATATTAAATTAATACATGGTGCCGGAAATCACGCAGGAAGTAAAACACACAGCACATACGGAGCTCAAATTTTCATGTACCTACACCGTTTTTTTTTGTGATATATAATATATTTTTTTATGTTTTCCGTTTTTTTTTGTGATATATAATATATTTTTTTATGTTTTCCGTTGCCCTGTTTATGTAATTGAAATAAAGTTATATATATTTATGTACACAGAAAAAATAGTTTATTGGAGTATAGAATCCTTTTAGGAATATTTATTTTTAAATGGCTTTTATAGTGAAAGTATGTTGTTATGTATTTATAACAATGGAACAACCAACAAAAGCACTCGACTAAAACAAATGTTTGTAATAATATAAAAATGCAAAAAGATAACTAAAACATTAAAAAAATTAACAGATATATAATATTTTTTATTTATTATCTTAGTTTTATTAACCACAATTGAGTTTAAAAAACATCTACCGGTTTCGGAAAACACTTTTCCTTCTTCAGGATGTCATAACTAACTAAAAATATAGTATTGTTTCTTCACCAGAATCTATTTTTAAATTTTTTAAAAAACGACAATTATTTAAAAAAAAGGTCAATTGTGGTTAATAAAACTAAGATAATAAATAAAAAATATGAATCTTAACCACCAAGTTAATATTGCTAATTTTAAAAGATATATAATAAACGTGAACATATTTTTTGTGGATACGGTGTTTATAACTAATTTCAAACGACAACCCCGCCTACTGACCAATTAAAACGCTAAACAGCATCAATACACTGTTACTATGTGCATATTAGGTATGGTATTACTCACACTAATACAATTTTTCTTTCTAAATAAAAAGTAGCATACCGTAGTGTACGATAGGGGAAGATGGAAGTGCCTTGTTGAGTCTCTGGGGCTATCCTCAGTAGGATAAAAAGACGAAAATGATGATGATGATGCGATAATCTTGCTAATCCGTTGACCCGAGTGAAAAATATTTCGGTATCGTTTAGGTGCACGACCACATTTAGTATAGCTCTTAACGATGTTATGTTGTGACGTTCTTCTATAGTTATACTTTTCATAGATTTGGAACATGATATTAATTACATCTAAATATGAAATGGCATTTTCTATAAGGGAAATAAAATGGTTTCTAAAGGAAAGACAGTGATAATGGAGTACCTGTAGATAAATTAGGTAGTGAAGGTTACTGCGCGTAATATGCTCTATCGATGGCGGCCATTTTTCCCGAAAAGCCATTGAAGGGTTGAAATGCTAGGGAGCCTATTTGATCAAAATGAAATAGTTCAGGAGACAAACAATTGTATATATATTTAGTTTTAGACATTTCAAATGGAATGAAACATGTTTGCTTTGATTATAATTAAATTTACTTTTGATTTCGCTAAAACAAAAATACAATATTTGTAATAATAACAAAAAAAATTAAGGAGAACACATTTTTGTTATGAAGTTGCATTTTCAGAACACAGTTTTGTGGTATTTTTAATATAAATTAGATTAATCGACTAGAAAGATATACAGAAATAATCTAATTATCGGATTTTTTTCAGTATTAGGTAATATTTATTTTATTAAGAATAACACATTCTTATTGTGAAGTTTTAATTATTCAGAACATAGGTCTGTGATATTTTAAATACAAATTCAATGTATTAATTAAAAGATATTCATATAAAATCAATTTTATCGAAAAATATTGTTGTTGCTACCGGGATCTCGGGTACTCGGGGCCTGGATCTCTTCCAATCCGTGGAACGTCCATTAACCGATTATATTACTGCACACTGTACACTGACGACAAATTTTCGAACCTATTTGATACATCTGTTGTTGTTATCAAATTGATACATCTGTTGTTATCAAATTGATACATCTGTTGTTGTATTATTATTATTTGAAACCCATCTACTTTATTTTTACGGAATCTCAAATACCTTTGAGTAATCCGATAGAAGACGCCAGATTTAACAATTCATTTTATTAAATTTTGGACACATTGATACAACTTATGTATTATTAAGGAGAACACATTCTTATTGTGAAGTTGTAATCATTCAGAACAGACGGTCTGTGATATTTTAAAAACAAATTAAATATTTATTTTATTTATCCCTGTAGAAAATAAAATATTTTTTCGATAAATAGATTTATTCTGTACACATATCTTTCTAGGTGATTAATTTAATTTGAATTTTTATTTTATTAATTTAACTAGTTTACCATATGAATGAACTAGAATACACTTCGATATGTTTAAAATTGTAATGTTGTAATGTAAACTAATGTAAAATAAATGTAATGTGTGTTAAATAAATATATATATAATTAAATAAAATAGCCACTGTCTAATGCCAATGTTTTCTTGGTGTATTATTTCTCTCGCGCTAAGTGGAATAAATCCAGAATTTAAATGTTTTATAAAAACGTTATTATTTTGAAGCTTAAAATCTTCGCTTAATTTCATGTTACTAGCATTCTTTCAAGATCGATAATATTTATATATTGTACGCCTGCGTTACAAGTAAAATGCTCACGTCTAGATTTAAACGGTGTGTTATATGTAGGTATGTATCAAATATTGTCACAATTCTCGTATATTATTAAATGATAATGTCACGATAATACCAGAAAGAGGTAGGGCGGGTGCTTGACAGAATAGATCATGGAGACGATGTCAAGGGATGTATGGTACTTCTTAATGAAGAAGAAAAAGAGCAAAATTTGATTGATCAAAAAGTTCGGCGATAGGTTTCCAATTTTAACAACCGGTTTACAGAAACCGGTGCGAATACATAAAAAGTGCACGATTTTTTAGTAAAAATACAACAAATTCAATACTGATCGTGTAGAGTTGACAGTAGGACGCACTTCCAAGATTGAGGAAGAGAGCAAAGCTTTGACCAAATGCATACTGTAGATGACTAATGTTCTTGATGACTACAAATCGATGAGGTCAGTAATTTTATTTATCTGGAAACGTTCATCTCGAGAAATGGAAAATTTTTAAATCCTAGAAAACAACAGGGTCCGCCAAAACCCTGGCGTTCTTCATTGAAACAAACTAAAAAAAAATTATAACCTTCACTGAACAAGTAGGTAGGTACTTAAATAAAATTGTAATAATTAATTTATGCGCATAGAAAATAACACATACATTGATTGAACATGGAACTGTGTTTATTTTAATGCTTAAGCAATCTTGTATTATCAAATAACGAAGCATATTTTTATGAAATATGTTGACTGGAAAACAAACGCTAGGAAGATAATAGTACTTTAACCTCGTTTAAAATACTATACAATTCAATTTTCCTCTTATCATGTGAATTGTAACACTGTAGAGTTATTTTTCTGTTATTTTTAGTTGATTGATGTATTATTTTATTAAATGCTGATAAAACGGAAATAATTTATCCAGACATAATATGGTTTGAGACAACACTAACTCTACTGTCATAAATTGTCATGCCATCAGAAATATATATGTACATTTATGTATTTTGTAAAATTCCATTAGCAGTTTTACGTTACCTTAATAGTGCGCTGCTAAAGAGTCTATTAAGTACAACAAGCGCATACAGTGGTACCTCGCTTAACGAGCACCTCCCATAACTACTGATTCGCATAACGAGCAAAACAAATTGTAGAAATAATGACTCGCTTAACAAGCGACGTTTCGCATAACGAGCGACAAGGAGACGACGGGTCCTTTGTGTAGGCTCTGTCAGTCAGTCTGTGTTTAGTAGCGAAGGACAAAACTTCATTTCGTAATGAACGCTTCACCAACTTGAAGCGTTCAGAATGAACGTTTCATTCGAAGTATGTTGGTACCACTGGCTGGGCCACTCCCGATGCAGGTAATATATAGTATAGTTACACTTAACATAGTACAATGAAGTGTGGTTAAGTCGTTATTTAAACCGTTATTGAACTATACTTCAATGAAGTGTCTGAATTGCGAAGTATACTTCAATGAACTACATGAAGTGAACGGCAAACTCTTTCGTCTCTATACATACACAGTTCGCAGTTAATTGTGTGGGTTGCTGAGTGAGAGCTTCGTTGCATGCAACTAAGCTATTTGCTAGTATGTGTGAACATGGTGTGAAGTATTGAACTATTGAAACGTCAGCATGATTTAAAACCTGCAAACTACGAAGCGTGAGTATAAAGAATTAGTTCATGGAAGTACTTAGTATGGTGTGGACTAATTGCTAATATTTAGCGTTTATTCCGCCAGCGCGTCGTTTGTAATAGTGCTTTTTTCAATATTTATTCTGAATATTGCATTCTGTTCCACAGCAAGAAGTTGTGGAGGAGACTTGTCAGGGGTAGAGGAGGTAACATCCGCAGCAGAGCAACAAGCAACCAGCGTAATAAGGGATATGCTGAAAGCATGAGAAACTGTTGGATTGTACTATAATGTTCCAACATTTGATAAGGGTATTATCATCCCGAAAGGCATGATATACACCCGGGGAGATTATTAGATTTTGGCCTATGTGAGGAAGCGCCACGTATTGGTTCGAATATCATAGTTCATTTCTGTGAGTGTATATAAGCCGTATCAGATGTTCCGACCCTGTCAATCTAAGCCTAGTTGTATTACATTGCACACGTGTCTCTACTGTATTATTTCTCAATAAATACTCAACAACTTACAGGTGTTTCCTTGTGAAATCGAAGCAGTGAGAAGAAAAATATACCATTCTGCCAATTGCCTCCTACTGTCTACAAAACAATTTGTTCCACTCTGTATCGCATTTTCGCTAAATTTTGAAGCATAGTCAAAAACAAATGTCTCTAGATAGTTTTCTAGTAAAAAGGATTATTATTATAAATAATAAATGAATACAATTCATTTCCATTGATATTTTGGCGAGTATCGACACCTTTTAAGAAATTGAATTATGTAATTATTAAAACGAAAACACGCGAAACTATTATCGATGTATATAGTAGCAGAATCCCTGCTACTATATCGGGTAAGGGACCAGACAATCGCCTTAGAGCGAGCGCCTTAGAAGTGAATTTTTTTATTTGCAAGTGTTTATAAATGTCTAAGAGCACGTATGCTTTTTCATGGAAGTGTGATCTTATATGAGAGAAGAGACTCATTTTGTTCTGGGGGCCCAATTTTTGTAGTTATGCCATTGAACGCATTATCGTATTTGACTTATTCCTATGGAAACAAATATTTCGTTAAACGAGTGTTTCGCATTACGAGTGAGATACGGAAACGAATTATGGTCCGTAAACGAGGTTCCACTGTATTAATACATGGACCCCAAATATATCACGGAGAGAGTGAGATCAAAAATGACAGAAGTAATATTAATGGATTGAGTGAGAAGTACCGCGGTAAGGGAGATTCTCAACACCTACATATTGAAAGATCTCAACAGAGGTGGCTTAGATATAAGTCTTGCAAATTCCAGAAGAACGATTACTAGACGTAGGGTAGACCGAGATCAATTGTACCAGGGGGCTCGTAAACTATAGTACGTACATATATGACACCCCGTCAGGAGGCACGTTTGTCATGTACGGACTTATCTCCAGTAGCTCACAAGTCTTGGCGGAACGCTGACGGTTGCATTTATGAAAGGATTTTTTTGTGAGCTAAAAGTAAGGCTTTTCGATCAGATTAATAGTTGGATATTATGAT
Organism: Eubasilissa regina; assembly: GCA_022840565.1. Classification (NCBI taxonomy): domain Eukaryota; kingdom Metazoa; phylum Arthropoda; class Insecta; order Trichoptera; family Phryganeidae; genus Eubasilissa; species Eubasilissa regina. The sequence goes on along the minus strand of JAINEB010000018.1, from coordinate 14,196,755 downwards.
GTATATGCCCTGTTTTTATCATTTTATTAATACACATATTTTTTTCGATATTTGTGTTTATTTTATGATGAGTTTTGAAACTCTTGTGAGTAGAGAGCAATCGAAATTCTGTATTTTAATTTAAAATGGCCGTTAGGCGGCAGTTGTACCATATTGTACTAATACAAGTAGATACATTTTTTCGTTGTTAATTGAGATTTAAATATGTTAAGAAATTTATGTATATTTGTTTTGTCATTTTATTAACAGTAACACTTCAATTAACACAAATTGTAAGAATTTTCATGAGGTTAAATACATTTTGTATTATATTAAAGGTAGTGAGAACTTTAAACTACAATTGTAGAAAACAAAAAAGAAACTATTTTTCTTCGCCGTGATGATTAAAGCGCGATTTCTCTGTGCCTTAATTCTGTATTTTAATCAATTCTCTTACTTTACGATTTTCATCGATGTGTTTATAAGCTTATAACTTAGTTCCTATTATAATTAAGGAAATGAGAATATAATAATTTTGAAGAAAACTAAATTGTCTACAGTTGAGAAAATTAACTTCCTACATATTTCTTATAGCAACGATGCAAAAATTGTAAAACGCATTTTGTTACATACAATTGACCCCGGTCTACCCTACCTTCTTAGTAACTCCTGAGGAAAGGCAGCCGGTAGGTCGGTTTTCGACTCATCTAGGATAAAGAGGAAGAAAATGATGGATGTATTTAAATTTAAAATTGTATTGAGAAAGATGAGATACATATACAGGGTGTAACAGACCTACTCCACAATATTTTATAGGTGGATACCTGACTAAATTACGAGTTGAAAATGTTCAAGGAGTATGTGGAAATTCTATACGAATACGGTAAATATTATTTGAATTTTTTACAAAATCGTGTTAAGCTTGAAGACTATGTATGTATTTCAAAATAAATGTTAACGAAATTATTCAATTATTAATCTATAGGCTCTAAACTTCGAATAGTTTTATTTATTTATTTATTTCATATCACATGTTGTAAGTAGATTTAGTATTTTAATATCCCTTCGCCCGTGCTGGGGCAAACATTTTACATTTTTAATGAACAATCATATTATACATAATCAGTTTATCAACTATAAATTTAGAATAAGAAAAAAGGAAAAAATATAAAGTATTACTAACAAAATATGATCCAATATTTGATCTTGAGAAATTTATAACCTATTTGAAATTTGTAATTTTAACGTGTACAGTATAATTTAATTCAATACACGCGCAGGCTGCGCAGTCACCGGTGATGGGTCTGAAGTCTTGACTCTTTGTTGACTAGTTTCGATACTATCTACTGTATCTTCATCAAGATGGATGTACACTAACTGTTAGTTTTTAAAAGAATGAAAAATAAATGAAATATATGATGAAAACGTCTTTTTTAGTTTTATTTTGAATTAGGTATATAGGTAAGTTTTAGGTATGTAATGATTTATTTTAAAAATATTTAAATTCAGTTTAGGAAAAATATTTTAAACACCAGATCCAGAATAATTACAAATTCAAAATGAGTAAATTGATGTTATAGCGGTTTGCGGGGTTTACGCCTCTTTCAAGGAGACCAAGTAAGTTAATCCTATTTTCATAGTACAAGCGCTTAGCTTATTTTGAAAATAGTAAGAATATTGATGTGACATGTATTCCGTGTACGCATCTCTATACTTAAAAAAATAATTTATAAAGTTAAATCGTCGGTGCAAGGACATTATTATCACATAATGTTTTCAAATATCTTGAATTTTACTTAAAAAATTCCCAAATCTGAAATATTAGTTTTTACGAGTACATTATTAGTCATATGCTGTTTAGATGTATATTGGGCTCCAATTAAAAATGGAAAAAATGCATTGTGCCTTAATGCATAACGGAAGGACTCCCTGTATATTAATTATTTATAAGTATATTAAGTACTAAATGGTTATGTCAATTTTTTTTATTCAAAAAGTAAAAAAAATGGTCGCTTGTCTTCATACATTTACAAGTTAATGAAAAGAAAAGAAAATTATGTTTTTAGGCATTTATTTGCAGTCGCAACTATAAAAATCCTTGCACTACTTACCGTATACAACGATAAATTAAAATTCATAATACACTTGAGAAATGATTTGAAATTTTCATATTGGTGTATTAAGTTTTTTTTAGTCTCTATTAGTATTGAGAAAAGTATCGATGGCAAATGCTCGAGTATTGGTAGTACACGGGTCTTTTGAAAAATAACATTAAATCTATATATATATATATATATATATATATATATATATATATATGTATATGTATACATATATATCGATCATATGTACCAACCGCGCCAAACCAAACCAAACCAAAATCCAAGTAAAGCGCCATCTACCTTATAAAATCGCAACATTTTCAATATACATTAAACATTTTATAGAATAGATAATATGAATCTGTAGTGTATGTTATATTCCGGCTACCTACCTTCTTATACTTCTTACTTCACACTATTACTTATATTAACATTACTACCTACTAACTTTACGGTTTATCAAAGTAGATGCAATTTATACATGTTAAATTCATACCTACATATTATAATTGAATTTGTTTCTGTTTTCACCTTGAGTAACATGTCAGGCCAACGAACTCGGTTACTTGGAAGCCCACTTGAGATAAGGGTCGGTGTTTAGGTTAACCAGCGGGTTTAATGAACCCATCAAAATTTCCCTTAAAATAAAAAAATGTTTATATTAACCAAGAATAGAGGATTGTAGATAATAAAAGGCCCGAAGCCGTAGCCAGCAAATCACTGTGTTTTGGGTATCGGTTATGGGAAGTTCTTCTTAAATAAATTCATTATTTTCTCTCGCGAAGTGCACAAAGGATGCACTTCTCCTTTTAATTAGGCACTACGCTGGCGCGAAAAATATAATTTACATACACGTAAGCATTTCAGTTACATATAAGCGTTGACTGTGGGTTATGGTGGCACCGTAGAAAAAAGTGTTACAGGAAAATGTGAAATAAAATATTTTTAAATTTCTATTTTTTAGAAAATATTTAGTTGTTTTTTTTTGGGTCTTTTAAGTTCATGTAATAATATAGAAGACACATATGATTTATTTCACTTAAAATCTATAAAGATTTTAAGTCACAACATATTTATAAAGTATTTAGTAAAAGTCTCAGTGGATAGCACTCGCGCACTTACTGAAGTACCATAAGTAGAGTACTCAGAATAACACAGACCCAAAGACATTAGAAAAATAAGGTTTCTTGTCGACATGAGAGCGAGTAATACATACTCGCTCAGCCATACAAAGGATCAGTTACGAGGTCCAGTCAAAAATTTATTTTCTGACTTCATAAATATTGGTTTTAAAAATAAATGAATAGCTCAACAGCGGCCACATTCTGCTGTATTATACCAAATACAATAATACTTGAAAAAAAAATATTATCCACTTCAGTGCTAAGATTAATAGGTACATCGATCTTTAGTGGAATCTGTAATCTTATATGGAATCCTACTAAAAGTAGTTCTTTTAAAACTTAACACAGATCAGGTAGAATTATTCTAAAATTAATAGCACTAAAATATTTATCTCAAAAAGTTATAATCACCAGAGTTTATTTTAATTTCCATCTCATAATTATATATTTACACAAACGTATATATCAAATTATTACTATGTAGACATGTACAAAATATCTAGTTTAATACCTCATAGACTTAGAATTACAGTTAAATTTAATTAAACACTTGTGATGGTAAACCGTTACGTGACTGTGATTATGTCATTGATTGATAACTGAGATTTAACGATTATTGGTAACTAAGACTTAACTGTTGGAGGTTTACTTTTTAGTGTACCTGTCATTGCTTGAAGAATAAGGTTAATTAATTATTAATCATCGTTACAATCGAATACAATCAAGTCCCAATCACGGTTAAAATAACGGGTGGAATAACAATTTTAGCATCACTATTAAACACTCATTATTATCTTACTATTTAGATATAAGTTAACGAAAACTAGTCATAACTAGTCTTATAATTAGTGGAATCTCTTTAGATCTCCTCTGCATGGACTTAAATAAATAATGATAAATGCATGCAGCAAAGAAAAAGTTGATAATCTCAAAGGGTTCTTCACCACAATCTCAATTTTGGCTAATAATTCTAACATCAAGGAGAACACATTCTTATTGTGAAGTTATAACTATTCAGAACATAGGTCTGTGATATCACAGTTCTCCTTAATAATATTAGTTGTATCGATGTGTTCAAAATTTAATAAAAATGAATTGATAATTCTGGCGTCTGCAGTCGGCTTACTCAAAGGTATTTGAGATTCCGTAAAAACAATGTAGATAGCTTTCAAATAATGGAACGACAGATGTATTAATTTGAAAAAGTGTAACATATAGGTTCGACATTTGTCATTAAAAATACTGGCGCTATAATACAATTGGTAGTGTACTTCCCCAGATTGGAAATAGAGATCCAGGTTCGAATTCCGGTAGCGCAAAAATAATATTTTTCGACAAAGGATTTTCATTATTAGTATCATATGTTAAATAGTTATTATATTTGTTAAAATATGTTTTCACTGTCAAAGTCCCTCAATAAAATAAAAAATAGAATATCTTCTGGGTTACTCTTCCGTGAGGTTGATTCGTCGTAGATGAGATATCGGTCCATCAGAATGATGCAATGAACAAATAAAATATGAAATTATAAGCCAGTATTTCGGATTTAAAGGTTTTTTAAAGTTTTAGAATGTCATGTTGATTTTGTCTATATCTTTATAAACTTCTAGCTATATCTTTATAAACTTTAGCTTTCTTTATCATTTTTTTTTGCACGGTAACTTTTGAGATTACCTACCTCATCTTGGTAATAAATACCAAAATTCAGTTGCTTATGATGGCGCCGTGTGTGTAGTAGCTAGACTGCACCTCTTTTCCCATATTTCCGCATATTGCCATCCAGTTACTCACCAGAAAACCTAAGATTCTGAACTTAACCAAGGTTGTATCAAAGCGTGACAGATTATATAAATTATGCATACGTCATCCGAGACATTTTAATTATTGATATACCTAATTATGATAGTGGGGTTAAGTAAAGGAGGAAGAAGTTTAGTTCATCGTCGTAGCGAGAGTTATTCCACAATTTAATGAGATAATTTTGTGAAAATTAATTATTAACAGATCGATCAAAGCATATATCTAACATTAATTACTATGATGGGAATAATGGAATTAATTCTGTAATTAAACAAATATATCTCAAATTAAGTTACTCGCATTATAGAATGGGAAACATATATTTACTAAATATTTAAATTTATTATATTATTTTAAATGAACACCGAAAAATAATAATAATTAAGATTTCATAGTCGTATTTTTATATATCTTCTTCTTTATTATGCTCTTAGCAGCGTAGTTGTGGCTATTATAAGAATGATGACACCACAGATAAAACTACCCGGCGCCAACTACTTCCACCTGCAGCATTCCTGACGGCTTCCTGAAGTGAGCCATTAGTTGCAGACTTAACTAGATCCTTTTGCTGGTGCGAAATTCTTCAACTCTGCTTCACCATTTTCTCTCCGTTGCTTCCTTACATCTTGTAACATGGTCAAATAATCTCAGTTGCATTGTGGAAGAAACACATTTATTTCTTGTGAAATGGAATCGCTTATTTTGTGTCATATCGACCCCTTAGAATAACAAGGTTCCAACTAATATTTTGGAATAATTTGAGTTATTGCGTGAATTAAAATGCATTATTCTTTATTTATTCCATAAACACCAACTCTATTTATCGGATATTAAAGAAAATAGCAATAGCTGAGAGTTCCAACCGCATCAGCTGTTTATTTCAATTTATGGATCATTATTGTTAATTTACAATGTTTTAGTTTATTTTTAATGTCCCTCATCTCACAGCGGTCATTGATAATACGAAAATAAATTAAGACCTTAAAACTGATAGTATTTGCACACTCAAAACATGAACATATGCTGAAATTCAATCAGCACTTTTGAACTCATTATCTCAAAACAGTGTCTGTCAGATGGAACCTTGTTATTCTGAGGAGTCGATATGTAAAGAGTCCGGCAATAGGTATTGACAGTTTTTATCATAAACGTTTATCTTTTAAAAAAATACGTTAGACAAATCTGCTCCTTCCTGTCTTTCAAAACATATGAGACAATTGCTCTAATTTCGTTGGTCATGTTGTTTCTCAACTCCTGTAATGTACTCTGGACTTCATATCCCTACAAGAATAAATTGCAGCAAGTTAAATCCGGAGATCTTGCCGGCCAATCAACATCACCATTTCGAGACACCACTGAACCTCGATTACGGGTTAAAAATTCATAGCCACTGAAACTACATACTGCACTGTTCCTCATTCAGTTTCTATCTTCTCACCACAGTACTCATAAATGTGTCAATATATATTGTCGGATCCGGTATATTGTTGATAAAGTTATATAATATAATATTTTTTATTTATTATCTTTGTTTTATTAACCACAATTGAGTTTAAAAAACAACTACCGGTTTCGGAAAACACTTTTTCCTTCTTCTTTTTTTTTTTTTTCTCTTTATTATGGCCTTCGCCAATTAGGCGTAATTAGCCATTACAAGTATATACAAATGAAATAATACAATTTTTTAAATATATAAATAATTAACATAAATAAATAACCATGGTAATATTATTAATAAATATTAGTAACAGTATTTGATTTTTGAAAAATAATTAACACATTCATTAACATACATTACATAGTATAGTAAGAAGAAGAACATTTATATTGTAAAATAAAAATATATCAATTATAACTGAAGTATAAGTGAAGGATTGATTAAAAAATAATTATATAACTAAAATAAAAAAAACAATGTAATATTTCAATTCATATAAAGTATTAATTGAATTTATTAAGAAAATTGCGTAAATATATATTATACTTTCACATTTCTCTTAATTTGAACAATATAACATAACCAAACATGATAGACCAAAACCGAAAAAAACAACTAAAATTATTTTAACAAAACTTTACATTACTATTTTCAAAGATAAAAGTACAAAAACAGTTCTCTTAATTGTAATATAATAATATTTTTAACATCGAGACAATATTGTGAATGTATGAAAGTATACATTCACAATATTAATAAACATAAAATATATTTGTAATATATTAACAAATTATAAAAATCACCAAAGGAAGTAATAAATAAAAACTTAAACAAAATAATCATCATTGCAATTGAGATTCCCTTATATTAAGATAATCAAGAAAATTGTGAGGGTATATAAATTATACGTTCACATTTCTCTCATTGTAAAACAACCAAAACATTACATCAAATTTATTGATATTTACATTATTTTAAATATAGTTAGAAATACACTTAAATTTATTAAAGATTCATAAAATTAAGTTTTAAATATTTACATAAAGATAATATGACATGATTTGTTGGTGAATAAAGGACAGATTGTATGTTTAATGGCAAAGTTGCAAATTGTTTGATTAGATTTGTTATTAAATTTTCCCTATCGACCATTATTGGGCATTCAAAAAATATGTGATTGAGATCTCCAACACCTATACCACACTCGCATATCGGTGAATTATTACAATTAATTTTAAAGAGATGAGCTGTAGAACAACAGTGATTAGATCTTAGGCGACATATAGTTACAATCTTATCCCTACTTAAAAGTGAACCTACATACCATGGCTTAGAGAGAATACTTGGATGAATATGGCCAAAAAATGTACCTTTAACTAATTTTGATTCATTCCACTGAGAACTCCAAGTTTCCCGACTTTTTCTTTTTAGAACTGTAATCATATCTGACGCAATTAGACGATCATGTTTAAGATTCCCTACTTTACATGCTTCCTTTGCCAGAGAATCAGTGGTTTCATTTCCAATTATACCAACATGACTGGGAATCCACGCTAAAATAATATTCCAATTTTTGAAAAACAAGCTATAAAGCAGAAATTTTATTTTGACGAAAATATGTGACAGGTTTGATTTAAAGGGAGAAGATATTAATAATTTAAGACAACTGAGTGAATCTGTAAAAATGATTACTTTATCAAGCCCATGTAAGTCAACAAACTGAAGGGCTTCAAGAATTGCTATCGATTCAGCTGCAAAACTAGACGTATCATCTGGGAGTTTAAAGACTTCGGTTGAATATGGGTTAACACAAAGGAATGCTGCTCCAGCTGAAACAGGAGACTGAGTTTTAGAACCATCTGTATAAATATAAGAAAATCCAGGCCATCTTTCGTTAGTTATCCGATTAAATTCTTTGCGAACAATTGAAGCATTTTGTGATGAACAAAATTGTTTTGTTAAACCCAAATCAAGGCAGATATTATTTTCTAAAATAATGCTTTCATATGGGATCAGGTACAGTGGAATTGAATGACTTCGATAAATTTTTAGGGCGTAGTAAGATAACGAATGGTAACTCATCACAAGTAAGGGATGTTTTTTGTTTCGCCAAAAGGGTTTGTTGTGACAGTAACTATGCAAAAGTTGTAACTTTGGTGTTAATGGATGAGAAAGCATACTAAGACGGTTGACAAAAAATTTGTCAGACTGAAGTTGGCGTCTTATTTCTAAAGGTGGTTCGACATTTTCTACCTGAAAAACGTTAATTGGTGTCGATTTCATGCATCCAGATATCAGCCTTAGACATTTATATTGGATTTGATTAAGCTTTTTTGCTAAGTACTTTGGCAATGGATCCAAAAAAAAAGAGGCGTAATCAAGATGAGATCTGACAAGTGCATTGTACATTAATCTTAGAACTGTAGGATGAGAACCCCACCAAATTCCCGCTGTTGCTTTGATAACATTGAAGTTTTTATTACATTTCGTTAAAATTTCAGAAATATGGTTAAACCAAGATAAAGACGATTGGAAATTTAATCCAAGAAATTTTACCGACGAGCTTATTTCAAGGGGTTGGTTTTCGAAATGTACAATGAAATTTGGGGTTATCTTTTTTTTGGAAAAAATAACAATTTTGCTCTTTTCTGGGCACAAGCGCAAACCGTTATATGCAAGCCATAAGCTTAAGTCATTCAGGGCTTTCTCAATTTGAATTAAAGCCAAAGAAATTGTTTTTTCTGAAATATAAATAGTTATATCATCGGCAAACGAAATAATTCTAGAGTGTTTAGTAATAACAGCTTCTAAATCTGATATATATAAATTAAAAAGTATTGGACTTAAAACTGATCCTTGTCCGAGACCTTTCCATACAACTCTAGTACCAACTACACATCCCTGCACGAATACATGGATGGTTCTACAACAAAGAAGATTTTTTATAAAAATAATAATCTTTTCAGGAATGTTCATCTTGCGGAGTTTATCCACAAGTATTGGAATATGAATATTGTCGTATGCGCCGATAATATCTAAAAAAACAGCCATTAAATATTCTTTTCTAGAAAATGACAAATTAATATCCGTAGTAAAAATAGACAAATTATCCAGAGTGCTTTTGCCTTTCCGAAAACCGAATTGTGATTTTGAAAGTAGATGATTATGTTCTACAAACCAGTCTAACCTATTTTTAATTAGATGCTCCATTATTTTACAAAGACACGATGATAAAGCAATAGGACGATATGAGGATCCATTTGATGGATCTTTATTTGGTTTGAGAATTGGAATAATGTATTGAGATTTCCAACTGTCAGGGATCAAATCCGTGGAAAAGATTTCATTGAAAATATTAAGGATTATTGTATGGAATTTTAAATTAGCTAGTTTTATTAAAGAATACGGAATGTCATCTGGTCCAGGAGAAGAATCATTTAAATTTTGAAGAACAAATTTTAATTCAGAAATAACAAAGGGGCCTTCAAGAGGATGAGAATTAGTGAGATTAGATGGCTGAGGGAGTTCTTGATCTGATGGACAAAAAGAGGGAGCTAATTTGTCCATGAAATTATTCAACCAAGAAGAAGTGGGAGCAAGTTGGATAGGAGGATTATATGAAGATCTATATCTTCGAATCATTTTCCAAACAGTGGTTAAAGTAGTATCTGGAGATAAGGCCTCACAAAATGAAGCCCATCCTGCCCTTTTTTTATTTCTTAGAAGCTGTCTGGTTTGAGCAGAGATTTTTTTGAATTCAAGATAATTTTGTAAAGTCATATTTTTACAGTAAATTTTAGTGGCTTTTTTCCTTTTTCCTACAGCGAGAGTACAATCGAGATCCCACCAAGGTGCAGGATGAGGTTTATGTAAATTGGAAATAGTAAAAGGGATATGTTTTTGAAATATGTTTTTAAGAATGTCTACCATTTTATTGTAAGACTGAATGCAATTATCTGACGGATGAAAGGAAAAAGACATAGCACTGTCAAGTTCTATCGCGTAGCTAAGTAAGTCAGCTTTTTTAGATTGCAGTCGATATTTAGGTCTCGGAGTAGCTGTACTGACTTGAGGGGTTTGAAAAGATAAAATTATTGGAAAGTGATCGCTACCACAACAATCGGGGACAATGTCCCATGAAAGCAACGATGCTACATTACTAGAACAGATGGAGAGGTCAACTGCACTAGGATTTTGGGAGGGGAGTGGTACTCTTGTGGGAGAACCATCATTAAGTAAACATAAATTTGCAGAATCTAATAAATTTATTATTCGTTTACCAGATTTATCATCAGAAGAACAACCCCAAACGGTAGAATGTGCATTGAAGTCACCCATTATAATGATCGGTGAAGGTAAAGAAGATATAAAGTTATTAAACCAATTAAGATTAAAAACAGAAGATGGATTACAGTATGTGGAAACTATTGTAATATTGTCATAACGTATCGCACATATTTGTACATTATGATCCGGAGGAGAAACGGGAATTGATTGAAATGGGATACCATTTTTGATTAGGATGGCAGAACCTCCTCCTCCATCTGACCGATCACACCTAACACATGAATATCCTTTCACATGAAAACGGAGAGACGGCTTAAACCATGTCTCTGAGATGGAAGCAATAGAAATTGAGTAGTTTTGTAATAAATAAAGAAGATTAATTCGATTAGAAACAGCGCTTCTCGTGTTCCACTGAAGAAGAACTGCCATTATTTGGGAGAGAGTTTGATATATTTGAAATTATTTCGGCAGCGTTGGACGGTATTTTATTTTGAGATATAATATTAATTAAAAGAGTTAATAAAGTTTTAATAATATCAGAAGCATTATTATTATTAAAAGAAAGAGAATCATTATTTGTCAGGAAAGCAACTCCATTGGAGTTATCATTAGATTGGGAATTACCATTGGGAGAAATATATATAGAATTTAATGTGGATTGGTCATTTGATAGATAAGAAGGCTGATATGTTTTTGGGGTACGGAAAGTGAAACTAGTTTTCTTTTCTGAAGATGGTTTCATAGAGACATGGTTATTTTTTTCCGCAAGTACTTGCGAGAAGAGAGGAGATGCAGAAAATTTAGTCGGAGATGACGTAGAAGTTTTTTCCGCAAAGGAAGATTTTGCAGGAGAAAAGGATTTTGATGCCTCAAAATAGGAAAGGTTTTCAGACGCCATAATATGTTTAATATTTTTTTGTCTGGTAAATTCAGGACAGATGATGTTAGTGGCGTTGTGCTGACCAGAACAATTGAGGCAAGAAGGCATTATATTTATTTTGGGACATTCTTCGCCCAGGTGTGCATCGCCGCACTTAAAACAGCGGGGATTGGATCTGCATGCAGTTTTTGTATGACCAAATCTACAGCATCGGAAACATTGTATTGTCGGATAAACATACTGTTCTACGGGAAGAGAATTATAATGTAAATATACATACTTTGGAAGATTTTGCCCTTCAAATGTTATCACGACTGATTGAGATGGAAGCCACTGAACAGTACCAGATTTTGTGTCTTTGTAATTTAATCGTCGGACTTTAGATGGTTTTCCGAAATGATCCGGAACATTGATTTGTTCGATGATGTCATTATCTGACATATCGACTGGAATACCCTTAACCAGACCCATGCGAGTAACCTGGTAAGCCGGAATTACTGCTGAGTACTGATTAATGGTCAAAGAGGAATAGCAAAATTCATTTGCTGATTTGTAATCTTTAAATTGAACAGACACTTTAAATTTTCCAAGAGATTTGACTCCCCCGGGAGAAATATTTTTAATTTTGTTTCGAAACAAAAAATTTCCGAAATGTATGGGATGGATGGGTGAGGATTTGTCATCTCCGCTAATCTTCTGTACATGAACTGTATATGGACCACAGTCAGTTGATTTGTAAGAATTCATTACAGACTCTCTGGGTTTTTTTGATGATGTCGTATCACCCGGACACGCATCTCTCCGTTTTCTTGGATCGGATATGTCAGATGGGGCCGGGGACAACTTTTCAGTTGCCCCCATTCCGTTGTTGGTGGTTGCCAAGGTAAACAACAAAAAGAAATTTCTAGTGAAAAAAAAAGAAAAACTACGAAAATCGTTTAAAACAGATTAAAAAGACAATAAATTTAAAAAATAATTACCACAAATGGTACAAATAATTAAAGCAAGAAAAAAAACTATGTTTTTATAATTATAAAAACAGAAAAAACGAAATAAATCAATTTAAACGAACCCCAAGCCAATGAAGCTGATGACGCTAAAACGGTTGCCAAGCAACTCCCTTTTCCTTCTTCAGGATGTCATAACTAACTAAAAATATAGCACTGTTTCTTCACCAGAATCTATTTTTAAATTTTTTAAAAAAACAACAATTATTTAAAAAATAAATTTAGTACCTAACTCAAATTGCTCTTCAATACAAATTTAGTCGAATAATTTTTAGGAAAAATTTTTAGAATAGGACTCGCAGTTAAATTTAGTTGGCTGTTTAGAATTTCCTGATTACTTTTACATGCTAAAAATATTTTAAAATTATTCGACTAAATTTGTATTGAACAGCAATTTGAGTTAGGTACTAAATTTATTTTTTAAATAATTGTTGTTTTTTTAAAAAATTTAAAAATAGATTCTGGTGAAGAAACAATGCTATATTTTTAGTTAGTTATGACATCCTGAAGAAGGAAAAGGTGTTTTCCGAAACCGGTAGATGTTTTTTAAACTCAATTGTGGTTAATAAAACTAAGATAATAAATTAAAAATATGAATTTTAACCACCAAGTTAATATTGCTAATTTTAAAAGTATTATATAATATTGTTAGATAAGGTAGAGTTCACTTTGAAACAAATTTATTGATTAAATTTGACTGATTAAATTTCCGGGAAATAAATAATGAGAACGCAGAAACATGAAATCACACAAGTCATTAAAATAAAACCTACTTCACCGCTGTATGAGGGTTGGAAATCTTGACTTTCACACTGAAAAATAGGCACGTATGTTAATTGGATTAATTGAATACGTTAATTGATTCAAATATATAAAAATCCTCTTTGGGGTTGGTTAATTTACATAAAAATGGAATATAAATTAATATTTCCTTATATTATTGATTAAATCAACTTAAATTTTGTAGAGTTTTATCTTAATGAAACAATGTTATAACTGTACTTGAGTTTATAAGCACTACTCGAGTTTCGAGAGAAACAGTAACTTTCATCGACCGGTAAAGTATTAAACGAACTACACACAAATATAGGAGACAAAGCTTAGGAGGTAGACATGCAAGTAATTAGGTACTGATAGATAGAGCGGGAGGGGGCGGAGTTACTGGTGAAAGGTGAAGGTGTGGTTGTAATGGGAATATTGAGAGAAGAAGAGATGAGTTAGAAAATGTAATATTGGTTAACAAATGTTGAACTCGGGTTATTAATTTAGCTTCATCTCCTATATTTGTATGTAGTTAGTTTAATACTTCACCTCTGTCGATGAGAGTTACTGTTTCTCTCGAAACTCTAGTAGTGCTAATAAACTCAAGTAGAGTTTATTATGACATTGTTTTATTTACATCCATCCATGAATCTTTCTTTATTTATATAAGTTAAATGACATTGAAAAATACATTCGTGCAAGTGGATCATGTATATTCTTTTTACATAATGTACAACAAGAAAGTGTAAAAAAGAGCTTACTAATGTGTTTCTGAGGATAAACGCTCTTTAACGAACAATAGCCTCTCCACAAGTCGGTAAAACATTTTCCCTTTGATGATAAATGGTATAAAAATGGCCAAACTCGAACAGAAAGATGCTATTGAAACACAAAAAGTGGGGGCTTCATTCACTCACAGTGAGAAATGATTTATAGTGGAAATCTGATGAAACATTTAGCGGCTGAAAACAAATTTCTGATGGAACCTTCAACTCTGCGATGTCGACCTAAGAAAACCAGGGCTTTTGTACGGAGAACTTGAATTAAATAAATGTTCCATATTCTATTATTTTGGTTTCAATGAAAAGGTTTTTATTTAAAATAAAATAATTTGAAATATAACATCTAAATACTCAAGACAGATAGGTACGATACGAAAGTAAAAAAAAAACATTAAACTAAAAATGTACTAATAAAAGATTATCGAGATATACAAAAGATTGAAAAGGCATATACCACTCGCAAGTTGACATCAAACAACTGTTATAATTTGAAATGGTATTACAAGCAAACTAATGTTTGGATTTGCACCATCTCTGGATCGTTTCTTCAAATATTGATTTATAACATTACTTGATAAATTGTGGCACTGGAATCCAATTTCTAACGTAATTAAGAAACTTGGATGCACCCACCCCGACCTACCTTACATTCATAATTAGATAGGTAGTATATTTAGAATTTAATTTGAAAGAAATGATTAAAAAATGGCTTATCGATAATATGATTTCTTACCTGTAAGAATGATATGAATTGTTTAAATGGTGACTGATTAATTATTATGTTTTCGAGTTTATTAAATGTAACAGGTAGATATAAATGTACCGGCAGACAAACGTCTATCAAGACGTTTTGTGGGTCTAGTGTTAATTGAAAAAATAAAAATGCAATGAATATATATTTTAATTATAAATGAACGGAGTACATCAATAGGAAGCGATGGAGTACCCACCGGATATGACGATTAAACGATACTTGTCGTGCATCGATGGTCTTTGTCGAACATACACTTTTTAAGGTTATATTTTACAACTTTTCTATAAATTAAGGGTGCTTTATAGTTATCCCCTTCGGGTCGGTCGTTTGCTGGATGGCTGTTCGAGCGCCGAGCTCCACGGGAAGAATGTAACTATCGGCCGTTTTTCCTCCCCAGGTGTTCACCCTTATTTATTTCAGGGGCTCATCCGGCCAAAGTTTTCCTATTAGTCACATCATAAAGGCCTTCCTGGGGGTGTTTTTACTCGGGATTATTTTGCGTAGACTTATGAACCGGAAAGTGGCGCGGAAACCTTTTTACGTTGACCTGGTGAAACACCGAGTGAAGATAAGTTTTAATTTGATTTTTTGGCTCAAAAGTACCTACCATCACATTTATAAGACGTTACTGGTCTGTCTTTTCATTAACAAGAATTTATTGTTTAAATAAATTTATTGTTTCAAATATAATCAATTTCAAATTGATTGACTGTTTCACGAAAATTCTGCAGCGAAAATATATCAAAGATTTGTGTTTGGATATAAAGTTTATCCGTCATTAATAATACGTTTAAAAGACGAAAGACTCAAGAATATAGAATCTGAAAATCTTTTATTGTATTTATTTTTTATATAGGTACTATATGGAAACATTTTTAAGTATTTAAAATAAATACACATGATATTCACAAATCAACAAATTAAACACGTTGTTAATTCAATTAACTGTATACTACGCTAAAATACGCCTTATAACAATATATAAAAATTCGTTAATTTCATGATTTATAATATTAATTTCTATTGTGTTAGAAGACTGGTGGCTGGTATCATACGAAGCATTCTTAGGAAGAAATAAATAAAGAGGAAGAAAAAAATCCCAGGAGACATATCAGTCTTCCTTCCGATTATTAAATTATTTTAAAGTATTTTATTTTCTCTTAAAATATTATTTTGAGAAACGAACTGCGAGTGTGAAGGGGTGGGGGACCGTAAAGGAACGAAGCAACAAGCTTTGTTGTTCGCATCACGTGTTATGATGCGGGAATACAATGCGAAAATTTTTTCATGAGGGATTCAACAAATAGTAAAGTTACTTGCATTTGTTTCTTAAGGTTATTTTTTTCAATTTTACTTCCCTTCTACTCATTAAACACGGTATTTTCCTATTGAAAATGATACCGTACTTATAATAAGCTGTTATTAAATATATCATTTTAAGTATTAGATGCTTAAAGTGATTGACATATATTAATAATGCTCCGTGCCCTTTCTTCCCTTCCCCACCCGGCAACGCTAAGCAGTCGATCGGCGACCTTGAACCAATACGGTTGCAACATGTACGGAACAGTTAAAACTGTTATACAAATCTCGAAACTTCGCGTTTTTACTTTGTGTCGGAACCTTGACGAAATAGTGTGTGAAAATAAAAAGTATACAGTCCACATTTAGGAGGTGCCAGCAGAATCCGGATTGGTGGTGAGTGCCTATTCCTTTCTGTCCTGATTTTCTTCTGGCATCTATGCTTGTACGCATTATATTATATATACTATTACGTTATGTATAGTACTTACCAGCCACGAGATATTATTTTGAGTTGACATTTCGCAAATGGCAACACTGCACCGCGGGAAGGAACTTCTCTATGGCATTTTCCGTTGACGGATCGAGAGCGTGTGCAATAAGCTGCTCGTGGAATTAATATTAAAAAATGTGATTTCATATTTAGAAAAAGGAGGGACCTAAAAAATCCCTTCCTGTCACGACGTTTGTGAGGCGTAATTGGATGAAAATATTAATTTCTTGGTGAAGAATTACTCACGAGCTAAGCATGATGGGAATACGATTGGGTTCCATCTGCTTAATCTATTTTACAACATGAGGACTCAAGGGTTTCTGCGCTACTTCAGGAACCACGGCAGGAAGCAGGCGATCCAGCCTTCATGACGTTTGCGGTGAGAGATGACACCAAGTGAAT
The DNA here is from genome assembly GCA_022840565.1 of Eubasilissa regina. Taxonomy (NCBI): domain Eukaryota; kingdom Metazoa; phylum Arthropoda; class Insecta; order Trichoptera; family Phryganeidae; genus Eubasilissa; species Eubasilissa regina. Next base: position 14,179,643 of record JAINEB010000018.1, on the reverse strand, counting down.
AATTACGGGGTGACTTGAACATCAAAAACTGACTTCAAATTATGGATTGCTCCCGAAGAGCAAAGGTTCTTGTGTCTAATTGCTGTGAACGAAAGAGGTTGTTTATATTCATATTCTCATATCTGATTTTAATGGCTAGTTGCTAATTTTGTTGTAGACGATTTGTTGAAAATCTATTTTGTTGTAGACGATTTGTTGAAAATCTATTTTTTTGAAGACGATTTGTTGAAAGTCTTTTATTGAAATCACACTGATGTGATATTATTTTTGTGCTATATTACCTTGTAGACTCTAATATTTTCTTATTCAATCATGCTCAAATTTTGTATGCAGAAGCTAATTAATTATAATGTTGTAAATTTCACTTATTCTATTATTTTTTTTATTGAGAATGATTACTGATGTAGATGAGAGACGGTATGGTGAATTCTGTGCATCAGGACCACGCATCAGGACCACCATCACGACCACGAGGACGAATACGTCACATTTTGGCGCATCCAACTTGGACAAGGTCACGTCACAATACATATTTACAGCGATCTTTAAAAATGTGTTGTATAAATTTTGTTAGATGATGTGTCTCTCAACTGGTATTTTAAATTGTTATATTATAAAACTAGTTTTATATTTTAATATAGTGAAATAATAAATTGATCAAGGCTCACTTAGGTATAAACAAATAACATTATTAGTGCGAGTAGGAGATACATATTTGATATTTTAATCGAGATATGCATATTTTGTAACCAGTAACTGTAGATAAAGTAAGTTAACTTTCATTTAGATAATACGTTACTCATAACAAGTTTCGGATAAGTATTCGAATATAAGATAGGAAGATTCTTGAAAGATGTTTTACCGGTTGCTGCTCAATATACACACTTTATTATAGAGAAATAAAATTCTTAGCGTTGTCACAGTGTATTAGGACTGTGGCGTCTGCTATTGGTTTACTAAAGGTATTTGAGATTCCGTAAAAACAAAGTAGATGGCTTTCAAAGAATGGGACGATAGATTTATTAATTTAAAAAGTGTAACATATGGGTTCGAAAATTTGTCGTCAGTCGTAATACACCTTTCCCGGATTGGAAAGAGATCCGTGTTCGAATCCTGGTAGCGCAATAATAATATTTTTCGATAAAATTAATTTTATATGTATATCTTTTTAATTAATACATTTAATTAGTATTTAAAATATCACAAACCTATGTTCTGAATAATTACAATTTTACAAAAAGAATATGTTCTTAATAATAAAATATTACATAAAAATCAGTTCGGATTCAGAAAATCACTTAGCACACAAAATGCAATAGCCGGTGTAACTTCAACCATATACAAGACACAAGACAGAGAGAAAAAATGTGCGGGAATATTCACTGACCTCATCAAGAAGGCGTTCGACATTATTTCACAGCAAATTAAATAATATTGATTTAAAAAATAACGTTACACTGTGGATTAGAAAAAGATTTAAAAAATCGCTTCCAACTCGTATCGTTACTAATTCCTACAGTGATTAAGAAACGCCAGATTTTGATATCCCCCTAAGGAGAGTACCAGTGCTGTTTATTATACAGTGGAACCTCTCATAACGAGTAATTCGCATAACGAGCAAAACAGATTGTGGAAAAAACGCTCCCTTAACGAGTGACATTTCGCATAACGAGTGGGGAAGTCCCATCTTCACATACTCACTCACTTGTGAGCTGGGACTTCTGCACCAGCACTCGTTCCGCTAGCACGTTAGTGTCGCATGTGATCACACATTTTTCCAAACTTGTGTTCAGACATTATTCGTAATTTTTTTTTGCACAAAGTTTAATAACTCTTGCAAAAATGTCCCTGAAGAAAAAACCACCACAGCCATAAGAGAATAAAAATAACTGTAGAAATGAAACATAAAATCATTGAAAAGCGAGAACGAGGTGCGAGCGTGGCTGATCTAGCGCTCACATACACTCAGTCCATATCAATGATTTGCACTATCCTCAAGAACAAGGACAAAATTAAGAATATAGATGCTTTAAAGGGAGTGTCAAAAATGTCCACGAAACGGTTATCTATTCTTGATAATATTGAAAGATTGCTTCTCATATGAATAAACGAAAAGCAATTGCAAGGCGGCACTATTAACGAAAACATTCGAAACATTCCAGGTTGTTACGCTCCTTATCAATTTATAGGTATGTAATATAAATTAGAATAAACGTTAAAAACATAAAAAAATGTTTTTTTTTGGCAGGAAATGCATTATTGTCATTTACGTTGTTTTGTATGGGAATAATTGTTTCGGTTAACGAGTGTTTCACCTAACGAGTAAAATTCTAGAACGAATTAGTCTCGTTATAAGAGGTTCCACTGTATAAGTAAACGACATATTTTTTCAATCAATACACGGTCAAATTACACCATATACTGACGACACGGTCCTAATAATAAGTTCAATTAATTGAGAAAGTGTAAAATTAAAGGCCACCGAAGATATAAATACAATTAAGAACTTTTTAGATATTAATTTACTATTATTTAATAGTGAAAAAAACCTTCGTTATTCCGTTTGCAATAAAATCAAATGATTTTCCGAAAAATTTGACAAATTCGCATTCAAAATTATTATCTCTCTAATTGCTCAATTTTAAAAACAACAAATAAAGTCAAATATCTTCGAGTAATCATCGATGAAAATCTTAAATGGGAAAACAAAAATTTGTCAAATTGTTAAAAATATTAGAAAATTAAAAGACATTTTTAAGAATCGGAACATTTTCGTCGATAAAAAAATTGTTCATAGTAAACTACGAATTTATTCAATCTATTATATATTACAATATGCCTACATTAATTAGGGATCAGCTTATAATACTAGCCTGATTCCAGTTATGAAAGTTACAAAAACTTAAACTACTTAGTAATATTAAAAAGACCAATAGATTATTCGACAAAACTACTTTTTGAAGTACCAATATTTGTGATCTATTTAAAATAAATTCTATTCTTCAAATATTAAAAGAAAAAAAAAGTATAATTTTATTACTGAAAATCGTACTAGGTTTAAATTTATATTTTTATGCTCAAAAATCAACACATAATTTGCACAACACCACTATATGCGCATAGGAAAAAATAATTTAACAGCTTACCCGAAAACATCAGGAAGATTAATGATAATAAAGATATAATCAATGCTATCAAATAACACATCAAAGATTATTAATTATAAGCTAGAGCTAGTTTATTGTAAACAATAATTATTAATATGAAATCCTCTTCAGAGGAGGTCTTTAGAGAAGTGTAGAACCAAAAAAAGAATTATTCTATTATATCATTGTACTAATAACAGATTAATAAAAAAAAATAGCAGTTTGCTTCGTTGACTCAGTATTTTGGACCGCTTAAAGCTTCTATTTCCTGTAAGAAGGCAGATGTTAAATTTATTCGTTGTACTATTTAACGTGTTCAAGTTAGAGCACAGAGATGTAAAATTATCAACTCCTTAATATACTCGTAGATGGTGTCTTACGTATACATCTTGGAGTGCCTTCTGTTAACGCGTATTAACGATGTGATTCATTGTTGGGGCGTAATAAATGCAGTACACATATACAAAAAAAATCACATGACCTACTGTAGAGCTTTTCAGGGCCGCATTCAATAAAAGAGATTATAGCAAAGAGAAGAAGAAATGTTTTGTATAATTCGTTCAGTAAACTTAAGATGTGATTTACGATGCATAGTCACATCAGAGAATGGATCACCCCTGTAATAATTTGATTACATTTCCTTCAAGTGTTTCCCTAAGGTCTTCGTTAACTTCTACGTTTTACAGTTATTTAATAAAGTAAGTAAGTAATCATTTATTGTAATATGATTAACGTAGGTAACAAAACTTTCTAATTTTTGCACTTTAATTACGACATATTATTTCGTTTAACTAAACGACAAAAGAGAAAACAGAGTTACGAATAAGTAATTTGCTAATTTAGAGGAGTGAAAAGTTATATTTTTAAAATTAATTTGTTAATTTAATATTTCTGCAGTACAGTACATCTACACATAATACGATGTATTTATAACATGCATTACATAATACTGTAATAACATATCATAACTATAATAAGTAGACAGTAAATAAATGGATAGCATAATTTACTTGGCGACCGATATACGCATGTATGTGTGTAAGTTAAATCGTGTTTATGTGAGGTAAACTCGTTGATATGAACGTGTATCGTGTCACACATAGAGTGCGTTTATTTGGTGCGAAATAAATATTTATAAATTCAGTTAAATAAACAAAATAAAAATAAAATGTCCCTGGCGAAGAACCAAACCCCGACCTTCGACGTGATATGTGAGAATTAGGATTTCTCTATTTTTTCATTCCCGAACTTTTTTCATTCCCGAGACTCGATTCGCAGCTCTGGATCATTCCCGGGATCCCGGGTCTCGTGATATGTTAATATATAATTTTATTGAAATAAAAGACTCTATGTTTGTTTTTTATAAACATTGTTAATTTTATTTCAATTTAATTGTTATTATAAATTGAACATGTGTTGACAAAAAATTACTATTTCTAAATAAAATACAGATGTAATAAATTTTTAATATTAAAAGAAAAAACATTTAAAAATCTAATTTGAATGAAATATATTGCATGTAGATATTTACAATCAATCTATAATATATTATATTAATAAAAATAAAATATTCAAATTAATTGCACTCATTAAAACTATTTTATTTAAAATGGCATTTTAAAACTACTAAAATGTTAAAATTTACATAGTCTGATACTAATAGTCTGCTTCTCGATTTTGTGCATAAATTTCCAGCAATTGAAAAAACTCTCAAATTGTGGTACGAGAGTAAGAATTCCTATTACCGAATGACTTCGAAACTGTTACAAGCCAGGGCATAATTCGTTAAAAAAATAAAATTTTGTTTCAGCGAAAGCACCCACTCATGTATGTACTCGTATTTTTATTGCACTTCACCGACAGTCGTCAATGCTAGCAAATTTCCAAGAATTTGTAACTCTGCATTTTACGACTGATTGATTTATTATTTCCTGAATCCATTGTTATTGTTTTCTGGAACCCATTCGAAAAGTATGCTATTTTTGTTTTGACCCGAACATTTCTCTTTAACTGCGTTCGTAAAATAAAAAATTTGAACGAAATTATTTTAATTACACTCTTTCAAAATCATTACGAATCCTGGGACTCGACATAAGCATTCCCGGGATTCGATGCATCGAAAACTTCATGTATTCTCGGGAATCCATTCCCGGGTCGACCCGGGTCAGAAACCCTAGTGAAAATACTGATCATTACGATATCGAGAAATACATGAAACGTGAAAATAACATTTTAAGAATGTCTTAAACCTTTTATCAATACTAGTTTCTTAGAATGTTCAAAGGTATTCAAAATGTGAGTATTAAAATTATAAACTAGTGTTAGAAATGTAAAAATAATAAAATATATCAAAAATATAAATCAATCCATTAAATTTTGCTCTCAACTCAGTGCTTTCAAAATATTTTTTTTTTTGCAAACTTCAGGTGTATATGAGAGAACAACAAACATAGAGTATGAAGGTGTATTGAGGAAAGTAATTCAAGGTCCTCGATACTGTCGCATGAAAAAAGTAAATCGTCAGCCGGACGACGCTTTTGTCGAGTTGGAAAAACGCTAGAATGTGTTGTGTTACGATTCACCCATTTTAATGATTTATTATGGCATCCTCCGAGTTATTGATGCAAGTACTTTACAGCGGGTTCCTAGCAAGGTCATAATCTATATCCGCAGTGGTGTGCAGTAGATATAGATTTAGGTTACGCTGTTATCAATGATGTTACACAATCATATATAATATAATAATGCAATATATGTTGTACATAGGATTATGAACTTTTGTTTAACCAACGTCTTTAGACAAAATGAATCCGTTGTTAGTGCGACCCTATCATGTATTTATTAGTAATTTTATAGTAATATTAATACAGTTTTTAAAATTTAAGTTTTATCGTAAAATAATACCTTCTTACCCATATAAAAATCAATATAAAAATACATGTACGTTTTTAAGAACACTTTCTATGACTGAACATTATTCTTTAATTGTTTGAAATTCCTTCACGTAATTATTAAAGGAAATAATTATTTTTATCAAAGGTTAACATAGAAAATAGTTCTGCCAATTGCTTTTTGTTTTTTCCAAATTAAAAACAAATCCATGCACCAAATGCAAAGAACGATCATGAAATCAAGACGTTAAAAACAGTAAGATAGTAAAATTCGCGAATTAGTAAAAGAAAAAGTAGACACTTCAATAATTTGCACGCAGTTGAAAGCCTTTCAAATTCTATTCTGTCAAAAAACAGCATAAGTAACGACATCATACAAATCGGATCAACCGAAAGGAATTTTCAATTCAGTAAAAAGCTTATTGTATGGCTTGAGTAATACGCTAGCCTAAAAATAGAAGAAAGTAATGTGAATAGCAACATTCAACGCATTGTAGTTACGGCTACAGTAGTGGGTTGTCGTGGTATTTTTTAGAACTAAGCCATTAAAGTTTCTACTGGTAAATAGATGGCGCTAATTGTAATAAATCCGTAAATATTCGTTCACGATCCATATTATAGATTATTTAATTTTTATTTGTATCTCAGAATTTATAGTAAAACACAGCTTTTTTGCTTGTATGCAGTACACGCCCCTGGATATAAAAGTGTAAACTCGTAGAACTTTGTTTTGAAATAATATCAAACATAATATGAATACGTAATTTAAAATGTGACGTGATTGTTTGATTTGGGATTAAGATCTTATGAAGAAGTGGTCGATAGTTCAATCCTTGTTCCGGGATACAAGCAAGTTAATTGTATTATTCGTTACGAATAATTTGAAAAAGAGCAGGGAAGAATATTAATACGTATGCATTTATATTTAAAATCAAGAATCATTGTAATTATACTTTGTGACTACAAATCTCGCGATTTAATCTAAATATTATTTACGTGTAACTTTAGAAATGATCAGTAAACAACAAATAGATTGTATTCAATTATAGGTCAAAGGGCAGATACATTATTATTAACACTGAGTTTTAGAACGAGGTAGAGCCCTAAGATTCAAACCTCCGGTTTGCATTGTAGTTACGTGAACCGGGAAATGAACCGCAGTCTCAAATAAAGTACACCTGCCGACTTGTTATCTCTCTGTTATCACTGTTATTATCTCTATTTGTTATCATAAACAGACGGTCTGTCTACTGCAGACGCTTCCAGAGAGTCTGGCGCAGATATCTAAAGCTGACTTGAAAATGTTTTAATAAAGATTCTTTCAGGTTTCTTTATAAAAAGAAAATAAAATACTCGTATCGTTTTTCACGACGTCTACATGTCCAGCGAGTACTAGATCAGTTAGCATCAAAAATAAACTTCGTTTCCTCGTAGAAAAAACATAAAGAAAAAAAGTAAAGATATGAGATAAAAAAATGTTGGTTTTCTTAACTCGTTTAAAGTCTGGTGAAACTCGATACAGCGATCGCGGCAATAGTGGGTCATCTGATTCCAAAAATTAAATAACTGTTTGTAATCAAATTTAAAAAATTAAGGATAATAATTCCTATTTTTGGTATCATTAATCCTTATAATAATTTATTTTTCTTGTACGTGTAAATATTTATAACATTTACGTTCAAATAATAAATAATACTAATTTCAGCAATATTTGAATGTATCCAAGAACACACAATTAGTGGATTTTTACCTACAAAGGTACTGTTATTAAATAAATATTAGATATCTCATAGAGAAAAAGCTATTTTTTTATTATATTTTAATGGGAAGTATATGGAAGTATGGGGGTAATTACAGGGCTTGCGACCTGTCTTCGGCTGGATTAAGTGATCACTATATATATATAACGTTTACCAATTCTCACCCCTCAATCTCCACATTAATCAAATTTTTGAATATGTTAGTATGTGAATTCGCTTCGAGTACCATTACACCATCACTATCTGTGGACCAAATTTGATAATTATTATTTTCTTTTTTTTTTTAAACAGCATATGTCATACTATGAGAATCTGATTTTCTTGAAATTAAAATATAATAAAAAAAAGCTTTATCTCTATGAGATATCTGACATTTGTTGAAAACTATTTTCGTTAAATGACGTGTTAATATTCGTGTTGACTTGCAATTATTAATTATTAAAAATAGAGTGCACCGGTGTGTATAGCTCGCTACGATATCGTGTCGAAGACATGATATTGTGTGATGAATTATTTATATTACCAGAAGCTCTGGATTCTGGATTCAATTTTAGTGAGATAGAGCTTGAGCAGTCCAAACGTCATGCACTTAACACAACTTTGGCTACCGCACTCGGTCTACTAAACAATAACGCTCTGTCTAGTTAAAGCTGAACCCGAGATAATCCAATTAATGTTTATAAACAAATCATATATATATTTCATAATGAGCTCAGTTTTTGAAGTGGGGATTGGTTGTATTTAAGTCAGAAAATCTCAATATCATATTATATTACGCTAAAAATGTCTACAATAGTAGTGATATTAATGTACGTGTTAATATATATTAGAATTAAGGAGCACTTAATAGATGCCTAAATAGCAACAACTATACTGAATTCGCCAATCACCTTTTGGTAACAAACCATTCTTTTGACATTAACAAGGGTTTAGAAATTATATATACAAATAATAGGGGTTTACAGTTAGATACATTAGAAATTTAAAAATTAAGAAAAAGTGTTAATAGCAAGCGAACTATTATAAATAACCGAATCCTTTTTGAAAATAGTCACCTTTTAAATTTGTTTTCATAGTAGTTCCTACTTAGTCACCCACTACTTATACTTTACAGTTTTGTTTTTATCTATGCTTGTATTTTTAATTTTAGTGTACATCGTTTCCCGAAGAAGATACCATAGTTATCGAAACATGTTGATTTATTAATAAATAGTGATTTAAAAAAGCAAGTGTTTTGTCTTATTATTTATATAATATGTGGCTACAAAGTAATTTTGCTAATATTGAAGCGTGCTTGCTTGCAAATTATTTTCTTTATTTCCGTTTTATCAATTTCTACTAGTATTAATGTAGTCTCTGGTTTGTTGGTACCTACTTACTAATACATACTTTATAAATAAATTAAAAATAATTTCGTACTCGGGTGGGTCCTTCAATATCTTTAGCAGATAATGTTTTTATTGAGGTACTGCAATATGATCCGAAGCCGCAATAGAATCTCCGACGATAAATCGAAGCATAAAAACGAAGAACATTGGCCAATCATGACTCAAATAATACGAATTAACACTTCAACATCGAAAATTGTTGTTATCGAATTGTTAATTTTAAATGAAATGTAAATAGAGAAAAATCATGAATGCCCTTGTTTACTTTAGAGGAAAGATGGAAGTTCGTTGCTCATCACATAATAAGTTATTTGTATTTTTCATAACACAAGCGAGAGCGATACTTATTAGAGTGAACATTAACTAAATGCCCAGCTTACAGCTTAATGCTTTTTTGTACGTAAATTTGAAAGGAGAATTTTTTATTTGTTTATTTATCAGACTTTATTGACATACATGTTTTTATTGTAATAGAGGTGAGTATATTATAATATAACATGATAAACATAAGATACAATTATATTGCAATTAAGTATTTACTCGTAGTTTATAGTGTGGGATGGAGTAGCTCTACCTCTGATATATACAGCAATGTCCTGGCTACTTTACTAGACTGCCGTCTGAGTTAAAGTAACCAGTTTTTTTCGTGGTGTTGTGGTGTTATTTAATTCCAGAAGGGTAAAAATTCGACAGGAATAAAAATAAAAATAGACAAAAAAAAAATGTAACGAGAGTGTTATAGAACTAGTGAATTATTAGTGTAAGAGTGTTGTAATGTTGGATAGCGATATATTATATTATATTGGAATGAATTGTCAATTTCCTTTGAAATTCGAAGTAAGTTGGAATGTTAACTTTTCAAACTAAAGCTACATTTTTTAAATAGATAAACAAACTTCATTTCTACTATCAGAAATTTCAAATTAAGAAAAAGAAACACGTGAATATTTTTTACACGTAAGTATTGTGCTGTCTTAATATTTTAATAAGATTAACTTAAAACAATGACTTTATATGTCTGATTATGTTATCTAACAAAAGTTTTGCTATTGTGCATTTATAATCGTTCTAAAGTACAATTTCATATTTTAATCTTCTTCTTCTGTCGATCTGTTGTGCAATGTTGAGTATTAGCTAACTTTTTTTGCCTCTTGCAACTGACAGTCTCGTGCTTTGCTTTCAATTTTTCCAAACATTTTTCTTTAAAAAATGATGAATTGTGATGTAACAAAACATTGTCATTTCCAATAATGGTCCCTCTATGTTTGGATTGCGGTGTGCACATTAATCTTTTGTGCAATTTTAAGGATTAATGTTATTATTTGTGCGTGAGAGGGAGGGAGGGGGGAATATGAAAACATTACCATACCAGTATAAAGCTATTGGTCCTGCCTGGGTTGACTAAAAATATGATCCTTTAGGACTAATTATGGAGGGGAAGATAGAAGACAGTAGAGGCGAAGGTAGAAAGATATTATTTTGGCTGTGTACCTTAAGTCAGAAAATGCTTCACTGTCCAAAATATTTAAAATCAATTTTATGTAGGGTGTCTTTAAAGACGACACATTTGTTCCAAATTCGTAACCACATTTTGGCGCGTCTTGCGGATCGGCCGTGACCCATATTATTAATACCTTTCCGCGTCCTAATTCATATCCATAACCTTTCCTCATGCTTGTCTTGTCAGTGTGAATAGTGACCTTGACGTCAGCAGATGTCAATGTGATCGATACTTGTTCGAACGCGACATCGCGATAGCATTAGCGGTGTGGATTTATTCAGATCCAGTGCATCAGCACTGTATTGTGTGATCCTGTGATTTGTGTGCACAGTGATATTGTCATTTGTTGTTTTGTGTGCAGCGAGTGAAGCTGTGATATCGTCATCTCCAATTGGAAGCGACGAGCTGCCCATCCGCGTGCCGTATGTGCTCGGCGGCGACTGCAGGAGTGACGGAGGCATCATACACAAGGTAAGGCAAGCAGTCCTTCCAAATTCCGGTTCCTCTAAACCACTGGTCCTTCGACTGAAATCCCTACCCATCATCGACCCTTATATCCAGGTTCCCTTATTACCTTCCTTCTTTCCTTCCCCCCTGCGGTGATTTCAATTTACGAGTGGAATCGTCGTAATCCAATCCGCGGGACGCGTGACCCTGAGATTGCACAATTAGTTTGTTAGATCCTATCGGCGCAGGATATACAGTTTTCATTACAACATTATTATTGTGAAGTTGCAGTTTTTCAGAGCATGGTTTTGTGATATGTTAATACAAATTAAATGTATTAATATTGAAAGTGCAATATAAAGTTCGAAAATTTGTCGTTAACTTACAATGTAGACGTGGTGTAATAGGTTAGCGCACTTCCTTGGATAGGAATGGTTCCTGGTTCGTGTCTGGGTGGGATTTGATTTTATCTGTATCTATATCTTTCTTATTCATACATTTAATTTTGTATTACGTAGGATAAATCAACATGGTCGCCAACCTTCGATAGAAGGCAGCATATGAAGAAGAAGTCTATGATGTAAAATCGACTGCCCGCGAACATCTGTAAACCTTAGAGTGAAAATTCATTCCTACGCGTTATAAATCTATCCAAGTCCAGACAGCACGTTTACGATTTGCGGCATTAATAGTAACACCAAACAGTTTGCGCGTGGGGCTAACGCGTATCAGATCACCGAATCAAGCCTGAAAATTATCCTCGCTGCCAATATGTAATATTTAGTAATAATTCATGTTAATGGAACCCAGCTTGAAGGAATCGATAATAACGGTTAACAAGAACAACAAATTTCCACAACATAACACGAGGCATATTTTAAGATATTGTTCGCAGAACAGATCTGAAAAACGTCGGAATACAACTTTAAAAAATTATCTTCAAAATGTTTTCAATCAATGCGTACTTTCAGTGCTTACGTACGGCTATGAAACTCTGGACTCTCAACAAAAAGAGAGGTTCAAAAATATTTCACAAGTAACGTAAATAGGCATGAAAAGATGTACGAGGGCTGGTCAAAAATTATTTACATTTATCGTTCTGCGATTTATTTACACAATGGCAGGCGATGTTATGCAATGTACATTGTGGATGATTTGATGGACACAACCATGACTGATGTTTAGAAAAAACGTCACCTCGCTGATGGTAACTCGCCTATTCGCTAGAACCATCGATCGAGTTTACTGAATATTGTCGTCCGTGGTGGACTTCTCTTCGTCCATCATATTGGTCCGGCCGCTTTTAAACTTCTCGACCTACAAAAAACACTTTTACTTATAGTGTACGATGAATTTCAGCTCATTTCACACCCTTCAACTCCTCCATGGTGCAGTACTACTACTAGCGTAGCGGACACGTTAACATTGTAATAGCTGCAAGGCAAATGACGCGATTGGGATCAAATTTCACATACATAACTGCAGTCATACTAACTCTTAGCACACTTGCGCGAAGCAAGTGTGACAACCTTGAAGGAGTGTTATGGCGTAAGTGTAAAACATTTTTGACTCGCCCTCGTGTGTTGGTACTAGGGTCAGGGTTGTCCCGTAAGAGGCGGAAAATTTAAAGTGTAATTACAAAAAAATCTTAAGCACTTTTTATTTTGACAAAACAAGTGATATTTAAAATACAAATGATTCATAATTTTTTTAATTAGGAAGGATCTTGAGAATTTATATTTCAATCATCAGTATTACACGTAGAAAAGAAATGTGTGGCTAAAAGAATATACGAGAGTAGTTGGTATAATTGAATATGCCAAGAAAATTAAATGGAAATGGGCAGACACCACCAGTCGGAAGGCGAGCAATCGTCAACGGGACTCAAGAGGGTGACAGGTTGTCTAAAAACACGGCTGAACTGATGAAATCATCAAATTCTGCAGAAATACGCAGCAGCGTAAAACAATGGACTGACAAAAGTGAGAGACATTTAGGGAGGCCTTCATTAAGCAGTGGATCAGCTGATAATGATGAATGATGACAATGATTTCAAACTTTAATTATATGCTGGCTACACGATCATAGTCTGGAGAGAAAAACAAGTCCAAAAGTTGTGAAAATTCAAGTAAAAACTTCGTACAAGTATCCAATCACTCAAAAAGAAATTCAATTTTAAAAACAAAAATGCGAAGAGCTTCTAAATTATGGTCTATAGCACCGTTAACGCTGGTTTCAAAAAATATTTTCCTATTCCATTCCAATATAGAAGTTTATTCATCAAATTTAATATTGGAATTAAATAATCTTGGATAGAGAATGAACCGTGGATAAAATCTTTTAAAAATTCAGACAAATATGTAATCTGAACGTATAAGACGACAAAACATTTCAGCATTATTGGTATAATTTTGCTATTACGTGTTTTCTTATTTTTATTTACGTTTCTTTCATTATGATTTTATGTTGTCGTTACTAAAGTATGGTCAGTCGAGATTCTGTGTCGAGATAACCTGGGAATGGGAGGAAACCATGGGAATAGAATCCCATGGTTTTTTGCTCGAGTCTCGGGAATTTTAAAAACAATAACCCGAGAATCGAGACTCGAATTTTGTTATATACATTAATTAAATCAACTAAAAAGATATATAGATATATATATATATATAATTTATCGAAAAAATATTTTAGTTTGCTGACCATTGCGGTACAGCAGGCAGCGAGCGGCGAGCGATGCACGTGCGTCAATTCTTGTATGTGGTCAGCTATAAAGATTCTGAAGGGAATAGTTTTATCTGTTTGTTCAAACAGGGGATTATGTTTCCTTGTAAAATGTAATGTAAATAATAAAGACAAAATAGTGTCATATTTTGACAAAAAATTTAGATGAGGTGAAATTATTTGAAAAAAGTTTTTGACCAAATATATACACTTCCGGTGTGTTTCTTTATCAATTGTTTTTTTTTTGTATATTTAAAAAAAATGTTTATATTGTGTAATTTTTAAAGATGTACTGTTAACTGTAATCCATTTATAAATGTTAAAAAAACTACTAATAATTATTTTATCACGGAATTTTATTCGATTTAATGCGGATTATATTCCTAACAGCTATTGTACATACATAATACATATGAATATTTATTAAAATGTACATATTTATTAATTAAATAAAATTCTTGGTCTCGATTCCTGAAAACTCCCGGGACTTAAAAATGTTGAATAATCTCAAATATTTTATTCTTATTATCTTATAAAACCCGTTTGTTTCTATATGTAATCTATTTTTGCTCAAAATACTGTCTGCTGTACAATATACAATACGGTATAGAAAAAAACTACTAGTAGACAAGGCGATGAATCAAGTAGCTCATCTCTCATGTAAACAATAATTGTAATATATAAAAAAGGGATAAAATAAGTAAAATATATAAATAATAATAATATTTAATAAAACGATAAAAACTTCTGCAATCGTTTTAGTTTTAAGACCAACAGATATATTAAAAGAACAGATATATTAATAAATACGTAGATATAACTGACGTATAGAATATAATAAAACCTGCATTATTTTTTTTTAACAGATTTATTTATAATTAGCAGATCAATATAATTAATTTAAGATCGTCGCATATTACACTGTCATACACTGTCAGTATTTAATATAATGTGAGATAATTTATTTATTTGCAATCTGTTTTTGTCTTTCCATTTTTATTTTATACCGCTACTTTATAAATATTTCTTTATATAATAGAGGAAATTAATTGTTTTCTTTTTAAATGCTACTACGTATCTTTTGTACATATACATAAATATTTACACTGGATGTAAGAGATACCTGACTAAATTACGGGTCGAGAATGTTCAAGAGATATGTGCCTAATCTCAACCACATCAGAGATATAAGCATTTCAAAAAAATCGTAATTATGCAGTTATTTCGATCAATTGAAATATTTTATTGATTCTAAACTATATGTTGAAAACAAAAAAATAAAGGTTAACGAATTTCGAGCGGCTAGACTATTTTTTGTAAGATAATTTAAAGCCTGAAGCAAAGATATAGATTAATAATTGAACAATTTCGCAAATATTTATTTAGAAGTACATAGACTTCAAGCTTAACATGATTTTGTAAAAAATTCACACAATAATACTTTCCGTAACAGAATTTACATATATTCCTTGAAAATTTTCGACTCATAATTTAGTCAGGTATCTCACCCATAACATATTGTGGACTAGATCTGCTGCACCCTGTAATTTGGTGTTAATACATTTATTTAAAATCATACAATTTTTGGCCTGTGTTTTACATACTATAATTAATATATCTCACGCATGCAAGATCACTTTTGTGAGACAAAATTAATAAAAACAAAAAAACAGATTTTTATTTCTGTTCTACATTAATTAAAAAGACAAAGAAATGCTGATTGCCATTCATTTATCAACGATCGCGGTACAAAGCACTCGTGTGTGAATCGCTGTGTGAAAAATAGAAGGCTTCTCATCAAGGGTTTTCATGACCTACCCACGTATTTATACTGAAGCGCAAGCACTGGATTGAAAGAACAAAATATCTATTGAAAATGTAGGAAACGTAGGTAAATAAAATTTTGTTGTTTTTTAAATAACGTTAAATTACAGTTAACGGTGTAGTTATGTAATTAAAATATTTTTATATGTTTTTAACGTAACATGTCATATTCGGAATCTGGTCAGGCGATAAAAATTTTGGAGTCAGGTACTGTGTTGGTTTTGGGGTCCCCCAATATTCAAATGTTCAAAATTACATTATATATACAAGGGAACAAGGGAAGGGTACATTAACCCTAAAACTCTTTGTCCCAAAATCTAATCTATAAAATCTTTTCTGCAACCTTGTAAATGATGTACAATAATCGAAATAAAATATTATTTTTTTTGTTTCGAAAGTGCATTTTCAGATTTGCAGTGAGCGAGTAAATGGCCGAAACGCAACTGAAATGAGTAAGCAAAACAACCGCATTTCTTTATTTATAAGTACATTTTTATTACAGAATTCGAAGGAGTGAAATAATTAAACTGATTATATGGCAAGGTAAGTCCTTCTAGTCCACCTCTGTCCGCTGATAATTCTTAGATTTGTCATAGATTTCTTAAACATCTTAATGACATAGATTTCTTAAACCTATTAATGTCATAGATTTCTTAAATATCTTAATTATTTCACTAGTATAGAATTTTCTTCTCTGCGCTCTGTACCATAGCGTCTCTTCTTTGTATGCCTTTACAGGTATGCATTATACTTATTTGAGAAATTCTTAAAAAATGAACACTTCTCTAATAAACCTTCTTCTCTCTCATACAATACAATAACTAATTCAGTGTCTTACATCTATATTTCTATATGTGACTAATGTAAACAAAAATCATTTAAACCTGATAGTTATATCCGACAAAAACATTATTTAGTGTCGATATCAATATTTCGACGTTCTCTGGTTTTATTTGTCACCTAAAATCAGTAGTATAATACCTATATACACATTTGAATGTGTGTGAATTGAAAGAGCGTTCTGGAGTGCAAAGTAGGGATCAAATACAACCCTTCGGATTGATGTCGGTTTATTGACAGTCTTACGAATCTTAAATCTGGAGGACACTTGATTCAGATAAAGGAAGATTATGTAACTTAAAGTTTTTGTTGAATAAAATCATTTGTACTTTACATACCGTACTTGAATATATTGTAATATGTGGAAATTGTAAGATCGGAAAATTTCTTCTTGGATTTAGAAATGGAGACGTGAATTATTCTTATTATAATTTCGCTTTGTTGTAAATCACAATAAAAGATCTGAACGTTACTGACAATGCTTTGGAGCGAAATCCAAAAGCGAAATGAATATTGATGAGAAAAAATGCTACTCTCGACTCACTGGTGTGATTGTGATTGATATTCAATAATATCAGTGATTGAAAACTGTGACTGTGATCAGAATTTCATTACTAATGCGCACGCGCCGAACGATATCACAATGCACGAAATAAATAAAAAAACAATTTTGAGCGTATTTACTTATATTATTCAAACTTTATTTGCGTAAAAAACACATTCTAGCACATATATAATTTAATACCATGATAAAAGAGAATGAAAACCATTAAAAAAATGTGAGTTTATTTTTCGGGCCAAATTCTCAGCATTTCGGGTCTTACGTGTAAAACGTTTTGGCAGAATCTACTAGATGGTGCTAATCACAAATTAAACGTTATTCCTTTGTGAATATTTTCATTTCGTATGCACATGCACCGAATTACAGTTCATAATTAAATATAAATAAATTTAAAAGATGAATCGCGAATCACGTTTTCCCAGATATTCAATCACTGATAGTGAATGTGATTCAAAGATATCAGTGATTGACTCACGGTTCGTGATTTTGAGCTCATCACTAGAAATGAAGCAGGGGAGCAATTTTTTTTCGGAACTAGAGCACAGAACAGTAAAGCGATGAGTTTTTGAATTGGAATGACCGATTCTTTTATTTGAATATGAACTTGATAGAATGTAAAGAGTATTTAATATTTCTTTCTTAATAGTTAAGATTTTATCAAGATTTGTACAACTCCAGAGGGCAACATCATAACATAAATATACGCTCTGAGGATATCAATTACCTTACCTCCTTAGCCGTCTGAAATTATTAAAATTATCAGTGAGACGTACAATGACCGACTTTATATTTCTATACAGGATCATCGATGGTATGATAGACTGCCTCAGATTGTTGGTCTGCTTTACTTACACCCACCATTTAGGTCATTGCGACAAAATTCATTGTTCTATTACAGTGGTAATGTCAAAACTCATGCATTAGCTAACTCCGCATTCTTTGGCGAATGAATATGAGGAGGTAGGTAGTCGACATTTTTGCTGTAAATTTAACTCTTTATAGGAAAAACACGTTGACATTATATATATTTTTTCTTTGTGTATTGCAATTCTGATGAAATTTTCTGTTATTTTACAAATTATATTAATGCTTGAATAGGGCGTGTATAATAATAATAAATAAATGTGTCTGCTAAATGAATAATAAAAATAAAGTCAATTTAAATACAAGTATTATGTATATTTAAATTCTGTTTTGATACGATCAGTCTAGATCAGACATTCCTTGTTAAGTGGTAATTTAAAAAAAGAAATTTTTTTATAACAATACTTATTCAATTAGTTGCCAGCTCATGCCTCAGTTTAATATATTCGTGGGATATTTTAATTAAAATTAAATAACTAAATGTTTACCCAATAACGAGAAACCAAATATTAATTTTCGGCAGCAATTAGTTAACACGGATTAAAAGAAAAGTTTCATTATTATTTTTGTACTATTACACGGTTTAGACTCGGCGAGTGTATAAAAGGTTTAATTATTCTCAACAAATATTATTTTAAGAGATATGTATGAAGAGGTGTATAGGATAAATATTTGATAATATTACTCCGTTGCTTCAATTCTGAGGCGAAATTAAAATTGGATTATTTTTCTACATAAATTAAATAGATAATTTTAATGAAAGCGAATTTATAGGTTTAAATTACTCGTGGGCAAATATTTAAAAAAATTGCTTTACCACCTACACATAAACTGCAGAATACTGTTAACTGGACAAAACTCTTTGACATTTATGTTTCGAGTTGTGCTTGGTTTTTTGATTTTGTGCATAGGTTTTTCAATGTTTACAACTGCTGTATAAGCATATGGTCTCACTTTATACATGACCGATATTATTTTTATCCGTTGAATAATCGCATTAATCGCACTAATCGCAACCTATCAACTACTATTGAGGATGGCTATAACTAGAGCACGAATTACCGGTTTTCGGTAAACTGATTTAACGGTAAATATGACTAAATTCCATTACTGAATTGCCAGTAAATAAATATTAATTATTTTTCACATTTTAATGTATTAATTATATAATAATATTTTAAAATTACAATATTATGTGACGATATTCGCAGAAAGCTGGATCGTTGAGTATTTTGTTGTATGGTTCGTTTACCTGGAATTTTCTCCGGCATAATACAATTCGCGCACATGTGTTGGGGATCCCAGACTAATTATCGCAAAAATCACTGGTCCAACATACGTTACTTTATTGATTTATTATTTATACCTTAGTGGCTATTCTGTCCTCTGATAAATACTTTTTAGTATCCTGTGAATTTTCGCCAAGTCCAGTCGCACCATACATTGTTTCTTTCAACATTTCGTCACTGCAGTTTCGTCAATTATTATTATAATAACATTGTGTATAATACAATAAGTAATTTTTGTGTAAAATAAATATTAATATGTAACAATTTGTTTTTATTAATTTTTTTTTATCAATTTGTTGTTTTATATCATAATATATAATGCCATAATATTCCTTTTTTGACACCTTCATAGTTACCGGAAAATTATCGATAAACCGGTGTGAAATTCAATGTTCATGACACTTTCCGGTAAACTTTCATGCCCTAGCTAGAACTACTTATAGAGTAAGCGTGTTGGATGCTAGATGATGGATGCGTGTCAGAAGGATTGTGGTCTGAGAATAATCTCGTCTGCCTCCAATCCTACCCATACCGTCGTGTTCAGGTTTATGTATATTGTGGGAATATATCGTGTAGAAATAAATAAGCAGCGGGGATGATTAAGATATAATGTTACTTACGGTCGCAGTGATTAATGTATTTTCGTTAAATTATTATCTAGTCTAATTAGTACGCGAGATATACAGTGTAACTCGGTGGCCTGTGAGTGAGACTGCATATACCGCGCCCTTCTCATTTACCGCCAGATAGGCATTTTTTTAAATGCTAAAGGGCATTCAAATATGTGTCTCGCCGCAATGCGGCTACCCGACAATTGCGCCCCGGACAATTGCGCCCCAACAAATGCGCCCGACAAATGCTCCACCGACATATGCGCTCCAATAAATGATTTATCCGGACTAAAATGACGCGATGCCGCCATCGATGTCATATAAAATTAATAAATCAAATGTGATAAACGAAACTGCAGATTAACACTGATAATTAATAATGTAATAAGTTGATTTGGCAAGGTTTATACAGAGTGGGCCAACCTGGACTGACTGATGTAAAATGCATATAAATTTTGTAATTTTAATATTTATTAAAAAAATATATTATTACGTGAAATTGTACTTTGTTAACATTTTAAAAATCTATGTGTGGAAAATAACACAATTTAAATGACTTTCATTTTCTTGTTGACAAATTACATTACGCAACGTTTCTGTCTCCAAATTTGTTATTTCTTGCTTGAATTGTTGCTGGTTTATTCATGTAAACTCGGCTTTTTAAGTAGCTTCACAAAAAGAAATTAAGCGCCGTCAAATCTGGGGAACGGGGAGGCCAAGCAAACTCTACATTTTTTTAAATTAGCCGGTCCCGAAAATAGATCGTCGCAAAACATAATAAAATTCAATAATTTTAAGGCACTCTTACACTGGGTATGTAGCCATTATAAACTTTCATAAATTCTTTATTATCTGAAAAAAACATATAATTAAAAATAAACCCAACCAAAGTTATAAATTTTTAAACCAGTCAGCCCAAGTTGTCCCACCCTTTACAAACTAAAGAATAAAAAATATTTTATTAAATAAATTCTTGATTAAATATTATAATAAGCATTGATTTTATATGTCATAAAGTTATATAAAAGATTATTATATTGGATATACACTCCTTTAATCTAACCTAACTTAATACAAACAAACAAACAAACTTTAATTGAAACCTAGTGTCAGGTAAACCAGATACTGGACGATGGTCGCCTCAATAACCATCGAGCTCATATCAGAAGATGCTTGAATGTGGATGATACGAGAATTGCGTGTCAGGACAGAAGAGTGTGGTGCTCCATCCGCTCTGCGCCTACCCCCGTGGGGAAACGCCGTGATGGTATGTGTAATGTATCATGATGTAACGATTATAAGACGCCTGCGAGTTGTCAAGAATGGCAGCGTGGAAGGGATAAAAGAGCGTCGCGTTTGGGCGCGCGCTCTACCTCAGAATACATGTCTTATATTGTATCCATAATTGTGGGATCTGTAATAAATTGTATTTTTGTACTTCATGTTCTTGACTACCTGAATTCCCGCACATAAGAAGACATCATTGTTTGCAGCTGTAATAGTCGGGTTAAGGATATAACAGTATGTTACTTAATTAGTTAAAATACACTGATCATTTGGGCGCTTTCGTCTTCGTTTCATCTAAAATTTCTGTCTCACTAGAAAAATTATTCAAATAATGCTTACGCGAATGCTTTATGTGTGTACATGGAAGAATAGTAAAAATATGATTTCATTGAGGTACTACAATTCACCATTCACCGTGCGATTCAAAAATGTATTATTTTGTCGGGTATATACGTCGGGGGCGCATTTGACGGGTCACCCTGCCATACTGCGTAGGTTGCAGGACAGCGATACGCGGTTACCAAAAAAATAAACAAATAAAAAAAAATATATATCGTTGCAAGTTGAAAGAATGAAGAGTGGCGCGCGAAGACCGCTGCGGCAGGCTGCTCGCGCGTACGCCCAGAACCCGCTAATGCGCCTGTCATGTCTTAGGTGCGGATAGGTACCGCATTTCTGAATGCGTTTAACGATATTGGCAGACGTCCGTCACACTAGTATTATTAGATTTGAAAAATATATATTCAGGTAATGAAAATTACAGTAAGACAAACATGCATGAATGTAAAAAGATGATTCATTAACACATTAAAACGAAATATTCATTAGATTAACGTTTCAGCAAAAATCGATACTTACATAAAATGTATATATATATATATATATATATATATATATATATATATATATGTTTAACAATTTATAGTGCAAAGTTCTTATAAAAAATTTAAATGATTGGTGTATGTTTTTAATATAAAATAAATCATGTCGATGACCAACCTGGTTGATAGTTCGATGCAATGCCACACCTAGAACGCACGAAAAATGCCACGGACTCTATAGGGACCACGGAAATAGGTGGTGATAGATCATCTATGCCAGGGGTGGAAAACCTAGGGCACGTGTACCAGAGATGGCACGTACATCAATTTAGTTGGCACGTAATAATTAACAAATATAGAAATCCAATTAATTGAACTCCAGTCAAGTTTGATATCGAAAAAAAATTGTCGATTTGAGAAATAATTTAAATTGATCGATTATAGAATATTGGAACAGCATTCCAGAAATATTTAGCTGTTTAAAAAAACTAGTGACGGTAATATTATCAATTTTCTCTTCCACATTTTCTTGTGAGTCATTATTTTCCGAAATTAATTAATCGACCCAAAAATGCAATTCGCTCGCTAAATATATAGTTAACTATTGAAATTAATTGATAATTTAATACCACGCGAAATACGAACTACTTAACGTTGGAATACATCATGAGAAAATAACGTTCTGTCTGTTCAATCAGTAAAAAATGCTATTGCACCCAGTTTTCAGTCAAGATAATCTTAATAAAAATATAGAGTACAGTTAAAAAAACTTGCTTTAACCCTACTGTATTATATTATTAGATAAATAATATATTATTAGATAAATAATATAATACAGTAGGGAAATATTTATAATAGTTCAGTAAGATTGTTATACAGATTGAACAAACCCGGTATCGGTATGACGTTGCACGAGGAGTGTCGAAATTAAAAACTCTAGTCATAGCTAACGTGTTAGAATTTCTTCTTTCTGCCTCGGCTTCAGATTCAAGGGGGAGGCATCTAGCCTATCTGGTTCTTTTTTTAAATATTGTAAAGTCAAATGGTTATGAAATTAAATTACAATAGACCATTGTTTACAAAAAAGTTTATTATTTATATTTTACGATACTTGTGTGTATTAAAAGTGGAAAATGAGCTTTTTACCTGATTACTTATTAATAAGACAATTCAAAAATAATTACAATTAAATTAACATTAAATAGGTGCCCATCATGCCAGCATAAAGTTATCTACTGAATTGTCTATGTTGATGCTTGTCTGATTTAGATTACGCAGGTCCCTCACGTAAAGGGTTACCTCTCAGGAGACGCCTTCTACGTGTAGATGATGGTCCTGGATCCTGGACGTGAAGTGTGGCCAGATGCTTGAGGTGCCAGCGTAGGGTAACGGAGTTCAGGCTTGTAGTTGATTGATCACCAGACGATGCCCAATTATTCAGGCAAACCGGGATTCTGGACGCGATGTTCTTATGCAATTTTTGTGTGCGGTATATGATATGGTCTCCCTTGATAGCGACAATTTATTCTCGCTACACCAAATTATGTTGATCGACTTTTTTTTATATAGATCCACCGGGATCCTTTTTATACTTTCACATCAACGATTAAACGCAGAGAACATCACAGTCTAAGCTTAAACTCGCGGTTAAGGCGCACGGTTTAAATTTTCCCGGAATCACAATTTATAAAACGCTTGCTTAATATATCAGAGACGATATTGATTTTATTTTCTAATTGAAAATTAAATTCCGTCTTTGTGGAGCGAGTTCTCCCGGCCGAGATTTGGAGAAGACTGATGCATAAGGCGATGCATCCCTTATGGTGCACTTGCCGACGTGACTATGGTCACGTACGCCAGATTCTTTATTGCTGTTCCCACGCTGTTTCGTACATCTAACGATACCGAGTTTTATTGCAACCCCCGTCTCTTACTTCGACTTAGTGTTTATGTAGCCTTGAAAATCAAAATATTATTTTGGGTAATTTTGCATTCTAACCATACAATAACGGTTAGAACTTTATAGTGTTTTTAAAAGATAAGGATTATTATTAATTTTTTTCCCTAGTAATTTACAGCTTTTTTCTTGTATGCAAGCGTACGCCCCTATAATATATTATAGTCGATTTCCAATCATTCAGGGTGTAGTATATAATAGGTACACGTTACATTTTTACATTTTTCTAAATAATGTTAATATATATAAATAAATATGAATTAAATATATTAATTAGAAAGATATACATATAAAATAAATTTTATCGAAAAATATTGTTGTTGCGCCACCGGGATTCGAACCTGGATCTTTTCGAATTCCGGTGGCGGGTTAATTCATATTAAAAATATCACATACCTATGTTCTGAATAATTACAACTTCACAATAAGAATGTGTTCTCCTAACATATAAATAACATTAAACACATCGTATTCATTAGACTCTTTCAGTTAAAAAACTGTTAAGAGATTAAATAAAAAAGTGAAATGAATATTAAAATTATTTGTGAACATTGATACATTATGATTTGCGTAACTCTAAAAAATATTTATTTATTATGCACTAACTTAATCGATTATATTGTATGGCATTGGGAGTGGCTACAAAATAAATATTACACTGTCTAATAAAGAACAAGAATAGACATGATATTGACGCAAACAGGTCAGGTCAGCCTACAAGTTTCATGGGTGGAATGCATTTATATTTTCTTTAAGAAATATAATATACATGGTGTTTCTAGGAATAAACATTTAAAATGGAATATTTTTATTATTTTATAGTTATAAAATGACATAATAATTTGCTAAATATTAAACAAATACCAGCAAATAAATACATAACATCTATTAAAACACCTACCCTCAAATATTGCCAACCGTTTGCGGTACCTTTCTTAAAACATTATGTTTCGCTTTATAGGAACATTTGTTTTTGAACACTATAATAAATTATGATTTATTTAGATTTAATAGCGTTTGAACTAATACTGCTACCAACACGATATAAAAATTGACAGGTGATGGTTTGTTAAAATATTCAAAATTTTTATGCCTCTTGTACTTGAAAACTCAAAAACAATAAGATATATAGTACGAGACTTAGACTTAGACTCAAGATGGGCAATGTTCTGAAATTTTAATTTCGGGCGGACTGCCAACGTATCCAATCGATGACTTAATAACACAAACACCTGAATATATACATATTTTCAGGAGATTTCAGGAGAGAGGAAAATATATTTTTTTCAAATTAAATTAAAAATAAAAAGCCATCCAAATGTTAACAGTTATATAAATGATATTTTATTTTTTAAATAGACATAAGTAAAGCACAATAATTTTTGAGGTGATGCGTCGATGTTTTAATTTATTCGTACTCATTAGATACTTTTCAAAATATTTCACTTTGTATAATTTTTGTGAAAATATTTTATTGTATCACGAACAAAACCGTTTATTCTGAATAAATCTGCATACTTAACTCAATAACAAAATTTTTGTAGATTAAGCCAAGGAATTATACAAATTCTAAATGTACACCTACACACAGCCGAACTTCAAAATTATTTTATTTTAAATAATGTATATTGACATATCAGGGGGATGTCAACCCCGCTTTCCCCGCTTATGCTTTTGCCTTCAATGTATTTTTTATTGTTTGGATAACAATCACATAAAAAACATAAAGGTTAATTCGCAGAAATCTAAATGCGAGAATAAAGGAACAACGCCGCTGCCTAAAAAATAACAACTTCTCGGAATTTTGTAACCACATAATTGAAACAAATCACTCTTTTGATAGTCATCGACTAAAACTTCTCCACTCGGTACCGTATAAAGGATTAATAATGAACAATTTGGAAACCATTGAAATACAAAAGAGTTAAAATTCGGAGAAAACACTAATTAACAATATAACATTTCATAACACTTCGCCTTTATTGTCCATATTCCCATTAACAACTGAAACCTCCCCCCACTTCTCAAGCCCCGAATATCAATATTCTAATTGCCTGAATAGACTACAATTCTGTATTTAGTTTAGTTATCACGTGATGGTGAGAGGAAATAACCCAACGTGTGTGTAGTACAAAGTTTTATTGCGAATATTAAAATAATCATGTTACATCACAAAAAAACCGTCATGTTATTTAAAGACATTATAAGAATATGATTTTTTAATAGATTTTTATAAGTTTATTACAATTTTTTAATGAAAATATTCTATAATGCCCTGACATCTTTCCAAAACTGGTTGGTGTTAGATCAGAGGTTATATAGTGATTCAATAATAAATACAATATATTAAACAATTATAATATTTTAAGTTAGTAATTGCAATTTTAATAATAATTTTGAAAATTTGTTAAACATAAAAACGTAATGTTTTTTGTACTATAATGATATTGTTAAAAATATTTAATACTTAATAATAAATAAAATATAAACTTTTTATGAACATAATGACAAATTGTACTATTATTTAATTTTTCTAACGGTCTAAATAAAGGGCAAAATATATGGGGTACACGATATAAAATATTAATGTTTTATGTACCAAAATTAACAAGATACTGGCATTTTATAAAATAAATGTGAATAGTGGCGCACAAAATGGTGTTCACTATTTGGTTATAATGTTACGAACTTTGAATAATATGATATTATGGAAGTTTTGCAAACATTTATTTTGGTTGCCATAATCGTACGGTTTACAGGGGCAGCCTTACAATAAATTAAGGGTCCCCCGCATGCGTACGTGCCCTCGTATAAAGATAATAATTTTTAGGAAATATTCAGTGGCTGGCAAACCCTTGTCGAGTGTGTGTCAGACTACCACGTGACTGAACTTGTTAATATTCCACCGCGATGTATCAAGTATTTTTTCCAATTTTCACTAGGTATGATTTTGAATGATTCATATTATTTTGAATGTCGATAATTACATTTAAATGTACACAAATTTGTTATAATCCTAAAAAATTACGATGAAATTCAAACCTTAAATTTCAGTGGGTATAAGTGAAAAGAAACCCGACGGAATAAATTTTAATAAATGCTTTAACACAACTGAAAAATAAAACTTCACATGAAAAATTCTTTTATCTTTGTATTTTTATTCTTTTTTTTAAGGTTTTTGCTTGAAAATTCATGAGCTAAAATTAAATCTATATATCAAATCGTTCGATGTTTTGGTACGTGTGTTCTATTGTGTTTCTGAACAGAATACAGAAATATGACCCAGGGGATTAATTAGGCTGCTCGTTCCTATATACATACGTATAACGTGTATCTACACTTTCTGTGGAAAATTTAATATCTACTATGTACGTAATAAAATTGATCAATTAATTATGTTGAGCGACTGTAAGGATGATGAGATATACTTTTAGATTTGAAAACTTGCTCGCTTTGTACAAAATATTTCCCACACTTCAATTATTGCAACCAATTTAATATTTAAAGAATGAGTTGTGTGAATATATTTTTAGACATTTTATTTGTAAAATTTTGAGTGGACTAGACATGGATTAAATTTTAACAGCTTTGTTTTTCAAAAGGAAAATAACCGATGAGAGATTGAAGAAGAAAGAATAAAGAAGTATTCGATTTTCATTTCACGCTATACCAACAATACATTTCAGATCTCTAAACTCATAGCAATAATTTGAAGATTACATCTCTCAGAATTTCACAATAAAGAATGCTAACTAGTTGAATAAATTTGAGCACTTCTCAGTACGTCAATTGAGTTTAGTCAAAAATTATTGAAAAGCGGGTAATTCTCTACTCAAGCTAGCAAATACTAAGACAATAATCAAAAGCTAGTACAAATGTGTTCGTCTATTTTCATGTACAGTGGAACCTCTATATTCGTCAGCCCCATATATTCATCTGGTTTGATATTCGTCACATTTTGATAACAAACAAATGTCTCCATATTCGTTAATATTTTTTATAATTGTCACTTCCATAGCCCGATAATGATGTTTAACTAGGCCAAAACGCAGAATACTGTCGAAAAGTGGCACCCAAATGTTGTCATAGTCAACTAAAACATAAATGGATTCAATGGTGATGTGGTCGACTACTTCATGAAGATTTAAAAAAACAAACAGAAACAGACAACATTGGGCAAGTTCTTTGTTCAATCGAGTACTACTGAATCATCGGCTAATGAAAACCACCACCAGAATTAGAGTTATTTATTTGTGTACTATTTTTGGGGGCCGGGAACGAATTAATTAAATTTCAGTTATATGTTATAGGAAAAACTGTTTTTATATTTGTCAGGCTCTCAGGAACGGATTAATGACGAATACAAAGGTTCCACTATACAAATGTATAAAAAAAAATCGATATTTAATTTTATTTCATTAATCTTTAATATCGAACGTAAATAAAATTGAAATTAAACCGAGATTGAATTAAAAACATTATTACAAAAAATATAACCGTGAGTATGTAGTTTGAAATGAAAAAAAAAAGTTTATAACAAAAGTATTAGATTTAGACCGTGTTAATGCTTCACTCTTCCCAAATAGTATGATGTGAGTTATTTTTTGAGTTAATTTATTTTGGCACACTGATTACTGTGAACAGGAAAATCGCAAACGAAACCATAGAGCTAAAATTGGTTCGAATATTGGAAAACTTAGATATCAAACAAGTAACGAAAACTATGTCTGTTTCAATATTTATACATATAGCGGAGCCTTAAATAGTGGACAGTGCGCGATAGTGACAGCTGCAAATTAGACGCTTTCGCAAAGTAACGCTGGTATGTTACACATCCCGCAGAAAATACGACGCAGAGATGTCTCAATCCCCCAATAAACCCATTCATGTCAAGCTTTATCTACAGTAAACAAGAGTCTTTCAAATTTTTCTATCACTTTATACGTCAATATAACAGCTTAAAAAATAAAATTTTATGACGAAGAAGACGTAGAAGAGTACCACGATTGTTAATGGATGCGTTACGTCTGGCTGGAGAGACTATGGAGTCAGCTGCGAGGGTGATCCAGGGCTGATATTTGCGGAAGGGTCATTCCATATGAAATGATCTTACACTGGTTGCTTGATCATTCATAAAAAATCTCTAAATACTAACTTAATGTATTAATTATAAGTATATACATATAAAATCAATTATGTCGAAAAATATTATTTTTGCGCTACCAGGCATTATTAAATGGAACGACAGATGTATTCATTTGAAAAAGTGAAACATATAGGTTCGAAAATTTGTCATGAAAAATACTGGAGCTGTAACACAATTGGTACTGTACTTCCTCGGATTGGAATTAGAGATCCAGGTTCAAATCCCGGTAGCGCAAAAACAATATTTTTTGACAAAATTGATTTTATATGAATATATTTTTAATTAATACATAAAATTAGTATTTAAAACATCACAGACCTGTGATCTGAAAAATTACAACTTCACAATAAGAATGTGTTTTCCTTAATAATAAAAATTCCCTTTTGATAGCATTTCTTTAGCTAAAGAAAGCTAAGAATTAAGGATGAAATTTCATAGTGTGAAAATGCGTGTAGGTGAAAATGTGTATAAGTAATCTTGTAGACAGTTTTTTTCTAAAAAAAATGCTTTTAACTCCATGTTGATAGGTCAAATAGGGCCGAGATAGTTCAGTTTCTGCAAACCCTTTACATTGTAAAATATGCTACGCCCTGTAAAACAAATATGGCCGCCACGCAAAAACCAAACGCAATAAAATTAAAATAATGGTCATTTTGAACTGTCAATAAGTTAGGGTGATAGCACAAAAAATATGAGAATTTTTAAAATTGTTCAAGCAACTATTTATTTAATTTCAGGTACTTTTCATATGGAATGACCTGGAAGTGTTTTGCGAGCCATATCTCATCTTACTGTGCCGTGTCACTGAATGATCACGTGTCAATGCAATATGAAGGAAGAAGAAGATGAAGAAGAAAAATAAGAAAATAAAATGATTAAAATATATAATACAAACAATATAAATTTTCACACATATTGCCAGGATAATAGAGTAATTGTGTATAAATTTGTAATAATGAATTTTCCAGCCCATTCAACTGAAAAACAAAGCAAAGCATTGTTTCAAGATTCGCCGTGTCATTCTCTACTATACTAAAATTGATAGCAAACTTAATCAACGTTTCTTCTTTCTCTCTCTCTCTCTCTACTCAACGGAATGCTGAATTTCAAGTATTTGCAATATATCATTAAATTACACAAATGCTTAATGATAAAACAAATGTATAATCCGGGGGATTTTCATGAAAAATATTCATGAAAACACATGAAAGATATCAGAAATTTTATCTTATATTCCTTCGCATTCGATGTAAATGTAAGGAAAATTCTCATCTTTCTCCAATTCGCGGCTATGAGCGTCCATTTATTAAATCATCAAATATTTTTCTACTCGAGTTGAATCCAAAACGTTCGACAGAAAATAAAAAGCAGACGAAGGAAGAGGATAATCCTTTATATTTTGTGAAACGACTTGAAGTGTCTGAGAATACAGGAGCTTTGGGTATATGTGGGCATTGAATTTCTTGAAAATTGAAACTGAAATAAAATGCTTACCTAATTGTATAGGGACGCCATTAGACATATTCCATCTCACTACGGTTTGTAGTCATTTTATTAGTGTAAAGGTAATACCCAAATTATTGTTATTGAAAGGTGCCAATTTATTGTGGATTCAACAATAAAAATCATAAAAATCTTTCTTTCTAATCTAAGAGTCCCTCTATTTTAAGATAGTTTTGAAGACAATACAGGAAGATACAGCCGTAATTTATCCTTTTATCGATATTGTTTTAGCACGTTTTAGTGTAGGTGCCGTCTTATTATCGGAGCTAAAATGACATCTGTGTTCCTAAAAGAAACTCAGTTCAATTCACCATTTTATGATACGGCTGCTGATTGTGTCTGGCCTTCGGATGTCCGGATTACGGCGACCGGGGTGTAATATAGCTGGGGGCTCAGGAAGTGAATCCGGAACACAAATTACATTACAGAGCCCGCGTGCACGCCGGGTCGCGCTCTGGGTCACGTGGATGGGCCCCTGGAGACCGAACCGCTGCAATGTTCCCCAGCTGATCTCCGGGGATGTACGAATATTACATGAAAGTAATAGAGCGATATAAATAACGCCGTCCATTGAAAGGATTGATTGTTAAAATATATACATCTGTATGATCTTTTGGTCGTACTTCCCGTGGAGATGATTACGATAATTCCGGTTGTAAGTAGGAATTACCGCAAGGTGGGGAGAAAATTGGGAGACGGATATAAAAAGATGTTGATGAGGGGAATGGAATTTTTTCGGAGGATCTGCGATCTTGGGGACCGGGACTTAGGACTACTTGCCTTACCTCAAGTATGACGCTTCCAAAATCTCTGGTGGCGCCGTTGAAATCACACACCGTATGCACGAGGATAGTCGACGATCTCCGCTCCCGACTGAAGACGGTGATGTCACAGTTCTCCCACGGTACACACAAAAAACCAACAACATGATCAAAACACAGGATCATACAAAACAGAGCTCCACTGCACTGGAGGTAATTATCCACATCGCGAATGGTATCGCGATGTCGAGATCAAACTGACAATATTGATCAGGTGACCCTTAGTGGCGTCAGGCTTACAATTCACACTGTGGGCAAGCGATAGGATGGGTCGAGGATAGGAATTAAGACGCGGACATGTGATAACAAAATTATGCGCAGCCTATATAAAAAAATGCGCCAAAATGGTGTTTTTACGAATAAGGAACAACATCATTGCTGCTTACTGTGAGGTTGACACAAATTTTAAGCAAGGGCACGGGATAGAAATTAATAAGGTTTTGGATTGATTCATAGGGAGAGCATAAGGAAGAGGGATTGATAAATAAAAACTGCAAAATCTCTAATATATTTATTGATTTGTTTGTAATAATAATCACAAATCTAATAAAAAGCTTGTAAAAAAAATAACAAGTTAGATTTGCAAATACATACGCAATTTGTATTATTACTATAATAAACCTATCTACACTTTCGGCTTGCCTTTGACTTTTGTTTCATAGAAAACGGAACAAAAATAAATAACGGATACGAGAGTCTAAGACGGTGACAATTCTATCAAACAGGGAAGTATTGTAACTCTTAACTGTCAGCTAATGAGAAATACTATAAAACAAATAATAGATGTCTCATAGAGACGAAGCTATTTTTTTATTATATTTAATGAAAAAAAAGGAAGTATTTACAGGACTTACGATTTGTCTTCGGCTGGCTTAAGTGATCAAATATAACGTTCACCATTCTCACCCATCAATCTCCATATATATCAAATTTTTGAAAGTTATATATATGTTAGTATGTGGACTCACTTCGAGTACTAAATTTAATAATTCATTTTAAAAATCAATATTTTTAATTTTCACCTACAAAGGCACTGTTATTAAACAAATAATAGATATCTCATAATATATATATATATATATATATATATATATATATATATATATATATATATATATAATAGACATAATCAAGTGGTGTCAATAATGGTAAAGTGTTTCTAGGTAGTTTTAAGCAATTAGCCTTGCTCTCGTCAAAAGGGTCAAGGGTTTCCAGTAGATTTTCGGCATTGTACAGCCCTTCTACCGCCAAAAGGGTTCAAGTGTTTTCAGGATCTGCTGCCCTTTTCTCGCCACAAGAGCCTACATTACAGTTTTTGGTTAATTACGTAAATTATATATTCGTATCTGAAAAAGAAATGATCCGCTAAAGAAGTCTACTTTTTCAAGAAGTAGCGACACAGTAATTTGTAAGTTTGTACAAATATTCTTTCATCAAGATATAATTCAATGATTGTATTAAAAACATTTAAAATATCTACTAGCAAAAAATAGCGACTTGATAAATGTATTTCTGTGATTTGATTTATTTAAAAAAAAACCGAACCGTAGAAAAAATAACGTACAATGTTTAAATTATGCATATTAAAGACTATTAATTTCTGGTACATTATTTTCCATGAATATTGTTTGTTAGAAATATTTTATGTAGTGTATCAGACATAATACTTATCACTATATCACCATTTAGTACACCACCAATATGTACGGTGAATAAAAATATTACATCGACATTAATACGAACCCTGAAATTGGTTTCGAAACTTTGACCGAAAAGGTTCGAATACTTGTGCCATAAAACCCAAGAGGCTCAAAAAAAATTTCTGAAATTTCATTGTTTCATAGTTCCAAGCAAAAAGTATTAAATTGTGCCAAATAATTATTTCACTGTCGAATCTGTTACTTATCATTGTTTTAAATATAACTACATTTTTAAAGCAAATTTGTCATTATAATTACTTTAAGCCTGTCTCAATACAGATTTTTTTAGCGAGATTAGTCGTAGTCCAACATCAGCTTTACAATTTATAATTGTTCTTAGATATATATATACATATATATATATATATATATATATATATATATATATATAAATACATAAAAAATGTAAAAAACATTTCATAAAATGTAATTAAATTGTATCATAGAGTTAATATTTTTATATACCTATACATAATATTATAATGTTATAAAAATTGTACCTCGCATATTTTTAGAGGAAAATATAAAAACATATATCGCCATATAATTTAGCCCAATTTCCGTCCAACCTTCCATTCCAACCTGTACAAACTCAAAAAAAATTGAATTCTTCTTATACTTGAGAATTTGTTTCTCATGTTTTGAAATGTCCGCAAATTTTCACGGTCGTTCAGAATCTTTTGCGCAGAGTTTTCTAGGTTATAATGCCATGCGTATCTAACTTCTGATGGTGAAGCCTGATGATGGGGTTCGAAACGTCGGACAGAAATGTCGGATACATATAGACACATGTTGAAAGATTTATTAAGTTTTTTTAGATATATACGGGTTATTTACTATTATTATCAGTAATTAATATTAATGTCATAAAAGCCCAGATACACGTGTCTGTCATGTGACGCCGTATATGGTAAAATCTCGAGGTGTATTTTACGATACATTTATATGTAACATTTTATTGTCATCTGTTTTTTATACTTTTCTCTGTAAAATTGAGCTCTATTTGAGTTTTTAATAAAATTCCGACGCATCTAGCAAACCTGTTTTTTAATGCTTTTCTCTATGAGTTGAACCGCCTTTTCTGTATTTAGAAATTTTGATGAAATTTAAAATTCTGTAGCATTTTCTTCATTATCTTATATTACTATATCCAACAATTTATCTTCGGATGGTTAATATACTAGTTTTAAATACAAAAACATGTTTAAATTTTTCATTTTCTTAAGTTAATGAATGGAATTTTAATTAAAAAGGAATGATGGTGTTTTCTGAAAAAAAAAATATAAAAATTTAGACAGAATTAACAAAATGAAATGAAATGAACTAAAAACTGGATGGTGATGGCACACAACTCATTGGGTTCCTTGGAGGTTAAAGTCAAATAACGTATTTGATTTATACTCACTTTATTTCACAATCTTGAATTATTATGATTATTTTATATTTTCATAATATATTTATGAACCTTAAATATTCTATTTTAATTTATAAAATATCTTATTGAATTTTTGTTCTCCAAAGTGAGTTGTTCGTTATAAAAGCCTATAAATACAACAATTAAAATGATATTTATATTAAGATTTTTTTTTTTGTGAAAAATATATTTATTTAAATCAATCATTAAATAATATAATATTTGTGTAGGAGCTGCATTGTTAAATATTATTGACTGTAATTGTATCAGAAGGTTTTGTGGATGTGAGATTAAAGCCCTCTAACCTCTTCTAGTCTCATATGTGTTAGTGCATAACGCAGTGTATATGGTGTGCGTGTGTGATTATTTATGTTTTGTCTAGAACAAGGCATTAAAATGAAAGTGCACTTGCAAAGGTTGGCGTTTATTGCTGGATGAATTATACAAAGGCGAATTCGAGGAGAATACAGTTAAATGCGCGTATACGTTTAAATACTGGATTGACTCACTGTCACTGTGTGGATGAAAGGAAGGCCTGCAGAGAAGTGGTCGCTAGCTCCTGGGACAGTGTCCGTCACGATGCATGGTGTCTGTTGATTGGTTGATTTGGTTTCGGTTCTAAATGGTTTTTAGGTGAGTCTCTACATGGCCATGTCTGTGGGGCGCATGCAGGATCACCACATCTACATAAATCAATAGTTTAAATATATTTTGTTATGTGTTGTTCTTTCAGTTATTCTCTGTTAGAGAATAACATTGTGTTTATATTATATACATAATTTCAAATAAAATTACAATTTACATCAATTGAGGATTTAAGTATATTATCGAAAGATAATATTATGTAGGTATTTCATTTAAATCAGACAATTTTATATCCATGAAATCCTTTTAGATCTAACTTTATCCCCTTAAATATAAATAATATTTATTTCTTGATTATATGTGTTGGTATTTTAAGAAAATTTTATTTCTTTGTTAAAATAATAATTAGAATTATTTTTAATTATAACTAAATTTGAATCTCAAGCATCGACCACTAATTAAGATATAAATGTATCGATCGAGTATTAATAAAAAAGTGACAAAATCATTAAATAACTGAACCAATTACATGCAAACCCTGTGGTAATAATACATTTTATGTAATATCTCCAATGCCAATTTTGTTCTACTAATATAAAAAATATAGTACAAAAATAATTTTATCAGTTATTTTATACCATCTGATAACTTGTATGTTTATTTAAAAATAAATCATCAAACTAACAATAAAAAATAAATACATACCATTTGTAGACATAAAATAGTAAGTGCGTAATAGAGAAAAATCAATGGCTGCCGTAGAGCCGTTTCTACGAGTGTGTATGACGCGATGATCCCGACTGGACGAAAAAAATATAGTAAAAAAATATAGTCAGGCGTGGTTCAGTGCTCTGTTAACAAAATCGAATTAAAATATCTCAAGTACTTGCTTAGAAAATAATTTTCAAAGTTATGTCCATTCAGATGGATTTAATATATACACACATATATATATATATTTGTAACTATATATATATAAATATAATATATTTGTATATAACTACTTGTATATATTGTAACTATATATATATACTATAAATATATATATATATATATATATATATATATATATTTATTAAATAAGCAAAGCATAATAATTTCAAACAAAAAAAAAACGATGAATAGAATACAAAAGTATATTACACATATAATATATTAAAAATTAGATAAGTAGATATGTATTTTACACATAAATATATACATACTTAATTATAAATACTTACCTGTTAAATATTTCCAAGTTTCCTAATTCAGTTGTCGGAATAAAATTACAGATTTTGTATTCCTCCCAACACTCGGTAATCATAAATTACTCTTCTTCCGCGTTAAAAACAACAATGACTCAGCATCAATTTACTAGCACAGTCCCAACAATATAAAATTTTTGAAAAATGAAATGAAAGTAATTATAAAGCACTATTATTTTACCTCTAAATGGGCACAATAAATGACTACAAATAATGTGTACGGAATTAAATAGTACGGCATTTCTCAAATTTTTCGGAAAAGAATAATCGAATATTTTTTTACACGTTTAATATGAAAAAATCGGTTTACATGAAAAAATATTCTAGTTCCAATAAAATACTGTGTGATTTCTTACATTTTTTTTAAACCATGAAACAAAAAACGCTTAGCATGAACAAATTTATTAGAAGAACAACAAATACACTGGCCGTCACTTCGTTACCAAAATGTTTACTGTTTATGACTTAATAACTCAAATTTCTATTGACTAGGCCGACATATGATAATTAACAAGGATATTTAACATTGTCCGGATAGTCACGTACTCACGTTGCCCACGTCTACGTAACTTTTTTTGACCAGGACGACCGATATCTGTCATTTATTTTAATTTAAAATTCGTTTAATATAAAAAAATATTACGGACGCCATATTTTCACGATAAAAGATTTTTACTGTATATGTATGTTATTAGGGTATCTTTGGGCCCTAGAGGATAGGAAGACATAGGAGCTGCTATCGATCTAGCTCAGTTTGGGTCCTAAAGTGTGCGTGTGCGTGTGCGTGTGCATGTGCGTGTGCGTGTGCGTGTGCGTGTGCGTGTGCGTGTGCGTGTGCGTGTGCGTGTGCGTGTGCGTGTGCGTGTGCGTGTGCGTGTGCGTGTGCGTGTGCGTGTGCGTGTGCGTGTGCGTGTGCTCTAGTGTGGCCTGCTACCTCGGATGGGATGATCATTGATTCAAAGACATTCTGATTTTAACTTTACTAATTTATTCACAAACACAATTAATCCCGACCTAGGATGCATGTAAAATGTTCTTTAGATCTTCCTTCTTCAGATCAATGTTCCTCTGAAGGAGGTCACTTTATTTACGGAGTTTATGTACACATCGGCCAAAGCGGCCTTGGGGTACCGATGCAGCTGAGGACCCGGATCACCACATGGTTGCGCCAGAATTCATCCCTTGCCCCAGGAGATACACTGGACACCATCTCGTCTCAGCCTTGTCCTTAACGCCCATTCATCGGCCATCGCTCGCATACCACCTCCTTGCTCGTTGCAACGGGGTCTCTCCTCAACCCGCAGGTAGAACAGGACCATACATCTCGGGGTCTACCGCGGTGATCTTACTCTTAATCTTCGCCATATCCCGCCGCCATATTCCTCCGGAGTGCGGCTCCACCGACGAGCCTATTTTCGAGCGTTCCCATTAAAGGTGACGTTTTCCCCAGCTGCCCGCCAGAGTCGGATTCTCGTCCCTGATTCATCCATTTAGACGGCTAATCGTCATAAGTCGGAAAAGTAGGCTACCCAGATCTCGGTGCGCAAATAAAGGTGTCCAGTGGAAAATTTTCAAGTTTAATATTAAATAAAATAAAAAAATACGATGTTATCCTCATATTTTATTTATACAAAATTGAGTTTTACGATGCAGATTTTACGTTTTACATACAATATCGCCTAAATGCCGTCCATTTCTCTCAAAAAACTCTTGCAATCGGACTTTTAAATCCTCTAATTAAATAACTCTCCGTACTTGCTGATTAATTTATTGGGAAAAATTCTCCTCAGCTTCTCCATTGAAAATCTAGCTGTGTGTGGAGTGGCCCCGTCTTTCTGAAATTGTATTGTGTTGTTAAACCCGGGAAACAGCTACCAAAAACTCGTCGATCATTCGGCAATACATGTCGTCAGCGACTGTCTCTCGCTGGTTAAAGAAATAAGGGCCAATTATCCCTCGGGTAGAAATTGCACACCACAGTGTCGTTTTTGGACAAAGCAAACGTTTTTGATGGCATTCCTTTGAGTTACCGGGGCACCAGTATCTCATGTTCAGTTTATTAACATAGCCATCGATATTAAAATGTGCTCCGTCAGTAAACAATATGTTTCCCAGCGTTCGTGCTGTTCCAAAAAGTTCCAGCATCGTTCTCGCTAAGGTTTCACGTAAATAATAGTCATTTTCGTTGAGAAACTGCACGATTTGCATTTTGTATGGGTGAAACTGTAATTTCTTTTTCAAAATAACGTGCACTGTTGATTTTTTTATTCCAGTGCAGGCTGCAATCTTCCTTATCGATTTACGCGGATTGCGCATAATTTCACATCGAACTTGAGCCTATAAAAACATCACAACCTGATGTGCTAAATTTCATGAGTTTATTATTTCATTATACTTAGTACAAATGTACGATTTGTGATTTTATAAATGTAATTTTTTTTGTTAATTTTATAAATACAGTAGGAAACGTTTTTTACCTGCGTAATGTAATAAATATAAAAATGTAAATAATGTGTATAAAAAAGCGAATTCTTAATTTTCTTAAACACAACTATAGACACTCATGAAAATGCCTTAGGATTAGTTGAGTGGCGGTACCCGTGGTTGTAATTAATTTCAATTGTATATTTTTTGAACAAATAAAAATAAATAAAATACGTTTTAAAGTTGCTTACTGACGTAAATTCTACGATAGTAGAATGGTTGCATACATGATATAATTTAGATGATATGTAATTTATAAAGTTAATTATTTTGAATCATGATATTGTACTGAATAGTTGTAAAATACTCTTTTAATTTGGCATCAAATCTCCAAAAACTTAAACATCATGTTATTAGATAACGCACTTACCGACCAACTAAAGGAAAATTCTTCGACATATTTTTAAACACGTAACAAAATTTATTTTTAAAACTCGAAATATTTTAGATTTATGGACAGAACTTATAATTTTGATATTGTTCGTGATGTTGATGAATTAAGTTTGCTCTAGTTTGTACTCGTAATAATATTAGAGTACTAGTTTTAATACGTTTTTGCGTGGTTTTTATATAAGAAATTCTAATCATTGTAGAAAGTTTATTACTCAAAACATAATCTATTTTATTTACAAAACCCACACTATATTGAACTTGTTATACTTGAAGATAATGAAAAAAGATAATTTCCCTATTCAATTAGTTCTGCCATCTGAACTCACCTCCTCCGTTCTGTTGGAATTCACTGATTTTAGAATCTCAAGAAAGTCAGAGAAATTCATACAGAAAAAAAAGATATTATATCAATATTTAGTAAATGTATAAAATTTGGCTTTACTTTCACATGAATGTTTATAAAAATGATTATTAAATATTTATATTTATAGCAGTTCTTCTAACCGTAATTTCACTAGTTTCTTAATACGCTGGATTACAAATTGTCACTGTAGATGGATTTTGGCGGTCTTTGAGTAATTTTCACAAAATTTATTTCTTTATTATTTCAAGGTTAAGTTAGTTCGTTGTTAATTTTTATTCTAGGGATAATAGGTAGGATAATACACAAGACAATAGTGATACTGATTTGAACGTGTCGTTAGAGACATAATTTTGATGATAATTTGCCGCATTACGTCATAACTATTTGTAACGAGATGCTTACACGGTTAAAACTTTGAGTTTCCATGGCTTCCATGTTTCCATGCTTTGCAGACTTGATGAAATTAAATAAAATATATAACGACCAAATATTTTTCTAAACAAATAAAAAAATGAATTTTACTTTTTGATTTTCGTAACGTGTATAGGAAAAATTAATTCCCTGTTTCGTCTTCGGTAAGCCCGCTGTAAAAGCTACGTGAAACATGTGTCATCTCCTTTAACCCCTTCGGGCGCTCCGTTGCACCCCGCGCTATCCCTTGTGGCGCGGTAATCCTCGCAACGCCCCACACCTGAGGCGCGCCTAAAAGAGCCCGGATTACTGGCTTCGATGCAGCGGTTAACCGGAGTTATGCAATGCTTCTGAGGCTTTCACTTATACTGCAGTAGCCAGAGTGAAATTTAAATAATTTCAATTTTAATGTATTTTTTTTTTGTTTTAAGGTCTTGGTCTACATTTCCGTGCTCTAAATTATTATATATTATTTATTTACACAAATGATTATTCACAGTAATAAGACAATATGTTAACTGAAAGAGAATAGTATGAAAACAGGACTTGGTGGAGAAATGGTGAAGAAGTTAGAATAGGGTTAAGGCAGCAAAGGAATAAAGTATCCATGTAAGTATTTATGAGCTTGGAGTACATAGACATAAGTTGTATGTAACTATATATTTTGAGAAAAAAGTAAAATTGAATATTTATAGAAAATAATATTACGATATATTAAAATCTGAATAATATGATAATAATTGCGATACGAGATGCATATTTTATTTCGATATATTTCACAGCAATTCTAATCAATTACAATATATTTTAAAGTACTGACTGCACGCCACTGCTAAATTGATTAGCTAAAGTCAATTTTGTGATGATATTGAGTTGAATTTAGTTCAAGTTTTTTAGTGTGATAAGGTATAAATTCCGGTCAAATTAT
Source organism: Eubasilissa regina (assembly GCA_022840565.1). Classification (NCBI taxonomy): domain Eukaryota; kingdom Metazoa; phylum Arthropoda; class Insecta; order Trichoptera; family Phryganeidae; genus Eubasilissa; species Eubasilissa regina. The sequence continues at coordinate 14,138,738 of JAINEB010000018.1, read as the reverse complement.
CAGTATGTGAAGAAAGGAGTTTTCGGATATAAAAGGTTCTACTTTTGAATACATTGAAGGGTACGGTCTGTTGGGTCAGTTTACCTGGACGTGGAGAGAAATTAGTTCTGGTTGGCTATTTCAGTCAATATTTCTTTGCAGTAGATTAAAAATGAATATTTTATCTTCACAGCTGAGTTTGATGAGTCTAGGATCATTATTCGAGCACCATTTTTGCCTAAAGTTCTTCTCGTCCACAATTTGTTCCACACAATCCTTTGCCTGGAAAATTTAACGACGCAAATATTGATAAAATATATTTTTGATAAAAGAAATAAATGTATTACAAAAATTAAAAAAAAAAATATAAATAATTTATTCCAATACTCTAAATCTCACAATGAAGCTGAGTATTTTTTATGTAAGTTAATTATTATAAAAGATTGTATAAAATGTGTTATAAATTTTTTTATGATGACTTTCTAAGATATCCACAGACATACTCGTAAATTATTAACTCACCGAAGTAGATTACTATTTTTAATAAATAACATGTGTGTTCCATTTTTGCATATAAGAATTTATTTCCACTGTTTACACTATTAATAATAATTATAAATGCAATTAGTTATTAAAAAAAAAATCATGATGCGTTAAATCTAACTCGGATAAACTAAACTATAAAATAGAGGCGGATCTGTTCCTGGCTTGGAAAATGAGGTTGGGATAGTTTTATTTAACGTAGATGAAAATGCATTTTTAATTACAACTGAAGAAAAAAATTCTCGACCAGCATGCACTTAAGAGGTATGTGCGAGTAATCCTGAAAATATACAGGTAATAATTGAAAAAGTTATACATTTGTATAAGTTATGTGCTGTATAAAAAACATAGTATATGTATTAAGTAAAATAACAATGACTTTGTACGAAACCACGAAATTTATTATACATTAAGCTTCATAAGGACGTATTTGAAACTAATCATAAATACAAAAATAGTGCACTTAAATATACATAAAGAGTGAGATATAATATAAAATTACACGCAAAAGAGAGAGACAGAATACATATACAGATAAACGGAATATTAAGGGAGGGGAAAATAAAGTGTTGATGGATATCAAATTGATTTTAAAAGAAACATACCTAATATGGAGCTAATAAATAAATAAATTTGATTATTAAGAATTGGCGTACCACTAATTATTGTCCTTTTTATTTCAAGGGTTTCTAAATTGTTCAACCGTAGGCCAAACTCGTTTTTATGGAAGATATTGACCCCTGTCGAATTATTAAAAGAATGGTCTTTTTCAATAATATGGTTGGAAAATTCTGAGAAACCACTACTGTTTAAATATTTAAGATATTCTTTGACACGAATATTGACATTACAACATATAAATTTATATTCTGTCTCCCTTGATGTTCTATTTAACTATATGTGTATTCTGTCTCACTCTTCACATGTAATTTTATATTCTATCTCTTTCTTAATGTATATGTAAGTGCACTCTTTTTGTATTTATGATTAGTTTCAAATACGTTCTGATGAAGCTTGAGATAAGCGGAACCGGTTGACTTATAATAAATTTTGTGGTTTCATACAAAGTGATTGTTATTTTATTTAATATAATATGTTAAACAACAAAGTGATTGCTTTCTACGAAAACATAGTATTTAATCTGAATAATATATTAATACACATCGTTTTGATCTTAAAAAAATAAAATGTTGTTATAATACTTATAAATGGTAACAAAAGCTACCTAAACTAAATGACTATACTGAGTGCTATTTTTCCAACATAATATATCTTAACCGTTTGAATGCTACGCGTCGCAAAAGCGCTGCGATCGTTTGTATCGGAAATTGCTTAGCACTTAAACGGTTAAATAACACTACTTAAATATGTACCACATTTTGACATGGTGAAAAAATATTTTAAAAATACAACAGCAAAGAAAATAAACTAAAACAATAAAAAAATAATTCATTTAAAAAAAAAGACGTCAAGCTGTTTTTAATTCCCGTAAAGAATAGGATTTCTATGTATCTATGTATGAAGTATAAGGTAACATTTTATGGCAATCGTAAATTTATAATACTGTGAATTATTTTGCACTATCAAGGAGATATTGGTATCATAGGTGTGCGTAATTAATTTACTTTAATAATATATTAGTAAGTTGTTGTTGCTCAATAGTCTTAAAGGATTGGTACTGTTGGTTAACGTTTAGATAAAAATCAACCAACAATCGTTAATTTGAAAAACAACTTGTGGCCTTCCGTTTCGTAGCCATAATCTGAATTATTCAAATATCGCCTGAATCCATCTACTCGCCTAAATTCACCATTCTGTTTGAATTCACGATCTCACCCAACTACCACTTTCTCTCCTATCTATATTACTAAATTTATGTTAATGGTTCAGGGCGAAAAATGCAAGGACTTCATAGTCTGAACCCTTATAAAACATTTCCATTAAACGATTTTTTTAAATTATAATTAGAGCAATATATAAATTTACGTAATAACTAGTAGTTATTTATGATTATTTTTTTTTTTATCAAATTCATTTCGATTTATGGAAAATATGTTTTAAAATAATAAAATAAAATAAATGTACAGCAGTTAGTAGAATCATAAAGGTAAGGATTCATTTAATACTAGTGCAGTGATAATAAAATAGATTTATTTATAATTTGCCAATTTTTAATATTTAAAAATCGATTTATTAGTATTTTAGCTTATCGAAGATTTTTTATTGACGTATTTGTTAAATTATAATCCACGGAGGATACAGTACTATGATGTTTTATTTTTAACAAGCAAAATGCTATAAAGCAATATAATAATTAATGTGAAAATAACCACTGTACCATGAATATCCTTTACTAAATTGTCGGTAAAGTCTTCGCCACCTTCCCCCACAACTCACCGCGGCGCGATTCACTTTCTAGCCATTCTATTCAGTTCCACTATAATGTGGCTAATGAACTGAGATAGCGAAAACTTAAAATAAGGAAAAGTGCATTATTTAAATGTAGGTACGTGTTTTAATGACTAAACGTTCATTATTCTATTTATTTTATTTATCTCGGTTTTACTTTATTTCGGGGAGTTTTGTTACTTGTACGGAACTATTCGGAGATTTATTATACGTTCTTCTAATTGAAGATTAATTTTTTATTGCATTCAGTTTAAATTAATTTATCTTGTACCATTTTGAAGTTATATTGACATTTATAAGATCCTGAGTTTTATTTATGAGTTCCGAGAGTCGTTTAAACTATTTTCAAGATTCACATTCCACTTCTTCATCCATTGATTTTCAGATTATAGATAAATAAATTAACTTTATTATATGTTATTTTTAAATATGTGTATATAGTCTTGGATATTGCCTGTATCTTAAAAAAACTTGAAATCCCTCAAAGAGCTGTCGGTAAAGATTGGTATGAACCAATTAGTCAGTCTGTTCTTCTAAATACTAATTTAATGTATTAATTATAAATATATACATATAAAATCAATTTTGTCGAAAAATATTGTTTTTGCGTCACCGGGATTCGAATCTAGATCTCGATTTCCAATCCGGGGAAGTACACTACCAATTGTGTTATAGCACCAGTATTTTTCGTGACAAATTTTCGAACCTATATGTTACACTTTTTCAAATTAATACATCTGTCGTTCCATTATTTGAAAGCCATCTACATTGTTTTTACGGAATCTCAAATACCTTTGAGTAAACCGACTGTAGGCGCCAGAATTACCAATTCATTTTTATTAAATTTTGGACACATTGATTTTTGATAAAACTTATATTTTTAATGAGAACACATTCTTATTGTGAAGTTGTAATTATTCAGAACATAGGTCTGTGATATTTTAAATACTAATTTAATGTATTAATTACGAATATATACATATAAAATCAATTTTGTCGAAAAATATTGTTTTTTGTTGCTACCGCAATGTTCTGAATAATTACAGCTTCACAATAAGAATGTGTTCTCCTTAATTCTGCTCTTCGTACGAAGTACAATACAAAAAAAAAATGACAGTTCGCCCTTCACTATTTCTGTACCGTTTCGTCCGTATAAATGAACTAATAACTAGGTTTCACATTCATAAATACATTCTTCCGTAATTCCACAATTCAAAAGAATTTCACATATCGTAATAATATTTCGTAACTTTAATGTATCATATTATTTTAATGGCGAATCGGGTCTTCATAAAAAAAAAAACAATCTGGCTGAAATAAACGCATTATTATTATTATTGTATCGTTTACGTCAATATCTGCAATCAATATCATTTTCACTACTTCAATATTTGCAAAAATACTTTATGGCCTCATTTTATATTAATAATTATACAAAATACTTTGTTTAAACCACTATTCATTAATTATTCATGTTTAATACCTTCTATTATAATGTTTCGATACCTATGGTATCATCTTCAGGAAACAATGTATACTAAAATAAAAAATACAAGCATAGATAAAAACAAAACTATAAAATGGTGAATAAGTAAGAACTAATATGAAAACAAATTTATATGTATTAAGCTTGCTATTAACACTTTTTCTTATTTATAAAATTTCAAATTTATCTAACTGTAAACCCCTAGTATTTATATGTATAATTTCTAAATCCTCATTAATATCAAAGGAATGGTTTGTTTCTAAAAGGTGATTGGAAAATTCTGAATAGTTATTGTTATTTAGGCATCTCAAATGCTCCTCAATTCTAATAACAAAATTTCAGAAAGTTTTACCTATATAAAAATAATTGCAATCGTTGCAAATTAAATGCCCCGATTTTATAAAAAATATTGTTGTATTCCTTATTATTTAATATATAATTCTTTAATTTGTTATTAATGTAAAAAGCTGGTTGTATAGGTATCAAAGCATGTAGAATAATGAATAAATAGTGGTTTAAACAATGTATTTTGTATAATTTTTAATATCATTTTCATCATCTTCTTCTTTAATAGCTGTACAGCTCATATCGAATCTTAGTCTGCAGAATATTTTGCCTTCACACGGTTATGTTAACGGCGGCTGTCTTCCAATTTGGAATCTGTAACACCTTTACTTTATAATACTTTATGTCATCCTCCCAGCGGAGTCTAGGTCTTCCCACTCTTTTCCTATCACCTGGGTGTCTATTAAGGATTCTTTTTGGGATCCGCGCTTCTTGCATCCTCTGGACGTGACCTGCCCACCTGCGTGTAGTTTAATGTGGATGAAGAGTTTGGAGTTTCAATAAATGTTATAAAACTTGTCATTGTATCTTATTTTCCAGACTATCTTTTCCCGTACCAGTTCATAAATAAATCAATATAATAAATTGCTAAAATTATTGAAATTTTCAACAATGTGTGCTCAAAGAGTTCACTGATGTAGTTCCTTTGTCAATACCTATCAACTTTTATTATATGAATTTAATTACCAGTAAACCACGATTTTGTGATCGTTGTGAGCATTTTCATATTTCGATTATAACACGCGAACGCACAGATACAATTTCCCCGCAAATATCCCAATTTTGCATTCTGATGCCAGCTGGTGTACGAGGAATACCCGTACTATTGTAAATTTAATGTATTTTGATGTTTAATTTGCCATCGCCGCACCGCGCCGTAATGTATACTGAAATATTCATTAACAATACGTAATAATTAAAATGAAAAAAGTACAGAATCTTCGCCAAATGATTTAGTGGATAATATTAAAAACACGATTTTGTTCGTCATTTAGAAAATTTCGTGGTTTTGGGCTTTTCTCTTTGAAAAATCTGCCAGCAATTTGCGTTGGTTATTTAAATTCATATTTTTATTTTTAAGCTTACACAACGTTACAAATGACCTGAGCTTAAGCGCTGTTCATGTTTGGTTATTTATGGTTACTTTAGCGAAGATCCACAAAAAGCTTGGAGCTGCAGCAGTAGTATTTTCTTTAAAGAAAATACCAGAAATTTAAGCTCACCCACCTTTACAAATATGTGAATATAACTAATTACTAGAACTGTTGTCTATGTTATTGGTTTCTGAAGAAAGCTAACGTTGTTTTTCGTTTTTCACCATTAGTATTAAGTTGGGTCTTTAAAACTACGTATGTTTAACATTCTGAACATTTTGGATAACATAATCATTCGTCGGATCACAAAACGGTATTAAAAATTGTGAAATAATGTCGTTGTGAATGAATTTTATGCAGGGTTATGCAACAACCGCCATGAACTTTAAAATGGAATTAATTTTTTAAAAAACAAGTACGATATCAATAATTTTTATTAAGCAATATAAATTTTCATAGGCATTAACAATGGAACATAATTTCAATTAAATTTACACCACGACTACGTTTGATACAATGCATTCTTCGGATACAATTTTCAGCCACTCTTTTACATTAATCTGGTGCAATTTTGTCAATAACGTGAGCTTTGATATTTTTTAATTGTTAAATTGTTGTTGGTTTATCAGCGTAAATAAGTAACTTTACATATCCCCACAGAAAAAAGTCACATGATCTAGGCGGCTAATTGACAGATCCATTCTCGTAAATTATTGAATCGACCACGAAGTGCACGTTGAGTTTGCCGAATCGAAGATTGATTTTGATAATAAGTTTTAATAACTTGAAAAACGTTGTTTCAATGTGAAAAAATAGCGGACTACGCTGAATAAAAATAACGATGACAGCTGTCAAAATATTAATAAACACTATTCTTATTTGAAATTCTATCCCATTTATTGGATAACCCTACAGTTATTATAATTAAACGGAGTAATTTTAATATTCTTATACAAACTATCCCGACGTTTGATTGATTAGTTACTCTGATGACTTTTAACCATCATTCTGGGTATCATTATAATTAAAGCCGTAGAAATATAAATAATTAAATTTCTTACACAATGTTTTCAAAACCAATGCGCGATTTATTAAATATGGTAGTCAGTAAAAGTATAATTTTTAATATAAATATATTCCATCACAAATATTTACCGATTTCGTCACACCCGATTTCTCTTCTTCTGAGTTCGACTTTATTTTATTTCTATTAGTGATTAATTGTAATTTTTAAATATTTAAAGTAAATAATTTTGAATACATTATTTTTGTTTTATTACATTCTATGTGTGCATTGTATGAAATCCTCCTACGTATAAAATTTCCTTATATCCGTTAGCTCGTCCATCCGTGTTGCGTAGAAATGAAATTGCGTATAATATCTCGCTTGGTATATTAAATAGTCAAAATCTGCTGTCAATTCTATCAGCAAAAATGTGCAATTATCGCGTCAAACATTGTTAAATTGTTGAGTTATTATATTTTCTTTAATTTATTTATAAACAATAACAATTTTTCTTAAATATTATGTACACCTATGTAAAATTTTTGGGTCAGTTGTGGTACAAAAAAAATTTTCAAGATTTTTTCACGCCAGTGTAGCGATACCAACATCAAGTATCAACGTACCTAATCTTGACACGCCAGTGATCGGGGTCTCTCTAACTTTTGCAAGTCTTGCTCTTGCCCTTCATGTTTGTGTAAGTAACCCAATATGGCGGCGCGGGAGGCGGCCATAACCCATTACGTTTGGTTATGTTTGCATAGAACTTATGAAAACAAATGATGGATGACACCTTTCCTTCAAAATCGTTTCTCGCCCTCCATATAGCAATACGGTACCAGCATTAATTTATTACAACTATGTGCATATCGAATGTTATTCGTCAGTTTATGCAGTCACCAGTTTCGAAAAAAAAACGTTTTTTTTCCAAAGTTTAGGTGCGTTTCACTGTAGAAAAGTATTGTTAGTTATCTTTATAAGGACCAATAAATAAATGTGTTATTGATAAATATTTAAAAACTAAAATTTTCGGTTCCTCAGTAAAATATTTACTACGTGAAGTGGGTTGGTACATTCAAACTTACAAACAGTAAAATTTAGAATATTGAATGTACGAAATAAATTCATTATTTTCTTAGGATTCAAAATTTATGTTTTGCACATAATTTTAAAGAGTTATCTACATGTATTTAAAATTTGGTTTAGATAGATCAAAGTTTGTATGATTGTATAGAGAACATATAGATATTCAGTTAAAATTTATAGATTATTGGCGCGAAGTAATTGAAGATGTTATTGTACGCCAAATTACGCGCATTTTGGTGTAGTCGGTAGTTAGAAATTCTACTTCCTGATGGAGTTACGGCAAGTTAAAATATTCCCTGTGGTAGAACATAGAACAATGCTGTAAAGCATCCGAAATGGCGGACTTGTCATATGCGGTTCTCTCACCGAGTGATGTTCGGTGATTAAATAAACAAAGAAAAAAAAATAACGTGTCATACTGGAGATATCAAGAGAACAATGATGAAACGTGCTGCTGGTCAACCACATATTTGGAAAAGAGGAGTAGCCGTTGTGGAAAGACTTCAAATGATGTGAGTAGAATAACGTCGTACCTCCAGCACATTTTATTCATTGAACTCTGTCAAGCATCATTTTGAAAGTATTTATTGCATTGTTCTTTAATTTTTGTTTTATAAAAATCTACGAAGTGAGCGATATGTATTCTTTGTTTTTTTAAAATAAATACAACTTTCATATAATATAATCTGTTTTTGTGGAAAATACCTTATGGGAAAAACCTATTGAAAAAAAAAATTCATAAGTGCCTCAATCCTCTTATTTACATCTAAGTACAGTTTGATAAAAAGTATATTATAATAATTTATTATGTATTAAAAATAAACATGGAATATTATTTTTTCCCATCATTAGATAAAATAAACAATTTTTCTCAGTTCCTGTAAAATCACAAAAATGTGCCGTACATCGTCGTTCGGGTGACGTCTTCAATTGTAGATAAATGTTTTTTACTTGAAATTTCGTTATTCCAATTCCAGCGTTCTGGTGCAAAGATGAAAGGTCGCAAATCCTCAACTTTTGGAGCGGCATGCGGCACTCTTGTACATGCGTAAGATTGCACTCCGAAGCAGCGCGTCAAGCTTCGAGCGCGCGCTCGGCGAATCTCTGCCTAACGGCGGCTATTATTAGTAGGTACCTACACGGTTCGCCGCTAGGGTCGTTAAATAACCATATTTCATTCCCCTCTCTCTACGGGCAACAGTTATCAAAACCACGTGTTTTCCTTTCCTTTGCGGTCATATTCTGGAATTGTACTTATTTCGCAGAGCAGGAAACACTTTTTTCTTACGGACGAATGAAAAAATTCAACTGAATATTTTTTCTCTCCTCTCATAAAAACGTTATACTTTCGTTTTAAAGGTCTCGGTTGCGAAGCTGTCGACACCCTTTTTATTGTTTGAATAAATTTATTTTGCTTAGAAAATAAAGTAAATTAGGGTGTTGTAATTTCTTTGTGGATAATTTTTTAATAGTTCTTTTATAATTGCACAAATTTGATATTAGAAACATTTCATAGTACGATTAAGAATGGATCAATATGGTGGCTTTAGAAGTATCACCAGATTTATCCTCTCTTCGTACTTTCCAGTTACTTGGGTTGAGTTCTCGTAATAATAATAAGTAATTACAGTATTCAACAATATATATAACTCAGAGATAGACTAGTAATTAAGGAGAAGTGGCGATGGAAAGAGACCCATTCCCCTAGTGATGGCCTCTTATAACCATTGTCCCCCACCATCTAATACACACACACACACACACACACACATGTCCAAAGTGACAGTTCTCACAATCAATTAGACGGTTTAGTCATATGAAATAGATGAATAAGGAGAAAATGGTAAGAAAGCTATATGGCACCAGAAATAGAGGACGTCCGCGGAAGAATTGGCATGATTAGGTAAACAAGATACTGAAAGAGATGGTCCTATTAGAAGCCTCAATAATCGACGAGCTTGTATGAGACAAGAATTGTGTGTGGAGAAGTTAAGTTGACCATATTTTATTATTAAATTATCATTTGCTCCATTGTTGTTTGGATTTTAGCAGTGCCCATTTTATAAAGGTAGGTACATGGTTTTAGTAGCATCCAACTAGCGTTGAATTAATTCCCCACATGTGGCCATTTTGTGCGGTGCACTAAATATGTAACCGAATTGCGTTTTAATATTAAACGTGCGAGCTGGATTATTTTCATATTTGTCAATAAATTTCATATGTACAATGCAATAGTCGTAAATGGAAATAAATCTGAAATGTACAATGCAATGCGTAAATTAACCGAATGGTCAAGTTTTCACACGCTTTTCAGTTAAACATTCATGGGTTAAAACAAGACCAGATTAAACACTCAATGGGTTAAAACAAGACCAGATTTTAAATTCATGGATTATAAATATTCTGAAAAAATTTCAGTGATTTAAGGCGATAAAATGTTTGAAATAATAGTTTATATAGATACTACAATATGTTTCTGATATGGTATGTTACTATGTTTTGCTAATCATTTTAATATGAAATTTAAAAAGGTTTAATGATTATATTTTTATTTCAAATTGATAACTTTGTTTTATTAACCACTTAATGAATTGAAATACATCTACCGGTTTCAAAAACTTTAGGATGTCAATAACTAATCAAAAACACATATTATTGTTTAACAGAATCTATTTTAAAATACAATAATTATTTGAAAAATAAATTTAGTATCTACCTTAAATTGTTACTTTATGATACAGAATTACTAGAATAATTTTTATGAAAAAAAATTTGAATTGGAATTGTGGTTAAATTTAGTTGGTTGTTTATAATTTTTTGATTAGTTTTACACGCTTTATTTATTTCCAACGATTTCAAATTATTAAATTTTTGACCAACACCGTTTACATTCAAAATAGAAAATCCCATATTTTTATCAATACCATGATCATTTTCTATCAAATGATTAGAAAATTCTGAAAATCCACTATTATTCAAACATTTCTCTCAAATATTCTTTATTTTTATAACTCTTTAATCACAAAGTTGATTTTGCTAATCTGGAAAATATGATTATATTTTAAATTATAATATAAACAATATTTTTTATTCGTGTCATTATTCTGACAATGCTCTTTAAATTATAAAATAAAATAAATAACTATGTTATTGCAGTCAGTGCAACGCAATTATGACCATGTTAGATAGAGATTCAAATATTTCGCATCCTACAATACATTTGCTATCGATATTTTTGCGAGCAATCATGGACCCTGAAAGCAAAGGAAATTGATACCTTTGAGATGTGGTGTTAGAGACGCATACCATGGACGGCGAGAGGCACGAATGTCTCATTTTGCAGGAATTAAACATCAAAAGACTTTCAACCATTTGTCTGAGACCAATCCTTATTTTTTAGGGCATCTTGCGAGAGGAGAATAACTAAGAGACGCTTGTTGTAGTGAGCTACGTCGAAGGACGAAGAGGAAGAGGAAGATACCCCACCCGTTGAACCGACCAAGTTGAAAAGGCAACAATCACTTCTCTGGTGACAGCTCTAAGGTCTGCAGGTTGTCGAGAAATGGAAATGGAGGAGAATAGTTAAGAGGGCGAGAGTTCATGGAGATTGCTATTCTCGGTCATGAGGAACCGAGGTGAATGAAAATGACTTTTGCGAGTAAATTTTTGCTACTTCAAACTAATAATTTTTAAAATCCTGCAAAGATAAAAATTTAATTATAAAATATAAGAAATCATTTCTCACGTGTATTACGAAAAAAATATCGATGTATAGAGTAGCAGTGCTTACTTCAGATTAGTGATCAGAGTGTAATTGATTTTTTTAAGACAGTGTGTCTATTGTATAAGATAATAGACCGTTTTTGGTCTTAATATTTGATATTCTTACAATACATGCATACAGAGTCCATTTATTTTGCACTGGAGCCCAATTTTTTATTTATGGCTCTGCATCCGAGGTATTTAAATTTAGTTAAAGAAATAAAATGTTATTATTTTTCGCTGTGCATATGTTTTTATTTATTTATATTTTACTTGGTTATCTTTTTCATAATATATATTATCTTTATGGCGAATCGGGTCTTAAAAAAACCTGATCACGCTGAAATAAACTCATTATTATTATTAATATATACGCAAATTGGTATACTATTTAAAATAAATCTATAATACGCATTAAATTAACTAATAGGTACGTAATAGCCGCGAGTGTTTGTATTATCCGTGTTTTGATTATCCGGGCTAGGCTCGGTCTATATTCGAGGTTCTACTATATTTATAAATTAATTACATATTGACGACAAAAAATTGTATTTATAAATGTAACAGTTCTCAATCCGATTTGAATGTTCACCCAAGATTAATTATAATAATAATAATATGTATGTTCTTAATGAAATCACTTTCTTTTTGTAAAGTTGCAATTTTTTTAATACATTTCATTGATAATTATCGAGACCAGGTGGTAACTATATATATTTTCGATAAACAGATTTTTCTGCTTTTTTCTATTTTTGTATAATATCTGTTGCGGTAAACGTCTGAATGATAAATCATTAAATTATATTACATTAAAATTAAATTAAATTATACTACATTGTTACTATTTTCAAACTAAGTTAAACGGTTGTGCTATGAAAATAGGCGAGGCTCGAACCCCCGACTGCTAGATAAACTATGCGAGTATTGTAACGAATAGACCACGAGCGCGTTAAATAAATGGCGTTAAATTTTAAAGTGTAAATTAAAATTTTATTTCTAATTAGATTGTTATAGATTAGTTATTATTCACAGAAAAAGTTGTGAAAAAGTATATATTTTATTACCTCAAATCTTCATTTATACGTTAAAAGAGAAGCAATCTGGGCTTCCGGTTTAGTAACTTAGATAAGTCGGATTTCTAAAACAAATAATAATAATGAACATAAATCATTACTCACTGTACTGACTGCGGTTATCCCACGCTGAACAAGCAATCTGCAATACTAAATTTAATTCGTTAACTTTGGTAAGTTTAATAAAATTGTTTTTATTCGTTACACTTTTCATTTATTAGGGCAACATTACCAATATACTTACGATTTACTTCCCGCACACCTGCTTACAAAGTTCAGTAAATATGTAAAGTTTTGACTTGTACCTTCCGTTCGCAAACATATAAATCACGTTTAATTATGACGCAATGCGTCATTAAGGATGTCATTAATTAAATTAAGGGTACAATTTAACGCCATTTATTAGGTAGGTTTCTGAATAAACAAACAAACATTTAATCAATAGTTACCATTATCAATAATTTCATTTTTTTAAATGATGAATAATATTTTTAAAATTAACAAAAAAATTAGCGGGTGTTTCCAAAAGAGAAATACAATAAATATGTATGTACATATATAACAAAAACAACAAATCATACCCTCGTTTTTAGTTTCTTACATTCATATGTCGGAAACGGTTTCCGTTGAACCTATCCTATATCTTCTGTCAGCAAATACTGACTTTAAGTATCTGTGAGGTTATTTCACGGTAATAAATTTATATTAGGTAGGTTATTTTAATAATTTCTCATTGCTTAAACTTTTGACAGGGAATACAGTTCCACGGTTTGCTATATTTGCTAAACAATATTTGAAGTTAAGCTCTATCGGGTACTGGAGAATTTTGATCGATGTGCAACCGGCCACACGTATGAATATTTTTACAATCCAAGAAGATACTCAGTATCGATATACAAAACAGCTACATTTCTATATAAAAAATAAAGTTTAAAAATGTTGCATTTCTCTGCACACTTTTATTTTCTTTTCTCTCGTATTATATCTTAAAATTTATTAATATATCTCATCGTAATATGTAGTAACCATAATTCTCCTGGGTAGAATAAAAAGACTAGCGGTTTACAATGGAGTCCTGGCGTATGGAAATGAGGCCTGGAGCTGGCAGAAGAGGAACGAAAGAAGACAGAATGCAGTGGAAATGAGATCACTTAGGCGTATGTGTGCAAATCTATTTATGATAGAGTAAATAATGAAGAAATAAGGAAAGAATGTAAAGCTGATGTTAGATAGTAAGTACGATTAAGAAAGGATCACTTAAGTGGTTTGGTCATATGGAACGGATGAATGAGGAGAGAATGATAAGAAATATATATGACGATAGTGTTGATGGCACCCGAAATACATAGAGGACATCTGTGGAAGATTTAGCACGACTAGCTATACCAGATACTGAAAGTTGGTCCTGTTAGAAGCCATAATAACCGGCGAGCTTGTTTGAGAAAATGTATGAATGTGGATGAGGCGAAAATCGTGTGTCAGAACAGAAGTGTGTTGTGCTATATCCTCTTTGCTTAGCCCCGCGGAGAAACGGCGTGATGGTAAGTAAGGTTAAATTATACACTCCCCTTTAGCTTAGTCAGTCAGTGGCGTGCAGTAGGTATAGATTTAGGTTGTACTATTACCAATGATATTACACAATCATATATAATAGAATATATGTACTATCGTTTAACCAACGTCTTTGGACAAAATGAATCCGTCATTTATACGACCCTATAACGTATTTATTTATAGTTTAAAAGTACTGTTAATAGTGTTTTTAAGGTTTTAGTTTTAACGTAAAATGATCTTTTCTTACCCGTATAAAAATGTATGGACGTTTTTAAGAACATTCTATGACTGAACATGATTAATTTATTATTTAAAAATACTTCAAGTAATAATTAAAGGAAATAATTATTTTTATTAAAAGTTAACCTGGGAAGTAGTTATGCCAATTGCTTTTTATTTTTCTCATATCAAAACCAATCATGAAATCAACACGTTAAAAACAGTAAGATAGTAAAATTCGTGAATTAGTAAAAGACGGAAGTAGACATTTAAATGATTTGCGCGCAGTTGTAACCTTTCTAATGTTATTCTGATAATAAACAGTGTAGGTAACGACTCCATACAAAACGGATCGGTGATACAGCGGTGAGTTGCAGTGAGTTTTTAGAACTAAGATATTAAAGTCTCTACTAGTACATAGATGGCATTAATTGTAAAATAATGTTTTCGTTAATGTTAATCGAATTTTTAAATTTATATTTATTTCCCAGAATTTTTAGTTATGCAGAGCTTTTTTGCTTGTATGCACTGCACGCCCCTGGTTGTAGTGGATGCGAAAACAATTATAATCGGCATCATAAAATATTTCATACATATATATATGGATTCATATTATAGATAGCATGAGTATTTTTTTTTATAGTAAAGAGAATTTAAAGGTCCATTAAAATCTATATAACGCTTTCTGTGTATATTTTTAATAATTTAAAAGAAAATGGGGTTTATCCATTAAAATGCTTTGAATTGTATTTTCAAGAATAATGTATGCCTATTCATTACGACCAATAAACATCTTGATGACCTAATTCTTAATGTCAACATCTTAGAGAGCTTTCCATAATTTCCATTCCTGATAATTTTGCCACAGCCCATCAACTCTGACCATTATTCTCCCCAGGTATAGACTTAATTAACAATCGGTACCCTTGTAAGAAATATAATTAAATTACATCTGCCACTGATTTATTTAAATTTAAACGTATCAACTGAAGTTGTACTAACAGAAAACGTTGCATATTACAAAACAAAAATACACGTACTTTTAGAATTAGCAATATTAACTTTGTGGTTAAAATTCATATTTTTTATTTATTATCGTTGTTTTATTAACCACTGAATTGAGTTAAAATACATCTACCGGTTTCGAAAAATACCATTTTCTTCTTCAAGATATAACTAACCAAAAATATATAGCATTGTTTCTTCATCAGAATCTATTTTTAAAAATTAAAAAAAAAAAACAATTATTTAAAAAATAAATTTAGTACCTAACTCAAATTGCTGCTCAATACAAATTTAGTCGAATAATTTTTAGGAAAAAATTTTAGGAAAAAAAGAATAGGACTCGTAGGACTTTCTTAAATTAAAAATTTAATTTAAAAAAATTTTAAAAATAGATTCTCATGAAGAAACAATGCTATATATTTTTGGTTAGTTATGATATCCTGAAGAAGAAAATGGTATTTTTCGAAACCGGTAGATGTATTTAAACTCAATTCAGTGATTAATAAAACAAGGATAATAAATAAAAAAATAAAAATACATTTACCCATAATAGATTAAATTGTAGCGGCCTTTAGTTAATTTAAAGAAATTTTAGTAAATATGTGATTTTAATTTAAACATCTTTGTAGGTAAGTAACACAAAATGTCTTATTCTTTTTTATCGCTTCTTTCCATCCTTTGAATGCCAAAAGCCACCCCTACCAATTTCCTCCCTTCTCTTATTTCTTCCACATTTTTGTTAAATCTGACACCCCTGCCTCTCCCTGTGCCGCTCAATTTACTCCACCCTACCCAAACGCATTCAGTCTTCGTCTATCGACATATTATAAGTAAAATATCGTTTTACGTAATATTTTCATATCTTAAAAAAATGCGTTTACGGAATACATGTCACATCATATTTTTACTATTTTCTAACTCGCTTTGTCGTTGTGCTACGAAAATGGACTACCTTGCTGGTCTTCTGGGATGAGGCTCTAATCCCCAACTACTGATCATGTTAGAGTTTACCACTAGATCAACAAGCACATCTAAAAATTCATTTATTTACGATACTTTTACCTTTTTAATTATTTTATACACTGTCTCATCATCAACACATTTTACAAATCTAATAAAATAAATTATATCTAAAGTAAATTTTTAGTTATCGTTAGTAGTATTAATACATAATGATCATAAAAGGAATTATTTTATCAACAAAATATTGCACCTAATTAAACCGAAATGCAGGGGAACTGGTTTATTTAGATTAAAAATTAAAATACCCAACATATTGTTTTCCTCATATGTACAGAAAAAAACCCGTAATTTGATGCATTATTATAGCTAAATAATTATTGTTTACTAATACCTCTTCATAGTATTTTTGATTAAACATCATTTTGATTAAACAGTAAATCATAAGTATTCTATTTTCATTAATTATATACCTACATATTTAAGTTAATTGAACCTCAGTTTGTATAAATTTATGAATTAGATATGGATATTTATTCTGTAGTTGATGTATAGAAGGAATTTATTTAGGTTCTTACTTGTAATTGAACTATATTTATAGCAAGGTAATACCATAAATATAAAATATGTATACGCTAGGTCTAACATGTTATTGAAATTGATGCTTGTATGGACACTATTTGATATTAAGATATATTTACTATAATTTAATATTGATTATAATACCGTCTTCTTCTTTAGCTAACTATCATTATTAATATAGTACTAGTGTCAGAGAAAGGACGGTCTTCATGATTTTTGTGGGTTCTAGCTTGGCTGAAGAGTCCAATTATGGACCCACAGATTTTGGGATATTTTCACAATCTGACGCAAAACTGTTAACCACTTCGACGGTAAAGAGACCTAAATGATTGATTTAAGTGTTTGGATAAACGGTATGGAATAAGAATTAGCTAAACTCAGAGAATGAATTTGTGGGTTCTGAATAAGTTAAGACTTGATATATTCAGAAACTCGCAACATATTTATAATTTTATTTATTTGTATATTTGACAGTTTACGTTGAGTTTTATTAGTACATATTAGTTATTTATTTATATTATTTACATTTATTATTATTAATGACGGGAGTTTTAATAACTTTAATTTATTTAAATAGCCAATAAAATAATATTGACAAAACTTTAAAAAATATATTCCAAAAAAAAAAAACGTCGCGTGAACGTTAGAATATTTCTAGGATATTATATCTATTCGTTAATTTGAATTCTATATTCCCTGTTTTATGGATCCTTACTGTGCAGGATGCGTGCGGTCTCCCTGTGTGGGAGAAAGTCTGCTTTATTCTGTCATGATCTCTTCTTTTGTATACTTCTCTCTGTAACCGTTTCCAGTTCATTTTGTGCCAAAGCACAAAGAATGCTTGCATCTGCGAAAACTATTGTCATTACAGAACGGATGAGGGATTTGTTTTCTTTTGCTTCCTTTCTGTATTTTGGTCGCGCAAAATAATTTGGAATGGCGGTGGCGATGCTTGACTCTTTGCTACAAGCGAACATTTTAAATTCCTTTGTATTCTAACCCATCCGTCTACCATTTATTTTTAGAATTAGCGATTATTTAAAGAATTTAAATTCAGCCATTATAAATACTATTTCTATGCTGATTCTAAAAATCTTAGATAACACTTTATAGACACCGAAGCAATATCAAAAATGATATTTATTAAATATATATATATATATATATATATATATAATTTATTTATAATAAGACAAATTTTCGAACCTATATGTTACCTTTTTGATATTAATACATTTAATTTATTTATTATTATTTGAAAGAGTCATCTACCTTATTTTTAAAAATTAATTGCTAAAAATATTATCGCTGCAACATAGTTGGATAATGCACCTTTCTCGGTTAGGAAAGAGATCCAGGTTCGAATCCCGGTAGCGCAACAAAAATATTTTTCGATTAAATTGATTTTATATGTACATTTTACAAATTAATATATTAAAAATATCACAAACCTATGATCTGAATAATTACAACATCATAATAAGAATGCGTTCTCCTTATTATTAGTATTTCATTAATAAATACATACCTACTATATATTTATTGTGCCACCTCTGTGTGCCCTTTACGCCTCACATAAATTTTATTGTCATAATATTTACTCACAAATAAGTGAACGCTTTTGAATTTTTAAATTTCAAATTGAATACTTTGCTTGTTGTCTTTTAGGCACGATTTTTACACATGCCCATGGGTTCAAAACAATTCGTTTGAGTTCGAGGGTCATTTTTCATAATGTAAAATAAGATTATTTTTATTAAATATTTATAATTTTGTACTATGATAATTATATAATGTATATTTATTTAATAGGCACTAAATGATCATTTAAAAATGCAAAAAATTTAACAAATTGATTTCAAAATATAAAAATAATTAATGAAATAATGCATTTATCGTATGTAAATAATAATGTTTACTTAATTATAGTTTTTTATTTAAAGTTTATAATATGAAATATTTATGTATACAATCATAAACCTCTTAAAAACACTGCGAAAAACACATACACCCTTTCCTCGACCAATTTACATTCTCCCAATGATGTAAATGTGTATTTTAATGTTATCCGTTTCAAAGTTTTCTCGTCGTCAAATGAACCGCCCCACCCTCTGGATATCTCACTCTACCATCTTCTTGGACCAAATTTTGCATGCATTGTTACATTTTAAGGCTTGTGCAAAATAAACAAGGATTATTATATAATAAAATAACTTTTTTTTTTATAAACTCACACTCTATGTGTGTATTTTGAGCTGTAACTAAATTTTAAACTCGGGCAATACTGGGCACTACTAGAATTTATATTAAAAATATATGAAAATTAACTGATTAATAACGAAAGTTAGATTTCTGCTTACTAACTAAACTTCTTTAAATAATAGATGTTACTTTTAGCCAGATGTTTCGCTGAAATAAAAAAAATATTTATTTGGTATTCTTTAAAAAAAAAGAAATACGTAGGTACAGCCATCATTTGATTAAAAGTGATGTGTGTGTGTCAACGCGCCAGCACCGCCAGTGTGATATGTATGTGTGTGTGTGTGTGTGTGTGTGTGAGTAGCGGGCTTAAAAGGATGACACGCGCGGGGCACGGCCTCTTTTTGTTACCGTTTGGCTCCGACACTAGTTGTATTCTTTATATCATAGAACTGTATTATTCGTGTAATAAAGATTATAATTATTTTATTTTTTTCTACGAGGTATATAACTTGAGAAGTACTTCTTATGCTAGTACATAATATTAAACCACAAATTTCAGATGCAACCCCAATCGCCTAGTTTATCCTTACAAAAAAAAATTCGCGTTAAAAGCGTTGATGTAATACGGTAGTTCTAGTCCACTGACGCGCTGAGTGCACGTGGGCATAAGTAATATGAACGAAGATAAAACGTACACAATGCTAGTCTCGTAGCCTGGACAAAAAGACAAAAGGCATAGATTAAAGAGAAATCAAATGGAGGCAGTCAGAACAAATATAGCAGATATGAAAATAAATATTTTATTTATTATCTATGAAAAATAAAACATATAATAGTACACTCATCTAAAATTCTTATTCTTGAATAGCGCAATTTTTCCATTTTTTATTCGTTATAATTTAAGTAAGGTAATAATTTAGTAAAACAATTTTTTATATGAATTTTGGTTTTGGACTGCATACATATTTTATGTAAATAAGAAAAATGTGCACACACGCATATATTTATCACGGCATGTGTCATTTATTAAGTAAAAATAAATAAGATAAAACTTATAAATAAATGTAATGTTAACGTGAAGAAAAATATAAAAAAAATAAAAAAATCTTTTTTAGATACGTTTACATTTAAAATGATCAGCCAGCGTATTGGTTATAGCCCGATATTACGTCGAAACATTAGTATTTGTTTATTTTTACCACAGATAAAAAAACATCTATGTAATAGAAAAACAAAGTTATTTTGCGGCGTAGAAACGAGCTACTATTTTTAAATATCTATCATTAGATTATAGAAGGATCCTGCAGTGGCGTGCGTGTGCTGGCCTTGTACAGATGAAAACTGCATAAGACGGAGACTGGTAGCAGAGTTTGGCAGATGGGTGGAAAATGGTTGATGAAAAAGAACAGAAGATTGGATTGTATAAATAATTTTAAAAATCGGGACTACTTCTGTATTCTCTGATTAGTACTAAAATATGGTAGTTACATTTTATTTATTAATAAGATATTAATAGATATCTTTATAAAACTCGAAAATCTACAATATATAATAAGTACAGCAGCAATTCAGAAAAGTAATAAATGTAACATTTTTCATAACATTTCTTAAATTTGAATTCTTTTCTCTAATATCTACATCGAGAGAAACTATATTTCAAAGAATTTTACTAAATTATATTCGGAGACGTACAAGTGTATTTATCAGGCGAGTGATGTCGATCGAGTGATTGTGGTATCAGAAATTGAATAAGAAAATTTTCCGATACTTTGAGAGAGTATGTATAATAAGAACTAATTGCTAAACATATTCATGATAAATAGTCGCTGGAGATCTTTACGACGAGTGAAAATTGGGAGATAGCTGGTGCTAAGCAAAATAATCACAAGTACGTAAATTAAGAAATAATCAGTCTTATCCAAGTCACCTTGTCTGGAATCTATCTATGAAAAGAAGTAGTGATTTAATTTTTTTATAATTGATGAGTTCGTCGTT
Organism: Eubasilissa regina; assembly: GCA_022840565.1. NCBI lineage: Eukaryota > Metazoa > Arthropoda > Insecta > Trichoptera > Phryganeidae > Eubasilissa > Eubasilissa regina. The sequence continues at coordinate 14,117,441 of JAINEB010000018.1, read as the reverse complement.
CCACGAAATGTCTTAGTAAAAATCCATGTTCGAATGGAATCAAGGACAGCAATGTTGTAATTAACTTGTTTTTGTATTGTTGCGGGAGAAGTACGTACAAAATGGCATACCCTCTATATAATTAGTAACAAATCAATATTTAAAACATATTTTAAATAAAATAAGCAGTCTTCTTATTCAGTAGTTCATTGTCTAACAAAATGAATGAGATCAAATTACTTAAAACTAATAACAAAACTTTAATGAATTTTTAATATGAGGGAATAATCTATTTTATCCAACCATATGGACAAAATGACATACTCATTATATGGACGAAGTGACATATTAAAAAAAATTTATTAGTACAACGTTCATAAATACATTACTTTGTTTTCTTAGATGATGTTAAATTTTGATAATCTGAAATTAATGAAAGTATTGGTAAAGTGACACACTATATCTTCATGTATATCAGAATGGTATCTATATCATTATGTCCGTAAATACATATCCTAACATAAATATATTTTTTAAAGGACTATTAAGATTATTGTGATAATCGCATATCTTCGTAGGCGATTAATACATTTATAATAAAATCAAACCAGCATAGTTATCGAGAAGTAATAATTTTCTTTACTTTTACTATAAAACAAAAGCTACTAGCGAGAACTAGAAGTCAGGTAAAATCACACTTGTTATCGTTCATCGCGAACCAATGAGCGGCTGTCAATGGCATCTCGACAAATTGTGTTATATGACTTAGCGCGCCTCTAAAGAAGGTTTTTTGAAACCAATCGAGAAAGGTTTCGTAAATAAAGCCCCTATGTCATTTTGTACGTACGTCTTTAAGTTTTTCCTATAAATTGAGAGACACTTAAAAAATATTAATTACATTAATTTCCAACCCCTTCATAATCAATATCAAACGAAAGTTTCCAACTTTGAGTGAACAAATTTTGATTAATTTGATAAATTTCCAAAACTTCTAATGAGGTTTTTTAATGGTCGTTAGAATTATTTTTTTCTATTTTTCGTGAAACGTATTAAAATATGAGAGGCAGTATATATATTTTACTCTTTTTATTTTTATTCATTGAACATTACATTTTTACTTTATATTATGGAAGTTATTTAACTGAAAATGTTTTACTCTTTTTATTTTTAGATAAGATAACTTTTTTACATTGTTATGTATGTAATTCAACTGAATCTTTTAACTCTTTAATTTTTGTTTAATAAATTTTGTTTTATTTTTATATTAATTTCATTGCATTAACTACTATACCGGAAAAGTACCGTCTGCTACAACGCAGTAAAATACTAGTGCAGTAGGTAGAGCACAGAGTTACTCGTTCACACTTTGCTGCAATGTTTACTTTTTATTTTTATAACAATTTGTATGAATGCTCTGTAGTATGAATCTACATATATTAAACTACATTTTACCCTAATTCTCACGTCTCTATAAAACAAATGTTTTTATTCTATTTTTGAATATTCATTAGAGATACGTTTTAGTGAATGGAGAGGAATCGTTTTTCCAAAAATATCCATTGTTTGTCATGTAGATGCCCTGCTTGTGCTTCATAGATCTAGGCATTTAACCGAGTACTTTAATAAACCATTCTATGCCGCCTAGTACGATTCCGAGAATGCCACTAAAAGTAACCACTTCTCTCTCAGCTACCTTTTCGGACGCGTCTTCTGTGAGCACTAACAGTCATCAACTTAAATTTGTAATTTAACTTCATTAGTGCATCATCCGACAATAAACGTCATTAATTGTAAGTTAACGTTATATTTAATACCCTGGCTCTAGTCACACCTTAACTTCACGCAAATACATATACCGTGACATCCAGATACACGACGTGAGATCCGAAGAGTTTAGGGCCCTCAGTCTCATCACAAGGCAAATCCTTCTGATATCTTTATTCAACTCAGAAATCAAGTACAGCACTGCCTAATGGATGATACTTAACATACATATTTGAGGGACTCCAACAATATAAAGCAAATAATAACCATGTTAGTTTCTATAGTTTAATACTTTTTATTTTAACTGACTTTACCGAGCTGTGCCAGCAAAAGTTAACACACGCTACTAAATGTTTGTTTCGATGTTGTGTAAAAACTCACTGTTAAATTTTCTTATTAACTCACTACACATACAAATATATTTTTTCTGGTGTGTATTACGTACGTAACTTTTGGGACCTTAATGTATTAAAAATTCTACTAAAATACATTAGAAAAATACTCTAATTTATCATACTTCGTTTGTATACTTTCAAGCGATACATCTTGTTAGTTTTATGTTGCAATGTGATTAATTATTTTATGTCGATATACGATTCTTTGTTGTAGATTACCAAGAGACTCTATGCATTTTTGTTTTATGTTGCTAGGTGACACGAATGGATAGAATTGAGGAATAAGGCGGACAGAGAGCGGCACCTACAGCTTCGAGGAAAGCTGAGTCAGCGAAGGCCAGCATCATCCTCTCTCGTATACCCGCCCAGTTTAGCAGCTCATATTGTGAATACTCTCTTAGTCAAATACGTTAGAATTGCTAATCAATTGTTAATTTTTTATTGTGACAAATACTTCAACTTTGTAATAATAAATTTATTTAAGATTAAATGACTTGGCAAAACCAAGGTAAGGCTTTCCTTTCATTTAATACCCGAGATACTGGTATTCCCTTAACCACCTTCTGAATTAATTAATTCCTTTTAATAAAATTTAAATGGTGAATCTACCCTAGCCAAAGCCGATCACTGAACAGACGGGAACTAAATACGCATCAACAATAATTCACCCGAGGAATATATGTAGGATGTGTAAATAAGAGATTAACTTAAAGAAATTTACAGATGCAATGAAAAATAATAATAGTAAAATCAGTAATGGTCATAAAATAATAAATAGTTAAAAAAAGTGTTTTAATTAAATCATTAAAATGAAATTTCATCATGAATTAACACTTTTATACTCACAATATTTTGAGAATGTCCAAATTTTTGTAAGCTATAGCTCTCACACTTCAATAAAAATAAAAAGATTCTCATTGGAGACATTTATGCTATTTCAGGGGAATGCATATCAAATTTCAAACCATAGATGGTGACAGCGTAGTTGTAAGAAATACTTGAAAAGTTTCTACATGGTAAAAACACATATTCAACTTTCAAAAATTTGATAGGTGTGGCTGTTGCCCGTGGGTAGAATTGGTGAACGTTACATTGTGTAAAGTGATCACTCAAGGTAGCCGAGGACAGGTCGTAAGTCCTGTAATACCTATGACTTCCATACTTACCATATAAATATAATAGCTTCGTCTCTATGAGACATGTATTGATGAAATAACAGTTTCAAAATTATAAATAATATTACAAAGAGATAATTTTTTAACACATTGAACATATCTAAATCATATACATATTTTTATATCACATCACAATTTGATAAATATAAAAAGTTAAAAGATATTTAAATAAATATTGACAAAGTTTCCAATGTCCTTCAACTGAAGCTTGGCCTGTTACCTCAAACAACCTATTGACGTCTTGCTCCAGATGTGGAAAATACATAAAACAAACGCAATGCCATTTTTATCCATTTTTCTACGTACGAAAGTTACAGTTTTCCAATCGATAAAAAGCAAACTTTACAATAAATGTTAAAAAAGGGAAGTACGTAGCACCGTTTCAGGGTCGTCATTTCTCTCGATAAATATTTTACAACTTGCGAAAGTTATTGAAATACAAAAATCAATACGGGAGAAAAACATTTTTTAAAGTAATAATCTCTCCTTGGCTAAGAAATTAATCGTAAATTATTTTTCATTAAAATCCGAGGTATAAAAATTTTCGAGGTAAGAAATTTTCAAAAGTTAAGTCATGTTTTATTAAAGAACAGAACTACTTATTTCCTTGAATATTGGCGCAGTTATTATTCAGAAAGATAAAATAAATATAGGTAACAGTAAATAATGAAAGACATCATTTTTTATTATTTAATATATTCGTGATTGTTTTATTATTATTTTTAGCCTTAGAACTAAATGTAATATTGTTAATATAATTATGTACAAATATGTATAAATATTAATTAACCAATATTTTTGATAATACATGCTTACTCTCGTGATTTGAGAGGGAGATCGTTTACAATTTTGGAATATGTATTGGAAAATACAGATAAATAATCTTTTTCGTGTATAATGTTTTAATGTTTATTAACTACCTCATTTTATAATAAATAATAGATGCACATTATACACGCATAATTTATTTTTTATTTATTTGAAATTTAAAAAAAAATTATAATACGAATTATCAATTACATTATTAAAATTACATGTTTTTTAGTCGCTTACCTCTCCAAAAAAATAGACTAGCTCTTGTGCTTGGAGAGGGAGTTACACTGTAATAATTTTATATAGAGAGATATACATCTAAACTATATAATTATTTATTGTCTTTTTGTGTGTTTCTGAAGTGTTCTATAATAATTTTATTCATTCATTGTGTTCATTTAATTTCTTTTAAAGCTCTTTTATGTCTTCAATTTGTGTGAGGAGGCTATTGAAATTTTTATCCCTAAGTATATAAAATTTTGCTGATAGTGTTTGGTGTTACATTTAGAGATTTTAAAGTTATTTTTAAACCTTAATGATGTGCTTGTTTTAAATTTTACAGTGTTATTTTCTTTAAGTAATTGATTAATTGAGATTTTTTTGTAAATATTTTCTATTTTGGGAACTGGGAATTTTACATAAAGTTGATATTTAAAAAAATATTATTTTGATGATTGTTCTCTGTATTATTTTTACCGAATTCATTATGCTGTATACTTCTCCCCACCCAATTATTCCATACTGGAGTAGTGAGTGAACAATAGCAAAATATACCTTTTAAAAATTATTTACACTTAAAATGTTTCTTAATCTTATGAATATATAAATACATTTTCTTATTCTTTTCACTAATTCGCTAATGTGACTGCCATTTTAAATATTGATTAATAATTACACCGAGATATTTGATTTCTTTTTTTGGTCTTAAGTTTGCACACGAGTCGTTAAGGTAATTTTGTTGCAGTTGTCGTTATGGATAGTAATTTTTATATGGGGCGGTGTTTTAAGACATTTGATCGAAAAGGGAATGTAATAGGTTTTTTCGGAGTTTAAAGAAATTAAATTAGTATCGAACCAGGATTTGAGTGTGTTCATGACGTTGTTTGCATGTTCGTTTGTAGTGTTACAGTCTTGTCCGTTAACAATGATAGCAGTATCGTCGGCGAATGATGTTATATAATTTTTCTTAGTGAAAATAGACGTAGAAATAAATAAATTTCCTTTTGAAATTGGTCAAAATGAAATGACAGAATCAGTTAATAAAGATAAATTTATTAAACACAAACGATTGTTTATTTGATAGGATATACCATAGATACAAACATCATACACGATTTTTAGAATATTGTTCATTAATTTTCTTTGAGGTGATTCATCAATGGCCTTGGCAAATGTTGAAAATTTTAATTATCTTGACTGCCAATTTTTAAGTGTTATTTCACTGTCTAAATGTAAAACTTTTTGTAAAATACACTTTTTTTTTAAATGTTTTATTAATAATTATTGGAAATATAGATAATATTTATACGCGTTTATGACCGACGCAAGTCCCCAATCACAATGATAGTAATGTAAAATAGGGAATAATGAGAGATGAGGGAATGAGGCTTATCCAGAAGTTCACCTCAAAAACAAAAACTGCCACGGCAAAACTCTGTAGAACTTCACCGTCCACAAGACATAAAATTCACAACGGTATGACAAATTTGATGAAACAAAAAACAAACCAGTCTAGCTAGAGCAACAATGTGTACTGATTGGGAGTGAGCTAAGGGGGTAGGAACCAAAAAACAAAAAAAAATTAGTGACAATAATACTTTTTTTTACGCGCATGGAATATTTATCAATTATGTGTTCATAAATAAAAACTAATTACCAATACGAAACAGCGTTATGTTACGGGAAATTCGGTACTAGTTATTGAGGGAAATAAGACAGTAGTATGTCATTTCAGTTGCTAGACGCTAAAGTTTGGTCGTTAGTAGCACATAATTTTCCAAATTTGAAATTGTATATTTGTGAAATTTCTTATAGGTTTTATCGAAAATTTACCACTAAAGACCCGTGTCCGTGTCATGAGATCTCTCTCGGAGATTTGACTCGATTTTGCATAATGGACAGTTCAACGATTAAAAAATTATTACCCTAAATGACACATGTACTTTTAGTGACATTCAATTATCAAAGTCTTATTGATCATCGTGGACATGGACCTTAAGATAACCAACAACATACGTTAATACTGTTAATTATATAAAATTGATTAATAATTTTACATCTAGAAATATATAAAAGTATTTCATTTAACACAACTATTCCATTCTAAATCGTGAAATTCACAGTTGTACGTTATTTTATACAAATAACTGTAGCCGTATTCCGGATTTCGCGATAGCTATGCATATCGTGAACGTGAGCAGTCCAAGCGTCGTGTACGTTACATAGCACGCTCAGACTTTTCACATTAACGATTTACTCCCGTAGGCTGAAACCAAGAATAAGGCTGCCGGAATAGATTGTGCGCAGCAAGGAATAATCAATTTTTATAGCCACTAACTTTAAACTCAATACATACGTACATACGTAATTTTGCATAATGTTTATACAGAGAGTACTATATTTGAAAGACCCAGTTACTGTATAAATTCCTCGGTATTCCATGATATACCTAAATTTAATACTTTAACATCACAGTGGGAATATTTAAGCTGGACGAATAATAATTAAATAAAGTATAATAATATTTAAAGCAATAATAACTCTTGTGATAAGAAATTTTAAATAGAAATTGTAACGTAAATAAAAATATAATATTAGTTATAAAATAAATTATTTTAACCCTAACGAAGAATTGGACTCTCTGAAGCCCATCAGCATTAAATAATATTTAAATGGTTATATGTTGTTAAAGTTATTTTAGTTTAATTATTTTATTTAATATTCTTTGGATACGAGGTAGGTATATTGAGAAGGAAACCCTTAACCATATCTATTTTGTCTGTCCATTGCGGATCACAGTTTTTTTTTACAGTAATCTAGTCAATGGTAATTTTCAACTCCCGATTAACTTGTGTCATCTTCTTTCCCTTAACTCGCCACATTTAATCTATATAATATCAAATTTCTTGAACAATGATGGTATTAACTTGTAATATTATATTCCCTATTCTATAACATTGTTGTACTTCTTTCTATAAAATAATGTTTTAACTTGATTAATGGCACAAATCACTCTTGAAGGGTGGATTCCTTGTTTAAAAGAAGAAGAAGAAGAAGAAGATAGGTATGTAAAAGGTAGATATATTATTTTTGAAATAATACAGTTATTACCCGTCCAAGTCTTAAATTGGACCATAAAAAATATTTTACTTACACCAACTGCTATTTTTATTTAGCCCATCGCTTTACAAATTTATGTATTTATTACTCTCTAAATTATGTTGCGGGAGGGTAGGATGGCGTGAGGGAACGTTACCTCATCCCTTACATTTAATAAATGTAGAATTTGAAATAAGAAACCGTTTTGTGTCCTGCAAAATATTTTCTCTCAAATAGTCTGTATAGTAATTGAAATTAAATAAATACTAAATTAATGTATTAATTATAAATATATACATATAAAATCAATTTTGTCGTAAAATATTGTTTTTGCGTCACCGGGATTCGAACCTGGATCTCTATTTCCAATCCGGGGAAGTGCACTACCATTGTGCTATAACGCCAGTATTTTTATTGACAAATTTTCGAACCTATATGTTACATTTTTCAAATTAATACACCTGTCGTTCCATTATTTGAAAGCCATCTACATTATTTTTACGGAATCTCAAATACCTCTGAGTAAACCGACTGCAGACGCCAGAATTATCAATTCATTTTTATTAAATTTTGGACACATTGATACAACATATATTATTAAGGAAAACACATTCTTATTGTGAAGTTGTAATTATTCAGAACATAGGTCTGTGATATTTTTAAATACTAAATTAATGTATTAATTATAAATATATACATATAAAATCAATTTTGTCGTAAAATATTGTCTGAATAATTACAACTTCACAACAAGTGAATTAATGTATTAATTATATTTATAATTAATACATTAATTTAGTATTTAAAAATATCACAGACCTATGTTCTGAATAATTACAACTTCACAATAAGAATGCGTTTTCCTTAATAATGAAATTAAATTATTTGAGGACTATTATTAATCTGCATTTTACTGCATTATTTGATTTTTGATAAAAAATAATACATTATCCGCAGATAGTTAATCTTGCTAATCCCACCAAAAGAATGGTGTATTTGAAATGCTCAACGCTCGAGAGTTAACAATTACCCTACTGTAACTAAAAATACTATCTGAAAATGTTTAGCAAAATTTTTGAATACTGTCGCAATATTCTGACAAAAATAATCGTAACATACATACATACATATATATATATATATATATATATGTATGTATGTATGTTACGATTATTTTTGTCAGAATATTGCGACAGTATTCAAAAATTTTATATTTATATATATATATTATATATATATATATATATATATATATATATAATATATATATATATATATATATATATATATATATATAAAATATATATATATATATATATATATATATATATATATATATATATATATATATATATATATAATATATATATAATGAATCGTGACATACGTACGATATGCTCGGTTTCCAAAAGGAGTCCAAAAAGACTTCAAAATATATATACCATGCAAAAAATTGAATACTCCTAAACCACGATTTCTGGCTAATTCTGTTACTATAACTTTATTTTATAATTAAAGATACGTGAACATTCTCAACGCTTTTGTTTCTAAACCTACCATAAGTAGTGGTAGTCAAAAGGATGCGAAGTGGAAGGTTGCTAATACTGTAGCGGGATTTATATATATATATATTATCACTATTCATCAATCTTCCATTTCTCGGAAATTCTTTGAACTCCAGACTTTATGTAGTATTTTGAAATATTTAATACTTCAAAGCATTAACTGAATCAGAAAATCCGTACGACAAGGAAGGTATTCTCAATGTTCTGACTGAAATAATTATAATCATTGTATGTGTTCACGGTATTACTAAAGTCTTGTCGAATTTACATTTCTTGAGTATTTTGAAACTAATGATAATTTACAGCACTTTAAATTATCTCAAACAATTTTTTAAATAAATTAATGTAACTTTAATAATATTTTAAATAAAATACATCAAAAATTATTTTAGTAACACAACAAATTTAAATTACATTCAATATCATTTAGACAGGCATTTAATAAATGATCGATCATGAATATTTAAAACATATTTTTAAATCCATAACGATGATGACTATCTAGGATTAAATAAAATATTATAAAAATTATATTTTTATAATAACGTAAATTAAACATATTTTTTTACGTTATTATAAATGTAGTATAATGTTTAGTAAACATAATTAGTAAGCTGACTTACTTCTGGAATTATAATTATTAATTTTTCCCCCTTCTTCCTTCGGTTCCATAGACCATTCAGGTACATGGGTGACTGCACAACTTTTCTGAGGTTTAGGCTGTATTCGCAACTTTTGGTTTTCTTTTACCCAGCCACTAACCTGAAGGACCAGGATATTCCTTCCCCTAACTTGGTTGTTCCCGTTTTGAAATTCGCCTTTTGTGCCCTCTTCCTTTCTACTGTAAAGTAAAAGTCACATTGTCCTGGGTCTGCGGGCGTGGATCCTGGAAAGCAGGACTTTAAATTTAGCGTTTTGTAGTATTTTACAAGAAAATATTCATCCAAAAACAACGCGCCCCACTGCGACTAACGATAAGAATACAAAAAAACAAACAAAAATTCACTAAAATTTTGTGTCGCTATAAGTATACATACATTTTAGTCGATTTATGATAAATGACAAACAAATTATGTGAACACCCGATGGTTTAAATTAATTTAATAGCATATTTGATATGATCGTAAGTATTCCTCCCTGGTGATTATTTGCATGTTTTTTTAAAATTCAATTAACTGTATTTGTAAACACAGGCAGAATAATGGTATAAATATATACCAAAAAAAAAAACATTCTCAGGTACATCGGTAACAAAAATAAAATTTGAAGTCAATGTTAAGCATTCTTGAACTATTTGACTATATTTTCTCTAGCTAGTTGGCCTGAAAATGAACCTCGATAAAAGTGAGGTTATGCAAATAAATCGCGTACGGTCGTTGTCAGATGAGTGCTGGAGCTAATGGCTTAGATGGACAGTTTAAGAAACTCAGTTGTATATAAAACTAACATAATATATAACGAGATATAAGAACAAAAGATAACGTAGCATCTTAAATATTACCAGTTTATTTTGACCGTTCTGTAAAAACTGTCAGTTACCCAAATGACTTTGGAAAGAGTAGTGCTAGACAGACACCTTCCTTGAGAGGTAGAAAAACCAACGAGTGTGTGTGAAGAAAATTCAAGATTGCCGACGTTGTACAACCTGTCGTGAAATTAAATACAACTATGCCGGACACGTAGCAAGACAGGCCGATGAGCGTTGGAGTGGGGAAATTTTGAAGTGGCGTAAAAGAACTAGAGGCGGACCACAAATGCACTAGACTGATGATATAGAAAAGGCTTATAATATGATATAAAGCAGAAAAGGCTTTTATTGTAGGAGAGTCGCATACGACATAATCACGGAGTGAGGCCTATATATGCTTAGCAATGGATGTGCACGGGTTAATGAAGAAGAAAATTTATATATACAGAATAAATATTATGTTTCAGCCCGATGTTGTTTCCTTCATAACAATTTCAAGCCATGCTCGGGCTGTGTGTGCGGTGGCACCGTTCATGTGTTACAAGCTCAATCGACTCAATTCGGCCACCATTAAGTTTTTACAGCATTCCCTCTTGCATCCCGAAAGAAATAGGCCCCAATGATTCCGTTGGCTCAATGGTGCACCATACAGTAACTCTGCGTGGGTGTAAAGATCGTTGGTGTGTTGATTGAGGATTTTGAGTGCCTTAAGAATAGTTGTTTTGTTTATCGAAATGAGCTTCGTTGCTCATGATGATTTATTTTCCAAAAGTAGGGTTTGTGTTTGTTTTAATGACCTCAATACGTTGTTGAGGTATTAGATACTCCATTATAAATTGTAATTAACTACTCTCAGCAATTTCATTTCGAATGTTCTCCTGTAGCATTAGAATTGTTGGTTTATTGGCGTAGACCTTTCCTTTCAAGTGCCCTCACAGAAAATAGTCAGGAGCCTTCAAATCAGGTGATCGAGGAGGCCAGTCGATATCACCACTTTTTGACATTATGCGGCCAGGAAAAATTTCAAGCATATCTTGGGCTATGTGTGAGGTGGCACTGTCTTATTGAAAACACATATGCCCAATTATTGCCACCAATTAGTTTTCCAACATGTAACGATAGCGATCACCATTAATGGTTACAGCATTGCCACTATTATTTAGATACAATGTTTAAATAATTTCAACACGTTGTTGAAGCATTAGATATTTCATGACAAATTGTAATCACTACTCTCTACAAGTACTAAATGCGAACGGACAAATGTTTGTTAAATCAAAATGGCGGCCAGATAAAATCAGCCTGGAACATAATATTCACCCTGTATTATGTATATCATAATGTGAACGATTTGTTTGTTTTGTTTAATAAAATGCGTTAAAATAAGTAATTAACAATGAAAAATGATCTGAAATCCAATTAAGAAAATGCAAATGAAGTCGTTGCAGTTGTAGAGTTTTCATCTCCGAATATAATTGTGTGAATCTGCTTCACGCATTTCATCTTCTCGGCGGATCGTTCTGGGAATTATTCTGACAGCCCCTAATTAAAATGTCACCCGGAGTATACGCCCGCTTCAGCTGAACATTTGATAACACGTGAATCTAAGTAAAACCTAATTTCTCAACTGATTTCCCCATAAGGAGATTTTCGGTAGGGTGAATAATTGCTAGCAGCGAACGCTTCCAAATCCGACGTAGTTTTGCGACTCGAGACGGTGACGCAGCAGAGAGTAATGGGTCTAAGTATCTTAACCCGATATAATTCTATGGCAGAAGCGATGTTTGGAGTTCTCCGGGACATATTAATCACAGATGCATAGATATATTTCGCCCTACCTCTACGCTGGTAAGACAGTTATCGTAAATATTTAGGAAATTCTAATTTCAGATCAGTCTTTGTTCCGCATGGCCATGGTAATGATTTTTGAACTGCATAATATGTATTATATCAAAGAAATTTTAATGAAATATTATTTATTGCAGAGGGTCTTATAGCCAAATTTTTTGGTATGTTTTAATGCACTTTATTCAACCATAACCAGGAGACCTCGAAACAACTCTCAGTTAAAAAGTTTTTGAAGTAAAATATATGTAGTATGGATTTTGATGGATTTTTTGAAAACGACAAATCTTGAATTTTATTTAAATTCATTTAAGAAGATATTTCAACTAGATTCATTAACTAGCTTTATTTAAAATGGTAGCAATAACTAAACAATTCCATTATTACAGAGAAAAAGAAACCTTTTCTTTATTCCCCTTCTCGTATTTTATTGTTCCAAAGATTTTTTTAATATTACAAATTCGAAACTCCATTTATTTGGACCTAGAGAAAAACGTAAAAACTTACTTACACCCACAGACGAAATCTACCTGGTTCTTGTGACCAGTGCAGGAAAGGTTTTTAATTTTTTTTATATTGTATCACTGATAGTATTCGTAATAGTGGTAGGTCAAGAGAGGTCGGAGTTGCTTTTGATCTATATAGGATGTAACAGAAATAGTTTACAATATTTTATGGTTCAACCTAACTAAATTACGAGTCGAAAATGTTCAAGAAATTAAAGGTTATATATTTCGTTTGATGATTTAGGGCTTGAGCAAAGATATAGAATAATAATTAGTACATTTCGTAAATATTTATTTCGAAGTACGCAAAAACTTACCATGATTTAATTCATTCATTCAATTCATGTAAAAAATTCAAACAATAATATTTTCCGTAATGGTATAAAATTTGCACATATTCCTTGAACAGTTTCGACTCGTAATTAAGTCAAGTATCTATCCATAAAATATTGTGGATTAGGTTTGTTACACTCTATATCAGTATTATGAGGTAAATGGCAAAATTGTTAAAAAAAAAGTGAATAGAACATGGAAACTTATTTTTACTTTTTAACTGTTACTTATGATAATTTGTATTATAGTTAAATAAATCTTCTCTATAATATTTATATAATTAGAATTGAAATATACATACGATAATGAATAATATGTTAGCAATATTTGAATATGTACCAAGAACACACAATTACTGGATTTTTACCTACAAAGGCACTGTTATTAAATAAATATCAGATATCTCATAGAGACGAAGCTATTTTTATTATATTTATTGGAAAATATATAGAAATATGGGGTAATTCAATTTGGTTCATGGATGGCGATGGTGTAGTGGTACTCGAAGCGAGTTCATATATTAATATATATAAAAAATTTGATAGACTTGGAGATAGATGGGGTGAGAATGGTGAACGTTATATTTATAAAAAGTGATCACTTAAGACCTTAAGCCTTGTTACCTAATTACCCCATATTTCTATACATTTTCCATTAAATATAATAAAAATAGCTTCGTTTCTATGCGATATCTGATATTTATTGCATAATATGTATATATCATCGCATAGAACACGATGTAATGTAATAATAAAGCGGACGAATTTGTTTTCCTGATTTCCCTGCGAATACGTGAACATGTGAGTGTCATTTTGGTTGTAGTTTATTTACGTTGAGAAGAAGAATCGAAAATCTCAAGTTATATTCGTGCCGGTTTCTGTGTAAAACAGTGTTTCGTTTTTTTTTGTCACGTACGTGCTATTGAGTGGAATAATTGGATTTAACCTTATTTTGTTCCGTTATTTGGAAATTCATCTCGCTCTTGTACTCGTACATCCAGAGCTATACAAGAAACATAAACCGAATAATGTACATAACAATGATTGCGAATACTTTCAAAATGTGCGAGTTTACACAGAAATACTTTATTTTTATCACCGCTCTTGAGATAATTATATTTGTGAAAAATCAGTTTTAAATAATATTTTAGTTTTTACCATACCATGTTAGAAATACCCAACGCAGCCATGCTGCCCACTCGTGTTACTGCAATTTTTTTTAGTTTTTTAAGCACTTTAAATAGGAAAAACAAGCTTAAATGACTTTAAAATATTATTAAGGAGAGCACATTTTTATTGTAAAGTTTCACTTTCTCCGGATTGGAAAAAGACATCCAGGTTCGAATCCCGGTAGCGCAAAAACAATTTTTTTCGATAAAATTGATTTTATATGTATATCTTTATAATTAATACATTTAATTAGTATTTAAAACATCACGGACCTATGTTCTGAATAATTATAATTTTACAATAAGAATGTGTTCTCTTTAATAATATATAAGTTGTATCAATGTGTCCAAAATTTAATAAAAATGATTATTCTGGCGTCTGCTATCGGTTTACTCAAAAGTATTTAGGATTTCGTAAAAATAATGTAGATGGCTTTCAAATAATGGAACAACAGATGTATTAATTTGAAAAAAGTGTAACATATAGGTTCGAAAATTTGTCGTTAAAGATACTGGCGCTGTAACTTTTCGATAAAATTGATTTTATATGTATATTTTTATAATTAATACATTTAATTAGTATTTAAGATTAAAATAGTTAATGTCATAGTTACTATAAATATAATAATAAATGATAAATATAATAATTTAAAACGTTAATTTAATTCTCAAATTTTATTTTTTTAACGCATTAGTCAAGAAACTCATCTAACATGATCTTAATATTTATCTCTCTTAATTTAAATTAATATGTGATTTTTTTCACCTGGTACAAGTGGTATTTGTAACACAGACATTGAATTCAAAAATTATTTTATTATTTATGATTCGCTTTACACAACTGATTTTTCACTAATCTAAATAACAAATTGATGACTAACGATAATTGATTTTATTTGTATATCTTCCTAATTAATACATTTAATTTGTAATAATTTAATAATTTCAAGGTGTAAATCTTTTTCCTTAGATGCTCACGTCCGTTCTCTCCTGGATAGTCTTTTCGTAGTGACTACTCGTCTACCTTCCGACTCCCGCAATCTGCTATTTTCTGAAATTATTTAAATATTATTGTTCTAGCAAGATGGTGGATTTTAAAACCTATGCTTTGTTACATGTTAGAAATAAGGTGGTATTAAGTATTTTATTTACCGATTTTTTAAATTGACACATTTAATATGAGTTACTACATTATATTTTACAGTTAAATCGGTAATTGTATTGTTGTTTGAAGTAGTGACGGTTAAATTGTTATTTAAACCGTCATTGTAACTATGATTGGTAACTGATTATTCGTAATTTTTCGAGCAATTATTAGAGTTACTTATTTACAATAATACTAATTACTGATCGTTATTAAATCTCGTCCAATCATCACCATACACATAGTCACACAGCAGTTTACAGTAGTTTGAAGTAATACTCAACACTTATATAGAATTTATTAAAACATGCATTTAGAAAAATATTTTTATTTACTGTGTTTTCAGTAATATCCTGCAAAGGTGTAGTTTAAAGTCCATGCTAAATTCACTTCTAAAGTTTTATGAAAATGAATAACAGGAGTAATCTTACAAGGCTCCGGAGTAACTTCGTTACTAAGCATATTTTGCTAGACCAAATAAGTGAGTTATGTTAGATTAGTTAATTTTTAATTAAAGTATTGTGTGTAAGTTTTATTTAAAAAATTATTTTTTTCAAAAAGTTAAAATTTTTGTTAATAGTATTTAAAAGTTAATTACAATGATCTTCCACAAAATTAATCATGAACATTTATAAATTTTATTAAGTAGATTATTTGGTCTAGCGTAAGATTCACAAATGTATAAAATGATTTGGTCCTATAATCAAAATCACGGCTGGAATTCACGATATTATATTATAAAAACAATAACTTTTTTGAAAAGCCTGTTGTGATGAGAGTTTATTTAGAGGGCAGAATTATAATATTATTCCCTTCCACAAACTCGCATAAATTTACTCCGGTGTGTAAATATTAAATATGTAGCCACATTTAGGGATGGTGATAGTTTGTGTCGGCTGTCGGCACCGACGGTAGGTACCCGATCATTAGGGGTGAATTTAGTGCTATGGCCTCAGAGGAACTCATTATTAGCCCATTCTTTGAACAGTTTGGGTTCCTAAACGGCTGGAGAAGGTCCTCGGTTACATTAGATAACTAGAAACCCAAAGCCCCTATTACTCGGACATCATCCTGAAATATGCTCGGGCTGAATATAATTACTTGAATAAAATTTATTTTTAAACTAAAAATTCAGTAATATATGTTGCACTTAAAATTTAATATATAGTTATAGAGAAATACATTTTTCTTGGTCTTATTTATAAATGGAATATATTGTAATAAAATTAAAAAGCTTACTATTCTTGCAGGATTCTAATTAGGTTCCAGTGTTGTTATTTTAATGATAACTATATTAATTACATTTCTTTGTGTGAAACTATAATGTAAGAAAAAAAAGGTTTTTTGCAATTTACACCTCAAAATTTCTCACCGTATTGAGTTCTGTGTGAACTTAATATAATTAATATAATTAATATAATATTTTAAAACATTTTTGAATAGGTATGTTAGATAAGCGCCCTTGAGGTGAAAGTTTTTACGAAAATGGCGCTGTACAAATTATCCATTATTATTATTATAAGTAGATAATATACAGAGATTTGAATAGGTATAGTAGATAAGAAGTATCTACTAGTTACTTTTAAAATTGGTGAGAAATAATCTTAAAAATATTACGATTTTATTTGTTTATAATAAGAAAATGATCTAATGTGTATTTATAACACTTTATTCTTTGCAAGTAGATTTGAAAGGAAATTAATACATTACATTGGAGCGAAGTGTCAATTTCCTTTGAAATACAAATTAAGTGTATAAGGGGCCTCTTTGTTCTGAAGGTAAATTTTTATCCAGAAATTTTAAATATGAACTTTATAATATAATGACCTTTCTACCTCCTGAGATCTAATATTTACATATTTATTTTTATAAAGCAGGTACTGTATCAAATGTTTTAATAATATATAGTAAAAATATTTTTTGGTACTTGTAAATTTAAAACAAACTTAAGCTGTGCCTAATGCCTGATGTAATCTGACTATTGCGTCATCCTTTATTTGCTATCCACAGCTCTCCGTATTTTGTGCTTTTCTTTCAATTTGTCTTACAACTTTCCTGAGTTATCTGATCACCGCGTCTTCTATTTTGTGTGGTAAACAAGTTCTTTTTATTTAATATATAAAAAAGAGTTTAACGCTAACCGTTCATAATGTACTCTGATATACTTCTATTCCAATTTAAACTATTCCTACTAAATCCAATTTAAAAAAAATTCCTTCTTTTCTTTCCACATATGTTAATAATATTATCGATTTTTTTCCTTTTAACATGTCTATTTATTATTACAGATTGAGGTCAGAATTTCAGTCATTTTCTATTAAAAGTAAAGCTTTCTTAATTGTTTTATATAATATCTCAATATCCATGTATATGTTATATCCAATATCGCATGTCACATGTAAGTAAACTTAAAAAGAAACTGATACATTACATTGAAGTTAAGTATCAATTTTCTCAAAAATATATGAATTATGAGGAATTATATGTGACGTTTTTATATATATTTTATAGATGTATGTAAGATATGTGACATTTTTTTTCTGAAGGTATATTTTCTCATATAATATATAACATCCCAAGGTTTTTTTATGCTTCACGCGTAGGAAAATTTGAAAAGAAACTGTGGAGAAGTGAAGTGTTTTGAACCTTTTTTTTTTGAGAGTATGTATGTATTGTCCGCAATTTGAATATTGAAATACTGTACGGATGCTGCACAATGGAAAGATAATTATTTTAATTATATTCTGAGTAGGTAATTATTTAATATACATGTCCTTGGACGAATTTTAGAAACTAGTTCTGTATATAACGTACAACCTTGGCATTATATCTAACAATTTTCTAAACCTAACTATTCTCCATATCTATACATTTAATTAGTATTAAAAATATACATATTGATAAAATTTTTATAATTTTACCTATAATATTGTTGTACCGATAAACTCATGATTTTAGAAATTATGAGATAAGAATTTTAAATACTGTTTTATTATTATTTATTTATGGATTATATTGTACTTCAAAGAAATTTCACAAGATAGTATTATAATTTATAAATTGGTCATGTATCCATTTTAATATATAAAAATAGTCATTGCTATATATAAAAAAATATCCACGTGAACAGTTGTAGTAATGCATTTTTTATTCAGATCTGAAAATTTATTAAAAAATAGAATTCCGCTTAGCACCCAATCTAAAAAATGAGTAGTAAAGACAGGTTCTATGAACTCGTTATACCTTTTGACTAGCGCCAATGCATTTAATTAAGCAGTGCATCTATATTTATATTACTAATAAAAAGATTGAGGATATTTTCATGGTTTATTAAATCTGAAAAATGTTAGCTAGAAACATAAAGAAATTTGAAATGTGTAAAAAATTACTTTATTGAATTGCTTTACTTTGTCTTTCATGACCATACTTTAAATTACGATTAGGTATAGTAGTATTGTTGTCGACTTCTATGGAAGTCATAATACTTGTGATTTACTTAAGTATTAAACAGATCAACCAGGCAATGGAAAAAATCAACTGGGTTATACCGGATGTCCCAAAAGTCAACGTCATCCCTTGGTGGGCTGATAGCCCAACTCATGACTGACCAGAATATCAAAATATAACTAGAAAAAACCTGCTAGTTTTTGAGATATTGGCACTTTAATGAGTAAAAATCGACACCTTAGATCAGTTTTTCGAGTGCCACATCTATAAAATTCTATATTCTAAGATTGTAATTTTTGGTACGCAACACTGAATAGCCCTGCTTCAGTCCAAAATATAACGAATAGTGATCTACTTTTGGAAAAAAAAAACATTTTTGCCCGATTTATGAGTTATTTTTTTTTATTCGCTATCTTCGACTCTTCATTGTGTATCAACCCTCCGAGGGATGACGTTGACTTTTGGGACACTCTGTATATATATATAAATTTTTAATGACTCTATACAAAAATGTTCTAAAAAAATAGGGCGCAACACGATCTTCTATTTTATTTATTAGGAGAAAGTAATGTTATCATAATTTTTTTTTAATTACATTATAATACATATCATTTAAAAAAAATACTTTTATAAAAACTTTTTAATATAAATTTCATACTCAATAAACCTTTTTTTAATCTCGTACTTAGAATTTGTACATACATATTTGGTATGTAATTATTTAATAGGTCTTATTGTCTGAAATAATAACTTCTGCATTATGACTCCCTGCAATCTGAACACAGTTTTCTAACGAAACAGGCATAATAAAACTAAAACCTAATTAAATATAAAAAAATGTATAACATCAAAATAAACAAATAAATAAAACTATCTTTTGAAGTAACAAAATTCAATTGATTTAAAGGTTCAGAATAGAAAATACTGTAACAATTTAATGACAAATGAAGCCATGGGGCATATACCAGCAATTGTGAAATAAAAATCATGAAATTTCAAATGCGATGATATTATACGTTTAACAGAAGTTATTATAACTTTCTTTTGATATCGAGCAGGTACACTGGTAATATTATGGAATTATTCAGTACTGGTAATAATATTACCCTTTGCAGATTATGTTGAGAGCTGCGCAAAGAAAAATAATCTTACACCCTTAAATTATGAATAATACAAATTAAATGAATCGACTAGAAAGATATATAGAAAAAATCAATTTATCGAAAACATATTTAGTTGTTACCAGGATACGAATCAATACGTAAATTATGCCCTGATTCAATATCATAAAAAAGAGATAGGAGCTCATGTGATATTTAAACAAGTGTATTAGTTTGAAGCCCTTTAATCATTACACAAAATTAATTCTTAAAATTACCATTTTCTAATTTTGTTACGAACCGATTTTACATATTTTAAGAGCGCTTGAAATTATACTGGAAATTATTCATTTAAGGCTAACTGGATGGATAGATAAACGGAGAATTGGTAACTGGATTTTCTATAAAATAAGAGTTTACTCTCATTTTATTATGTGTCAATAAATTTATCTAATTTACATATTTGTTAAAACCATATTTTTTTCTGATGTTATACTTTTTGTTACAAGTACAGTTAAGTCATGTACGGCGTTAAACAACATACATCACTTCTGATTGTCGATTGCGGGTTGTCGACTGGCGTAACATGTTGACGTTAATAAATAAATAATTGTTCAATATTTAATTTTTCATGAAATAATGATATGCGTGCATGCTTTTTGATAATTACAGATTTTCTTGTATAAATATCACTACGATCTGACTGAAGATTAGGGCGATAAACAATTAATGATTAATATTCGTATTATTGGTAGAATACGGCAGGACGTATTTTAAATTATGTATGTTAATCTCATTTGAAATATGTTTGTATTTGTGACTTAGTTTACATAGAATTTAGTCTGCTGTTCGATTAGAAATTGAATTAAATAGCACAGTATGTTTCTACAAATAGAAATTGCAATGCAATTTGAAACTCTCTGAAATATATTGTTTTATGCGCGTGCCATTTCGTGCCGAATTGAACGGAGAAGCATAAAATGAGTTGATTGTTCCACAATCAGGCAAAGTGCAATTAAACAATGACTGCAGCATCAATTCTAAAGCTGGCGTATAATTTAATATGACTCTTCAGTAATTTAATTAATTTGCTTGACGTAGGCCATCGCTTAAGCTACCAACTCAGGTAATTATTAGCTTTAACCTAACTGAATAACAAAATGAATAAACTAGATTTATGTTTCCTCAACAAAACTAAGCTGATTATCTACTGCATAAGTTAATTATGCGGTGCGCTAATAAACCATAAGCGTTTTTAAATCAATGGTTTCAAATGTATAAATGATTAGTTTACCTATTTTTATTAGAAAAAATATTGCTATCAACAGGTGAGTCACAAAATATATGCGGCGTGTATGTAGATTATTTTGTAGAAAACTGTACAGTAAAACCTTGATATAACGGACTAATTGGGGGGAGAGGGTGTCCGTTAAAACTGAAAGTCGAATATCGACGCGCTTGCTTTCCGTAATCCTGGTTTGAAAAAGGAATCAAGTTTTGTTTACACTTTTCTAGTTTGCTGTTTTTTATAATCAACTCTCTCAAATTACGAAAATGTGTATAATATAGTTGAACTTCGTTATCTGACGAATAGTCAATAAATGTTATTAGATCGTCGAGATGTGATCTTACCACTGATAACTTCATTTTTGGCAGTGTTGTTTTTTCTTCTTCGCTATCTTTACTTCCGTCCTCCTTTTTATATCAGGGAATCCCCTAATATACTGTCGCTCCGGCTAGATGCACTCTACGAGCAGGACGGCATTATGTCTCAAATTCTAGTACTACTTAATTACTTACTTACCATCACGCCGTTTCCCCGTGGGGGTAGGCAGAGAGGATAGAGCGCCACACTCTTCTGTCCTGACATACAATTCTCGCCTCATCCACATTCATACATCTTGTCATACAAGCTCGCCGATTGTTGAGGCTTCTAACAGAACCATCCTCCATTATCTGGTTTACCTGGTTGTGCCAAGTCATCCGCGGACGTCCTCTATTTCTGGTTCCATCAACACTTGCGTCATATATCTTTCTTACCATTCTCTCCTCATTCATCCTTTCCATATGACCAAACCACCTAAGTGATCCTTTCTTAATCTTACTCACTATACTAACATCAGCTTTACATTCTTTTCTTATTTCTTCATTCTTTACTCTGTCATAAATAGATTTGCCACAAATACGCCTAAGTGATCTCATTTCCACTGCATTCAGTCTACTTTCGTTCCTTTTCTGCCAGCTCCAGGCCTCACTTCCATACATCAGTGTCGGTACCAGGATTCCATTGTGCACCGCTAGTCTTGCCTCGGTTGACATATTCCTGTTAGATATAATTCCATTCAAAGCACCGTTTACTTTATTTCCTGCAGTCACCCTCCTTTCGATATCATTCTCAGCCTTTCCGTTTTTATTAAACATACTTCCCAAATATACAAACTCATCTACTTGTTCCAAACATTCATTACCTACAAGTATTTTGCATGGTGTCGTGCTTTCCTCCTTTTCAAATACCATCACTTTCGACTTGTTAACATTCATCAGAAGGTCGCTTTCCTTGCATACATCGTACATTCTACTCACCAGATTCTGTAGTTCTTGTTCATTATTCGCCATTAGTACTGCATCATCGGCGTACAATAAACAGCATACAATCAAATCGTCCATTTTTGCTCCTACATTCATACATTTTAGTTCTTTCACACATTTATCCATATACAAGTTGAACAGCCATGGAGACATTACACAACCCTGCTTGACACCCTTTGTAATGTCAAACCATGGTGTGAGTGCTCCATTGATTCTTACACACGCAGAACTTCCTTCGTATAGGGATGCGATTGCGCATATAGTACTAGATGACGTGATTATCATGGCCGCTAAAAATTGTTTACATGCGGCGACACTTGAATTTAAGCATGTATAATATTAACAGGACCTTTTTAATTTTTTTACATTTGACCGGATTTTGTCCGTTATATCCGAAGTTCGTTAAATAGAGGTCCGTTATATTGAGGTTTTACTGTATTTGGTCTTTAAGCTATGATTACGGTGATTCCGTTGGATTCGCAAGAGTTCAGTTGAAAATTGAAAATAATATAATTCATCAAGCTAACGATGTTAAATTGTTTCATGTATCACTTTTTGACAACATAAAATTACGTTAGCATATTAGCTTTTTTAATACATATAACAGTTTAGCCATAAAAGACCCGGAGAAGCCAATTGCTGAATTACTCAGAGGTTGCAACTACTACCTAAAATATAATTCAGTGTTAATTGTTTTTATTTTAATGAATTTTTTTTTCTATTCAAAACCAAAAAAAAAAATATTAATACATAATACATCTTAATACTTAGTTCAAAATCTAGCATGTTTCATTTGTCAATAAAGTACTAAGCTATTGTGAATTATACGAGTAGTTCTTAAAATTTTCAAGACCATCTGCATCATCATATTTTTTAATCCGTCTTAAGGCCCTCCGAAAAGGCTATATGACATGTTTATATAGTTAAAAATAAATAGAGAATAATTTGAACTTTGATCTATGATCTATCAGTCGTTTAGACTCCTTGCTCTTCCATCATGAAGTATGCCTAAGCACCTAGTCAATTTACTGGTGTTGTATAGTTAGTTAGAAATTTTTGCAAATAATGGGACAGGGACTGCTAGCTCGGGCAGTGTTATTTTTAACCTCTAAAGGAGGATGGAATTGAGATGTTTTATACGCGATGGTAGGGCTATGTTGTAGTTTGATAGGTCATTAATCGTGAGGTTTTGTATCTTATGTAAAAATATATCTTAATAGTTTTTTATAAGAAATTTATACTCAGTAACGTTCATTAGCACTAATTGAAATCAATTTTCATTATTGGAGTACCCGTTAAATTTACGAGAAGTACATTTAAAATAATGATTTAATACTTACTATCGTATCTATCGAACCGGTTGAAAATCTTATTTGAGAACACGACCGCATAAGTCATTCAGAATTGTAGAAAAATGATCACAAAATCATTTAGAAATAGTTTTGCTCACAACTATTGACAATAGCTAGTCATATCCAACGGTTGCGATTGTAATGTGAGCATCATAAAAATATTACATTTTATTTCAAATACTAACCGCTTACAGTTCTTTTTCCACATTAAGAATAAATAAAATACTATATTTTTTATTTATTATCTTAGTTTTATTAACCACAATTGAGTTTAAAAAACATCTACCGGTTTCGGAAAATACCTTTTCTTTCTTCAGGATGTCATAACTAACTAAAAATATAGCGTTGTTTCTTCACCAGAATCTATTTTTAAATTTAAAAAAAAAAAAAACAATTATTTAAAAAAATAAATTTAGTACCTAACTCAAATTACTGCTCAATACAAATTTAGTCGAATGATTTTTAGGAAAAAATTTTAGAATAGGACTCGTAGTTAAATTTAGTAGGCTGTTTAGAATTTCCTGATTACTTTTACATGCTTTATTTATCTCCAACGATTCCAAAACTCAATTGTGGTTAATAAAACTAAGATAATAAATAAAAAATATGAATTTTAACCACCAAGTTAATATTGCTAATTTTAAAAGTAAATAAAATACTATTTGATTTAACGTAAACGGAATAAAAACAAGCTATTACTTATATCATAAGCATGTAGATAACTAATAACAATACTCGATAGAATGTGCTTCTACTGGCATGCGAATGATTATACGATTCAATAGTCTTGCACGGTTTTCGATAATATCCAGAACTGTCTCTTGTCGTATCGAAATAACGTAACATCTCGAACGTCCTGGATATTCTAGTATCATTCTGAATATGTAGCAATGTAATATAGAGCATAGAATTATTACAGTATTATAAATATGAAGAGTATTACAGCATTATAATTATTACAGCATTATAATTATGTAGCATTCAATAATATATTAAGGAAAACACATTCTTATTGTGAAGTTGTAATTATTCAGAACAGACGGTCTGTGATATTTTAAATACTAAATTAATGTATTAATTATAAATATATACATATAAAATCAATTTTGCCGAAAAATATTGTATATTATAGCACAAAGGTAGTGCAATTCCCCGGATTGGAAATAGAGATCCAGGTTCGAATCCCGGTGACGCAAAAACAATATTTTTCGACAAAATTGATTTTATATGTATATATTTATAATTAATACATTAATTTTGTATTCAATAATATAGTTATTATTAAGAATATAATTATCCGTTATTTGTATGGTAAATAAATAACTTCTTCAATATTTGAAATATTACTTTGTGGCCTCATTTAATGATTGCAATTATTTTAATATTGATAAAACTTGCAGAAATTTTGATATTAGAATTAAGAAGCATTTGAAATGCCTAAATAACAACAACTATTCAGAATTTTCCAATCATCTTTTGGAAACAATTCATTCTTTTGATATTAACAAGGGTTTAGAAATTATACATGCAAATAAAGGGTGTCCAGAGTAAAATTTTTAAGTTAAATATTAAATAAAATAAAAAATTATAATGTTATTCTCATATTTAAAAAAAATGGAGTTTAACGATGCGGATTTAAAGTTTTATAAACAAAATCGTCTAAATGCCGTCCATTTCTCTCACAACACTCTAGCAATCGGACTCTTAAATTAGCGAACACGCGAGAGTAAAGCATTGGTTCAATGGCAGCTGCTTCACGGAGGATATTTTCTTATAGGGCCTGATTTCTTTAAGGATTGTTACTGTAAACTCTCGACTTAAGGTATCCTCACAAAAAAAAGTCACACGGTGTAAGGTCCGGTGACCGAGGTGCCCAGGGTAAGTCTCCGTACTTGCTGATTAATTTATCGGGAAAAATTGATCTCAACTTCTCCATTGAAACTCTAACTGTGTGTAGAGTGACCGTGTCTTGCTGAAATTGTGTTCTGTTATTGAACCCGGGAAACAACTGCAGATGTGATACCAAAACCTCGTCGATCATTCGGCAATACACGTCAGCAGTGTAAAGGCAAAATAAGATCTAATTATCCCTCGGGCAGAAATTGCACACCACACTGTCGATTTTGGACAATGCAAACGTTTTTGATAGTGTGTTTGTTAATTAACATAGCCATCGAAATGAAAATTTGATTCGTCAGCAAATAATATGTTTCCAAGCGTTCGTGCTGTTCCGAAACGTTCCAGCATCGTTCTCACGTAAAGAATAGTCATTTTCGTAGAGAAACTGCACGATTTGCAGTTTGTATGGGTGAAACTGTGTTTTTTTTTCAAAATAACGTGCACTTTTGATTTCCAGTACAGGCTGAAATCTTCCTTATAGATTTACGTAGATTGTGCATAATTTCACGTCGAACTTAAGCCACATGTTCTGGCGTCGCTGCTGACGTTGATGGTCCCGGAGGAGTTTGGTTAAGTATTGTCCCTTCTTGTCTGAACTTTTGAACCCAACACCAGATAAGTTGCGTGCTCGGCTCATCACTTACTCATCGAATATTAAAGTGAGTACAAAAAGCGTGACGCGTACGAACTAATGAATCACCGCACTTTAAATATTGCTCAACAGCGGGCATATGGTGCGCTCTCGATCAGTGACTCATTGCGACTGGAAAATCCGCAAATCACGCTCGTCGAACAATACCCCTCCTACTTACCTCCCCATGATGGTTTACAAGCCATTATAATTTAATCTTGAAATTTTTCCACTGGTTACCTTATACGAGGGGTTTATAGTTAGATTAATTTGAAATTTTTAATTCGAAAAAAAAAATGTTAATGGCAAGCTGAATATTATAAATAACCAAATCCTCTTTACAAATAGTCATCTTTAAAACTTGTTTTCATATTAGTTTTTATTTATTCACCACTTTATAGTTTTATTTTTATCTACGCTTGTATTTTTTAATTTCAGTATATATTGTTTTCTGAAGAAGATACCATAGATATTGAAACATGTAGAATAATCAATAAATAAGGGTTTAAACAAGGTCTAATTATTAATAATAAAAAATCGTTTAAAAATACTTCCCTGCCTGAATAAAAAATTTTAATCATTTTGTTTGTAGTCCAAAGCAGAATACTTCTAATTGGATTTCTAAAAAAATGTTATTCGGCTGCGAAATTCTATTACACACACGACGTTGCACACTCGTAATTTTCTTTTCACGACAAAACATTTTTTTTTGTACACCAAACATTTTTCATTTTCTCTGACAAATAATATGTTGATATACTGAACAATTTTGAATTTTCATTCGCTCATCTAATCTTGTCTTCTTGTATTGAATACAGGATCTTCTTCTGTTATAATATCCGGTATTGATTTCGAGAAAAATTCTTAATCCCCGCCGGAATGAAATGTATCATCGCGCTGAGACATTGAAAAATATTTTCGTTCCAGAAATATTTTTCTGACATCTTTATATAAAAGTTTCATTGGATATAGAAGAAAGAAAACGAAACTGATGACAGAACGAAACGATGAAAAGGAAAATCTGGAGAGTTTTACAAAATGGAAACAAAAGGATTTTAAACTAAAGAATATTCTAAGAATTATTTTTTCTATTTGAAATAAGTTTCAGTAAAATTTTTGAAACCTTTTTTTGAGCTCAGAAATGTTTATTCAAACAATGACAATTTTACTCAATAAATTGTCTTGAAGTATAATTTTTATATAAATTTAATTAAAAACATGTAATTAAAAATAAAATCGTTGTCGTTAATAAGGTAATAAAATCGATCAAAACTATACAATTTTTTTCCTACACATTTTTATTAAATGCTTTTTATCAAAAAAATTATAATTATTTTGCTAATTTTTTTAGAAATGCTTGTATAAATATTTTATTTTTGAATAAAAACAAGTTGAATTATTATTAAGCAGTCAATTAATAAACTATACGATTCTGGGAAAATAATAGAATATTTATGCAACAAATACGAGTATATACATAGATTTTAAATAGATTTTAAAACTAAACGTCATTTTATAGAAAATTAAGAAACTATGTTACAGCAGACAGTATCTGTGTCGACAAATTTTCGAACCCATATGTTACATTTTTTAAATTAATACATCTACCATTTCATTATTTGAATAATGCCCTTCCCCGGATTAGAAAGAGACCTAGGTTCGAATTCCGGTAGCAACAGCAATATATTTTTTCGATAAAATTGAATATACATGTATATATTTCTAATTAATACATTTAATTAGTATTTAAATGAATTTTCTGTTAAATCTATAAGAAGACGCGATACAATCTTTTCATTATTTTTGAGAGAAGCAACAGATTAGAAACCGGCCGATATTTTATGAGGTCTTCTGGGTCTAGTGTAGTCAGCAAGGTTGGAACCACTGGTAGTTATCGAAATCTCTGCTTTACAGTCGCCACGAACAGATATATATATGTATATATATATATTGTTACGTCGTGCGCTGTCACCGGTGGATGGAATGCCAGCGCACCACGCCACCAGCTAGACTCAGTCTGTGGGTTAATAAACATTGTTGTCGGAATGCCTGTCTCAAATGGATGGGGGAGGTCTGAACAATGGAAAACACTTTATGGAAAGCCCGACACTGTAAGCACGGTTATTGTCTTTGAAATCTTCTTTCTTCACGTCACGCTCTTCTTCTAGTGGGGACTCACCGTGTCACCGATTTAGCAATACGATCACTGCCCTGTTTGCCATGCCCCGTTCCAGAAGTGAACTCTTCCTTCCGAAGGTCACCCCGATGCCATCCGGTCACTGTGGAGTCCGTTGAGCCCATCCGTCTGCCATCGCTTCCCGGCAGTCTCCACGCCAGGCCCCGCTAGGAACAGTCACGCGCAGGTAGATCGATGCTTCGACCCTTTGAATCCACCACCCTCATCCAAGATTTGTATTTGTTATTTATTAACGCCATTACTGCCTGGCAAGATGCCGTCCCGGCGCTCTACCTCCGCCGCGCGCTCGGCATCAAGTCCTGCTACTCTCCCCCGACCTCTCTCTCCACCGGCCGCGCCTACTCGCATCGGTAGATGGCGCCCTCGATCTTCGCGCGTTTATTTGAAATATCTCATCATATATATATATATATACACTAATACAGAAAACGATCTCAACTTTTAATAACAACAAAGGTGAATGCAATTTAATATCATTCACAAAGAATGTATAAATAATTTATTTAAATTATAACACGAATTTACTATAAGTCCTATACAATTTAAATTGAGTTCCATTAAAATCCTTGCGGATTATTAAAGATTCAGAATTAATCTTTGATCGTTCTCTTATATTTAATCCTCGTAGATAATATCGCAAGGCGAGCATCCGAAACCCTTAGTTCTGTTCTCAGAACAATAATTAATGAGTTTAACGCTTCTTACTTAGTAATAACTACTTATAAATCCCTCGTCAAAAGTTTATTGAAATTCTCATTAACAATTTTGTCATCCAATAATGAAATCGAAAGTGAAAAAGTAGAAAAAATATAAATAAAATTTTAAATAAAATTTCTTGCACATCGCCAAGGCATAATTCTGACTCATTTGATAAATTGCGATTCTCTCAATATGTTAATCATCAACAATTTTCACTTAACTTCTTTGGCAAAAAGGCAAAAAGGCAAAAAGTCATAAACTTAGTGACACTTTATAAAATAGATAAAAACAGACTGAATACCTCCTCTATACTAGCACAATATACCTATACAATCGAGTCTAATAGTTAAGATCCCCAGCTCAATTTCATACTAAGATAAATAGAATCAATCTTAGTTATTTCACTCTGCCTAGAATGCTTAATTATAAAAATGAAATTTTATCCATTAACGCTAACATGGATAAATTTTTCACACACGGTGTCGCGTGTCACGTGTTTCGATATTCTTGACTGCACGTGGCTTATATTGCACTTACATATTTGGTTTTTTTCTCAGTTATAATACTTACATTTTTCAAGTCTTATGTATTTTAAAATGTTTTACTTCAACTTGGTTAGCTATTTTACGCCGATTACTTCATCTTTACATTTGGTCTATTCTATCTTTACAATGTCTATGTAATAGTATTTTAAGGGTCGCTCAACAACCTGTTGATAATCAGTTATATTAAAATTAAAATAACTATTATTAATAATTATAAGTGGAAAAAATATGGTGATTTAAAAAAAAAAAGAAATGTACGAAGCTACACGAACGGAAGAAAACATAATTGATTTAGGTAGCTGCAAATAAATGGTTTTCTTGTTTTGAAAAGGCCGAATTAGTACCACAGAAATAGGGGCCTTTTGTTTTTTCAACCCCTGTGATTGCCCGGAGTGCCGCTTCCACTCTTCCTCCGCTAACCCCTGCCCTGTCGGCCGTATAGAATGAATTCTAGATGAATAATTGATCAAATCGCGTGACAATGCTTACATTCAGTGCGATAAGGGCACTCATTTTTCTGCGTCCATCAGGGATTTGCCCTTTATGATGAAAATTATGAATTTCAGAGATATTTTTAAACAATTTTCTTTCGGGGTGCAAAGTCTTTCAACTTGATGAAGTGAGCCCAGGTTTTAAACAACTAGCCGTTTGTCGGGAACAATGCCTTCTGAGTTGGCTCCCACGTAAATGCTAATCTGTGTGGAGAGGTAATTTTATATTATACTTATTTCTATTTATTTGATTGATTTTTTAATATTAATTTAGTATGAATTATGTTTACCACTGTATCCATAATAATATTGTGCTTCTTCAACTTTTATCTAATAAATAACGCACTCTTACTTAACAAGGACACAGGCTAACTGGCACTATCTCGTGCCAAAATTAAACAAAACTTTTGCACAAAGATTCCATTTGTTTTTAGCACCAAAAATACACAACAGTCTAAATGCGGACGTGAAAAATTGCAACCATAGTTTTACATATTTTTCAAGAAAAGGATAGTTTTGGCTCCACAAAATGGGGAGAAACTACGCCCAAGAACTTTTAAAAGTCTAAATTTGAGATTAAAACTGCAATAACAGTACCTATATATTGAACATTGCATTTTCTACTCTTCTTTGCAGTTATGTTAGTATGCTAATTCGTTTTATATTGAGCATTACAATTTTACATAAGTTTACTTCATATTTGTATGTTTTTTACTTATTTTACACACTTGTACTTCATATTTGTATATTATTTACTTATTTTCTCTTACTTTAATTAGTTTTTTAATTTTTTATAAATGGAACATAGCATTTACTTTTAAGTTTTACATTATATTTAAATGCTAGTAATAGCATCCTGTTTTACTCTTTATATAATATTTTTTTACTTTTTATCATCATCATTTTATTTATATGCTATCTAAATGCATTTGTGTTTTACTCTTTATATAAATTTATTTGTACATTGAACACTACAGTTTGTTTATTACTATACTGGAAAGGTACTCTTTGCTATAATACAGCCAAATACTAGTATACCGAAATGTATGTCTTACTTTGCTGTAATATTATCTGATTATAACAATATAATAATACACTGCACTGTACTATGAATCGAAAAAATAAAAATATTATTATTATCTATGCATTTTATATGAATATATTATTGGGTTTGGATCCGTTCATGTAAGTGTCATTGCCAATAAGAAAAAATCTACGTATTCCCAAAGTAGCGAATATGTCGAACGTGTTTATATATTCAATAACAATACGTAAATATGTATTTAATTTGAAATGAAGTGTACATTGTCTTTATTACAAGTAAGAAAAACATACATTAATGAAATCGTACGAATTTTCGCGACTGGCAAGTGTATTGTCGCATTTTCTTTTCTTATTTATGGTTACACTGTCAAACGCGACGTGAAATGACCGTATAGTAAAAATATATTGAGATGACAGATGTTTACGTTTGTTCAATAATCATCTACGTAAACATAATATTAGCCATAATAAATGGTTTAGAGTGTGGAAAATATTAAATTTCGTACGGTAATAGCCTCCGCTACCTATATAAGAAAAAATTGGGGGCCTGATCTAGGGAAACCGACTTGATTTCGTAATAGGATAATAAAATTATTTTGAGAATGGATTTAATATTGCACTCTCCTTTTGTTTAGGCATGGTTCGGTTGGTAGTCCTGATTTTCAAAATACGTGAGTATATATATTCCAGTTATGTGGGTAATACTACAAACTTGCGGGTTAGAATCAATTTGAATGCTCTCGGTTATGCATCTATTAAAGGCGGTGATACAGATAGCGCGATATTATCGGTTCATTAAGGAGACTGCAAACAGGAGATTGTAGGATAGATTAAAATTTGCATAATTTAAAATTGTATAGTTTGTGAAGATTACTAATAGTAAACCAAGATTTAAGTGATTCATGAATACACCTTTTAAAAAAATGGGTGGATATTGCACTAACATTTCAAAAAAGTAATTAATTATAATAATTATTTAAGCAGTTTTTTGTTTGTAAAAAAATGTACTGATACGTCATGTTATCATGATATAGTTGAAGAAAAACTATTTGTATCTAAATTAAAAACTCGAAATAATCTATGTAGAGTTTTCTGGGCTACTCTGCTTTTTATATTCAAAACAACAAGACACACGTCTTGTTGTTTTGAATATAAAAATTGTATTTTTTTAAAATATATAAATATACTTATAAAGTTTTATACTAAATTGCATAATTGATCACGTAACTGCATAAATATGTGTGTTGGAATGTTAATAATAAGATAGCAATAGGAAATGAATGTTTTAACAATAATATAAAAAAAGATAATAACTTTTTTCTATTTTATGTACATCATAATATTAACTAGTCGGTTTAGAAGTTAAAATACCCGCCTAGTTATCTAGTTTGATCTTGATCGAGGGTTCGAGCCACGTTTCGGGAGATCCGCAAGCAAAAGTAGCAAAAACGTTTAAATTAGTTTGAAAATAGTAATAATATTGATATAATAAAGAGTGTTCAGCGGAAAATTTTCAAGTTTAATATTTAATAAAAAAAAAACTACAATGTTATTCCCATATTTTATTTATAAAAAATGGAGTTTAACGATGCTAATTTAATGTTATATAAACAATATCCTCTAACTGCTGTCTATTTCTTTCAAGAGACTCTTGCAATTGAACTCTTAAATTTGCGAAAACGCAAGAACAAAGCGTTGGTTTAATGGCAGCAACTTCACGGAGGATAGTTTCTTGTAGGGCCTGAATTGTTCGAGGATTGTTATTGTAAACTCTCGACTTAAGGTATCTCCACAAAAAAAGTTGCACGGTGTAAGGTCCAGTAACCGAAGTGCCCAGGGTTGTCTCCGTACTTGCTGATTAATTTGTCGGGAAAAATTCCCCTCAACTACTCCATTGAAACTCTAGCTATGTGTGGAGTGGCCCCGTCTTGTTGAAATTGTGTTCTGTTGTTGAACTCGGGAAACAAACTGCAGTAGCGGTACCAAAAACTCGTCGATCATTCGACAATACACTTCAGCAGTGACGTCTCTCGCTGGTTAAAAAAATAAGGGCCAATTATCCCTCGGGCAGAAATTGTAAACTACACTATCGTTTTTGGACAATGTAAACATTTTTAATGGCGTTCTCTTGGGTTGTCGGAGCACCAATATCTCACGTTCTGTTTATTAACATAGCCATCAATATGTGCTTCGTCAGTAAA
Organism: Eubasilissa regina; assembly: GCA_022840565.1. Taxonomy (NCBI): domain Eukaryota; kingdom Metazoa; phylum Arthropoda; class Insecta; order Trichoptera; family Phryganeidae; genus Eubasilissa; species Eubasilissa regina. Next base: position 14,083,773 of record JAINEB010000018.1, on the reverse strand, counting down.
CAATGTTTCCAAACGTTCATGCTGTTCCAGCATCGTTCTCGCTAAGGTTTCATGTAAAGAATAGTCATATTCGTTGAGAAACTGCACGATTTGCAGTTTGTATGGGTGAAACTAGTTTATTTTTCAAAATAATGTGCATTGTTGATTTTTTTATTCTAGTACAGACTGCAATTTCCCTTATCGATTTACGCGGATTGCGCATAATTTCACGTTGAACTTTAGCCACATATTCTGGCATCGCTGCTGACGTTGATGGTCCCCGAAGAGTTTGGTTAACCATTGTCCCTTCTTATCTGAACTTTTGAATCCAACACCAGATAAGTTACGTGCTTGGCCCATTACTTACTCGTCGAATATTAAAGTGAGTACAAAAAGCGCGACGCTCACGAACCAATGAATCACCGCACTTTTTTTGCTTAACCACGAACACGTGGTGCGATCTCGACCAGTGACTCATTGCAACTGACAAATCTGAAAATCCCGCGCGTCGAATAATACCCCTTCCACTTACGTCTCCCTGATAGTTTACGAACAATTACAATGTAACCTTGAAATTTTTCTGCTGGACACCCTGTATTCCGTGTCTATATCAGTATTTTTTTAAACCAAATATTATTTTACTAGTTAAAAATAACAGTAAGTTCATTAAAATTTCTCATTAGTACGTTAAGCCGTCGGTAGGGAGGTTTAACGCTCTTTTTAATGGAAATTATATGTTAAATATTGTCTATAAAAGTTATACGAAAAGTCTTTGAATATTTGAGTTATAAGAAGACAGAAATTCTTCTCATTTCCGGCATTTATGTATATTCAGCGTTGTAAACTGTAGCCGTTAACCTCTCCGGCTAAAATGTTATTTTGAGTGTCTTCACGCTTAAGATCTGGAAATATATTTTTTTAATGTTAAAATTAAAAATACAAAATTATCTTTGTCAGTATATTAATAAAAAAATGTTTTTTTAAATTGCTCATAATTTTTTAATGCTATCAATTTCATGCTGAAAAAAATATGTTGCGTCATGTATGACAATTTTTAATCTACATCAAATTATTAAAAAAAATCTATCTATACTATACAATGTCGTTAAGTGATACATATTATATTTAGAAAGTCAGTTAGCTCTCTGTATTTCATAAATATTTATATTTACAATGTAAAATTAAGGCAATATCTAGGCAGCACAGTCAGTAATTTAGTGTAAATTTATTTTCATAGGAGAACATTTTCTCGACATAATTATTTCGACTATAATTAAACATCAAGTAAAGATATTATTTTACCTTCATGACCCGGTTTAACTGGTCAAAGGCTTATATTACTAATTGTACAGAAATATTTCATTACCAGCCATTTTTTTTCTTAAGAGTGTATGACGTTATTTATCGATTCCAACTGACCCTTTTTCTGCTACTTAATTCAATTATTCTTCTTCCGTTTTGTGTGTGAAAATTTCGCAACGTATGCAAATTTTGTTTGATGACGCTTAAAATCGAGTATTTTTATTAGTCGGTATTAAAATTGTCTAATGGTCACGACGGTACGGTACTCCGTAATGTTGACGTTAGCGAGTTGGGGAAGGGGTATTTCTTCAGTGACGTGCGCAATCTATTAGTTATTTTATGATGCCTATAAATTTGAAATTAATGTATCTGCAAATATGCAATATTTTTACCTCTGTCTGAATATTGTTTTCGTCATTCTTTTCACATAGTCAGATGTGTTTTTGGCTTGAACAATAGACATCTATTATATATTTATTATCAGCCGTTTTATATCTACCCCTTTTTCTTTTTTTACATCTTCCCCTTTTTCTATCCATTGTTATTTGCTGCCACGTATTTCTACAGAATTTGATGATTTCATCAATTCAGTAGGTTTTAGGACAGCCTGTCAGCCTTTTGATTCACTCCAGGTATTGCTGAGCGTTTGTCCTACTGTTTGATTATCCAATTGCATCCATCCTCCAACTTATAGTCAATCTTGGAGTTTGACAGTATTATAATCATTATATTATAATCTAAATTTAATATGACAATAAATATTAGCTCAATTTTTATAAATTATAATATAAGATCCACTGAATGCTGTGGAAATGAGATCACTTAGAAGTATATGTGGAAGATCCATTTATGATAGAGTAAATAATGAAGAAATTATGAGAGAATGTAAAGCTGATCACTTAGGTTGGGGTTGGTAGACTTCCTAGTGAGAAGAGCTATATACTAAATAAACGGAATCTCAAAATTTTTATAGAGACGCAACATAAATTTGCACTGTAGCTATATAAATTTTATTGACAAAAAAAAAAACGAGATAAAATCAAGATTTTTATTTATTAATACAGTCGTAGGCTACATAGAAGAATATAATGTATGGAAGTTATAAGCTTCAGTAGCTGAATGCACTACTTATATAAAAAGGAAACCTTTAAATAATTAAACGCTTCTTAGGCTTTGTAAAGTTTACTGTTAGTTAGAATGGTGACCTCTCATGCTAAGTGTGACACGAAAGTACTTGTTTTAGACTTTAGGCATGATTGTAATTTATCGTCGGTTAATTTTCTTCTTAACTTACTTTTTATTTGATTCATGGATGAGCATGTTTGTTTGCATAAATAGGTAGAGCTATTGTATGTATGGCAAATGCAATTTTTTTTTATTGTGTCATATGTTGCAGGCAAACTATTCTATGTACCAGATATGATTGCAGATAAAAATATGAGATGCAGTTGAAGCGTTGTCTAACGACCCCGGACTTACGTGATCATATTGAACGAATGAATGAAGAAGAAATAGCGAGAAAGATATTGAATAGAGACAAAATTAGGCATATCGTAAGAACTTATTAGAAATTTTTTTTTTTTTTTAATATTCTTAAAATGTACCATCTTGATCTAATAACATTTTTATGACATTTAAATTTAAGAAAAAATGTAAAGCTGATCTTAGTATAGAATAGTAAAAATTAAGAAAGGATCACTTATGTGGTTTGATCAGATGGAACGGATAAATGAGGAGAGAATGGTAATAAAGATATATTACGCAAGTATTGATGATACCAGAAATAGAGGACGTTCGCGGAAGACTTAGCATGACCAGGTAAACCAGACACTAGAAGATGGTCCTGTGAAAAGCCTCAATAATCGAAGAGCTTGTGTGAGAAGCTGTATGAATTTGGACGAGGCGAGAATTGTGTGTCAGGACAGAAGGGTGTGCCGCGGAAACGGTGTGATAGTAAGATAGTTAAAAATACTACGTCTCAATTTATCAGTTTCATATTCTCGTAGAACATTAATAACACATTTATATAATTATAGAGTACCATAGTAGTTTCTAATGACACGTAGTTATGTCTACAAAAATACCACGTCGTATCTTCTTCACGACGAGAGTAGATTTTTTGCTTTTATCGGAATGTAATTTGAGATCTTAACGTTCCTCCGTGGTGCGCTCTTTACAATCCATTAAATAACTGCTACGTCTATACTTTATGATTCTTTATGATACCATTAAAATAATTCAAAAGTTACTGTTTCTTGCACATGGAGATATATTATAATTTGGTACTTCATTCGCTTTAACGAGCTTTTTAATTAAAATAATGTGGCAAATTTACGAAATATTTACGCCATCTTCCCGAACGTGGGAGTTTATCGTATTTAGTTGGTGGAATATAAATAATAATAGACATTTCGTTATTCTAATCACATTGACGATTAGTTCATATTCAATTTGTATTTCCAAATAGAATAATTATTTTCTTTCGACGTTTCGCACACTTTCAATAAAATCCGTAGGGATCTGATCAAATTTGTAGTGACTACAAGACCCTTCGTAATGTATATTGCAACGGGTTGGTATGCTTACAAATAAAATATTACCTAAAGTTCTCAGATCGGTGCCAGCTAGCTGCTATTGATGGAGCAGTCTCTTTTAATCTCAGCATTGGTGGTTGCCTCTAAAGAATTTTGCTTATTGATATAATGCACCAGGAATATGAAGTGAAAAATAATTAGAATATATCGACTGGAAATAATATTGAATTCGAACTATAAATCAAGATCGATAGGATCAAAATGAATTGTGAAATCTCTGGGTCGCACGAATACGCGAAATGGAATACGACAATTCCGGTCGTAAATCGGAATCACCGCAGGGTAGTGGAGGGAAGTAGGGAAATGTGGTACAGGATGAGGTCGGTGAGGGGATAGGGGTTCCAGTCGAAGGACCAGTAAATTTAGGGGAACCGAAATTTGGAAGGACTGTTCGCCTTACTTTGTATATGACGTTTTCGTAATCCATGCTGTCACCGCCGAGATCACACAAATGGCACGCGGATGAGCCGATCTCCGATCCCAATTGAATACGGCGATGTTACAAGTTCACCTACGGCATAAACAAACAATATCACTGCATACACATCACAGAATCACAAATAATATAGTGCTAGTGCACTGGAGCTGAAAGGTCCACACCGAGAATACTATCGCGATGTCTAGATCGAACAAATATCGGTCAAGTTGATGTCTGCTGGCGTCAAGGTTACATTTCATACTGACAAGACGAGCATGAGGAAATGTATGGATGGGAATTTAGATGCGGAATTGTGTCAATAACAATGGTCGGGGCTGAATCGAAAAGTCGCTCCAAAAGGGTATTTACGAATTCGAAACAAATATCATTTTTAATTATAAAATGAAAACATTTTACATACAAGCATTCAATAGATTATTTGTAATATAGTTGATCCGATTTCAATAAAAGATATGCCCATGGTAAATAATGGCACGAGAGACAGACATATTCAAATCATTCACATAATATGCTCAATAAAAAATATATACCAAAGGTGATTAAAAAGATGGTCTCAGCTGTATGAAAGCTCAATCTAGTATGAATTTTGAATATAACCAATGAACAATATTTATAATAGAAGTTCTATAAATAAGTAATCCGATAATTATAATAGTGATTAAGTTAAGTATGAGACTATTCAAATAGAGCGGATCTTTAAGGTGAATTATAGTTATTAATTCTTCTAAATTTATGCACTGTTATATTAAAATGTGTCGAAAAACAGTTTCAGCTTGCAATAAAAAAATATGTTTAATTGTGTTTAAAATTGGTCACTGTTGTGCTAGTGGCGGGATATGGAATTATACCCAGTTATAATACTGCAATAACTGATAGAAAAATAACATCATTGAATGTTATAGCGACTTGAAGATACAAAATAAATATTAATTAAACAAGCGTTGTTCCTGCTGTGGTTTCGATTGGAAATAAAATTTAGGACTGCACTAGTGAATCAAAGGTGAAAGAAGCTTTAAAATTAGAATTAATTTTTATTGTCATTGATGCACTGGATTAAATAGGTATCTTTACGTCGCACATCCGGTTTAAACTAGCCAGATGGGATGTTAAAAGATGCTACGACAATTGACCGCTTCCGACGGAAGATGCGTCATCGCTAACCGGACAAGGGTCTCACGATACGGGTTCGGCGAAGATGCGGCAATTGAATCATCCCTACTCCTTAGCTAGATGATGAAAGTAATCTCTCCTAGAATGGAAAAGACAGGAAAAGGTCTTTCTGTAGTGGTGATGATAGAGTATCTGATGCGAGATTGGAGACTGTAGGTAGCCGGAAGTTAGTGATATAAATTCCGACCGTCAGTAAATTGTACCAAGTAGATATTCGAGCTCAGAAAATCGAAGAAATTATTATAAACGGTTGTGCAGTTGGTGATAAATGAGAACACCTCAAAAAATAAATGAAGTCCGATAGATTTTCAGAAATCGCTTGCTCGGCAATTATTTAAAACTTTATGAATAAAATTCTCCGGTGATACTATAAGGAGCTTTTGACACAAGCGTCTTATCTAGACCAGTTTTCGATTAACAATAGAAGGGGATGCAATTTGAAGAGTGATAAAGATAGAGTAACATGGAAATATGCGAAAAATGGATGATCGCTATTATTCATTATGATAAGAAAAGAAACAAAATAAAACGGAGGGGTATCGTTGCTTATTTACGGACAAATTAGTAAAAATAAACTATTGCAGAAGCAGAGTGACATTTTCTGGTGCGGGTTCGTTCAATACGTAATACCTCATTACAATATGATATGTAATCGCCTAATATTTAATATAATCATCATTTTTGTCATGATTTATGAAATGAAAAATTTAATTGTAGGTAAATTGTCTTTTCAAATTCTCATTTGTTTGTAGTTTTAAGCAATTTTCTCTAATACGATTTATGTAAAAATTCATGCTTAGAAATAATTGAGAGACTGATATATAGTAAATTATCAATTAAGTAGGTTTATGACGCTTTAATTAGATTCATTGGAATAATTTTGTGTATTATTTGTTGACAAGCTTAAAATCTTCAAAATTCGATACTCATAATCTCGATAACAATCGGTAATAAGTTGTGCGCAACATCATCGTGTATGGCTATCAGAATAAATAATAAATAAGCAATTATATATTTATAATTAATACATTAAATTAGTATTTAATACATCACAGACCTATGTTCTGAATAATTAGAACTTCACAATAAGAATGTGTTCTCCTTAATAATATATGTTGTATCAATGTGTCCAAAATTTAATAAAAATGAATTGATAATTCTGGCGTCTGAAGTCGGTTTACTCAAAGGTATTTTAGATTCCGTAAAAATAATGTAGATGGTTTTCAAATAATGGAACGAAAGATGTATTAATTTGAAAAAGCGAAACATACAGGTTCGAAAATTTGTCATGAAAAATACTGGCGCTATAACGCAATTGGTAGTGTACTTCCCCGGATTGGAAATAGAGATCCAGGGTCAAATCCCGGTAGCGCAAAAACAATATTTTTCTACAAAATTGATTTTATATGTATATATTTATAATTGATACATTTAATTAGTATTTAAACAAATATAACACTTTGTCTGGCTTAAATAAAAAAAACGAGATGAACTTGATGCCAATTCATGGTTACTTTGAAGCTATCTATTGCAAGGCACTGAAATTGTTCGGCTTCGTTCTCAGTATGGTTAAGTGTTTTGGAATATACATCTACTTAGACTTCTCTATAACTCATTGGTGCGGAACAGGGTGGAATAGGGATCGATGATATGGGCCCGTTATGAGATGAAATACTCCCTTATGATTAAAAGGGTTCGGAATAAATTTCTGACGAATTTCTACTTATGAGTGTATGGTTTCTATGTGCGGCTTAACCCTATCGTCTTCTTACTGGGCTATTTGGCTATTATAGTCTAGAGAAGATAAGGTATACGTATTTGATTATATTATATATTTCTTTCAGCTGATGCGTGGTATTATGAGCATTGAAAATTATATTAGTACCTATATAGAGATATATTTTTACAATGGTTAGCTGTGATTGTAGCTCCGGATCAACCTTAAGAACAATTCAGTCAATTCAAACAGTACATCTTTATTTTTTAAAATTTATTATCTTAGTTTAATAACCACAATTGAGTTTAAAAAACATCTACCGGTTTCGGAAAACACCTTTTCCTTCTTCAGGATATGTCAAAACTAACTAAAAATATAGCATTGTTTTTCTATTTATCCAGAATCTATTTTTAAATTTTTTTAAAAAAAAAACAACAATTATTTAAAAAGTAAATTTAGTACCTAACTCAAATTGCTGCTCAATACAAATTTAGTCGAATAATTTTTAGGAAAAAATTTTAGAATAGGACTCGTAGTTAAATTTAGTTGGCTGTTTAGAATTTCCTGATTACTTTTACATGCTTTATTTATCTCCAACATTTTTATGCACATTATTACATTTATTAATATTTCTCTTTCAATGTTTAATATTCTTATAAATTTCCTGCTTTGTTTATAAAGTATATAAAGTATTTTATAATGCTTATACTTTAATTCATAATTAAATTAATAGAAATGTTCATAAATTATTATCAACCCGTAAATGAGAATGAAAAATAAATAAAACCAATTGTATAGTTAATGATTGGTATTTATTAACAAGTATAACCGATGGTCATCATTTTAATGAATAAAATGAAAGTAAAAATTGTCATATTTTTTAAGAATAATTTAAGCTTAAATCAATGACAAATAATTCTCAAATATTTAATAAGTAAGTTCAATATTATAGAAATGCGTACATATATCGCATCTATCCAAAAGTTCTTAATTTCAACCAATACATTAATTATACATACTTGTATGTATGTTGAACTACCGTAATTCACATCTACAAGATTCGACCACGAAGTATTTATTGACCATAAATTGTCTGGTCGAATCTTCTGGTCTTCATTAATACACAATACCAGGAATCGAGACCCATTATTATTGCTTAGAGCAACCACTCTTTGTGGAGAAAGAAGTTTTATATTTTTGGGCCCTGAACGAAATGAATATTATATTGTCTGATACGCAGTGAAAAAAGAATATTATTATTATTAGCAATTCCAAAATGTTTTGATTGTAATTAAGACGGGTAATTTTTTATTGGTTTTCTACCAAGTATGTAAATGAAAATATTTTTTTATATACCTTGCCAATACAACACATAGCTACTTATTATTTGAAATTAATCATATACATATATATATATATATATATATATATATATATATATATATATATATATATATATATATATATATATATATATGATTAATATATATATATATATATATATATATATGATTAATATATATATATATAATATTTATATATATATATATATATGTATATGATTAATTTCAAATAATAAGTAGCTATATATATATATAACAATTACAATCTTTTGTATTTTTATTTCACATAATATTTTATATTCATCAACTTTCCTTATTTTATTTTTGGTATTTCTTTTTCAATTTTAAGCACATTTGCAAACTTAGGAAATTTTTATTTTGGCTAACTTCGAAAATTTAAAAAAAAAAAATTTACTAAGAGTTATTCGACTTTAGCAGTGAAATACCAAGATCTAGACGAACAGAAGAATATTAGCGTTTTAGTATAAGTCTTATTGGTGAATTAAAATATTGCACGGCACAGTGCTAAAAATTGTTAATGGAATCTACAAAGATTTGACTTCATTTTATTGGCGGACAAAAATACAGGAATTCGGTAGAATTACTTGGATTTCAACGAATATCACCAGACTGTATGACTGATTTTACTGTGAAAATTCTCAAGCACCTTCAGCACTTCAGTGATTTGTTCAGAAACTAATTTCTAAGTGTCATTACACCCGCTTTGTTATACAGCTGTAGACTATTTGTATTACCCGACTCGTTCGTTTGCTATCGAACATTGCCGATCGATGTTTGGGAGAATTCGGTCTGAACAGTCCTGTACCCCTACCTTTATATGGAGAATCTATAACCGTGTATAAATACGGGCTCACTTCGGAATGCTTTTGCGTCAAACCGGATTTACAATTGAATTACCCAAACCACAGCGGAGAAGCGCGGAGGGATATTTGCGATGTTATGCTTTCAGTCGGAGCTCATTACTTGCGAACAAATTCGTTTTTTTTTTCATACCAAATACGTATACCTAAATTACCGTATACCGAATTTTAATCTAGATTGCGGCGTACCGAAGCGAATGCGTAAATTATGTACTATGTCTCAGCTAAATAAATGATGTGCAAAATGAATGTTTTATATGCGCGTTAATTGATAGTTTTTCGTGAATACGTTCCGATTTTGCGAACGTACGAAGTTATGTGATGCGCCTTACGATGATCAAATTTTATCATATAATTATAATTTTATTATATTCATACCATGCAGATAATGTAGAATATGAATACTCATCAATGCTATAATGTTATTAAATAATTATAATATTTAAGAAAAAGATCTATCTATGTTAACAATTTTTTTTAAGTAGTCATAATATGCTAATATATAATAGAGTGTTTAAACAAGAAATGTAGAATTTGTTTTTTTATTGCTAAATTGAGTCGTAAATATAATTTATTCGCGAAAGTGTAATCACAAACTTCGGAAAAAGGGTAGTGGTATATATATTTCTGTTCTGTAATGGAATAAAATCATCTTGACCACCGTTTAAAAATAAATCCTAGACGTTTTCTATATTCTATTAAAAACTAAATAAAATTTAAAATGCACTTGTTTTTATGCTAAGTTATAAAATATAATAATTTCCTGTTCATTTGATAGTTTCATAATTGTTTTACGCTTTAATTAAAAATTTAATTGATTTTTTTATTTTGCTTGTTTACTTGTATCTAATGTATTTTATATCTTTACCGTTAAAATGTTACTTTTATATATTAATTAACAGTAATTAAATAAAAAACTCATATATATTCACAATATAGAACTCTTTTTCTAAACACGAAGTAATTCTAGCATAAAGAATATAGATTTTCATTATTAATTTAATTAGACCTAATTGGCTTGATGTATGTAAAGGGACCAGCCTGATGATTTTCATTGGCATAGAACCCTTAGGCATCTATTGTACATGTTGTTCTGGCCGAGCAATATAATAATTTTTCCTATAACATATCGTATTTAATGGTAATCTTTTTCTCTTGTGATTACAAGCAATCAACCGTGATATGCAGTGGCGTGGAGTAGGCTTAAACTTAGGTTATACTGATAGCGATGACGTTTACGTAACTATATGGAAACCGGATGCGGTTGTCTCGGTTGCATATATATATAAATATATATATATAGTACACCTATGGATTTTTAAAGTAGAAGAGAACTCTCTTATCCGCGCCAGATATCTCAAAAGTGAATAATATAAATGGCATCCACCTATATGAATGAATATCCTGGGCTAAAAATCATCAGCTGCAGCGTGTGAGTGTAATGTTAAATACTAATGATAATTATTTGTATTTCAAAAATAATTTAGAATTCATTAAATAAAAAAAGGTAAATTCTTTTATTACTCCATACCGTTCTCTAAATTCGCTTAAAATATTATCTACGATATCTTTGAAAACACGATTGAAATGTATTTTAACATCAGCGACATTTCTTTTTCTTTTCGGCTGTTTTATCAATGAAAGCGCTAACTAAAAACTAATTCATAAAAACAGATACAGATTGAATTGATACTATTAATTAAAATATGTATTTAACTCTTCTCACACTTCGCAGACTGACAGATAACCAATTGTCCGTTAAAATACATTGTGGAAAAGAGTTTAGTTAGCGAAGCAAACATGTAAAAGTGTTTTTACTCGGAGCTTTCAGTATGGGTTAATCCCTTTCGAACTATACACAAATTGTTTGAATAAAAGGTAAATTTGACAGCTTTAAAGATGCCCAATAGGTTGAGTAAGAAAATATATAGTTTACTACGTTTCTCATAGGGATTGAACAAATAAGTTAGACGCAGCCGACGCGTGCATTCTAGCAAAATGCAGAGATGAATGGCAATGGAGTTGAATACAAAACGAGAATATTGTTGACGGCTAGACAAAAATATAGCTATGGGTTTCGCTAATCTGGGTAATTAGAGCTAGAATTTTATATGGTCTTTTCATAAGATAAAAAATATTTTTTATTATCCAGAATCTTTAGTAATGCACAGCATTTTTGCTTGTATGCAGTGCACACCCCTGGTGATATGTCTCCCGATTTATCACGTTGAGTTGCTAAGAGCATTCGTAAAGTAATTACGAATGATTAATGTAGCAAATAAATAATTTAAAAGTAAAGTATTGTTCTTATTTTAAACGATAGATTTAGGTACTTTCAAACATACCTCATTAAAAATTAAACCATTTTGTCAATATGTGTACTTATTTTCACTGAAAACATTACTAAAAGCATTAAGTGCCCTACATAATAATTATTTTAAGTCTCTTAAAAGGGCTTTAAAGAATAACATTACATGTAAGTCGTTTTATTATTTTCTCTCTCTGCTTTAAAATAATTGTGTAATAAAAGGAAAATTACACTTTATCACAGTAAGGGTAGCTTACTCATTTCCACAGCGGGTGTCATTTCGCTAGCGATGGGTCTGAGGTGCATTTTACAGTCAAACAAAATGTTTCTCCCGTTTTCGTGACAGCCTGGTGATAACCTGGGATGCTGCGTGTAGAGCATCATTAATAGTCCACCGTAATGGTCCACATATTAGTATGAGGAACGAGCTCTCCATACAAAAGATAATAAATTCTAAATTCTGTGTAGACAAAGGTTCAACGTTACATCAACACATTTGATGTAAAATGTTTGTTTCTACATTTGTACAATAATTATTTATCATAGATATAAATAAGGACACAGAAATGTGACATTAATTAATTACGATTTACTTGAATATACGAAAATAGTTATTATTTCAGTTTTGTAATTTCAACGTGGAATTTGTTTATTCAGCGGGAACTTCAGTAAAATTTGTCGCGAAAACTGTAAATAGTTGCAAATAGCGCGTTAGAAAATTTCGTAATATTTTTACGTATCTTTCACTTTCACTTTGTGTTTTTTTTTCATCTTTACTGGTAACGGGACTAGGCGCTATAAAAACCTTTTTGAACTCAACAAGATTTTAAGAGTGCCGAGTTTCGATCCCGCTATATCTTTTTATTCCCTTATTAGACTGTGGTATATATTTATCATACAAGCATTTAATGCAATTTTTTTTGTTTGATTATAATGATTAAATAATATTTATTTTTATTTTAAAAAATAGTTACCCCTGGTGACATTCTTAACAAGGTTGTATTAATAATAAAGATATTTTTAAACATCTATCTTCGCATCTCATTTGTGTTTCTCGGTAATTAATTGGAAATTTAAATTTTATTGAATTTATGAGTATTTTATTCTAACCAGAAAAACATATTCTATGTAGGGATGGTATGATAGATGCTTCTGAGAAATATAAAACGTATTTTTTGTTTACTTATTAGCGAAAAGATAAAAAAAAAAGGATTTGAAGGCATGTAAAAAGATTGGAAATTCAATCAAAGATTGAGGTCGGATTCTAAGGCAATTGAATTTAAAGGTGATATTAAAATTAGACTAAATTGTTAAAACTAGGCATAGACATGTCTATTTATAGGAAAACTATAATGACACATTAGTTTTAAGCTTTCAACTTATCAATATAAACTTAATTGAATTTTCAATTTGAAGTATTCACAGGCATTTTATAATTTTCGATTTTCAAATTTGCTGATTTTTTCTGATCAACGATTTGGATCTCATTGCAGCATTCATTATTAGAAATTATGGATAGTAATGTATACCTGAACGTTAGTTAAAGAAGTCGAAGAAAGACGACAGGTATTTAAAATATTTAAAAAAATTGATTTGGAATTAATGGTTCAATATACAGGGTGAATATTATGTTCCGGGTCGATTTTTTTTTGGCTGTTATTCTGGTTCGCATTTAGTAGTCGTATAGAGTAGTTGATTAAAATGTATTATATAGTATCTAACGCCTCAAAAACGTCACAAAATTTTATCTAAATATTAATGAAAATGCTGTAACCGTTAATGGTGATCGCTACAGTCACATGTTGGAAAACTTCTTAGTGGCCGGATTGAGTCTATTAGGCCCGCAACATATGCGGTTTCAATAAAACGGTGCCACCTTACATACGGCCCGAGCTCCGTTTGAAATTTTTCCCGGTCGCATAATGTCAAAATGTAATTATATTGACTAGCCTCCTCGATCACCCGATTTGACGGCTTCCGTCTATTTTCTGTGAGACTACATGAAAGGAAGGGTCTACACCTGAAATCGCTAAATTAACACGCGAAGTGTGCGAGAATGTTATGAAAAATATGATTAAAAGTGCACGCATTTGTGCCGCTGCCAGATACGGTAACTTGGACTATATCGTATTCTATACATAATTGTAATAAAAAAATAATCAACAAATAAGCATAAATTATATATATTTTTTTATTTCCTTGTTATTTAAAAACACCATCGGCCTAGAACATAATATTCATCTAGTATAATATATATATATATATATATATATATATATATATATATATATTTGCTATAGAAACTCTCGTGATCAATTTACAATCTGATATTACTTTTGTACTTTAAAGAAATAATGCTATTACGTTATTAAAGTAAAATTATAAGTATGTAAATATAATAAATGCGTTTTACAAGGTTTTATTTCAATCTAAACATAATTCATAAAACAGTCACTCAGTAGATGGTTTGCACTTTTTATTTCATAGTTCCCCTTTTTCATTGTTTTTCTGCTGGCGGAGTCGGTCCTTTTGTTACGGACTGAATTGGAATATGAGAATCTCAGTATAGAAACGTGAGATGTAATTAAATACTAACTTCATATTGATGTGTGAGCTTTCTACGCCCGACTGGCTCGAGGGACCGCTTGTAGTGTAAAAGCTCCGGTCTGCTGGTGGAACGTTGCCGTGTGCAACAAAACAGCGCGACAGAATATGTCATTGTTGATGTCTTCATACGTAGAAGTAATATGGAACCCGCGCTTTTACATGAGCGAGTATTCTCTCCTTCTAGCCATTTTCTTACAACTAATAAATAATACATTCAATAGTGACGAAGTTGAGTGTCTTAGTTTTGTTACAAATATCATCCACATACTGAACTCGTGCTCCGTCATTATTCCACATTTTTATAAACAAAGCGAATTAACATTATTTTCTAAATAAATTAACATTATCTTAATTATTATGATTAACTATTTAACTATAAATTGTATTTATATTTATCTGTGTATATACATAAACCACTGTGAGTTATTTTTATGGCAATCGGTTTCGATACTAACGTATCTTCGGCAGGACTGGCATTCCTGAACTATTCCATAAAAATAATATTTTAGAACTAGAATTAATTACGGGGCGGGGGCGGAATCTTGTTAGAAGTAGGAGAGCGATTCACTGGATGACAATGAAATAGGGAATATATTAAATAGCGGGTTGTTTGTTAAGTTCAATTGGTTATTAATTATATTAAACTTAGCGTAGAGGGATTTTTTTATTCTATTTAATCTAAGGCCTTTATTATTATGTTAAAGAAAACGGCATTGAAATTTTAGAAGAAAAACATAACACTACTAGAGCAAACAAATATTTAAGATTAATGTATTTATAAAAGAATTTTTAAAAATTGAGATGTGTGAAAAAACATCCAACTGGAATTTTTTACACTAAGTACATATCATTTTACAATAAATCATAAATCACACCATCGCTTGCAACTATTGTAAAGTTCAACACTTTATAATTTATTTTCCTTATGCCACAGTAAGCAATGTCAAAATATAACATTATTCTATAAACAACATTCGCATAAACATGTTTTGAAAATGAATAACTGCGGACGAACAGATTTTTCTTACAAAACATTTCCTAAAAGTTAAACTTTTTACCAACTCGGAAAGAGGATTTCTAGTTAGAGTTTTGTATTTTTTTCATTCCACACTTTTCACTTTTTTATTATATTTAATGATAGTAAAATAATTTACTTTAATACAATAAATATTAACGTTTTACATCTTATTGTGAATAACATAATATTTTAATAAATAAATAAAATATTACGTCAATTTGTAAAAAGTATTATTAGATATTTCAATTTTATTTTGTGCTCTTATTATTATTACATATATAATAATTTTAGAAGCATACACTTATATACATTTTGCTGTTGATTTATATTGATATTGACTCTGTAATGATAACGTCTTATAAAACGTATTATTAATAAGATTAACTATATTAAAGGGGTATAAGATTATATAGAGGACAAATAGACAGACAGACTTACATTCAAATTTATAAATATAACAGGTAGGTTCTTTTTTAAATATTTTCGCACATGCGCGGACAGCGGTTATCATAAATTAGACAATAAAATAAAATTAGAAAAATGACGTGGCGGGCGCTTTAATTCAATACCGTTTTCATAAGGGTAGACATAATAATATCACATTATTTAAAAAGTAAATCAAGAGATATAATATATTAACGAGAACACATTTTCATCGTGTAGATGCATTTTCAGAATACTCAGTTACTTACTTATCATCACGCAATTTTGATAGTCAGAGAGGATAGAGCGCCATACTCTTCTGTCATGACAAACAATTCTCGCCTCATCCACATTCATACATCTTCTCATACAAACTCGCCGATTATTAAAACTTCTAACATGACCATCTTCCAATATCTGGTTTACCTGGTCATGCCACGTCTCCCGAGGACGTCCTCTACTTCTGGTGCCATCAACACTTACGTAATATATCTTTATTAGAATTTTCTCTTCATTCATCCGTTCCATCTGACCAAACCACACAAGTGATCTATTCTTAATCTTTACTATTCTATACTAAGATCAGCTTTACATTTTTTTATTAAATTTAAATGTCATAAAAATGTTATTGGATCAAGATGGTACATTTTAAGAATATTTAAAAAAAAATTCAATTTCAAATAAGTTCTTACGATATGCCCAATTTTGTGAAAAATAGCACCTAGTAGATTGGAAAATGGTCTATATCAATGATTTGGGGGAGGGAGGGTAACAAACATGAGAGGGGGATGCTATCTCCCACACAGCAAAATATCTTCCAATCAAATGACAATCTGAAAATTTATCAAATAAATACACACGAATAGGCGCGCGCAGTGACGCGTTCAATTCAGGTTGCGTTTGTAATATTGAAGAGATCGGTATCGAAAATTGAATATTCCAATTCGGTTGAATGATGTCACAGTAATGTTAAACATTTTACGTCTATTTGAATTTAATATTTTTTGGGTCTTCTGAACATTATGTAAAATCACATCTTAAACACAAGGTTAACATGTATTTTTTTAAAATTACATATCGACACATTTTAACTAGCCTTATTCATCTGGCGAACATTGTGAATAATGAAGGAATAAGGGATTTATTAACTCTGCAGATCATAAAAAATCCCTAAAACTATTTTAAGATATCATTGTACAATAATAGAGAGAACAGAACAAATAGGAAATCCACTATAAATGAAAATAATACATTAATTAATCTGTACTGTAGAACCTCGATATAATATCTCTCGTTATAACGGACTTCGGATATACCGGACAATATTTCCACAACCATTTTCGTAATTTTAGAGAGTTAATTATAAAAGAAACAGCAGACTTCAAGGGTTCAAATAAATTTCATGGGTTTTAAAAAGTTAGATTACAGAAAGCGAGCGCCTCCATACCGAACAATGTCATTTAACAATGGATGTGTTTGGATATATCATCTAAAGAAGAATAAACAGGATTTTGTTTGTATTTTTATATATTTTTTAACCTTAAATAATTAAATTACATATAATTAAATTGTATTTTCGGAAAAAGCGTTTACTATTTATTTACATTTAGATATCAGAAAACTTATTACTATGAAATTAAATTTTCATACAATTTTTTAAAAAACACATGATTTTTTAAATTCACTTATAGGAACAGCGCTGGTCTTGTATATACATGTATTGTATCGTTTATCTTCTCATTATATAACGGACTTTCGGCTTTAACAGATACCCCATCACCCGTATTAGTCCGTTATATCGAGGTTCTACTGTATCTGCTAGACTTGAATGTTAACTGCATAGAAATGCTGGGCATATTTACACCCTATTTACTTGATTACATGGGATTATTGTATGATAATGGATGAAGATTGATAAATTGAGTAGTAAAATGCACGAATTTAAAGAAATAATTCTATTCGCTAAAGCTTATAACGTCGCTCGTATTACATATATTTTTTTTATTTTTAACTACCAAGTTCAATAAATACGTAAGTGGCGTGTAGTAGCCGTGAAACATATCAGATTGAGTGTAGTGATGACCAAACATATCAGATTGAGTGTAGTGATGACTAAACATATCAGATTGAGTGTAGTAATGACCAAACATATCAGATTGAGTGTAGTAATGACCAAACATATCAGATTGAGTGTAATAATGACCAAACATATCAGATTGAGTGTAGTAATTATGAAAATGATATTATTCAGATTAATTATGATGTATTGAAAAAATCATCTTAGGGTGTAATAAAGTTGACAAATTAAAAAACAAACATTTTTATAATATATTGAAAATGTTATTATATCAAAGGTGTACCAAGAATGATAGATGTTCTTCGAAATATCGTATTACGTATGCGATGACCCCTAGAAAGATGTACGAGCATTTGCCTGAAATAATCAGTCCAGAATTGAGATAAATGGCTGACCAGAGCCATAAATTAGATGAAAACCAGAAGTTTTTCCTTCGCTCACAGCCAACGAGGATATTCTGCAGTATTTTCCAAACTTTTCCACGATTATCTAAGAGCTCACGATCATTTATTCATTTTAATTCCTAAAATGAAAGTTAGCTGTGTTTGCCAAGCCGTTGGGAGTAACAAATAAGGCGACGGTACTTTAACGAATTAACGAATCTCAACATATTTCTTTACTCTGAATAAGTAAGGATTTGGAAATTATATCAAATTTGATAATACTCGTGAAAATGTTACAGACTGTGACTTGTTTTCGTTTATAATATGTTGAATCATATATTTACAACGTCCTGATTTTGCATCAATAATTCAAACAAAAATGTGAGATTCAATTTAAAGTTGATTGCTTTTAATAATGCGATAACATAAGTATTATTAAGCGCCCTTGAGGTGAAAGTTTTTACGAAAATGGCGCGATGCAAATAATCCAATATTATTATTATCATTTTTAAAGAGCTACATAACATAAGTTCAAAAATTTTCGTAGACATTGAATTGTGCAATCTTCGGGTCACACGTCCCGCGGAATGGATTACGACAATTCCGGTCGTAAATCGGAATCACCGCAAGGTGTGGGGGGCAATAGGGAAACGTTGAAAAGGGAGAAGTCGGTGAGGGGATAGGGATTTAGAAGAAGGACCAGTGATTTCGGGAAACCGGAATTCGGAAGGATTGCTCGCCTTACATTGAATATGACGCCTCTGTAAATCCCCGTGGTCGCCGTCGAAATCACACAATAATGGCACGTGGATGAGCCGATATCCGCTTCCGACTAATGTCAGTGTTCATTCACGGTACAAACAATCAATAAACAATACGTGATCACAAAACACAAGATCACACACAATACAGTGCCGGTGCACTGGAGTTGAAAGGGTTCACACAGCGAATGATACCGCGATGTCGAGATAGAACACAATATCGCTCAAGTTGACGTCTGTTGGCAACAAGATCTGAATTCATTCTGGTGGGTAAGCATTGGGATAGGTCATGAGTAAGAAATTTGGATGTGGGCATGTGACAAACAATAATTTTCGCGCTCGATGTTACAAACGCGCTAAAGTGTGTTTTGCAAATACGGAACCTATTTTCTTGATATGGCGAAATTGGTGATGTATTTCTCCAGACAGGAAAAAGTTCACATTCAAATCCCGTTAGCAGATAAAATATTTTTTCGATAGATGTATTTTTTATCATACCTTTGTAGTATTTGTATTAAAAAAATTTTTTTTATCGAAAATAAAATAAAATAAAAAAACACATTTTATTTAGGAAAACTATTTGGTTTCTGCAGACCTCCAGGCCCTCCATACAGCAAAGAAACTATCCCATTTTAGAATAATTTTTCCCATTCTGCATCTGTTCTATGTCTGTCTATTCTCCAATTGAGGGAGAGCTCAACTTTCTTCCGCTTGGAATATTCAAAGACATTATGTATATTCCAGTTCAACTTGAACGTTAACCTCAAATATGATATCTAATATTTTATTCCTATACACAACACCTATAGCTAATTTGGCAATAGTGAAAATAAGAAAAATAAAATTGTATATGAAGTTGTAGATATTTTTATAAGGTTTACATTACTGGACTAATTGAGACAATCACACGCAGTAGTAGGCAATTATTGGAAGATGACACTCAGTAGTAGGCAATTATTGAACGATGACACTCAGCAGTAGGCAATTATTGGAT
Source organism: Eubasilissa regina (assembly GCA_022840565.1). NCBI lineage: Eukaryota > Metazoa > Arthropoda > Insecta > Trichoptera > Phryganeidae > Eubasilissa > Eubasilissa regina. Next base: position 14,063,777 of record JAINEB010000018.1, on the reverse strand, counting down.
AATGACAATAGTAGGCAATTATTGGACGATGACACTCAGACATGATCATATAGATATACAAAGGGAGATCACTGGAAAGACAATCCGTTGTCCAGAGTAGATAGTTCTATCACATTCATGTATAGGAATCAATTAACCTTTACAAAATATAATTTTTTTACGATTCATTTGATCAGCGAGAAGAAAATGTATGAATTTAAAAATCTCTTCTGACACCGGCCTTAAGAATCAAATAGATTTCATCAGTATGTGAAATAATATTTAGATTTTTTTCTTTAGGCCGAATATTAACTGTATTATATATTTGTTATTTAAAAGTCCATTATAATCGATATACTCCATATAACATATACACAAAGTTTGTAATGAAGATAGTCTCCTGGTCATGATTGAAGAAAGTGTATTAAAATTTTCCGGAAAAAGTTGCGTTACGAGAGTTAAAAGGTAGTATTTATATCAAAATCTACATAAAAAATATTGTAAAATGTAATACTAGATAAAATGATAAAAATTAAATATATATAATAGTTAGTAAAAAAATGATAATATGGGAACCAATTAAATAATGTAAAATTAAATTAACAGCGTGTGGTACATCTATCATTTAATTGTCAAATAGTTGTAAGGTTATTAATAATAATTAATATAAGGGATACTCTGTGGGAAATATTTAAGCCTTTAGACCATAAACTGGATGTAAACACTAGAAAATAAATAACTATAAACTTAAATTTTAAGCTAACAATGATCATGAGATTCCCTAGTAGTTAGTGGTGATGGTAAACTGTTACGTGACTGTGATTTAGTCGATGATTGGTAATTGAGATTTAACGATGATCGGTAACTAAGATTTAACTGTGGGAGGCTTACTTTCTAGTGTAGCAGTCATTGCTCGAAGAATTAGGTTAATCAGTTATCAATCATCGTTAAAATCGAACACAATCACAGTCACAATATCAGTCATAATAACAGTTTAAATAATGATTTTACCATCACAACCTGGTAGTATTTCCATCGAAATCTTCCTAAAATTATATATATATGTACTAATAAATAATGTGTCTGCCTAATTTCGAGGATCTGCAATATTTGAAATAATTGCTATTGACTTCGTACTGATCCAGAAATAGTTACGCCGGAGTAACCCAAAACCGTAAGCAATATCCAATAATTGATTCAGCAGTGAATAATTAATTATTTTTAGGGTAGTGGTACGTGCGATTAATTTTAATTTATATTCTATCATCCATAATTCGTAAATAGTCACTGATTTTATTCGCAAACGGCTTTTCTATGTTTAGAGTGAGTATACCCGATTTCAGAGGTTTTCTCCCTTATGTCCTACCTACCCTATATTTCTTCAAATGCCATGAGTCCACAGCTTCACACAAATATAGCATCTCTGTATAGAGATTGGAGACGCATAAAAATATTTTTCATCTCCTAATAGGAAAATGTTGAAGTTGTCTAAATTAAATATGAGGGTCTCGAACCTCTCGCCCATTAAATGTGTTGCCTGACGCTACAAAAATGTAATATCCATTTCACAATTGTCGTCAGAACGTTAATAAGTGCCTGCCGTCTTGATGTTATTTCTCTCGTCTTACGGATGACGTTTCTTGACAGCCGCGAGGAGAGTGGAACACAAAGAAAAATTTAGGCCCATGTTTTCCTTGGCGAGTTGCCCCGAGAGATTTGATGAGAATGTTGACACTTCTGGCTGATAAACACGATGAAAGTTAAACAAGCGTAATACATATTATGTAAACTAGTTTCAGCTTGTAACGCACGAAATTCACTTTTTTTTTGTAAACAAAATATAATTTACCTTTGATTTTTCTTAGATAGAAATCGATATTTATCTTTCGTTTAGAGTTTTATTGCCTATCCTGCCTGTGTATCCGACCTCTCTGGCCGACTTTTCGAATTACGTTGCTAGATCTATCATATATTGCTGATGCGTTAAATGTCAATCATGTTATCATCGTCATCATTTTTGTCTCGTTATCTTAGAAAGGTCGTGAGCCCAAAGTTTCGTCAAGGTGCTTCTATCTTCGCATATCTTGCGCCGCTTCGGTACTTGTTGACCAATTAAGATCAAATCTGTCTGCATACTCTGTGTTGACGTTTATCCGAGATTAGCCTAGGCCATCGATTAGCTGATTTTTCTTCTGGAGTGTTCAATAAAATACAACTTGGTAGTCATTCCTCCGAATATAAATATAAATGTTCGGAAAAATTATTATCGACGCTGTCTGAATAATAATTTATCCGAATACGCTAACCATATCATTGATATCAACCATTATTTTCTTACCCGCGATTTTAAATTACTCCACTCGGTACCATATAGGGGAATAATAATTAATAGCCTTGAGATGATATAAATCCAGAAAAATTAGAATACGAAGAAAACGTTAATGAACAATGTAATATTTTCAAATCATCAATGTTTCATAGAAACAATAAAGCCACCCCCATCCTTATGTGCGCCGCTACCTCAATAATCAACTGTATTTAATATTAGTTCAATTTACACCTGTAGATGGGAAGAACCGCTCTTTCCGAAACGAGTCGTATAGAATTCAAAAAAATTGTGTGTGTTGTAGTAAAAATAAAAAAACACATGTTTTTAAAATTTTTTACTTGAAAATACCAAAAGTAGAGTGAAAGTATATTAATGCTGAGGTCGCTCAAGTATAAAAGTTTCCACCACAGGGAAACTAGGTGTAATGCAACGTATATTTATATTTCTGAGTAAGTTAGAAATGAATTTCAACAATCTTGGAAAAATAGATTGCTACAGATAATTACGAATTGTCGATGTAAAATGTAAAGCGGAAAAACAAGTAAGGTGAGCAATTGCTGAATTGAATAGGTGAAGGATTGCCCAGTCGCGGGATCAGACACTGAGGTAGCTGAGGCCGAACCCAACTCAAGAGGGTAAACCACCCCCGAAATGTGTTCGTTGGCCAAACGATGGGGCGGTGAATAAATTTTTCATTAGAAACAATGTTAAATTCATCCAAGAAATAAAAAGAAACTGTAGAACAGACTTCGACCCTAAAACTCTTCTGCAATATTATTAAAGATGTGGATTATACTCAATTAAGATTAAAGTTCGAGAAAATTAGTCAATATGTTTCTATAAATTTATATTAATATTTTTATAAATTTTCTATGTGAGAAGGTTTTGAATGATTATTTTTTTAATGACACGTTATTTCTTTTTTGTATTTTTTTATTACGAATCTCATAAATATTGTTAATACCGCATGTAAATTAAAAATATTTATACGTGACACGCCTGAAATATTGCAGTAAGATACTACTATAATGACAATTCAATACCAGACTAATTTAAAGCATATAACCGATAACCTCTAAAGTGATGAAAAAAACCATTGGTAAATGAATAAAAACAAGTTATTAAGGAGAACATATTCTTATTGTGAAGTTGTAATTATTCAGGACATAGGTCTGTGATGTTTTAAATACAAATTAAATATATTAATTAGAAAGATATACGTATAAAATCAATTTTATCTAAAAATATTGTTGTTGCAAGCGGGATTCGAAAATTTAATAAAAATGAATTGTTAATTCTGGCGTCTCCTATCGGATTACTCAGAGGTATTTGAGATTCCGTAAAAATAAAGAAGGCTTTCAAATAATGCAACGATAGATGTATTCATTTGAAAAGTGTCACACTGTGGTGCTGTAGCATAATCGGTTAACGCATGTTTCCCGGTTTGGAAGAGATCCATGTTTGAATCCCGGTAGCAACAACAATATTTTTAGATAAAATTGATTTCATATGTATATCTTTCTTATTAATACATTTAATTTGTATTAAAAACAAGTTAATTAAACCCGTAGTAATTTCTATAGTAAAGAAAAAGTTGGGGCATGTCTCTCTCCAAATTGTCTGGCCGATGTTTCGAATCGTAATATATGATCCGTCATCAGGGCAATGAGATCCGAAACGTCGGCTAGAGAGATCGTAAACAACTGTCAGAATAGTTAAATTATATTAAAATATAATAATATAATTTAAATATGAATTAAATTTATTAATTAGAAAGATATATATATAAAATCAATTTTATCGAAAAATATTGATCTCTTTCCAAACCGGGGAAGGTGCATTATCCAAATATAAATATCTTCGCTGAAACATAGTTGGATAATGCACCTTCCCCGGTTTGGAAAGAGATCCAGGTTCGAATCCCGGTGGCGGAACAACAATATTTTTCTATAAAATTGATTTTATATGTATATCTTTCTAATTAATAAATTTAATTCATATTTAAAATATCACAGATATTTCTGAATAATTAAAACTTCACAATAAGAATGTGTTCTTCTAAAAATAATTAATTATTTATAAATATAAATGTAATTCATCCAAATTTAATAAAATATACTGATCTAATGCTTAGCGTGCATTACTCAAGATATTTGGGATTCATCGCAATAAAAAGTTGATATATTTTAAAAATAGAACAGTAGATGTATCAATTTTGAAAAAGGCTTCAGAATGTAAGTTCAATATTTGTCGAAAACGTAGTAGGTTGATATAGTGAAATGGTAACGCGTTTCTACAGATAAGAATAAGTCCAGGCTTAAATTTTTGTAGCAACCAAGTTATTTTTTCAATACGTACTTTGTTTCTAATTGATTAATTTAATTTGTGTATTATTATTATTTTAATTTGAATAGCGACATATTTATATTATAGGCATGTAGTTTGTAGTCAATGTAACTAAAATATTATTAAGGTACTTCAAATTTTTATCATGTACATATTGTTCCCAGTTAAAATATATTTGATTCCCCAATCTCGACGTCTTGGAATGGTTTCAAGCGCTGCTTTTGACGTGCCGTCTAAACGGAACGACTTTTGAATTGCTTAAAAATTGCATTCAAACGTTTGGAGAAACTGCAAGGTTTACCTGCAGAATAAGGAATGTAGGTCGAGATGTTACATCTCTCAGATTAACATCGTATCAAAGAAAATATTGTACGGATTTCTAGTCCGGTTTGGGAGTGGTTTCATGTCATGTAATACGATATGTGACATGAAAATATAATATTTTTAAGGGCGCATTTTTCGTGTGCAGTTGCAATTTCAGAACATAGTTCTATGATATGTTTAATACAAATTAAAATTAACAGAAAAAATTTATGTATCGAAAACATATTTAAGGTCCTGCCGGGATACTTTCCTATCCGGAGAAATGCGTTTTCTATTTGGAGAGGAAGGTATTCTGGTAGCAACTAAAATATTTTTCGAAAAATGAGATTTTTTCTATATATTTTTCTAGTTTAATTTATTTATTTAATTTGTATTGAAAATATAAATGTTGACGTACTTAATATTTTATGAGGAAATTAAATTTGCGCATTTTAATATTTTGATGGTAAAATTTGTGTTTTTGTGTATAAGTATGTGACATTTATATTCTTTTTCTAAGATGAAGTGTCAAATAACCATTTTTTTAACGAAAACTCAAAAATTTTGTTTAAATTGTATTATTAGGAGAACATATTCTTATTGTGAAGTTGTAATTATTCGGAAAAGACGGTCTGTGTTATTTTATATATGAATAAATATATTAATTAGAAAGATATGCATATGCATATGTATGACAATGGTTAAACAAACTCATCCGGAACCATCAACGTTATCAGCGATGCCAGAATATGTGGCTCAAGTTCGACGTGAAATTATGCGCAATCCGCGTAAATAAATAAGGAAGATTGCAGCCTTTACTGGAATAAAAAATTAACAGTGCACGTTATTTTGAAAAAGAAACTACAGTTTCACCCATTCAAACTGCAAATCGTTCAGTTTCTCAACGAAAATGACTATTTTTTATGTGAAACCTTAGCGAGAACGATGCTGGAACATTTTGGAACAGCACAGATGCTTGGAAACATATTGTTCACTGACGAAGTACATTTTCATATTGATGACTATGTTAATAAACAGAACATGAAATACTGGTGTCCCGACAACCCAAAAATGGCAGTGTGGTGTGTAATTTCTGCCAAAGAGATAATTGGCCCTTATTTGTTTAACCAGCGAGAGACAGTCACTACTGACGTGTATTGCCGAATGATCGACAAGTTTTTGGTACCGTAATGTATTAATATCAAAAAGGTAACACATAGGTTCGAAAATGTGTTGCTAAAAATATTGTCGCTGTAGCATAGTTGGATAATGTACCTTTATCCGCGTCTTGGAAAGAGATCCAGGTTCGAATCCCGGTGGCGCAACAATGTTTTTCGATAAAATTGATCTTTTCTGATCTTCTTGTCTGAACTTTTGAACCCAACACCAGCGTGCTCGGCCCATCACTTACTCGTCGAATATTAATGAATTACCGCACTTTAAATATTGCTCAACCGCAAACGCTTGATGCGTTCCCGACCAGTGACTCATTGCGACTGGCAAATCTGCAAATCACGCGCGTCGAACAATACCCTTCCTACTTACCTCACCCTGATGGTTTACTAGCAATTACAATGTAACCTTGAAATTTTTCCGCTGAATACCCTATTTTATAATTAATTAAATAAAAATTAATTTTATTATACACCAAGTTTCAATCGACGATTTATTATGTATATTAATGTTTTTCTTAGTCTCTTTATTCTTTACTTTATTTTCAAGTAAACTATACGAGTATACTTAAATACTCATATTATTATAAAAATGTTTTTTCTTACACATATATTACGGGTAAATTTTAAATATATAACTAAATACATCCCTTTTTTCACCTTCAATAGAGAATAAGTTTTTTGGGAGGCTTTCCCGGTCAAGTGTGTCACAAAGGTGCGTTAAAAATAGATCCTTAGAAATAGGGTATTATAAAATAGCACAACATTTTATGAAATATTCATTGATCAGGATGCAATATATAAGAACATTGTTTTGGGTATTAAGAATCTGTGTAGACACTAGCGAGAAGAGAAAAAATATATCCTATGCAATACTTGTGCCTTTAAAATAACGTGATTTTATTTTACTCTCTACATTTTTTAAACTATTTTTTATTAATACGTATTTTAAAGATATTGATGCAGGTACTGTAAATAAATAATAATTAAAAATAAATAAGTTGGATTTGTTCATATGTATGTACATATGGCTAGTTGATTATTTTAATTTTCATCGTATTATTTTGTGTATCACAGTTGAAATATAAATTGTTTTTTCCTTTATTTCTAACATAAAATATAAGTTGTGTTATCGAAAGGCAAACAGAATTTAAATCCCAATATCGCGCGGCAAATGAAACAACCCTATTTCTTCTCCACCTAAAGAGTGTATGCACATTTTCCGGCATTCGTTGCAGACCCCTCGAGTATCCAATCTCGGTAATAGCTTTCCCATCATGCAGTCCATTTTTCTCTTCACGGCCTGCATCTCACTACGGCTTGGTGCAGATACTCCTACACATGCACGCCCCATAGGCCACAATCCGGTGAATAATTCACTAACTTCACACCGTAACTTGCAGCGCAGCCAGTGAGGACCTGAGCCGTGTTTACTGTTTATTTCAATTACCTCCACCGCGAATTCGATTTTACGTTTCATTCGGGCGTTTATTGCGTGATTTTACGGGAATAGGTTCAACCATTCAGCAGAAAGATCGCCTTGTATTCCATGGCTCAGGATGATGTTTTTGTAGGGCGTGCGTTTTGTCGCGCAGTTTTATTTATTCTATTTATTTGATAGTAACTTCAACCATTCTAAATTTTTTCCTAAAAATTATTCGAGTAAATTTGTATTAAGTAAAAATTTGAGTTAGGTACTAAATTAATTTTTTAAATAATTATTGTTTTTAAAATAGATTCTGGTAAAGAAACAATAATATCTGTTTTTTAGTTTGTATTGACATCCTGAAATGGTATTTTTTGAAACCGGTAGATGTATTTAAACTCAATTAAGCGGTTAATAAAACAAAGTTAACAAATAAAAATTTGAATTTTAACCACAAAGTTAATTTTGCTGATTTCAAAAGTATTTACTTATAGTTATTTGACTTCTCAAATAATAATAATAATTATTGAGAGTATGAATAAATATATTTAAATAATTACTGCGATAGCTCTCCAGTGACTCAATTATCCATTATTATTATTATTCTTTAATATTATTTTTCGATTTTCAGATAAGGTTATTATTGTTTTATACATACATACTCGAGTACTCGAATTGGAGACTCTAATCACCAGTCTCTCCATTATATCTATATGTCTTGTGATATATTCGAAGTATTTTAGAATGCGCAATTGTATTTTTAAAAAATTATTTACACCCAATCCCGAATAGTTTTGAGAGTTGTTTACCCTCATTTCGATTCGTCATAATTACATATATTTTTATTTATTTTATTACATTCAATCATATCATTATAACACCATCATAGGTTGGCTCCGGTATCGTCGTACCAGAACCATACCTGTACAATATAAGAGACTTGTTGTCACATTAATTTCAAAAGGCAGCCAGAAATAAGCTATAGAAATCACACACCCCCAAAAGAGGAGGGTAGACGTCACATTTGTGTGTTTCAGTCGCAGAGTGAAATTCACCATGTCCAGGTCGCAAGAGTGCGAAGGAGGGCTAGTAGAATGCTCCGTTAGGTCTCTCTAACCATAGCTCTTCCAGGCATCGCCCATCCCAGCAACCCCCAGCGGGAGACTCACACCTTAATAAATACCCGGAAATGTTCGAGATTCCTTTCATTTCTTAATAGGTCATCGTTCCGGGAGATCCGATGCGCAATTGTATTGTGAAAGATAGACGTTACTCAACACTTATTACTTGTAACATAAGGCTGTTTATTTTGTGAGCTATCGGTGGAATTCGCAACATAAGCCACCAGCATCACATCTCTAATACGTAATTGGGAAGACAAGTGTTCTGAAAATTTAGTGGACCTGGTGATGTTTCTATCTTGCTAAATTATCTTAAGTTTAGTTCATCGCTGATCGTGTCATAGCATTCTTATTTTTAAATTCAGATTCACATCCTCCCCTGTTTGTATTTAAAAAAATACTCTGTTACTTGTAAGTTACTCATTACGGTTATGTCCGGTCTGTTGTGTTGCCGTCAATAACCATCATTCTAATTTATTCCCTATTAATAAGGAGACCAGTTTCACGACTGTTTCTTTCCAACAATGTAAGGAATGCTTCAAAATCGTTTGCAATTTTTGCGAGCAACGTTGTGTCGTCAGCGCTGACATGAGTGATCTCAGATTGGAGATTATTATCTCATTTACATATACAATGTCTTTGTGCCACTGTCTTTTTTAAGTTAATCCTGATGATGTACTCTGTGTGTAAATAGAAGATTAGTGACGTTAATATGCATCCTTAACGTACTCCGTGTTTGAAAATTATTATGTTTATATTATCCTCACTGATATAATACTGTGAACATGAAGTTGGCTCAGACGGAATACAAGAGTACCAAAACATCGGTATTCTTGACTACTTCGGTTAATTGGTCTTTAATTTTTTCACACACGCACTCATATAGAGTGTGACCAAATTACCAATAAATAATGTTCAAGAAGTATGTACAAATTATTTAAAATCACGTTAAGCTTTAAGTCTACGTTCTTCGAAATAAATGTTTGCAAAACTGATCCATTATTTTTAAATATTTTTGCTTCAGGCACTAAACCATAAACAAAAATTATTCTGACCGCTAGAAATTTGATGAACTTTTATTTCTCGTATTTATTATATAATTTGGAAATATTTCAATTAACATAGTTGAAATTATGCATAAAGATTTTCAAGCTGCATGAATATTTTTGATTCGTATTTTAATTTGTATTTAACCACTTCTTAAATCTCGTGCACTTAGTGGTGTTTTATACGCAGTATATTATACATTTTAATATTATAATATGATTGTCCTCTTTGTTGGTTCCACGTGTTTGAAGAATTAATATCGAATTGATATTGTGGTGGACCTGCACGCGTCCCGCAGACACGGGCGAGTAAGCATTCACGTGACAGCTATATAGTTCTACTGGTACCGGCAGAAAACCAGACAACAATACGTCGCGCCGCAACCAATCCGAGGAAACCTAGAACCGACCACTCCTATCTTGGCCAGCTCCTCGGACACATCTTTTCGCATGCACCTCGACACTGCCTTCAGTGAACTACGTTTAAACTGAACTTTGTATATTATTACAAACAAATCTAAATTCAATCTGTAAATAAATGCAACTATCGTAAGTACTGTTTCACTCAAAATCGCTGGTCACATATTACGAACGTTCTGTTGCTTTTTTACCCGGAAAACGACTCAGGATTGATAATGTCTCCATTTTCTCTGGTCTGCGGCGTAGGTGATAGTTCCCTAATAATTGTAAAATAGATAATATAGTGTCCACGAGGTTTGGAGTATTTTACGCCAGCATTGCATCTTGAATGTGTCGATCTTTATGCGATATTTTGCTGGCACGGTCCACATTATACAGAAATTTGATTTCACGCCGTGTCGAATTGTAATTTTTTTAATTTCAAATACATATTATAGGACACCAAGTATTAAGAGTTCTTAAGATGAAAGAAATAAAAAAAATGTATTATAAATATTTTTTAAATAATATATCACAGCTAGCGAGACATACAGAACAATAATTATATGTAAAAGTAACAAAGATGTATAATAATGAAACCTACGGTCGTAGGACATAAAAGTTTGATTTTCTTGCTCAAGCATAAAATTTAGAGACATATTCCATTTTATACTGAAATATATTAACTTTCTTCATTCCTTGTTATAGTTTTCTCCATCAATTTCTATTCTGCGCCAGATATTTCATTTTCCGGTAGCTGCTATATCCTCTGCAGATGGCCCATGGAAGTTTATCTCAGCCATCTTCTTCTTCTTTCATCAACCACAAGAAAAATTTCTCTCAAAATAACGTCATTTACTTTTGTTGGAATGATGATTTTGGAAGTGATTAATTTGTTTTATTAAAAAACTTTTTTATATTAGAGAAGTTTTTTTTTAATTATTTAATGACATTTTTATTTCCTTTAAATATATATATATATGTATATATTTAAATAGAGATGTATACAAGGAATATGTGTCATATCAATATTCTTACTATTTTCAAGCTATGCCAAACGCTTGTACTTAGAAAATATGACTTAGCTGGTGTCCTGGAACAAGGCTTGAACCCCCGACCACTAGATCACTAGGCCAGCATCTTAATCACTACACCAGCAAGCTAGTCACAATATATCAAGAAATCTTATTTATCAAAATAAAGTTTAAGTGGATTAAAGTGTTTTATTTTTGTTATATATATATATATATCTATTTTGTCATTTCTTTTTCTAATCTTAATATTTTTATTATTTCTACATACTTCATACATTTATAAATATCTTAATAACAGTTAATTTTTACGGATTTTTATTTATTATTTATGAAATATCTTACTTATCTGAATATTTGCTTTTAAATTTTATATGAAATAAATTAGGTCTGTCCATGGGTAATTCATGTTCAATTCTTTTTTAATGTTTTAAATATGTTTATCCAATTTTATATAATAATCTCTGTTATTTTTATAATCTGTATGAAGACATGATTTGTTTGAACATTTTTGTCAATGGTACTTTGTACTGTATAAATAAATAAATAACAATTTAAGATTATGAAGTATATTAATGTTTAAAATTATTATTAAATAAAATACTGTATTAGTCTGTGACTGGCTGAGATAACTTATACTTCTTTTTAATGTAAGTAAGAACTTTCATAAAATGAGAGGTCTTTAAAAATATAAACTTTTATCAGTGCTTTGTTTTCTAGAAGGCTCGTGGGATTGCGATAAATCTAAGACAAGAAAATTTGTAAAGAGTTCCTTTAAAAAATATTTAATAAGAGCATTATTTTCTCATAATCGTTTACTAACTTTGAAAGAAATAATAAATGCTTAATAGAACATAAAAATGTATATTTTGTTTCATATTAGGTACATACATATGCAATACACATAATAATTTGAGTTATTAAGTTTTTATCATAGTTGACTTTTTGGGCAACATTTCAGTCAGCCATTTATAACCCAGGAAAGAATAACTCAGAAAACACACTATTATCATTTGATGGTCATTATATTAGATAATTATGTATATAATTAGTCTTTTACCCATCCTAAGATGCAATATTAGAAGCAAAGTGCAGGGAGCTGTAGAATGAAAAGACTTTAAGAAAATTATTAAAATAAGATAGTCCCATGTTTAACTATAGATGCAGAACGACACTAGAAAACATTGAAACATTTTAGAATGATTTTAAATACATAAAAACATACGTAGTTTAGAAATTAAAAGCAATATTATAAATTTTTATTTTAAACAGTGGCGTGTCAACCGTAGTTTTGGGCCGATATCCTCCTTCCAAAAACACACTGTTAAATTTTTGAAATAGAAAATTTTTTCTAGAGAATTGTTTTTATATATTTATTTATATTTTTATATTAACTTTTTTACTATTAGGGTCATACCTTTAAAATAGTTAATGTAAGGTGAAAAAATCTTACGTAAATGTTGGGTTCATCTGGTTGGGCGTTGAAAAATTAATAGTTTGTTAATATTATACTTCTCAATGGTACCACAAAATGATTATTTTATATTTATATTTAGTGTATACTCTTAATTACATTTTTAAAGATTTTTCAATATGCGGAATTTGTCGAAATTGCTCTGTGGTCTGAACCCTAGGGCAGCTGCCCTGGCTACCCGGGCGATAGCTATTTCGCTGACTTTAAAAAATGAAATGGTTTTCATAAGGCTAAATAAACTCGGTGTCAGTGTTAAATGGAATTTTGCTTCTTTGGTCAGTACAATTTTGTTTCTTGGTCAGTAAAATTAAGTTTTTTTGTCAGCAGTAAATAATAAAACTATAGTAATATTTTTAGTTAGAAAATTTTACAGGTTAGCTTAGGTTAAAGTAGATTAGGTTAAGTTAGATTTGGTTGTTTTTACGAACTGATAAATGATTGACAAATTTCGTATTACTCGATCAATGCGCCCTCGTGATATAACATGCTTCTTTTAATTGTTGTTCATTCTAATTATTTTCTTTATTAACAAAACTTTTTGTATTCAAGTTACGGAATAATGTTTTTATATAAATTGATATTTTATAATTATATGTAAACGTTTTTCAAATTCATGTGCAAAAATTGTGAAAGGGTTTTTCTTTTATTATTTGGCTGAATATGTGAATATTCTTGTAAAATGTTCTACGTTGAATAAATAATTCATTGTTTACCACGACGGTTTGGGCCCTCTTGCGGAATCCGAAACAAACTTCTTCCGCATATCTATTAGCCTTTGGGTGTGTCGAATGAAATTTTAGTGGTTGCAGATTTTCTGTTTTTTCAAAAAGCAAGGGTTACTTTTATATATAAGTGAATATATTATATTTATATTTCATTTGAAACACGCTAGTTTTTAAAATTGAAGGATTAAAATACTGAGAACTATACATAGCCCCAAACAAAAAATGAATTATTTATACCGTTGAACAGTGAATACATGTATTTACATCTTATTAGAATACATTATTATTGTGAAGTTGTAATTATTCAGAAAATAGGTCTGTGATATTTTAAATATTAATTTAATATATTAATTAGAAATATATACATATAAAATCAATTTTATCGAAATAATGTATATCTTTATATGGACATATAATTTTTTTTGCAAGATACAAAATAGCGTCCATTTCAAGCGACAGTTCTGATAATTACGATCATTTTCATATCAATCAGATACTTTATTTAAAAAGAGACAACATTTAAAAAAATCATTTAAAATACAAAGATAATATAGGACTAAATAGTTTATGTGTAAAGCACCCTTGAGGTGAAAGTTTTTACGAAAATGGTGATATCAAAATTACCCAGTGTTATTATTATTATAGAAAGGAGTAATCTTGGCTACAGTTTACCTTAATAAATTTCCAAAAACGTTTTGCTATCTTCTTTTAAAATACTACGTCACTTGAGACTTACTTGACAAATAATTACTCCTTCAGATCTTTTTCTTTTTTCTCATAGAACTGTGCTCACGTCAGCACAATGCTCGGCGTGCGCTTGTCCTGAAGTTATCTGCAGGGGTCTGCATTATATGAATGTATTTTTGCTTGAGTCTGTTTCAACGTTTAACTAAAATAATATATATATTATTATTATTTTACAGTTTTTTTGCTTTCAACATGTATTTATTGCTCTGCAGTCAATCTTCCAGGTTGTACTTCCGTAAAGCTACAGGTATAGGTTCTGATGATTTTTTTGCATTTCAGTTTAACTAACTAACTAACTTACCATCACGCCGTTTCCGCGTGGGGGTAGGCAGAGAGGATAGAGCGCCACACTCTTCTGTCCTGACACACAATTCTCACCTCATCCACATTCATGCATTTTCTCATACAAGCTTGCCGATTTTTGAGGCTTCTAACAGAATCATCCTCCATTATCTGGTTTACCTGGTCGTGCCAAGTCTTCTGCGGACGTCCTCTATTTCTGGTGCCATCAACACTTGCATCATATATCTTTCTTACCATTTTCTCCTCATTCATCCGTTCCATATGACCGAACCACCTAAGTGATCCTTTTTTAATCTTACTCACCATACTAACATCAGCTTTACATTCTTTTCTTATTTCTTCATTCTTTACTCTGTCATCATTTCAGTTTATGATTTGGAAAATTAATTTTTCTTCACCAACATATTTATTTTTAAGAAAAACACATTTTTGTTGTGAAGTTGCATTTTCAAAACATAGTTCTGTGGTATTTTAATACAAATTTAGTATTTATAATCGTATTTAGAGTAAGATTCCGTGAATTTATAACGTAAATAATTTACGATCCTCAATCATGAATAACAGACTAGGATGCTGAATTTATCTTGCAGTCTCACACGATATGATTCCATATTTAATTATTACCAAGATGTACTTGAATTTATTTAATATACTAAATACTAAAATATATGAATGTGGATGAGGCGAGAATTGTGTTTCAGGACAGACTGCCTGCCCCGTGGAAAAACGGCGTGATGGTATGTTAGTTAATACAATTATGTAAATGATTATTCAAAATGTGCCACGAAATAATATTGATGAGATTTTTTTATTATTCTTGTGAAAGTTATTATATAATCAATATATATATATTTTTTTCATGAAATATTATATCACATCAATAAATAATAGTATCTAATATAAATTTAATAGAAAATAATATCTAAAATGAGAATTTAGAAACTTGAAATTTATCATAGCAACATTGAAGCAAAAGAGAGATATTCATTGATATATAAAATTCAATTTTGTTTTTATCCCTTTTGCCTTTCGTGACCTTACGCGATGTGCGAAAACTTTTATCTGCAGGTTTTTTTTTGTTTAAATGCCCCACACGTGAATAGGTTTTTTCGGTGACATTAGTGTAAATGAAAATTGGTTGTTTTTTTTGTTGTTGTTAAGAGCTGTACGCTGCCCTTTTGGCCAATGGCAAAGCTCGCTGCCAATTTAGAGCAGGCTTTCAACAAATCATTTTAATAACCGACGATTATGTGGATTATAAACGTTATTTTGCGTGAAATCGCAGTCGTATTTTCCATAAGCACTTTCATTCGACGCACATGGCTGAGGTGGGTCTTTATTGTTACACTCGTGTATTAAACGTATGAATAAATACATAGGATGTACATGTCCGCAATCAAAAACATGCTACGTGAATCAGATGTGGATAACCATGTTACGTGGATCGAATACGGCAATAATAAATAAAAAGGCGTATTTAAGTTATCAAATTATTGACAATAATGAACCCACGCAATTATCATAAAATATACAGACAATTGCACATTTATAATATTTTTCTCATTTACACTTATTTATTTATAAAAAAAATACAAAAGAGGGGTAAGGGAGAGAAGACGGAGTGGTGCCTTTAAAATGTGGTGCAGGAGACAGACACACTGACCCTTCCTACGTACAGTATCGTAAGTAACAAACATACCGTTATTAGGAGAACACATTCTTATTGTGTGGTTGTAATTATTCAGAACATAGGTCTGTGATATTTTAAATACTATTTAAATGTATTAATTAGAAAGATATACATATAAAATTAATTTTATCGGTTCGTAGGTTCGAAAATTTGTCGTTAAAAATAATGTCGCTGCAGTATAGTTGGATAATGTAATAACACCAATGACACATCATAAATTAAAATATTTTTCAATGTAAGTTAAATATGTCTAATTTGGTGACCTTGCGGAAAAAAATTATAACAAAGAAACCCTAAATAGGGTAGCTTCACACGGAAAAAATACAAGAGGTGTGGAAAATTTGAATTACATAATTCCCAAAATCACCAATAAGTATGAATTGAGAACTTTAGAATTTGTTATTAAAAACTACCTGGTCTTTACGAAATAGTATGCTTTCCCAATTTAGAAGAATTGATAAATGTAAGCATTAAATGGGTGGTTAGCCTTTCCATTTTATGTGAATATCTCTATAAATATGTAGCGATCAGAATTTAAATCCACCGCCATCTCAGTCGGCTAGCGACAGCGCTGCCGGCTGCTGCTACAAGCCTGGCTCTAGAATTCACTACTAAGGAGTCTCCCCAGTTTCATCGTTCTACAACGGCGGTCTTGCCGGCCCGGGAGCCCCGACCGAGACCGCCAAATCGTTTCATTTAACCACCGTCCTAACCCTCAAAAATATACTAAATAAAAAGTTCGTATTTTAGATATTCCTCCGTGATATATTTATATTGGATAAAATAATTACAATATATAAGTATTTACCATACACAACAAAAAAAATGTGTTTTGAAGAACCCGACGTGAATTTGTCAATACGTGTATGTGTACGGGCAGAGTGATTCGGACGGTGCAGTGTACGAGGCGCGGGGTACCGGATGCCGATTGTCACTAAGTGGCAGAGCGTGCGCTGATTGAGTTAGATTATCTTATGCTGTCGTTTGTAATGATCAATGTTTTTCTCAGCACTTTTACACACCAAATGATATAAATGTTCACTACTATATGTGTCAACTATTATTTTAATGATTAATATAAGTAATAAATGTAACATATTCATATATATCCAATTTAAAAGTTTACAGCACCAGAACGCGCGTTTTTATTTTAGCACCGTAAAAGAAAGGTTAAACTGTGTACTGATTAGTTTTTATGTTTATTTATGATTTGTCTTACTTGTAAGAATGAAATGGATTGTTAAACTGTGTCATTGATTAGTTTTTATGTTTTTTTATATTAACTGTAATAAAATTAGTACGAATGTACCAGCTGACAGACCTCTAGAAAGATATTTTTATTGCAAAAATAAAATAATTAAATAAACTCTTGACCCGTGAACATTTCGTCGTTATGCGAGTGTATTACCGCTACAGCATCCACGAGAGCAGATGCGTTTTGATAAAATTCTCTAGCGTTAGATTTTTTTTTGATATTGAAATAGTTATTATGTTCGCAATCTTTTCACCAGTTCTTTGTATCATAGTGCACTAAAATTTATGCGTATTTAAATTAATCTAAAAGATTAATGGTTAAACTACCGCGGCATAAATTCAAGTTTATGCATTGACAGAGCGACATAAAGAAGAAGTTTAATAATTTAATGTTGAAATTATAATACGATTCAAGAGTATTCAGTTAAAATATTGTCAAACCATAGTACATTAATATATATTTTTATTGCTTCAAATATAATATATAACTATTATATTAGATTTCATATAAATCAAAGAACATTACATGGTACCACTCTATAAGAGAAAAATCTCGCGTGAATAGGTGTACGAGATTTTTCTGTAATTTAATTTTTATATTTATACAACAATCCGGGGAATTACACTACCAATTGTGTTATAAAGGCAGTATTTTTCATGGCAAATTTTCGAACCTATATGTTACATTTTTCAAATTAATACACCTGTCGTTCCATTATTTGAAAGCCATCTACATTATTTTTACAGAATCTCAAATACCTTTGAGTAAACCGACTGCAGACGCCAGAATTATCAATTCATTTTTATTAAATTTTAGTCACATTGATACAACATATATTACTAAGGAAAACACATTGTAATTATTCAAAACATAGGTCTGTGATATTTTAAATACTAAATTAATATATTAATTATAAATATATACATATAAAATCAATTTTGTCGAAAAATATTATTTTTGCGTCACCGGGATTCGAACCTGGATCTCTACTTCCAGTTCAAATTGATTTTACATGTATATATTTATAATTAATACATTAATTTAGTATTTAAAATATCACAGACCCATGTTCTGAATAACAATAAGAATGTATTTTCCTTAATAATATATATATATATAAAATACATTGTATGATCAAAATATATAGATATTTTATAACATAATGGTTTTTGCGCGTATTATATGAGGGAGATAATGATTTATATTGATAAATCTCACCTGTTATTTAATAATTATCATCTATGGGTGGCGCTGTTTGGATAATAATTCTTCTTTAATCCGACTTCCAATCAAAGTAGTTACAAAGCTTTAAAGGTACAAGGTTAATAACGCTATCTCTAATAAATATGATTACAATGGGTACAAAATAAACATAATTATTATTATCGCGGGGAGAGGTACAAAATGAAAGGTTCAGAACGATTTTGTAAACTAAATCCATGATATGAAACACAATAAAATTTTACTACGCAAGTCGTATAGCAAATCTCTGGAACAGGTGTCCCAATATTATTAGTTCTGTAGTTCTGACCGACGCCAATGCCTTATTCGTTTCGAATGAGAGGGTATTGTCTCGTCAAACAAACCCAAGATCAATAGTGTAAACCAAACACAGCAGCGGGACAAGCAACCCGCTATTATTATCTTTCGGCTACAAAACCGTATTTGCCCCTGCTCGAGTTCTCTTCCGAGTAAAACCTTCAGCCACAATATTGAGAATCTTCCGATATTCGTCAAAATGTTTAAACTGATTATTTTTAAATAAAGGAAATTTATTTCCAGCACAATTAATTTACTTTGCGGTGTAACATGATAATGACATTTTTTCAATAAACTAAATAATTTACCCCTAATATCTTAATTGTCATGGCGGTTATTTTGTGGTGTAACATGATTATTTTAATTTATTCACAATAAAACTTTGTGCTACACTCACATTGGATTATTTTCATTATTACTACTTTGAGAGGTGTAGTCTCTTTCATCGTCAGGTGACAACTAAACTAAATGCAGTACGTATTCCCGTTGACGACCAAAATTTCCCATTGCCTGAATAGACTATAACTCTGTATATAGTTTAGTTATCAACTGTTGATGAGAAGAACTGCACCTCTCGAAACTAGTAGTGAAAATAACCCATCATGAGTGTTATACAAAGTTTTATTGTGAATATTAAAATGATTTACCCCTATTTTCTGTATTTTCAATAACCGTAAAAAACACCTCGTTTTTCCATGAACAAATTCACGAGTGAATGTAGAGCTGCTTGCAGCCTAGTCAATAGAATTAAGAAACAGTTGCTGAGATGGTTTGGATAGATGGAATGTATAGGCGAGAAGAGGATAGTAAAGATGATGAAGCGAGTGTTGAAGGGATCGGGAATAATGGCACCCAGGAAAGACCTAGGGTAACCAGATAAGCCAATAATGACCCTGTCAGAAGCTTCAACAAGCGAAGAGGATTCTTGACAAGTTGAGTTGTATGAAAGTGGACTGGAACAGAAGATTATCGCATTCTATTCTTTCTGCCTATCCCTGCGTAGAAGTTAGTTAGTTATTCATGTGTCAGTAAAACTTAATCATGTTTCACATTCTTATAGAAATTAATAGCTAGTTCAGATGAAACTGTATATATATATAAATTAGCGATTTTACTGATTTTTTAATAGAAATTTGTGCTCTTTATTTTTGTTAATAAATATTTTATTATCATATAATTCAGTTTGTTAATTTTTTTGACGATTCATCAATAAAATAATCAAAATTATATTTAAAGTCTCCGGAATTCTGGAACACATTAGTTCAGTTTATAGGAAAACCTCAACCCTTCTCCAGTTTTACCAATATGGTGGAATTTAATCACTCACTAAGATATGTAGTACAGAGGCAACAGACGACCCGGCCCAAACAACGTAATTCTATCAGAAGACAGATTATTAGACGGACGTGGACAGTTCGAATATTTGTTCAATTTCTCATTTGCTTATAAATAAATAAATAATCATATATGCATATAAATAAATAAATAATAATAATAATAATAATTTATTAGATTTTATTAACATACATGTTTTTGTTGTAACAGAGGTGAATACATTATAATATAACATGATAAACATAAGATACAATTATATTGCAATTAGGTATATACTCGTAGTTTTTTGTGTGGACTCTACCTCTGATATACACAACATTGTCCTGGCTACTTTGTTAGACTGCCGTCTGTGTTAAAGTAGCTATTAAATTTTTATTATTAGAAATTATTACGAAAAAAATATTATGGAATACGTTATACTTTATGCTTTTGTGATTTTTTCCAATCCTTTAAACAATTTCTATTTCAATATATTTATTTGTTAATATAAATTAGTACCTTTAAGTTTCAAAGTCAATTATAATTAATAGTATTGATTATGGCACTTGTATATGGATAAATGTGTGAAAGAACTAAAATGTATGAATGTAGGAGCAAAAATGGGCGATTTGATTGTATGCTGTTTATTGTACGCCGATGATGCAGTACTAATGGAGAATAATGAACAAGAACTACAGAATCTGGTGAGTAGAATGTACGATGTATGCAAGGAAAGCGACCTCATGATGAATGTTAACAAGTCGAAAGTGATGGTATTTGAGAAGGAGGAAAGCAAGACACCATGCAAAATACTTGTATATAATGAATGTTTGGAACAAGTAGATGAGTTTGTATATTTGGGAAGTATGTTTGATAGAAACGGAAAGGCTGAGAATGATATCGAAAGGAGGGTGACTGCAGGAAATAAAGTAAACGGCGCTTTGAATGGAATTATATCTAACGGGAATTCGTCAACTGAGGCAAGACTAGCGGTGCACAATAGAATCCTGGTACCGACACTGATGTATGGAAGTGAGGCCTGGAGCTGGCAGAAAAGGAACGAAAGTAGACTGAATGCAGTGGAAATGAGATCACTAAGACGTATTTGTGGCAAATCTATTTATGACAGAGTAAATAATGAAGAAATAAGGAAAGAATGTAAAGCTGATGTTAGTATAGTGAGTAAGATTAAGAAAGGATCACTTAGGTGGTTTGGTCATATGGAAAGGATGAATGAGGAGAGAATGGTAAGAAAGATATATGACGCAAGTGTTGATGGAACCAGAAATAGAGGACGTCCGCGGAAGACTTGGCACGACCAGGTAAACCAGATAATGGAGGATGGTTCTGTTAGAAGCCTCAACAATCGGCGAGCTTGTATGACAAGATGTATGAATGTAGATGAGGCGAGAATTGTGTGTCAGGACAGAAAAGTGTGGCGCTCTATCCTCTCTGCCTACCCCCACGGGGAAACGGCGTGATGGTAAGTAAGTAAGTATATTGATTATGAACATAAATAGATGATGATTAGTATAATTAATCCAGAACACTGTTAATATTAATACCAATGTCAATAATACACCTACTTACTTACGAGAAATGGATACATACAACAGGAAAAAAATAATGTAACAGTAGGATAATTGTCTTGTCTAATTACGGAAACAATACATGGAATGGATTATATTTTCGACTATATACTACAGCGTATATTTTTTAATAAATTATATTAAATCAATAAATATGCTTTATGATATATCTTTAATTTTATTATATTGCTAATGCTGGTAAAAATCACCAGAGGCGTCGTATGGCAGTTTATCTTTTGACTATGAAACAAGGCTACCGTGTGTCACCATCGTAACGGTACATTACGTTAATGTCTGATTGGATATTTAACTTAACTTGGATAAGTTAACTTAGGTTACTGAATATAATAATATTATTCTTAAAAATAAACATGAACTATGATTTTTCTGTTCTTGTTCTAATATTTTGTTTCCTAAATTAATTTAAGTTATATATTGTGGCAGGTCAAACTGGAGAGTTCTATCCACCACCGGATAACTAAGGGAGAACAAGAGATTATGTGAGTACTTGGTTCCAGTATCACATATTTGCTTCTGCCCACTGCATTCCACTACTACATTCGCTGAAGAAATTTATATTAATATTATGGGCGGCATTAAAGGAGATTTTAGTTTATAAAATTAATCTATTGCAAATAAAAAATCATTACAAAAATGTTTTATATAACCATGGAATAATTTACCATAATAATCTCAATCGGATATCAAATAAAATTTTACCCCATGATGAGTACTTTAAATTAGTTCAATTCAATCTATAGGTGGCGAATTTCGAAATCTAAACAAAATGTCATTTACTAAATTTTCTATGTTAAATCTACGACAAAAGTAACGTAAAATAAATAACCATCGGCACAACCTTATTTGTGAATAGTAATTCTAATAATACGGTGGATCTCCAGCAGAAAGCTCGACGACAACAATAACCATAAGACTTAACATGGAAGATGTAACCTTATCTGAGGAATTTCTCCGTCCTATCACGCCCAAGGTGCCATCCTTCCTTTTGACCGCACGCTGAAGAAGTAGAATCCTGGCCACATATCGCCAACTGACGAGATTGCTCCTACATGATTTTGGGGTTATCCTGTCATTTAGAACACCTTCATTGCCAAACCGTGATTATCTTGTTCTCCGTTTCAAGTAATAGGATATTCCACTTCCACTAAGAGATGTGATATTTACACCGCGATCTGAAAGTGTGGGGATATTTCCACGATCCAAAGAAAGAAATATCCCATTTCTGCAAGATACAGTTTATCATACAATTAGGTACGGCAATTGAACATTATGTGCACTGGCATTCAAATAGATGTCATTCGTCTTACCCTTGATTGATTGCTCCAACAATACTAATTTAACCAGCTGCTAGCCTATGGGCTGACAGCAAGTGTTCGCAGCACTCAGTTTCGACAGCTAATGTCCGCTTCCAAATGAAATGCCACCTATAGATAGTGCGGTCTGAAGTTCGTGCGTATCTGGTGATACCAGTTCCTGAACGTGGCCATCCCAAAACATTAATTCCATGTGACTACTTATTTCTTATATAAAAGTAAATTATTTTTATGTTAAAAAAGGTGTTTTCCTTTATAATCAATCAATCACTACGTGACTAGATTCGTAACGTTACAATGTATAGAGTTAAAAATGAACAAATTAGGATCAAATGTAGATGTGTTTGCGTAGTCTATAAAATTAATAAAGAGTCGCTGAGATGTATAATGAATTGGTGACGAAAGGATGGCAGGAAAAATATACGTGGCATAACGAAGGCATCCGGAACAGTAGACATCCACAAAGATGATTATGCATGAGAAGATGTATAAGTAGTGGTACGAGGCGTAGTATTAGTTCGTAGTATAGAAAAGATTATGGTATTATATCTGCCTACCTCCGCAGAGAAACAGTGTGATTGTAAATAAATGAATATGTATATAATATTTTTTATGATTAATAAATAAGAAATGTCGATTAATAACTGATAAATAAAATGTATCAGAACATTCGATGTCCTACTTATTTGAATGATATATTTCTCTCTCTCTCTTTCTCAGTCGATGTGTTCATGAGCAGTATTGGTTCTTATTGAATATATTATATTATGGTTGGTTAAATATTTGTATTGTATATTATTAAATGATATAATAATTTATTATTATTAAAAATACGCCAGTATTTTCGCGGAATTACTAAATGCTCTACGCTGAGGGAAACATTTTAAATAAGTACTTATATTTAATCGTAGTTGGATAAAAAGCAGCTAGCTACAGAAAATTCAAATTCAGATAAAAGCACTTTCGAAAAGCGTGAATAAAAACATGATAGTTCTTTACCTTTAAAATGATGAATAATATATTTGTGCCAAATTTTGTATGACTTTTAAGAGGATTTAAAAATAGATTCTAGAGATTTTGGTGTTTTTACATTTTATGAAGTTTTTTTAGATTTTGAGAATCAACAAAATTTTCAGAATGCTGTTTTAGGCAACTGCTGTGAATTTTCGTATGACTGTTTTAGGCAAAACGTAGAATAGACGTTACTACCAGTGGCGGTCGGTGACTTTTTGTCGATGACTAGAAAGCAAGTTTATACCTACTATCAAATATAACATATAGTCGAAGGATATTCAACGTTTCAATAATTCAGCTTCAAGTATTCAAGTTAAACTGTCAAAAATTCGTCACACGTACAAATTTCTCAAAACATTCCCTTACTTCGTAATATCAATGCTATTTTCAGATGCTGTTAACGAATACGTATACAGTATTCGAAGACGTTGACAAGCGGAACTGAACGCGCAAAAATAGAATACTTTCAAACTTTGTGGATACGGAACGAATGATAGAATCCACTGTATGTATATGTATGCTGTTGAAAATGTATATGTATTTAAGCTAGCTTAGTGCGGGCGCCGTGTCGTAGTGTGTGGTATGACTGGTCTCTAAAGGACAGGACGAATTTATTTGCAGCAGTGAAGTTTTCAGCTAGAAACAAAAAGTCCAAAGCTTTTTGACTATAGAACACAAGGGATGCGGAGCATCAAAAGCATGTATGTATGTATGTAAAAATAATATCTTACTTTTTCAAATTATGGACTGACTATATACGTGACTGAAAATACGTACGATAGTAAATTAGTACTATCTATCTAGAGAATGAATTAATTTATTTTCTGTTATTTTTGTTGTTTTTCGTACAAGGAAAACATAAATACATACAAGGTAAATAATTGAAAGCAGGGAGCAAATCCCTCCGGTGTTAACATGGCCTAGAGCCGCAGGCATGAAGTATTGTAAAACCGTTTTTTGGTTAATTTTTTTCCCCTTGCTGCTTTTTCAATTTAGAGGAAAATACGCGGACCTATGTATGGAATAAAGTTAATGTTCGAAATATTTACTATTCATGATTCAACTTACATCCTTAAAAATTTGGGTATCCTTTAAATAAATTTTATATTTGTGAGTCCAAAAAGTGAATAGTTATTTAACTTTTGGTAATATTTGAACTATTATAGCCCATGTCCACGAAATGATAAGTATCAGAGTGTTAGTTGAGATAAATCTCAGTACCCAATAGAGATAAATCACGAAAACGTATTGAGATACTGATTTGGAAAAAATCTCAGAGATTACCGCTTGAGATTCACAAACACGGGGTATGATTGGACATTGAGATTCGACAAGTATGCACAAACATTACATAGAACTATAAATATAATCAACTATTTATTCTAAAAGTTAGATAAATATAACGCATTAAATTACAGACATATATTATGTTTTAACTGCTGAAAGAGATATTGAAATTCACCCAATGGATGAACGACACATCTATGGTCAATAGATTGACAATCGACATACAACTAG
This sequence comes from Eubasilissa regina, assembly GCA_022840565.1. Classification (NCBI taxonomy): domain Eukaryota; kingdom Metazoa; phylum Arthropoda; class Insecta; order Trichoptera; family Phryganeidae; genus Eubasilissa; species Eubasilissa regina. The sequence continues at coordinate 14,038,123 of JAINEB010000018.1, read as the reverse complement.
CATTAAGTGAGCATCTCTGAGACGTTTCTGAAAATTGTGCATACGGTGGATTACGAAAACTATCTCTAAAGATCTCACAGAATCTTAGAGACTATCTTGAGACGAAAATCTCATCCGTGGATACAGACCATTAAAATCGTTGTGTGTAATAACACAATTAAAAAATATATAGAGTTTTTTTGTGAGATCGTGTGTATTAGATTTGTATTGCCAATAATTTAAAAATAATATTATGTAAGTTCTGGTTTTGCAAATTGATATCAATAAATTTAATTAGCAACATGTGTATGTATTTAATTAACTTACTTTTTTTTCCTTTTTCTGAAAATAATAATATTTGTACAATTATTTAACAAACATCTCCATTACATACTAAATAAATTTACTTTATTACATTTGTTTGATCCCATAAGATGAGATTTTTTGGTAAAGTGTGCATGTAACTGTTTTTGGTTTATTTTTTCCTCCTTGCCACTTTTTTAATTTAGAGGAAAATACACAGATTTTCGAATATAATACAGATATTGTTAGTTATATTTATCATTTATGAATCAAATTACATTGAACATGTGGAAATAAATCTTGTCTTAAGATAATGAAATTTTATAAATTTTAATTTAGAATTAAAGATTAATATTAGGAGAACACATTCTTATTGTAAAGTTGTAATTATTCAGAACATAGGTCTGTGATATTTGAAATATGAATTAAATATATTAATTAGAAAGATATACATATAAAATCAATTTTATAGAAAAATATTGTTGTTGCGTCACCAGAATTCGAACCTGGATCTCTTTCGAAACCGGGAAAGGTGCATTATCCAACTATGCTACAGTGACGATATTCTTAGCGACAAATTTTCGAACCTGTATGTTACCTTTATGATATTAATACATTTAACCGTTCCATTATTTGAAAGAGCCACCTTATTTTTACGTAATCTCAAATACCTTTGAGTAATCTGATAGCAGACGCCAGAATTATCAATGAATTTTTATTAAATTTTGGACACATTGATACAACTTTATTATTAAGAGAACACATCCTTATTGTGAAGTTGTAATTATTCAGAACATAGGTCTGTGATATTTTAAATATGAATTAAATATATTAAAGATTAATAATTCTCCGGTCTTAAGATTTTTCTTGTTTTCAACAACCGTAAAATTGATATTGTTATTTTTATTATGCTTTAATAATAAAATCACAATAAAATATAAGATATATATATAAGATATATATGTACTTGTAATGAAATGTAATGGCAACCCATTTTTTCAAATCATCAAAGAAATATTTAATCAGAAAAAAGCAATAATATTTATTTTCATCTACATTCCATTTCCAAAATTTCAATACAAAATTGGAATTGATTTAGAATCTACAAACATCCATTACGTGGATTGAAAAAAATACACATAAATGAATCATTTGAATAAATACGCAGACGAAAATCCTTTTTCAGTTTTTGCCATTCTCGTCATAAAAGGAAATGTAAATAACAAAATTTAACACAAGGCTGATTTACGCAATTCTTGGTGTTTGTCAAAATAACACTTAAGTCCACCTGATAGAAAGTAACATTACTATTTTTACGTGTTTACTATAAAATGGTCTTTATAGACCAATAAAATAGGCAGAAATAGTAAAGTTATTGTAAAAGTTTTGATAGATTTATATTCAACAATAAGATTTACGTTCGTGTTCTACTAATATTCCAGAATTCTATCAGTCACTCACGAGTCGCCATTTTAGATACATGGTGCTAATTTTTATTGTATATTAAAAATACAGTTAATTTATGGTTCTAGAAAAATCAAAGGTATCAAATCATATATATTTTACTCGAAGTTTTTGGACCCTCCTTTGTTGAGAGTCCGTGTTTTGCAGTCATTTTTAGATGCACAAAATACAAAGAGACGAATGGTTAAGAGAACATACAAAGATAGTTGGTATAATTGAATATGCTAAGGAAATGAAATGACAGACTCGAAGGGCGGACAATCGTTAGACAAACGCACCCATCTAGTATTACCCGAAGGGAATAAAAATACCGAAAACTCGCTGGACTGATGATCAACATTGCGAAAATACATGGCAGTGGATAACAATGGACACACAAAAGTGGGAGACTTAGGGAAACCTTTATCCAGTAGATAATGATGATACATATTTTACATTGGCGTCATTTACTTAAAACTTCTTTATAATCAAAAATCTATATTTTAATCAGTTTTTTTTAGGAAATAATAATAGTAATAAAAAAAACAAAACAAGTTAAAAGTTAACGGCTCAAAAATGAAACTAACCAATAGTTTATAGTCGTATGCCACTGGGATGTAAAGGTGTCCAGAGGAAAATTTTCAAGTTCAATATTAAATAAAAAAAAAAACTATAACATTATTCTCATATTTTATTTATACAAAATTGAGTTTAACGATACGGATTTTACGTTTTATTAACAATATCGTCTAAATATCGACCATTTCTCTTAAGACACTTTGCAATCGGACTCTTAAATTTGTGAATACGCGAGAGCAAAGCGTTGATTCAATGACAGCAACTTCACGGCGGATATTTTCTTGTAGGGCCTGAATTGTTCGAGGATTTTTTGCTCTTGATTTAAGACGTTCCTACAAAAAAAAGTCGTACGGTGTAAGATCCAGTGACCGAGGTGCCCAGGGTATGTCTTCGTACTTGCTGATTAATTTATTAGGAAAAAAATCCCCTCAACTCAATTGAAACTCTAACTGTATGTGAAGTGGCACCGTCTTGCTGAAATTGTGTTCTGTTATTTATTTATTTATTTATATAATTTTGAAATCCACATTTTTGTACTGGCAGACTGTACATAATAAACATACATAACGCATAGTTTATTGTGTGGGATGGAGTAGACTTCACCTCTGATATATACAGCGTTGACCTGGCTACTTTGCTAGACTAAAGTCTGTGTTAAAGTAGCCAGTTTTTTTTCGTGCTGTTGTGATGTTATTTGGAATAAAAAGAGAATTCAAATATGAATAAAAAGTAAAAATAAAATAAAAATATATGGAGTGGGAGTGTTGTAGGACTAGTGGATTATTAGTGAAAGAATTGTATAAATTATATTAAATTGTTGGATATTCATGCTTCTGATTCATCTCTACCTGATTGAATCATAATATAGTGAGTCCATATTTGTGTAATCTTATAGGAATTGTAAATTATCATATCATTAAACCCGTTAAATAGATACAGTTGCGGTACCAAAAACGTCGATAATTTTCACGATTTGCAGTTTGTATGGGTGAAACTGTAGTTTCTTTTTCAAAATAACGTGCACTGTTGATTTTTTTATTCCAGTACAGACTGTAATCTTCCTTATCAATTTACGCGAATTGCGCATAATTTCACGTCGAACTTGAGCCACATGTTCTGGCGTCGTTGCTGACGTTGATGGTTTCGGAGGAGTTTGTTTAACCATTGTCCCTTCTTGTCTGAACTTTTGAACACAACACCAGATAAGTTGCATGCTCGGCCCATCACTTACTTGTCGAATATTAATGTGAGTACAAAAAGCGCGACGCGCATGAACCAATGAATCACCGCACTTTAAATATTGCTTTACCGCGAACGCTTGATGCACTCCCGACCATTGACTCATTGCGACTGGGAAATCCGCAAATCACGCGCGTTGAACAACACCCCTCCTACTTACTTTACCCTGATGGTTTACGAGCAATTACAATTTGACCTTGAAATTTTTCCGCTGGACACCCTTTACCAAAGAAGGTCAAATAATTTGAGTGACAAACACCTCGATAATTCGCGTGTTGCGTTTCAGACACCACTATAAATAGTATAAATCGCAAATCCCAGTATAAAAATGATAAATTTCGTAATTTCTCAAAATCAACAACATATTTGTATTTTTTTTACATTTCTTGTAGTAATAATTTATATACCTTATCTCCAAATATCTGATGAAAATTAAATATTTTAACGTTTTTTGTGATTTCTGACTTTTGTTAAAAATCTGTTATTGAAAATAACGACTCATATATACTGTTTTGTATCATGGTTCATATGTGCAAATGTTAACGCCGTTGATATTCTTAAGATATACAACGTTGATAGAGAACAGAGATAAGATCTTTGATTCATTTGCATTACATATAGGAAGGTATATTATTTATATGAGTCGTATATAACTAAAGGCAGAATTATCCAACAAAAATCTACTGAACAGTTCTACTTTGATTCTGTATGACTTGTATATTGTATTATTTGCGTGCTTACAACATTTGTAAAATAACTAATAATGTTTATTTTTATAAAAACACACAAAAATTTAAAAGCATATTGTTTGAGGAAAACAATTAAAAAGATCACCATTTATATATGATCGTGCATACCATAGATATCAAAACTTTTAGTAAGTTTAAATAAGTCCAAATTAACACTTCTACGAAACTTTATCGGTTGGATCCGCTACTCTTTGAAATTTGGTCTTAAACGGATATAGCGAAATTTAAAAAGTAGTCTTCTTGTGCAAAGTTCTGAAATTAAGTAATATTTTTGGGAGGAACTAAATTTAATATAGACCGTATATATGTAATTTCGTGAACGACCGTGTGACTGTGCAATATTTAATTTAATTACAAATAAAATTTCAAATATTTATTTCAAATAACAACTATATACACATTGCGTCTGTAAATATATCTTCTCTTCGAGAGGATTAAATGTCCCCATAATTTTTCGTGGAAAATACGTAATTTATTATGGATAACCCCACTCTTTGATTCCCACCACCGGAAAAAGCGTGAATAGACGATATTCTGAATGATTAAATACGTTTTTTGAAAACGAAATTAATTCATTTGTTTGCTCGCCTCCCGTGGTGTTTCGCTTACGAAATTAATTAAAACATTTGATTTCTTCCTTCTGGGAAACCTTAATGTTCAATCCAAAGATCGTTTAATATTTCAGACACGGTTAATTCACGAAATAATTGAACGGTGCGATAAGAAAACATCTGAGAATTCTCTTTTGTTTCTTAAAATAAAGTATCTTTATCATTTTCCCCGGAACCCTCCCTGAAGCTGCCCTACTTGAATTAAAATATTAATTTACCTTCACAATACAGAGCTGGAATAACTCTTTGTTATAACTGGGATCAACTAATTAATATACATATTACAGGTTAGATCGCTTTGAGTGACTGGTCGCTAACGGTCTAGGATGCCTGCTTTTCGACAGAATAAAACTGTGAAATTAGAAGGAGAAAATATAATTCGACGTATGTAGGAGAGAATATCATACAGTAAATCATAATCTAATTACTAGGAGAACACATTCTTATTGTGAAGTTGTAATTATTCAGAACAGACGGTCTGTGATATTTTAAATTAGAATTAAATATATTAATTAGAAAGATATACATACAAAATCAATTCTATCGAAAAATATTGTTGTTGCGCCACCGGGATTCGAACCTGAATCTCTTTCCTAACCGGGGAAGGTGCATTATCCAACTATGCCACAGCAACAAATCCCGGTGGCGCAACAACAATATTTTTCGATAGAATTGATTTTATATGTATATCTTTCTAATTAATATATTTAATTCATATTTAACATAATCAAATTACCCACGTATGATATAATAACGGAAACCATATATAAATAAACTGATTGTATTATGTTTACAATGATAAGTAACGTATGTATAAAATATACTATTTAATGTAATAAAATGAAATGAAAAAATCACTTCCGGTAAACACTGCAAGAAAAAGGTAAATTTCTTTGTGTTTTTACTTTGCCTTTGCATAATTTTAACGTAGTTAAGAATTTTTTGACTTTTTCAACAGCTGCCATTTTGAAACAAAATGGTAGATAAAACTGGTTATCGAACATAGCCGAAATATCTATCAAATTTTTGTAAAGTATTACTGAAATCTGATGAGGGCTTCAGTAGTTATCTTATCATTTATTTTTATTTATTTTTTTATCTCTTATATTTTATTTAAATACGTATATGTATATATCGATTAAATTTTTAATGGAGATAGACTTAGCAACATATTTAATTAAAAATATTATTAATTTACACATAGGGATAAAAGAGATATTTATTTTATTCAATAAATTATATAATACTTTATCGCAAAATTTTGTTATATTAATTATGTAAGCTGGTGAAAAATTCTTAAAAAGATGGCCAATAAGTTTTTTTTAAATCTAAAAATATAGTTATATTTCAGTTATATCTATTTACGGAGTCTCTTAAATGTCTTTGGCGCTAGAATTATGCAAAACGCAACAGATTGTTCTCTCAATATCACAAGCTTCCCCCTTCATAGTTGCAAATTGTAACGATGATCGGGTCGACCAAGAAATACCAAATGGTGTTTATAATTTATGGTTGTTGGGAAATTGCATGATAGCGGTTTCAGCTCCATTCAATGGATACTTGTTTATACGCCAGCCTGTAGCATTGTTTTATTTATGCTACAGCGAGGCTAACGTAGTAATTGGATAGCTTTTTACTAGATGGAACACCAAATATCCGCGTTCCTCTTCCGCGAGACAGATCAGCGCGAGAAATTGTAGAGAGCAAATAGTCAGAGTGATGTGCTTCACAGCCACCAACACGTGTGTACGAAAAAAGAGGGTTTCGGGAAAATGGCAACAATAAATCACGAAATGGATTCTTTTTAACAATTCACAGACGCCCGACTGTTAAATGGTTATAAGAGGAGAATGGGAAGGGGTGGAGTATTTCTTCTTCTCCTCGGTTGGGGAGAAAGAAAATAAGTGGGAAGAGTTTTAAGGAGATGGGGAGAAACGTACAGAATCGAAAAAACGGATGCAAATATTTTTATTTTGTTTCATATTATACCCATATTTTCTACAGAGCCCTAATGAGCCTCCTTCGCGCACCAACAACCTTGTGATCATGGTGCATTGTTTACTTCGCTTCAAGGCTTTATTTTTTTATGAAATCGTTACATTTGAAACGAAACGAGTAATAATTCGAACGTCAGGCAAGTTCAACGAGAGGATTACGTTGGTCGATTTCTAACCAAATTCTCTATCCGTTGGACAGTTGTTAATGATTATCTTTAATATAAATAGGTTTGCAAATTAATGAGATGGCGCGAGTTATTTTATTATAAAAACAAAGCAGAGTTTATATATGCTAAATAAATATTATTCATATATAATATAGTAGACATTTTGGTATAATAATAATAATAATAATAATGATATATTGTGAAGTTGCATAGTTCTGTGGTATTTTAATACAAATTTAGCAAAAATGGAGAACGCGCTTTCCCGGATAGGAAGAGGTCCAGGTTCGAATTTTGGTAGCAGCTAAATAGTTTTTTATAGATAGAGTTTTTCTGTATATCTTTCTAGTTAATTAATTTAATTGGTATTAAAATACCATAGAGCTATGTTCTAAAAATGCAATTTCACAACAAAAATGTATTCTTAGTATATATGTTGTATAATATAAAAGTTTTCAAATGTAATAGTATGGATTAATTAATTTAATTCTTGCGTCTCCTATAGGGCTTTACTCAAAGGTGTTAGAATTTTACTCTGATATAAAGTTGTTTGCTTTTATAAATGGTAAAGTAGATGTATCAAATGGAAATATTACAGAATATTAGTTCAAAATTTGTCGAAAACGTATTCGATTACTACAGCAAAAATGGAGAACGGGCTTTTCCGTATATGTTCGAATCTCGGTAGCGATTAAATATTTTTTCGATTGATTGATTTTTCTGTATATCTTTATAGTTTATTCCTTTAATTTCTATTAATAATAATATACTTTTTAGGAAACATTTCTAAAACAATTTGAAAAAAAATCTAAATATTGTTAGTTTGCACAATGAATTTTTTAAATTGTTTAATGCTTGTATTTCTAGGTATCTGCAACATGATCGTATTACATAGCCGTATTTGCTCTGACTGGCAATTTGTATCTACGTCATATATTCACTCAAGTGAAAGATCTTGGTGTAATCTTAGATTCTAAATTAACTTTTATCCCGCATATAGGGTCGGTAATTACTAAGACATATAGACTCCTTGGATTTATTGCTAAAACATCTAACCCATTCCAATCTCCTTTTACTATTATCATTTTATATTTCTAATTTGTACGCAGTCAACTTGAATTCGGATCGGTAGTTTGAAACACTCATTATTCCACCTACAGCGACCGATTTGAAAATGTTCAATATAAATTTTTTAATATATTAAATTCACGTGCTCGCTTAGACATTAAATCTCATTCAGAAAGTGAGTGTTTCCATAAATTCCCCCCCCCCCCCCTCTTAAACAGTAGAAACACACAAGATCTATCCTACCTCTATAAAATTTTTAAAAACTTAGTTGACTCGTCCTATTTATATAACAAAAAACTTTAAACGGTCCCACACACCCAACACGATAAAATAATCTTTTTTACCCAAATTTTGGCAGAACTAATTACATAAAAAATTGTTTTGTGATCCGCTTTACGTCAAAATATAATGCCGTAAATTCTTCTAATAACTTAGACATTTTCCCTTTGAAATTAAACTACACTAACTTTTCAATAATTATTAACATAAATTATATATATTGGATACCATTTCCCTCCACTCCTTGCCCTTTCCACTTTGTATGTTCAATTTAAAAACACTCTTTTGTTTTTTTTTTTTTTAATATAAACTTACTTTTAGTTTATTATGTTTATTTTAATGTAAAAGTCTTTTATTTATCAGTTTATTTAAATATCCTATTTTATTAGGTACTAATTATTTAATTCCGAAGAAACTTCACTGGTGTTATTTTTTTATATATTATGTTATTCTTATTACACTGTTTGTTTTTTTAAAAATAAAATAAAATACATCCAGGAAGAATTTTGTTCTTATTGAATATGTACAAAACATCAAATTTATTTATTTATTTTTCACTCCTTCGACCGATAGAGATTGGCTTCTTAACCTCAAACCTCGTTGATGAACCTTCAGGTATCCCTATCTTGCGCCATTTGTGGCACATCGATCTTCCGCCGACCCCGAGGTCAGGGTTTTGCATAGTTTGGCCATTTGATTTTTCCGGTACTCCCCCAAGTTTTCTGCTGTCTTTTTACGCCAAGAAAATCCGTTTTGACAGTCTCACCCACAGCATCTACAACACACGTCCAAGTTATCAGTTTTCAGTCCCAGAAATTTCACATACAAGGCTCACAATACACGAATTTTTATTTATTTTATTTTGTATTTTGTACTTTTCTGTGAACTCGACAATAAATATTTGATTCTTTTTACCAGTTACAGAGCACGAGAGCATCCAACATAAAATATATTTTTCTATGAAAAACTAGTCTAGCTAACAGAGATTGAGAATTAAATATTTTTATGGAATAAACGGTAATATATACAGGATGTCTGAAAAAATGTATACACAGTTTGACTTTTTATATATTTTTATTATTATTTTCAATTGATTTGATATAACGACTGAAATGAGACAAAGATTTCAAGAAGAAAGGCTGCTGAAATATATTAAATTAGCTCAAAAAATCTGTTTGACAAGTAGTTATTTTTGTTGTGAAAAAAGTATTTACTTGTCAAATCAAAAAAACCTTTGTATTTTTAGCCTATTGGAAAAGTTTTATTTGATGATGAGGAGGGATATTATTTCCAGTACTAGCTTACTATCATGATATGAAAACTTGCTGAACAGATGGACATAAAATAAGTATTTAATACCCTCTACGTTATCTAGGCCTCGTGTCAGAGGAGTTGTTTACGATAGCACGTCAAAGACGTGGTTTATGGTGTAAAACCGGTAACAATTAAAAATTTACAGGCTTTACAGCTTTTGAAGTAGAATTCGCCCAAATACAACTTGAAGTGATTCGTGATGTTAGCAGTTCAACCGATTCACATAATCAACAGTGCTGGGACTATAGCTATGAGTTCGAACATTTATGATAACTTAAAAAATCTATTTTTACGGAGCTCCAATTTGAATTACAAAATATAAATAAATTTATGAATATAAATAATGAGAAAAACACTTTGTTTATAACCACTATTCATTAAAACATCAACATGTTTCAAAACCTACATAAATTTTAGAAATAAGAAAGCGTTATTAGAAAATGAAATGTTATAAATAATCAAATGCTTTTTGGGAATAGTCAAATTTTTAAATTGTTTTCACAGTAGTTCCTAAATAGTTACACACCACTTTTATTTTTACAGTTTGGATTTTGTCTATGCTTACATTTTTTATTTTAGTATACATTGTCAAATCTTTAATTGTAAAAATTAAATTTAGTATGCGTGCCTTTTTTTAGATTTCTACAATAGAGGAGACGTCAACAATTTTTTAACTTTTCATAAACCGTATGTCAATTAACTTATTATTGAATTGCAATTGACTTATTAATTATTAATGATGTCAATTAACTTATTAAATAATTTATAAAATAATATTTCATTATTGTGGAAACAGTTCAAGATCAAACAGTACCTACAGATTAAATCTATTGCAAGCTTGCACGAAAAGTTTGATGGGATAGATGTTTAGATGAAATTAAAGTATTTCGATAATTACAATAAAATAGCCACTTATTAGTTCTAAAGCGGAGGTTTCCAACTGTACTTCTTGGTTTAGAACAGGGGATCGGATCAGAAGATCACTCAACGGAGATCGATCACCATCTTCGGGTGATTTACTTATTGATTGTCTGCATGTCGGTGTCTCCACTATGCCACTGCGTGCCACGCGATGTGCACCATCCTGTCTACGTGATCTTGTGATATCCTTCACGTTGCACGTTTCTCTTATAATGGTGTCTTGTATATTATTTCATTGGTATTATTATATTTAAGGGCTATTCTAAGTTTCGACGTTTTCAGTGCGTTTGCCATTGCAAATTGTTGGTTATGATGATATCAACATGACTTACGACTCCATACATAGTGATGGGCCCGTGTAGTATTTTATGTATTCGATATTTTCTGTCACTTCAAATATCTTTGTATTTATAGAGATACAAAGATATTTGAAGTGACAGAAAATATGGGATGCTTGAAACGGTATATAGATACCGTTTCAAGCATCCCAAAATAAAAGTCGCCTATTTGTTAATGATTTTACTTTATTACACATATCGCTTTTAACTTATATTCAGCTCTTACACATTTTTTTGATCTTTAAGTGTAACTTGTAAAGTAAACTGTGTCATCTGCATAAATCACACTTAATTTTTTATTATTTTAAAATACGAGTATTGAGTATTTATTATACATTATTATTGTTACATTTTTTTTTAATCGATTAACTCTCCAAAAAATAGATTAGCTCTTGTGCTTGGACAGGAAGTTACACTGTAATAATTTATATGATACATTTGTAGACTATAATATAATGTTAAGGAGAACATATTCTTATTGTGAAGTTGTAATTATTCAGAGCACAGGTTTGTGATGTTTTAAATACTAATTTAATGAATTAATTATAAATATATTTCCTACGTGAAATGAAAATGTTATTCAATATTATATGCTCTAAAAATATTTTCTTGTTCTGTTTTTGTCACACCATCCTAGTCCAATTGCAGTTACTTCCTTGGTTTGTCCATAATGTCATGACAGGTATATAACGCAAGTGTTGATGGCACTAGAAATAGAGGACGTCCGCGGAAAACTTGTCGCGATCAGGGTAACCAAATACTGGAATATGATCCTATTGGAAGCCTCAATAATCGACGAGCTTATTTGAGAATATGTATGAATGTGGATGAGACGAGAACTGTGTGTCAGGAAAGAATAGTGTGGCGTTCTGTCTTCTCTGCCTGCCTCCGTGTAGAAACGCCGTGATGGTAAGTAAGTAAGTAGGTAAGTATGTCATAGAAGAGTAAATGACTCACATTATCTCTCTGCCATGTGAAGTTTTTCCATACTTTTAACTAATTTGACGTTTTTTTTTTGCAACAATAACTCCGAGAGTGACAGTTATGTTTGTGCAGGCTACCTTGGATTAATTGGATATTTACAAAAAAATCAGATATTTATAAACTTCTCTTACTTTAATATTCTTAGCTCACGTGTTTTTATAATTTAAACTATTTATCTTTAATATATTTCTTACAGTTTAGGCATTTGCGTTTTTTTTCAGTAGGGTCTATTTATTGTTACATTTTTATTTTTATTTTGACATTTGTCAGAAATCTTTGTCAATTTAATTTAATTTAATTTTCGGCGACAATGGAGGAATTAAGGCCTCCGGATCCTCCAGACCCTTTTCCTCCTCCATCACATCTTTCTCGTCCCTCAATACCCGCCTCAGAAGATGCAGAATCTTCAGACGATTCCACTTTTTTAACATTCAAGAAAAGGAAAATTGAAAAGAAGTCCGAAAAAACAAAGAACAATGTTAAAATAACCAGCATCATCTCATCTCCTCCTATCTTTCCCACTCTAATCCCAACTGTGACCTCTGATCTACCTTCTGATTCTCCTGTTAATATAACCCGTCTCCAACTATTATACCCAAATTCGGCTGTCTCTCCTTTCCTTGTTTGTGTCCAAAAAACAGAGCAAGGACCTATACATCCAATTGATTTTGGTAAATATATTACCCAGCAAAACACTCCTGGTATCTGCCCAGGCGGTATAAAAGCAGAAGGCAGATATAAAATTTCTGTGGAGTTTAAATCTGCAGTAATGGCGAATAATTTTGTTAAATCTCTTGAAAAATACCAAAATAACAAATTTAAAGCTTTCATTCCGACCTACAATTTTACCCGCATGGGCCTTGTGCATGGTATCTCCACTGACCTCTCTGAGAGTGACATCATCCTGTCTATCTCTACTCCCCAAAATATAGGCAAAGTTATAAAGGCTAGACGGTTGAATTACAAAGACACTTCCACGGGAACCGTTATCTGGAAACTCTCTCAAACACTTGTGCTCACTTTCGAAGGACAAACCCTCCCATCACATGTATATCTCTTTTACAATTCGTTGCCGGTAGAGCTTTATGCTTTCCCGACAATACAGTGTTTTAATTGTTGTCGGTTTGGACACTCCAAACCAACTTGCAGATCCCCCCCTCGTTGCTTCAAATGCGGTAACAACCACCCTGCTGACCAATGCCCAAACTCTTCCGAACCTCCCACCTGTTTGAATTGCACTGGCAATCATACAGCAATTAGTCTCACATGCCCAGAATTAACAAGCTTATCTTAATCTTAGCATTTTTTTACATCAAGTTATCATCAAAAAACTAGAATCATGTTTCCGCGCGGCGCCGGGGCGTAGCCTCGTCCGCGGCCCGGCTCCCCCCTCTCCTCGGCCGCGCGGTCGGCTCAGTGGCGGAGGTTTCCCAAAGGCGGACGCGATTTCTCCGTGAAGCGGCCAAATTCAGGTCTCGGCCCGGCGCTTTCTCGGGCCGGGGCGCCGCGCGCTCCGCGGCCGCGCAGCTGTGCGGAACATCAACTTAGAATTAGTTCATATTGGAAAAATAAAAGTCCCCCACTGTTGACCAATAGTTTTAAGACTTTTCAGACGTATTCTGACAAAATTTTAAGACAAAACCTTCTTCCCCTATATGTCACTCATTTCCAAACCCATACATTCACCCCCAAAATACTACTATCATTCGGAATCCAGAATAACCCCCAAGCCAAAAGAGACTTCATCAATATTACCAGATCAAAGTGGCCGGGCTGGAAACTTTTCTTTACGGATGGCTCCAAAATAGATTTAACTAGTCATACTGGGGCAGCAACATTTTGTGATTCAGAAAACCTGGCACAGAAATATCGATTAACAAAAAAAACCTCAATATTTACTGCTGAGGCCATTGCAATCCTGGAGACATTAAAATATATTATGAAAAATCTACCCATTTGTAATAAAAGCCTGATCCTGTCAGATTCTCTTAGCGTCCTACAAAAATTAAAATCGTGTCCCTTTTCATACGCCGAAGATGAACAGTGTATCCAAATACGAGAATTGATGCTTAGTATGAAACAAAAAGACATGGATATTGCTTTAGCTTGGATTCCCAGTCACTGTGGAATTCCGGAAAACGAAAAAGCCGATGCCTTAGCAAAGGAAGCCTCTACTTCTGGCGTCCCTTTACATAATCATGTGACAATATCTGATATATTTCCTATTCTCAAAGAGAAAATGATCTGCATTTGGAGAGATCAATGGGAGACTTCTAAACTTGCGGAAATTCAGCCAGAGATTCCTACTAGGCCCTGGTTTTCCAAAACGAACTTAAATAAGTTTGAAACTTCCTCGATCTGCCGTATGAGGATTGGCCATTGTTGTATAAATTCTCACTTATTTAAAATCCGCATTCGAAACTCTCCTATATGTGAATGCCAACTAGAAGAGGAAAATTTAAATCATGTTTTTTAGGATGCCCTATCAATGACCAGTATCCAAATTTAATCCAAGATCTTTCTAACAACAAAATTCCATTCCCCATCAACACCCCAACTTTGTTATCATCTAACAATCAAACCATTTTTAAAATATTAACGAGGTTCCTAAACGCTAATGAAATAAACCTGTAAAAATTAAATTTATCCAAAAGAAACTTCACATTAAATAAAATTACTCGGTAATGGCAAGAACACTCCATAAGGGAAAAAAAACTAATTTGACTAAAACAAATTAAATGAATCTACGAGTATCAATCGTAAAAACATTACATTTTTCGATATACAGATTTTTTTTGTATATTTTTCTAATTGATTAATTTAATTTTTTTTAAATATCATTGAGGTATGTTCTGGAAATAGCAACTTCACAATAAAAATGTGCTTTCAAAATATTTTTGTTGTATAAATTAATTGTAAATTGTTTATGTCGGTTCGATGGTATGTTTTAAAACATTTATCTATTTTTAAACATATCGAACTACATATATCATCTACGCTCCAATTGACGAATTCATAAAGTTTGTAGATAATATTATTATATTTATAAATACTAAAATATTATTTTAACACCAAGATTACTGAGCAGTTAAATGCAAAAACTTTGGTAGTGTCACGATATAATCCTTTAAGTCGCGACTTAAGAAACAAGGTCTTAAGAGATACTCGAAGTCGAAATGTAATTGAATCGTTTGTTTTATTTAAAGAGGCATTTTGTCTGTATTTTTAACAAAACGGCCAGGAGTTATCTTATTATTAATTTATTTATTTTGAAGGACCGACAATTTTTAATAATTTTGTTTCCATGACAACTGCACACAGTCAGCTTATTATTCTGCTGCCGTGACTTAATATTGTGGGATGAAAATGATATATTTTAATATTTCTGAAATATTTTTGAGAAATATAGATAGAATGCTCGCTCGTGTCAAACAAACCATGTTTAGTCCATAGGGTGATGCATGCTCGACCATTTTAAGCGACGCGCAGTAGGTAGGTACACAACTGTAACACATTTCGCCGACTACTGTACCCTGAACTGCAAACTATAATTTAGCATCACGTCAAACAGCTTGTTAAATATCAGCGGTATGCACACACCACCAAATATATAGACATGAACTAACGAAAATATCTTATTACAATATTTTCATTTTAGTGTCACCCATGTGATCACTTTGGCACCACTTACGTAATCAAATAGCTCTGCGACTTTTAAAAAAATATGACTCGATTGGAACGAAAAGTTCAAAGTATGTATGTAATGTACGTCTTGTTTACACAAAGATTTAATTTTCTGAGAGTAAATACTTTTATTGTTGTATAAATATGTCATCAACTATCGGATATATGTTTCCACCAAGAATGTGTGTAGAATGCTCCTCATCCCGCAACTAATATTCCAAAGCAATCTCCTATATGTACATTTTATTTCATGTCTATTCACTTATTGTTCTGTGGTGGTATGCTAATTAGAAGGATAATTTTAGAAGACCTTGCCAAAGTTACTTATTAGGAGAAATTATGTATTTTTTTAGCTGTATCTCCATAGCTCTGTATGGGGTTGAAACACAGACCCTGAAAAGAAAAGAAAAACATTGTCGATGTCTTGTTGGCGTCGCACCATGGACTGCGAAATCAAAGAACGTCTACATTTTTCAGGAGCTCTTCACTAAAGAAAAGTTATCATTAACATGAAAGAAAATAATCCATTTTAATTTTGGGTATATTGCTAGAAGAGATGAAAATATCTGGAGAAATTAGTTGATCACGAGCAACGAACAAGGATAAAGAGATTGATCTCAAATAAGATGGACATATCATGTCTGAGATATGATCGGAAACTCGCTACACGTCGCACTAAGCAAGGTCCAAAATCGCGAAGAGCGAAAACAAGCCGAGTAAACGACCGCGATGCTCAGTCATGAGCACATTGATCGAGAGAGACGTGGCATGGCATTGGTACACTTTGTAAGAAATAGCCAACGCAGAATACTGTAAAAATGTATATTTAATGACATTTTAACTTGTATCATATTCAATTTGTTAAAATTTAAATTAAAAGATTAAATAAATTAAAACATTTTTTAAAAATATTTTTTCTCGTTCAAAATTATCTAGCTGTGATTATCGCGTAGAGAAAATATATTAAGATTATTTTTTATTAAAATTTCTCACATATCCAAATTACGTATTAATATTAAATATACTTAAGATGTTCGTGAAATACTAGTCGTAGACCCGTAAAGAAAATAGATCTTCTTTTTCTCATTTAAAAAAAATTACAACTCAAATAGTTCCTATATTATATTCCCCATTCGATTTGGGTAAACTGAGTCAGTTAACAGATAAAGCAATTGTTTTTTTTTTAAAATATTATTAGTTTAATCGCAACCCTTTCATTCTAATGACTATACAATTGCCAGCTAAATGGCACAATATATTTTTTAATCAAACTAACGACATATTAACGACTGATGTAGACCAAAGTACATATAGAAGTACTACAAAGCACTGTTATTAAACAACAATAGATATTTCACGGAGACGAAGCTATTTTTTATATTTCATGGAAAATATATGTACGTATGGGTAATTACAGAGCTTACGACCTGTCTTCGGCTGGATTAAGTGATCACTTTATATAAATATAACGTTCACCATTCTCACCCATCAATCTCCATATCTATCAATTTTTTTAAAGTTGTATATATGTTAATATGTTGACTCGGTTCGAGTACCACTACACTATCGCCATCTATGGATTACATTTAATAATTCGTTTTCCCTGAAATAGCATATATGTCATAATGAGACTAATCATTTTTAAAAAATTATTTAAAGTAATATTCTTTATCTGTTAATTTTTTTAAACTCATTATACTAGAATACGCCTGAAAAATCAATATTTTTCTATTTGATATATTTTCTAAATTTGACCAGTATATTATTAGCAATATTTGAATATGTCCAAGAACACACAATTTCTGGATTTTCACCTAAAAAGGTACTGTTATTAAACAAATAATAAATATCTCATAGAGACAAAGCTATTTTTAATATTTAATGTAAAATGATAAATTTAACAATTCTGGTGTCTATAAACTTAGTTGCAAGGATTGTGCTGCATTTTATATTAGTGAAACGGGTAAAAATTTTAATATAAGAGTAAGGGAGCATTTGAGATGTTTGAACAATAGTGGGTTTTCAGAATTTGCTAATCATTTGATAGAAAATGGTCACGGTTTTGATAAAAAATTGGGATTGTCAATTTAGCATATAAACGGTATTGGTCACAAATTAAATAATTTGGAATCGTTGGAGATAAATAAAGCATGTAAAACTAATCAAAAAATTATAAACAACCAACTAAATTTAACTACGAGTCCCATTCTAAAAGTTTTTCCTAAAAATTATTCGACTAAATTTGTATTAAGCAACAATTTGAGTTAAGTACTAAATTTATTTTTTAAATAATTGTTTTTTTTTAATATACTTTAAAAATAGATTGTGATGAAGAAACAATGATACATGTTTTTAGTTAGTTATGAAATCCTGAAGAAGAAAATGGTATTTTTCGAAACCGGTAGATGAATTTAAACTCAACTCAGTGGTTAATAAAACAAAGATAATAAATAAAATAATATATACTTCTAACTTCGTAATAGCTTTTTAATAGCTTCGTCTCTATGAGATATCTTTTATTTGTTTCATGAAAGTACATATATTAATTAATTCATATGAATTGCGATTAAAATTCGTATTATTTTTTTCCGATGAACGGGTGTCCATTGGGTCTGGTTGCTTGACAACCCCACAGCGCACCGCGTCGAAACGCGCGAACATAGAAATTAAACATTCAGTTCATTCCGTCGGGCGTGAGGGTGACGTGCATATTGGCTAACATTACAAGTTTTGTATTTACCTATTCATTGATAATATCAATAGTATTTAACATACATAGAGCATCTCGACCCTCAAATAATTAACAATAATCTGTTATATCAAACGACAAGGTTTTATATGAACTGTAATATCCTCGCAACTATGATTAGTCACAGCGAGGAAAAGTGTGTAGAACTTTGAACTGTGATCATTACAAGATGCTTGAGATTAAAGGACTACCATTTGAACTTTCATGACATGAGTAATAGAATATTATTATTGCTGAACAAGATAAAGTTTAATTATCACCGTAGGGGTATTTCAATAATTCGTTAAATTTAATTTAATTTTATTACTCGTTATTGTAAATTTATAAATAAAGTGTTTTTTTTATTGTAGAGATTTTCAATAATTTTTTGTTTTTAAATATACATGTCACATCAATATTCCTAATATTTTTAAACTAATCTAAACGCTTGTGCTATGAAAATAGGACTAACTTGCTGGTGTCCTGGAACGAGGCGCAAACCCCCGACTACTAGATCACTAGGCCAACGTCTTTACCTCTACACCAACAATCAACAATCTACAACGACAAATTTGTAGATGTAATAACATGAAAAATGAAGAAGGAAATAGTGTTAAATAATTACTATTAATTCATCACGATTACTACGACATTTTAGTAACGTTAGTAATAATTAATTACCTTTATCTGTACTAATGTTTTCTACGCAAATATATGAATAAATATTTTTTAAGATATAGAAGAAAATAAAATATCCAGACATTCAGCTGTTAAAAATTTAAGATAGCTTTTAACCTTGTGTCAGTTCTAAAGAACTAGTTGTCATTATATTATTTGCATAAGACTTTATATTATTTATTTATTTTTTATATATTGCATACTTATGTAAATATATATATGCACTAATATAAACAAGATCAAAATATTTCTTTTTTACTAAAACATATTTTACACATATTTGCTTAATTTAATTTTGAATCTATATATGATTTTTCCTCCTTTCTTATATCATCTCGTATTTCATTGAAAATCTTCGAAGAAAAGTTGTAAGCCCTGTAATTATCCATATTTTCATATATTTCCATTAAAAATAATGAAAAAATAACTTCGTCTCTATGATATATTCATTATTTGTTTAATAACAGTGCCCTTGTAGATAAAAATCCAGTAAATGTGTGTTCTTGGACATATTCAAATATTGATATTTTTTTAGTTGAATGCTTACGTCTTAAAGTTTAATTTAAAATAATGAACACGTATTAAATGTCTCATAAAATAAGTCATTCAAAAAAACTTTAAATGTGAGCTTTTAAAAAATAAGTGTCTCGTAATTAAGAAAGACAAATGTCTAGTACGAACGAGCACCGACCACACTTATCAGGAATTGGTCAAACTGAGGAAAGGCAATGTGACGTTTCACCCGCTTAATTACAAGTCTTGTAATTTGTATTTTTTACGCTTATTGCCCCGCGCGAACTGAATTATAAATGCCCGCTGAACAACTCGAGGCATCCCTGTCAATTTACTGAAAACTCGTTAAGTTAGATTTAGAATTACAAACTTGCTAAAAGATAATTTATTTCACAATCATTACCAACTTTTACTATCTAAATTTTCCTTCTCATTACTTTAAGTTTAAAAAATGCGTCAGTTTCCTTGATAATTTGTAGATATGATAATAATATTTTTTTAAATCAGAACGTCGATTATTAACTAACGGAAATTCCTAAACTTTTAAAAAACTTTAATTTTTTTTAACATTACGTTGTTTACTTCACACAATACTTTAATTAAAAATGAAATATTAATAAAATCGTTTTCGACGCTTACTGCGTCATCGTCAAAAGTTAATTACAATGGACTTCCACAAAGTTAATCACAAAAATTTTGATATATTGGAAGTTCCTCGTTTCAATATTTTCATTTTAGTGTCACTCACGTGATCACTTTGGTACCACTTACGTTATCAAATAGCTCTGCGACTTTTTAAAAATATACGACTCGATTGGAACGAAAATTGAAACAATGACCATATAATTACATTATTTAAAAAAATACATCTTGTTTACATAAAGATTTAATATTCGAAGAGTAAATATTGTTACTATTGCATAAATGTGATATAAACTATCGGATTTATGTTTCCACTAATAATATGTGTAGAATGCCCCTCGTCCCGCAACTAATATTCTGAACCCCTCTTCAGTATCTGAACTTTATTTAATGTCTATTAATTTACTGGTATGTGAAGGACAACTAGATTACGTGTAAAAATTGTATAGTTATAAATAAATAAAAACAAAACAATACCGCCAAATTCGCTACAGAATTCAATCTATGCTTGTATAAATATTTCAAATGTATTTTGTGGAAATTATTGTTTGCGGCCTTTTTACAAACATACACGGAACTCAACACTTATAGATAAAATCTCGGAAAACTCAACCCTTTATTTGTTTTTGCCCTAGATTATTTCCCACCCATTTCACCAAATCTTCTGCCTACATCTTCGGCTCCCCCTCTCACTATTCTTCTTCTAACCTCCACCAATCCTCGCCTCCGATTATACAAAACTTAAATATTCTTAAAAAATTGCTCCGTAATTCCAGGAAGTATATATATTTAGGCTACTTAGCATATATGCAAATTTTAAAATATGTACGCATCGTGGTTTGTAGATAAACAGACAGAGACATGCTCACATAATCTACGACCACATCAGTGATCTCTGTTTTTCTTTTCTCCACCCTCTCGTTCCATTTTATATCCAGCTCTATTGATATTATGTAACATGAAGAATATAATTTGTTCTCTATTTTCTCTTACTTTAGAATATTTCATGCCGTATGTTAATTGATTCGTGGAAATATTTAATGATATAATCTGTAATATTCCTCGAGCGATTTTCTTCTAGACTATTTACGTATCTCAATTTAATAATAAGAATGTGATAAAATACCTATAACAATTTATTATCTTTGGTTTACCGTATTCAATTTTATTTATTTTACCTTTGTTTTGAAACACATGTACGTTTTTTTTATGTCTTTATTTTTATAAATTTATTTACATAATCTAAAAAAAATATACCCACAAAACTTTTTGCAAGACGTTTGACTGTAGGTTCGCTATTGTAATTAACCTATTATTAAGGAGAACACAATCTTATTGTAAAGTTGTAATTATTCAAAACATAGGTCTGTGATGTTTTAAATATTAATTTAATGTATTAATTATAAATATATACATATAAAATCAATTTTGTCGAAAAATATGTTTTTTGCGATGCGAAATTTTTCAACAAAATTGATTTTATATGTATATATTTATAATTAATTCCTTAAATTAGTATTTAAAACAATTAACCCACATAAAAGTATTAAAATGAAAACAATATTAAGTGTACGATATTTAAGAGAACAAAAACAAACAAGTTATGTGCAATTAAACATTGAAACAATAAATGAGATCACCCTTGCAACAAAACTGCATATCGTTTTTGGGCAGATTTGAGTTATGAATGCTTTTGCGTTGTATATCTTCTTGGGCAACAGATGGTATAGTAAACAGCCATATAAAATAAATAAAAATAAAATAAAAAAATAATAAATGCCCGTCTCGACACAAAATTTCTCTAGTGAGACGGGCACAGTCCAAACAAATTTTTATATGTATTATATAGTTACAAATAAATAAATAAAAATACTATTACACACAATTTCTAAGTGATATTACCTGCAACAGTGTTGTTGTACTGATCATACAAGATAGCCGACCAATCTTTCAATATTTGTAAAAACCGATATACTGTTGTTGCAGGAGCGGTCCAAATATACAAAAATAAATAATTAACTAAAAAACTGAATCAGTGTCTTTTTTAGGTTACATTTAATTAAAGGATGACAGGTAAGCTATATTATTTAATAAGACACACTTTTTTGTTTCCTCCATGTTTGGAGTCGGCGTACTAGTGCGCAAGGGTTCTGAAAATTTATTGTTCAGCGTGGAAACAATATATTCCAGTGTCCACGATCCGTATTTGTTTGTGATTTTAGGAATCGTTAATCCCAAATTTGTAGCTCGACGTGTATTTCTATTATGAGAAACTACTCTATTTAATGTTACATTATTGTGATTTTCTTTTATTAACAAAAGTACCTAGTAACAACCCATTGAACAGGAATAATGTTTACGGAAGAAGATATATTCTTTTTTCCTTTTTGCTTTTGCAGGATATTCCGAGTATACCTTAGGATATCGATAATATATTCTTGGAGCCATTTTAACGAGAGAAAAACACAGTTATCTAGTGATTTTATTTATAAAGGATAATAATTATAATTATTTATTCATTTATTCGTATGCAAAAATAAAAAAAAAGATATTTAAATAATTTTATGGTGAGAAATTAATACATTTATATACGAATATAATTTAGAAAAAAAATAAATTATTTTTTCACTAAAAATATTACATTTTATTGACAATTTAGCGAATTATTAGATTTGGTTGTAGAAAAATGCTGTAAAAATTCAAAATAAAAATATACAAAAATAAATTGTATTAATTATGTTATGTTTAAATATTTTTATGTTCATTAAAAATTATTTTAACAATTGTATTAGGAATATGCCCATTTAGATATTGTCACTCGAAATATTTGCGGTACAAAAATCATGAAAAAAAACTTTTTTACAATTTAACGCAAAATTATATTTATATATTTTGTATCCAATACCACATATTATTTATCCATTAAAATAATGACTAAATGAATGAGAAGTGCTTAAATCAGATTAACAAGGAATTTATAAATAATATACCTACCTTTATGTATAATATCATACCTACCGTATAATACATGTTCACGCAAGTGGAGTATTATGAATATAGAGAATTTTTCATTCATCGCGTCTGAAAATATCGGCATTGTCATTTTCCTCATTCTTCACTCGGCGAAAGAAAATATCTGGCCGCTCGCATTAGTCTGTTCGCTACGGCGAGGCGCGGCGCTCCGGATCGGCGGAACTCTACGGCGCTACGAACCGTAGCCAGAACTGAGTATGGATTTGATTAGTACTGAACTCGACATCGGCGAGAGCGGACGCTTCCAGCCGCGGTGTAGCGCCCCGTACGTTATTGCCATAATACTTCGAAACTTTTATGCATGATGTTATTTAGAATTGAAAATAAAACTTCTTTTGTGGGAGTGTGGTGATTGCTTTGCTACGGTGATTGACAAGTTCGGAATATTTAATAGCTGATTTTTTGTTTATTTCTGTGTGCTTTTGGGAGTTTTACGTGATTCGATTTTTTGTTTTAAACACACGGTTATTTGGTTAAAATCAAAAAATGACGTGCTTGTTTTATTTTATTTATTAATAATAATCACTAATATATATTTAACGTTGCAAGTTATATGCAAGTTTTTTTTATTAAAATGGTTTCTAATTTCATAATTAATAAAGCGCTTTATTTTTGTTTTATGTAATTAATTTGTAATAATATAATATGAACTACCGCGTAACTGGTTAAATTTTCCCTGAGTAAGATGCATCATTCCAAGAGGCCGTCACCGACAACACTGAAGAAAACAAAAGATCAGAGTAAGTCGATCCGTCACTCACCCAGGGTCATCCAGGTGAACAGAGATGTGGCCACCATGGTGGACGAGGTGTCCCAGGAGCAGGATATGCTGAGCGCCGCAGGGGTAGAGTGCTGGGCGCCGCCGGCTGGGCCCCGTCCCCGGACTTACAGCGACTCCTGCGTGGGGAACACGAGCGAGGAGCTGCTGGTGGGTCCGGCCTGCGAGGCCTGCGGCCACTCGTCCGGATACGACTGTCAACAATTTTGGAATAAATCCTTCGACACCGAAAACAGCTTAGATCTTTTGTGCAACTGCAATTCTGAAAATGATGCATTTCTGCAAGACTTGCCAAAAACGCGAGAAAAATTAATAAGCGATTTTGAAAATATAAACAACAGACATTCATATCTCAAGACGAATAACTCGTATCACCGCAGCCTGGACCGCAAACACGTGAAGACGAAAAGCGTCAGCGGCTTCCTCCCGAGGCACATCCCTTACTCCAACCCGCGCTCTTCTTTCGTGAAAAAGATAAAAAAGAATTTATCTTCCTTAAAAAAAATCGGAGGTGATGGCGTGTCTAAAAAAAATAATCAAGGCGTCCCGTTGAGCGAATTGCCTCTCGACTTCCCCCCGCGCGCGCCTGACGGCCCGGTCAGGCATTTCAAAGTACCCGACCGGGGCACAAACGCGAACTGTATTTTTTCGTCGTCGAATTTCAGTAACAGTTTTCCGCGTTCAGATTTCGTAAATATTGACGTCCCCGGCGAATTCGATTACCCCCCGGATGTGAGAACATCTTCGCTGTTGAATACCAATTACAAGAGACAGAACAAGAATGGATGCACAAACGAGACAACGGGTGTTCACAGGAGCCCTCTGAATATCAGTTCCGTTAACGTGACGTTGGATGACAGATACATCGACAGGTTTTGCTCCGAGCTACAGATGCCTCCGAGGCGGATAATGTCTTCCAGCGACCTATGGAAAGATAGAATAATCTCCAATTATTCTATAGCCACTGAACCGATTGTTTGCTCGAACTATGACGGAAGGGAGCCCGCGGTGGATGCAGGCGAGGGTCGCGCCTGCGGCGGTGTGGGGCGGCAAGCGGAGGTGCGGGCGTTCAAGCGGAGTGATGAAACAGAATGCGATATGATAATGCTGGAGACGAAACAGGATTTAGCGGGTTATCACCATTGTCTGTGTGACAATAACACCCGAAGTCACGACAACAAATGCCCGGGATCATACTTTCATTTGCAGGTAAATATTTGTTATACAAATTACCGTAAAGTCAGACAGACAAAGGACGTACAAAACTTTGAGTTTTTATCACGGTCATATTTTTGAGTACGCTTTTTCATTGGTATTTTTTTCTTAAATTTTATAGGTTCATATCTATTATTTTGATAGACTCCAAATAAGAGTTTTTATAGGCAACTTTGATATGAACTTAATTTTTAGTTACAATTGTGTATTCAAGCCTAAATCAATAGTTTTAAATGAAATTCTGGTGACTATAACAAAGTGAATTCAATTAAAAAGTCTTTATTACTAAAGTTACTAATATTTTATCTCAAAGCCAAATAATTTCTCATACAAACTTACTTACAAAATTAAATAGTGAGCAACTTTCTGTTGAATCTGACTCATATATAATATAGGTATGTATATATTGGGTCATCCCATAAATAATGCGGTTTTTTCAATTACATGAACTAAAAGTCAGAGGGGGATGAGATAAGCTACCTGCATCAGTTAAAAGTTATTATTACATGTTTTAAAGAGTGCGGTTTGATTATAACAGTTATTTTTTCAAAGCTATAATGGAAGTGACAAAGGAGCATATTCGGCATATTTTGCTTTACGAGTTCAATAAAGAAAACAATGCAACGGAAAGTGCGAGGAATATTAATGCAATATGTGGGGATTGGATAATATGCGTAATCCAGTGTCAACGATGGTTCCAGAAATTCCGAGCCGAAAACTACAGCCTAGAAGACGAGTCTCGTCCTGGAAAATCTGACAAAGACGTCCTGCAAATCCTGGTGGAACAAAAGTCCATTATAACTAGCAGAGAAGCTTGAATTTGGTCATTCAACCGTTCATTGATATCTGCGTACCATCGGAAATGTCGGCAAATTGGGTCAATGGGTTCCTCACAAACTTTCAGAGTCTAATCGCGTGCAATAGTGAATGTGTGCTCTTCTTAGCTGTCACATTTCAGAAATGTACCTTTTTTGGAAACGATGTCCCACCCACCATATTCGCCGGACATTGCCCTATCTGATTATAATTTAATCCGCAATCTTTAAAATCATTTGGACGTAAAAAATATGAATTCTGTAGATGAGGTTAGAATATTTGGAGTATTTTTCTTCACAGACATGTACATTTTGGAAAAGGGGCCTTGCGAGTTTAAAAAAAAATCTTATTTATCTAAATTTTGAAAAATAAAAGAAGTATGAAAATACCCGCAGACCAGCACAATAATAGACATGAAATAAAGTATACACATCGGAGTGCGAATCGGAACTTTATTTGCGGGACGAGGGTTATTCTACACACATTATTTGTGGAAACATAAATCCGATAGTTTATGATAAATTTATATAACAGTAAAAGTATTTACTCTTCGACAATTAAATCTTTGTTTAAACAAAATGCATTTTTTACATTAATGCATATTATATTGTCAGGGTATTTTCGCGGAGCTATTTGATTACGTATATAGTACCAAAGTGATCACGTGAGTGACACCAAATTGAAAATATTGAAACAAAGAAATTTCCGTTAGTTCCTGTTTATATATCTGGAAGTTTGTAAAAGTACCGCATTATTTATGGAATGTCATAACCAATTAAACGAACTGATTTATACTGACATTGATAATTTGATTGTCAGTTGAGTTTATCGTAAAGATATATAAAATTTCTTAATCGAATTGATTTTTTATTAAATTAATTATTAAATATAATTAAAATTATTTTTACACATATAACGAGATAATAGTATATAAAAATTTTTGAAGTTTATATAAACCGACTAATTTCGCGCAATCGATATTTCGGTCTCGATAATCGGCAAGTTTTTGATTATTTATTTTATTATTTCTTTAATAAAATCAAAATACTTCATCATTCTTTTGCTATTTTTTGGCATTGGAATGACTTATGAAAGTTTTCGAGTACAGGAAGTACAAAATAACCTTTGGATCTGTACCTAGATGTATTTGACTCGTATTTGACGGTATAAGGAAAACGATTTTATAACAATTTTATAATAAGTATTGAATTTATCTTTTTATATTTTAATTAAAACACATATTTATTGCAATGTTATTATTCATTATTTGAAAGCCATCTACATTATTTATACAGAATCTCAAATGGCTTTCAAATAATGGAACGACAGGTGTATTAATTTGAAAAATGTAACACATAGGTTCGAAAATTTGTCATGAAAAATACTGGCATTGGTAGTGTACTTCCCCGGGTTGTAAATAGAGATCCAGGTTCGAATCCCGGTGACGCAAAAACAATATTTTTCGACAAAATTGATTTTATATGTATATATTTATAATTAATACATTGATTTAGTATTTAAAATATCACAGACCTATGTTCTGAATAATTAATACTTCATAATAAGAATGTGTTTTCCTTAATAATTATGGATTGTTCCAATATAAAACACAATACTGGTTACACATATTTATAAATTTGTGTATCTTTAATAATTCACATGTCTTCTCTTATGAATTTTGACTCGGAAAGGATTAAATGTTATTCTGCGCGTGTTGTATAATATATTTGAGGAAACATATTAGTGAAAGGAATTACAATAGTACTGAATACGTTTTATTTACCGTATCAACCTATATACGTATATATGTATACTTATAAATTGTTTAGGCAAGTGAATATGTGTGTGTGTGTGTGTGTATTTGTGTCGCAAGTATTAATCTTATGACAGAAATACTGCGAAGATGAATTTCTTCGAAAACCTTACGTTAAAGATTTGCAATTCAAAATTTGAACTAGATTGGAAAAACTAGGCTGGATCATTTTATTTATTTCAGATATTAATCATAAGATGAATGATTCCATATTTAGCGCAATTTTCGAAATACAATAATGTTTCTGGTTTCAAAAAATATTTAAAAAATCAATTAAAAAATAAAATATAAATAATCCCAAATGAGAACCGAACCTCGATTCTGACATAATAGCGATTACGCTGCCGAAATATTAATGAAATGTGAAATTTAAAAATATTTGAAACATTTTATTTCTTGCAAAGTTAAACAGGGCGTATTTATTTTAAAAAAATATTTAAATATTAGTACTAAAATTTGATTTTAAGGGAGTATAAAATCTATAAATCAATGCATTAAATTCTTACGTAAAAATCAGTACACACATTTAAATGACAATTTGACACTATTAGGGAAATAGCAAGTAGGTAGCACACTCGCTTAGCATATGAGAGGTGCCGGGGTTGATACTTGGCGCCTCTGAAGCGATAGAAAACTTAAATCTTTTAATTGAAATGTATTTGTCTATTATTTGAAATGTACAATAAATCAATATTTTTATTTTCAATTACCATTAGTCATGATTTTACAGTGTTTTTTGTATATTATTCCATACCATATTTGAAAACTAAATTATTAATAAAAATTCATTTTAATGTAAATAGTTATTACATTAGTAACGATTATCTGAAGAGTAACATTTCAGTTACTTTCAAGCTGTTGAATTACATAATCCAAATTATACATAACTTATAAGTTAAAGTGTTAATATTTCTTTTTATTTATTATCTTAGTTTAATAACCACAATTGAGTTTAAAAAACATCTACCGGTTTCGGAAAACACCTTTTCCTTCTTCAGGATATGTCAAAACTAACTAAAAATATAGCATTGTTTTTCTATTTATCCAGAATCTATTTTTAAATTTTTTTAAAAATTTTTAAAAAAAAAAACAACAATTATTTAAAAAGTAAATTTAGTACCTAAATCAAATTGCTGCTCAATACAAATTTAGTCGAATAATTTTTAGGAAAAAATTTTAGAATAGGACTCGTAGTTAAATTTAGTTGGCTGTTTAGAATTTCCTGATTACTTTTACATGCTTTATTTATCTCCAACGATTCCAAATTATTTAATTTGTGACTTACACCGTTTATATGCAAAATTGACAATCCCAATTTTTTATCAAAACCATGACTATTTTCTATCAAATGATTAGCAAATTCTGAAAACCCACTATTGTTCAAATATCTCAAATGCTCCTTTACTCTTATATTAAAATTTCTACCCGTTTTACCAACATAAAATGCAGCACAATCCTTACAACTAAGTTTATAGACGCCGGTTTCGGAAAAGGTGTTTTCCGAAACCGGTAGATGTTTTTTAAACTCAATTGTGGTTATTAAACTAAGATAATAAATAAAAAAAATATGAATCTTAACCACCAAGTTAATATTGCTAATTTTAAAAGTGTTAATATTTCGTACATATCAGAATACAAAGGCCGCGACGATGACCTAATATCACAAGTTTGGTATTTCATATTTGCAAGGAAAATTTAGTCGGCCAAGGAATCTGGATAGAAGTATCAAAATTTATGTGGAGGAATGCAGCCAGCCGACATCGGCCATTGAAATACGGAATGCTCGACCTATCTTTTCATCTTTACTCTCGAATTCATCTTCATCTTCCTCTCTCTTCACTCTCAATATATAATAGTCACTGAGCATCAATTGTGATTCAAGTGAACATAAAGCCGGCCATACACGCAATGGTATACCTGACAAGTTTATCTGTTCAGGTAAACATGACAAGTATACCGAAGCTCAAATTTGGCCATACACGCAATGGCAAACCTGTGATAATCTCTTAGTCAACCATGGCATCTGTACAACGCAACTACGATGATGCTGTAGGGCTAGTAAGTCTTCTCGTTATCAAAAGTGTTGTAAAGAATGGTTGTTAAAAATTAGCCAATACAGTCACGCCAACTTGATAAAGGAATTAGATGTAAAGCCTCAATATTAGTGTAATTATTTAATAATGGATGGCTCAGATTTATACAATTCAATAAAATTTTCCTCAACCACGATGCGCTTGCGAATCACCAATTTTTCGAACTACGCGGCACAATCTTTCCCTTTTCGGTGGACGGAACAATTGAGATCTACGTCCTGGAATAACACACACGCTCAGGTTTAGCACTTACCCATAGGTAGAAAATATGAATTTTCAATTGCAGTCAGGTCGCCTGTACAGGTAGGGATACCGGCCAGTTTTGTTATATACACGCTCCGGTGTATACAAAAGGTGACCTGAACAGGTATACCGTTGCGTGCATGGCTGATTTAAGTCGGCACTGCTGTACGGCTGGCGTAATGCAAATGATTTTTAATAGAATTACTTCAATGAAAATGGCAACGTCGTAAGTCAATGATTTTAAATATTTCAAACATCCGCGATTGATTGAACTGATAAAAGTAAACTTATATTTTGATTGGATAATATTTAGAATTTTTTTTTTTATAAACATTTCAATTATAAATTCAGAATCAAAAGTTAATATTCATTTAATTTGCATTTTAAAGTAAATTTAACGATTTTCTTTCAAATTTGCCAACCAAGAAAGGATTAGCCGCGATTCTGAAACCTGCATCAAATATAAATTAATTCAGATTTCTAGTCATGTCAATAATTATTTTAAAGGTGACAATAATAAATGGCATAAAAAAAAAACATCTGTATTTATAGATGTCAATCAAGACAATTACTTCCCACGAGTACTTCACAGTATGTATTATTAGTGTTATTATATCTTTTTTTTAAATAATTTATATATGTAATGTTCAATGAAGAATAAGTATCTAATGAAGAATAATGAGAAATGAATTCATATATTCGGACAGGAGAGTAGATCCTAACGGGAGCGAGATGCGATGAGAGAGGAAGCGACTGAATTCGGACAGTAGATCAATTAGGAGGAAATATTCCAATAACGGCGACTGAAAATGCGATTACTAGTATTTATTACCAGCGGAAAATAATTAGGCTGACCGAAATTCTTGTAAAATTGATTTTAATGTTCACTTTTCTTTCACGATTGAATAATATTTTGATTTATTTAACCCATTTAATTTCATAACGATTTCTTCAAAATTAGGTCAAATCTCTCACGTTTTCACGTTTCTTCAGTAGGTACGATAATGATGCGACCTTACTGACTCATTACATTAATTCAGTGACGCAACTCGATACGGATATTTTAATACTATTTACAGGTAAAAAATAATCAACTATTTGTTTATCCCTGCGAGTTGCCTCACATCTAATGGTGGCCGCTGCGCGGCCATGGCAAGTATTTGATGAAACACAAAAATTACAATATTATTCCTTGTGTAAGGTTTAGTGAAAACTTAATCATAAAGTAAACCAAAATAAGCTTCGAATCACACATTAATAAGATACGGAGAAACATTAAGAATACCGAGAGGCGACTGTCGTGCATTTTATGAATTTGATAATCAATGAAACCTATTTTTAAATGAAAAGGAAAGTGGTAGTGTATCACAGTAAACCTGATATATTCATCATATTCAAGCAAATAAATAATATTCTCAAAATATAATACAAATGATAATTGAACGGTAATTTA
This sequence comes from Eubasilissa regina, assembly GCA_022840565.1. Taxonomy (NCBI): domain Eukaryota; kingdom Metazoa; phylum Arthropoda; class Insecta; order Trichoptera; family Phryganeidae; genus Eubasilissa; species Eubasilissa regina. The sequence continues at coordinate 14,006,466 of JAINEB010000018.1, read as the reverse complement.
AGTGTATAGTCGATTTATGTAAAATATACATACTGCACTGTTCAGGCTTTAAAACACTGTATCCATCACTGTGTAAGTCTGAATGGTCTGTCAAGTCTAGTGCACTTCATCAGCGGAATTTTGCAGAAATTTGTGTAACTGGAGACTGCCGTCAGATAATGACGTGAATTAAAATCTTAAATCGTTAACTAAAGTTTTAATTTGTATTTATCAGACAATATACAAAATTCTTCGCAAAATAATATTAACCGCGCCAACCTTCAGAAATGTACAATTTTTCACTATAATCTGACTGAGGGTGAGGACGATATCGTTATTACAGACGTATAAACTAACGATCATTTTTCAAAAATATTAGATTATGTAAATTCGCTTGAGATGTCTTATTTTCAAATATTTATGACATATTTTATTTGAATTATGAACGTTAAATCATTATTTATTATGTTAAGCTTTATTCACGTAAATGGGTATAGTTATTATGTTGTTAATTAGATTTAATCTTCCGCCGGGTAGTTCTCTCAAATCACTGAACAAGAGCGCGAAGATGATAAAAGATAATAGTCCAAAGCAGAATTTCACATTAAATGATTTTTATAATATTGTGTGTATTATTAAATGCATTTAAAAAAAATCGAAATAAAGTTTTTTGAGAGTTGATTGCATTATTTTGATGTAATTGTGGAATCGATTCTGTTTCTAATGGTTAACTAAGCTATCATTATCTTAAAGCAATGTATTTGAATCTTTGTTGATGAGGACGATATCTTGCCTGGCGTCGATGGCATTTTATATGGGCTTGATGCATGGTCCTTTGAATTAATGTGTATAATTCGGAGATTTGTTCAAATTTTCCATTTACATAGTAATATTCAGTCAGTGAAAATCATGGTCACAATCAAGGCGACAAACACACCAGTTTTGAGAGCAAAAAAGTCATACTATCAACGTTTCTACATATGTTTAGACCCAAAAGTATATAATGCACTAAACACTAATTGAAAATCGTTAATTTATAGAAAAATAAATAAAAATAAATATGAATTAAATATATTAATTAGAAATATATACATAAAAAATCAATTTTATCGAAAAATACTGTTGTTGCGCTACTGGGATTCGAATCTGGATCTCTTCTCTATCCGGGGAAAGTGCATTATCCAACTATGCTACAGCAACAATTTTTCGAACCTATATATTACCTTTTTGATATTAATACATTTAATCGTTCCATTATTTGATAGAGCCATCTACCTTATTTTTACAGAATCTCAAATACCTTTGAGTAATCTGATAGCAGACGCCAGAATTATCAATTCATTTTTAAAATAAGGTAGATGGCTCTTTCAAATAACGGAACGATTAAATGTATTAATATCAAAAAAGTAACATATAGATTCGAAAAATTGTCGCTAAAAATATTGTCGCTGTAGCATTGTTGGATAATGCACCTTCCCCGGTTAGGAAAGAGACCCAGGTTCGAATCCCTGTGGCGCAACAACAATATTTTTCGATAAAATTGATTTTATATGTATATCATTCTAATTAATATATTTAATTCATATTTAAAATATCACAGACCTATGTTCTGAATAATTACAACTTCACAATAATAATGTGTTCTTCTAAAAATAAAATAAATATGAACCAAATTTAGGATTCAATTGGGTAGAGATCAGTCGGAAGCTACACTGGCCAACATTTATAGTTAAACTCAATACAAAAAATATAATATCTAAATTATCTACTTTTAGATTTGCAACACTATTAATATATTTTAATATATTTTATTGTATATCTATAAATTTATTTATTTTACTAAAATGACCGTCATGAAGTATTTTAAATAATGTATGCGTTATAATGGATATTATTTTATGAAATTGAAGCATGAACAGTTACTAAAGAAATGATAAGACGATTTGAAGCAATTGAGATGCGGATCTACAGAAGAATATTCAGAATAAAGTGGATGGATATGGAGTCACGAATGAACATGTTATAGTTCGGATGAATAAAGAGAAATAAGTATTTAAACAAGAAAAATCGAAAATTTTAGTATCTAGGATAAGTGTGAGATCTTGTACCTCATAATGCAAAAACCTGAGGCAATAGTTTTAACACAACTGTAGAGTTTTTGCAGACCGCAGAAAATGATGATAGTCAACGTCCGTTGAATGAATATTGCACGAGAATAAGAAGAATAATAATAAAATTTCATCACAACAGTACGAAAAAACTGTTTACTTTAACACATACAAAAGTCTAACAATGAATCCAGGACAAGACTGTATCTACCAGCATCCCACTCAAAGAATTTGTAAACTTAAGAGCAATTTATTTTTTAACAAATGTATTATATTATTGTTCGTCTACTTCTTCTTCTTCATGTTAAAAAATTACAGCTTATCTTATTTTAATACGTAAATTGCATAAATGTGAAAATTCCTTTAAACTTTTAATTTCTTGTTTTATTTTTTTATTCTTAATTTTCAAGTTTTGGAATTATAGTAATTATTATTTGATTCTGCAGGCACGTATATTATGGTTGCTACGTAACCATGATCTGAAATTAAACAGTAAAGTTGCGTCTTGTATCCCTTTTCAAGTTTCCGTAAAAATAGTAGAGCAATCAAATAATACAAAAAAGTTATTGCAGGTAAGATTAAATTTAAAATGATCTCAAGTTGTTATAAAATGTGTCTACTACCGTATGATCATTATTTTTACGATCTAAATTTCAATTTGATATTAATTTGTATTAATAATATTTTACAATTGACAATGCTTTATTATAAAATAGATTATATTATGTATTTTTAATATTTTAAACAAAGACTTTGTGATCTATTTAAGTTTTATCGTTTAAAACTAATCGGTTTCCACCAAGAATTGTAAAAAATTAAATCCAAACATAAAATTTTGTCTTTGGTTTTCCTGATCATCTCAAGTATCAATTTTTAAATTCATTCGAGTTCCTAGTACACATCAGTTAAAAAATATACGTTAATATTAAATATCATGAGGGTTTTGGGAATATGGCCTGAATGGTCCTAACCTGACTAAAGTACTTATCATTTTTATTGAAAATAATATTTGAATAGGGCTGGTGGTTAAATTAATTGATTATATGCAAAGATATTTTACTTTAATTATGATAATATTATATCTGCCTTAATGGTTTTCATGTCACATCAAGATTGTAGAAATTTCTCTAAAATATCATTACAATCTGACTGAGAATGAGAGCAATATTGGTCTTATAAACGATCTATTATACCTAGATTTTTTTATTTGAAATAATTTTAAACAAGTACATATCGTATTTGCAAGACACTAAAATGCTGTGGACATGGCAATATCTAGAGATTTTTTTTATTAATATCATACGTACTTTTATTTGTTGATACTAGTAAATAAAATAAATAAAAATGTATCATTATTTAATCTGGCTGAAAAATTTAACCTTTACCATTCCGTGATAGAAAATATCCCTAAGTAACCATGCTGTCAACTCGTGTTACCGTTAAGTATTTAGAGTTTTTTTGCATTGTTAATGAGAAAATGCTTTTACGACCTTAAATTGAATTAAAATAGTTGATGACGTAATTTACTCTAAATATCGAGCAAGAAAAATGAAAAAATATATATTATTCGTAGTATTCATTGATTTACGTTCCATACAAAATGACATTCCTTCTTATTATTCTTCATTTAATCAGTGAGAAAGATAAATAATTATATTCCTATGTTTGTTATTCTTTTCAGGGCGAATATAATGTTTGATATTTTTCTGTCTTACTGCAAATACCATTTTTTCCAACGTAGCAATTTTACAAGGAATTGAATTGAAAAATTATTACTTTTACATAATTGGTTACAAAGCGAATTCTACAAATCGTTAGTAATTTCTAAGCGTGAACGATTTTTTAATTTAGTTAAAATATTAATTTTGTGCTACGCGTATTTACGGAAATATATAAATTTAATTGGGGCGGTAGACCTGTGTTACAGTATGGCTAGGGAAGGGTTAAGACAACAATTTAGAAAGTCCACAGTTCAACTATCTTGAGCTACTGCAAACAAAATAATGATCGCCAGCATGATCTCTACCGTTCGAAAATCACACAAGCACAAGAGTTAATAAGTTAAAAGTTAATATAAATACGACGTCCAATCTAGTGAAAAGTACAATGTTTCCCAGTAAGGATATTGAAAAACACACCTGGACCTTTCTTGATGGCCATACCATAAACCAGATAGATCACATTGATCTATCTGGTTATCGATAGAATATACTAATCAAATGTAATCGATATGAAAACTTTTCTAGTAGCAGGTATCGACAGTGATCATTCCTTGGTTATAGCGAAAGTTAGACAACATATTAACTATCTGAAGAAAGGATAGCTTAGAGGAAAACCTTCATATAGCAAAACTGAATAATACAAAGCAAAATATAAAAATGAACTGAAAAATAGGTTGAGGAAGTTATTTATGACGACTCATTGATGAGATGGTAAGGATTTAAATGGAGTGTCATAAATGTAACAGTTGCAATAGTAGTATATTTAAAGAGGAATAAATCAAGCACTGGTTCGAAGAGTATGAGCAGATAAATAAGAAAAAAAAAACCTATCTTCATGCCTATCCTTCATTTAATCTAATTCTGGAGTACGTGGAAAGAAAACAACATACTGCGACTAACAACAGTACAGATATTTAAATTGGCATTATGGAGAAGGTATATGTTTCACTACAAGTAAAATAGTGACTGTAAATGCGCATAGATTACCTCATAATGAAGAGAAATGGGATTAAAGATCAGTGCTGCCAGTATTGATGAGCAGATGAGCAGAAGACAAAAGCCATCACCATTATCGCCACTTATCGTAAGAGATCAAGCTTTTAAATCGTTTAAATGTAAAAAGGAATAATCATTTACAGCAAGCATTATATGGCAGGATAACATCAGGAAACGCTTTACGGAAATTGCTGTCATCGAGGGTTAAATTCAGAGATTAAACTGTATACAACACTGATATAACGATCATTCTATAAGGATGTGAAGTTTGGTATCACACTTCAGCGCAAGAGAGCAGGTTGCAAGTCTTAGAAAATAGTCTTACGTAAGATTTACGAGATAACTTCACCGGAGAATGAAAGGGGTTAAAAAACTTGAAACTTGACTCTTATGACTCTCGCAACACGCACATAGTTCTCAAACACAAACCGGCGGGATCAAGACTGAAGTGACGACTTATGGCTGAATATTATGTTCCAGGCTGAAGTTGTTTATGAATAACTAGAATATAAAACACTATTTAATTTGGTTTTTATTTATAGATTATTTGGTTCATTACAATTATGCATGGAATATGACATTGGCCAAGTGGCGGCCAGCGGCACAAATGCGTACTCTTTTAACCATATTTTTCATAACATTCTCGCAAACTTCGCGTATAATTTCAGCAATTTTGTTTAGAATATTATTCTGTAGTATCGAAATTATTATTATCATATTAGCGTAGACCTTTCCATTCAAGTATCGCCACAGAACATAGTCGGGAGCTGTCAAATCAGGTGATCGAGAAGGCTAGTCGATATCACCACTTTTTGATCGCGGTCGGGAAATTTTTTTCTCAAAATTTCAAGCGTAGCTCGGGCTGTGTATGAGGTGGTACCGTCTTATTGAAACTACATGTGTTGCAAACTCAATTAACTCAATTTGGCTACCAAGAAGTTTTCTAATATGTTACGATAGCGACCACCATTAATGGCCACAGCATTGCCATTATTATTAAGATAAATAACTTTAACATGTTCTTGAGGCTTTAGATGCTTTATAATAAATTGTAATCAACTATTCTCTACTACTATTAAATGCGAACTGACAAATGTCTGCTAAACCAAATGGTGGCCAAACAAAATCGGCCCGGCAAAACAATATTCACCCTGTACGTAGATGAAGGGTTACGTCAAGACGCTGGTATTCTAGAGTGACTGCATATAAATATTTGAGTCCGTTATAAAGTATTTAATTATTATCGATGCAATTGTTTGGTCTAATGGTAAAATCCACGCCCAGTGATCATGTTTGTCGAGGGTTCTAACCATTCCGCGGGTTATTACTGTATTAGTTTCATTTTAATTACATACGCCCTTAGCTTAGTTTAAAAATAGTAAAAATATTGATGTGACATACGCACATGAATTTGTATTTAATTTAATTAGTGTAAAACATTATATGTAGCTATGCACGTAAAAGTATTTTAAATTAGAGTTAATTTCTTAATTTTTATTTTTTTAAATACATTGTTTTGAATAACTTTTTAAATATTTTTTTCACAGACTCTTATATAATATATAGTACTAATCGAATATAAATTGAATAAAAAATATTCGCCGTAATCTCTTGAGATTGATGAATTTATTCAGTAAAATGGACTTATCTTCGTCCGTAGAAAGAATTAAAATATTAGGTTCTTTCTGTCTTTAATCTTCGTTATTACTGTATCTGTTTTTCCTTCTTCAATTTTTAAACATTTATACGTTTTGAGATACATATTATTATAAATAGTTACATAGCATAATATTGTTATATATTAAGTTACATATGTGATTTTAAATATTTATATGGAGGCTTATTTTGTCCACATTTCATTGGAATAATTTTAATAATTAAATTTAAAAAAAATCGAGTATGTATTTTATCGTTTGTTGAAAAGTTTACTATAATTATTTTTTAGAGTGAATTACCCGAATGTAAATATAATATTACTACTAATAATCATTAAAATATTTCTCGTTTGTTTGTTTCATAAATACTTTAAAATTTGATGCATAGACTTTATTTTCCATCGCATGTTAATCCTTAGAGCAAAATTTGTTTATTTGGATTCTATCTAATTTTGGGGGAGTTTTGTTCTCGCCATAAATCTTAGGGTGTGGCTAAAGTTATTTTCAGCTCCAAGTACATCAATCTCAGGGGATAACATCGCATTTTTGGATTAGGTTTGTTTCTGATTTAGATAAGACTGGGAGGAAGATGGATAATATAAATCAACAGTAGTTTCTGCCAAACAGCTTGTATTCTGCATCTACTAAATAGGTTCTATTTTTTTTTTACAAAATATAGTCATAAATTGTAAAAAATAATACCATACCCCATTCACGTTAACAGGCAGTTATTAGTTGTTTTTTTTTTTGTCGTGTGGTTATAACGGGATATTTTACGAACTAGGTCAAAATGTCTTGTACTACAACAATAGGATTGACTTATTGCCGTCAGTGTTGGGTTCCATTCACCCGTTGAATCTTTTGCATCGATTCTGATTTGTTAAATTTTTTTTGTATTTTTTCTAACGGAGATCCAAATAAAGCAAATTTTTCCGGGTAGGTTTTTATTCTACCCTTAGAGACCACGGAGACATTTCAATAACAAAATATTTAATAACATATTTCGGTATCCTATGCATTAATTTTCTTTATTGTTTGAAATCCCAGCGTACATAATAAATATGTGAGAATATATTTTACAACATAAATTACGGATACACGTTTTAACGTAACGTATAAAATATTATTTTATGGAAAATATTTAATTCTCGTCCATATCATGTTTTTCTTTGTTAAGAGGACGTTGTCCACATACTATTGTTACTTTTATATTTATGGTGGTTGGCTGACATTAACTTACTTATTTTATGTTTTCGGAAACTTTCCGAGGAAAATATGAAAGTGGATAAATTTTATTTTTCGTCCCTTGTAATAATTTCTCTATTTGATATATTAACTAAAACGAGTTAGTTCTGTGTATTTGTAGAGTAAAAAAAGCCTCATAAAAATGTTGTAATAAATAAGCATTTAATCTCTTTGATTTTTTTAACTTTTTTAATGAAGTTTTGGTGAAACCATTATTAAATTTGTATTATTCGTTTTAAATTTTAATATGTTTACTTGAATATAACATATTACAAATAACTATACAAATTCTGGATTTCCAACTGATTTACAAAGGTGTTTCAAGATGCGATGCTTTTGTGATTGGCAGGAACTGTTGTGGGGAAATATTTATTTTATTAATTTTATACGTTTATAAGCTTTTAAATTTAGCCCAGGTTAGTGATAATTTTTTAAATCTCTCTATAAATACTAATCTGCTAGTGACTGGTACACGAGTTTAAAACGAAACAATAATCGGTACAAAATATATAATCGACTTGTAAATAAATCGATCTAAAATAAAAATATCGAATGTAGATCAACTATCTAAGTTTGTATGAACCAAATTAGCTTACAAATATGAAAATATGGACGAGACATCCAATATAAAACCTTTTTTTAAAAACACATTTTTGTCGTGAAGTAACGTTTTCAGAATATAGTTCTGTGGTATTTCTAATACAAATTATCTAGAAATATGTACAAAAAAACTATTTATCTCGGTGTTTACGCTCCTTGTTACCATTGGGTCTCCCGGTTGATAGTATTGTGCATGTGTGTATGTGAGTATTGCCGCTTTTTTTTGGAGAATGCAAGAAACGGTTAGCAACAGGCGGTTCAATTACATTACGTGCTTCGACCAGTACAGAGGTACAAATAAATCGATCGTCAGAAGTACACACTTTGGTCGGTCTAAATCTACCCAGCCAAAAGAACAACATCAGACCATGAAATCGGCAAAAAAGGTTAGTGCAGTGTTCATGTATCATATGTGCCATTATTGTCGGTTGGAAACCTGGGAACCAGCTATCGAAGATATTCACATCAACACTTGGTAACAACTAAATATTTTTTCGATAAATAGATTTTTTCTATATCTTTCTAGATGATTAATTTAATTTGTATTAGCCAAAATTATGTTGGTTCATCTTCTTGTCTTTCAAATTCTGATGCATTTAGTGCAGACTTGACTATCAGCAATAGCGACTATAGTCTAAAACAGACTTCTCCAAAATATACTGCTGCATAAAGATATTATGTATCTCGTGGACAGCATGGCGCAGGAATGTTTCAATCTTGCAACAAATTCAACCACGGCAGGCTCTATCTACAGCAGTAATCAAAATATTATTGAAATATTTAAGCCACATTATGTTTTAATATGACGGGCTAGAATATGAAATTATCATAGCCATATATTTCTATGATATAGTATTAACAAATACCAGCAGAATTTATTAAAAAAATGGGGGCAAATCAACGTGAACACGAACATCATACAATATGAAGAGCTATATTGAGACTGCCATTCAGGAACAATGCTAAATCTCAGAAATCATTGATGTTGTGATAATAATAAATAAATTAAGAAGAAAAAATACCTGGAAGAATTCTGTAGCAGTAGATGGGCGCGATGCATCTGGGTGTAAAGACCCTGGAGTCAGCCATGAGAGTGATACAAAATGGCCCATATCTCAAGAGACCACTGTATGTCAATGTGTCAATAAAGATAATGGTAAATAGAAAAAAAAAGACAAATTATAGATGTGAGTAGAATTGGTGAACGTTACTTTGTGTAAAGTGATCACTTAAGTCAGCGTAAGCTCTGTAATACCAATACTTCCCATATAATATAATAAAAATAGCTTCGTCTCTTTTAGATATCTATAATTTGTCTTGATAACGATGCAATTGGAGATAAAAATCCAGTAATTGTGTGTCATACTCAAATATTGTTAATAGAAAAATAAAGATTTATACATGTATGATACAATCACAAAATAAAAGTTAACCTTTCACACTTTGTAGGTAAGTAGAATCGTAATAATAATAATCTCTTAAATCCAATATGAAAATACCATACACGTTAACAAATTATTCCGGAGCGATAACAAATATAAACATTTTTATTCCCGTAATCGTATCAACGGGTAGGCGCACATTCAATTTACCTTTTGTGGACTTGAAAGTGTACAAATGATTATGTTCACACCATCGTAAAAACATAAAAAACACATCTTAAATTGAATTTTGTTTTAGTATCATAAAATGAAGGCCGGATAATTAAAATTAGTCCATCCGTGCAGTGTCAAAACCAGAGTGTATTAAAGTAATAAAGCCCAAAGTGGGCGCGTGCGTGATTTTGAGCCATTTTATAAGATTTAGTAGGGCAGAATACTAAATGGCATAATGTTAAATTAATTATTTGTGGTTTTTATCGAATTATTTTTTTTAACATTAAAATACTAAATAAATGCGTTAATTATAAAGATATACATATAAAATCTATTTTATCTAAAAATATTGTTGTTGCGCTATCGGAATTCGAACCTGGATCTCTTTTCTAATCCGGGGAAGGTGCATTACCAACTATGCTACAGCGAGAGTATTTTTGACGATAAATTTTCGAACCTATATGTTACATTTTTTCAAATTAATACGCCTATAATAATGGAACGATAGGTGTATTATAGGTTAGAAAATTTGTCGTCAAAAATAATTTTGCTGTAGTATAGTTAGTAAAGCACCATTTTCGGATTGGAAAAGAGGTCCAGGTTCGAATCCCTATAGCGCAACAACAATATTTTTCGATAAAATTGATTTTATACGTATATTTTTATAATTAATACATTTAATTAGTATTTAAAATATCACAGACTTATGTTCTGAATAATTACAACTTTACAATAATAATGTGTTCTCCATAACAATTTTTAACATTATTTAATTAATTATAAAGCACCAAATCAATTAAAATATAAAAATTATTATTTTTTTAAATGGTAGACATATTAACGCACACTTTTATGATAGATAATTTATCTATAATTATCTAGATTTTAGAAGCAGATGTCATTTGTAAATCACGGTATGTAAACAACGCATCGTAACATATTTCTACAGGTGTTAGAATTTATTTATTTATTTGTAACTATATAATGTAGTGTAAAAAAATTGTTTTGATTGTGCCCGTCTATAGAGAAATTCTGTCGAGACGGGTAATTATACTAATATTTGTAATATATATTTAGGTTTAGGTCCACAAAAAAAATATATTAAGTCATAATTTTGTAATATAATTTGTCAAATTATTTATTTTATATTTAGAAATCATATAATAAAATTAAATAATATAAATTCTATTATTGTTCATAAGTAAAACGAAATATAAGGCTTTGATTATTGTTTCAACACCTATGTAAACAATCTTCCAGTTATTTTTATATGTTTATAGTATTTATTGTTCGTGTGTCTATGAATTTTAATTGAATACTACATACTTAAAAATGAAAGGCATATGTGTGTGTTTATTTTGAGAGGTGGTTGTATATGTGGTAATTGTAATATTTATTTGATGTAGATATCAAGAACGCATTGTATATATATTGATAATATTAATTTTAAAAATATATTATTTTATTGTCAGATATTTGCAGATACGCTCTTTACGCTGATTTAACTTATATATGGCAATAACATCATACTGGGTGACATGCCATTCATTTATAGAAATAAAAAATATGGAATATAAAATAATAATTTTTGAAATACAAGTAATCATAATATATCTAATTTATTAAGTATATAAAAATAGCGATAAGAACAAAAGAAAAAGAAAAAAAATAAAGCGTGAATGAAAATAATTGTACCAAAATCCGCAAAGTAAGTTGTTTTGAATCCACAGCTTGTCAGAATATTTTTTAACGTCCTGAAAAATGTGTTCCGAAAAACTCTTTCTTTTCTCGAGGTTTCAAATATGACAAGTCTTTATGAAATTGACAGCCAGTATAAAAGGTAACGGAGAAAAAGAGTTAGATATTTCCAAAACAAAAGTTTCAAAAAATCATAATTCGTTGAACAGCATATCTCTTGTTTTCAACAATTTTTAACAATTATTTCTTGAGGTTATTTGATTTATTTGAATATTTATAGATTTTTTAAGATATCTAAGAATAGCAATTTCTTATTTACTTAGATCACGCCGTTTTACTCTAGAAATATGCAGAGAGAATATATAATGCCACACCCTTTTGTCAAGACACATCACTTTTGCTTAGTTTCTTTTCGTACATCATCTCATACATTATCGTCGTTTGATGAAGCTTCTAACATGCTCGTCGCTCAATATCTGATCGTACCACATTTTTCGCCAACGTTTTCTGTTCCTGTTAAATATTACCATACATATAATTTATATATAAGTAATTTTACAAACATTTTTATATTACTTCATAAAGGTTGAAAGGTCGATTCCCATATTCAACAATGTTTAACATTTGCGGTTTTTTTCTTTTGATAAAACCAATAAATAAAAAATTAACGAAACCTTAATGGTATGATCATTATTTGGGTAATATATTTAGTATGCATAATTATCACTTCATTGAATTAGGAAATAATTAACACAAAAGTTATAATCGCAGGTTTTATTGGTACGGACACATTTTTAAGATTTTCTGTGAGCACAATTGAATTTCGTCTAAGCATCTCAAATGAATGAGGAGATAATGTTCTGAACTAACAATGGAGAATGAACGTGATAAGAATACATTCGCTAAAATAATGTGTGAAAAATGAGAAGTTATAAAACGGCCCACTACACCACTGAAATGGCAAAAGAAAAAAATACATAAAAAAAACAATTTTTGACATGTGGGAAGGATTTAGCCTACACACTTTGAGAAAACCTGGAATAAAATCACAGACTTTGTAATATGTACATATTTTATTTTTCATGATAAATTCGGGAATGTAGAGACAAATCTGTTTGTTCTAATAATAGTATTGTATTACAGTATATATAAGTATATATACAGTATATACAAAAACTATACGAAACCAGATCTTGTACATTTCATTTGAATTAAAAAAATGTACCATATATTATATAATTGTGCAGCGTACATTTTAAATGTAACAATGCAATTGTTTACAATTTAAGCAACACGTTTTATTTTAAAAGATGTTAATAGAAAATACTTCCAAACCCCCTAAATTTAATTTAGTCTTATGATTTTATTCAGAAAAATCATAAAAAATGTACAATGTAATTAGAAAAAAAATGTTCATAAATATTATTCCAACTCCTCATATAAATATAAAAATTGAAATCATTTAAAAAATGTAACAAAAATAATTTATTCCGTTTTTATTGATTATCTCAGAATTTGACAAGCAACTTTAACAATTTAGGGTACTCTTATTTTATACTGTTAACTAAAAGCGTGCACCACCGACACTTAACAGAAATCTACAATTCTTTTACTTGGAAATAATTCATCTTTATTATATCTGAAATAATATAAAAATTAATCATATAACACTATGAATGGAACGCAATTGCCGGCTCTACCTTTAAGGTAAGATCTGATTGATGGTGGATCCATTTATAAAGTTCAGAATAGTTGGATCCTTAAGTACAAAAGATATCATATATCACCTGATCATGGCACTTGGCACCTTTAAACAAAAGGTCTTCTGTTTGTAAAGACAATTTAACCCTCGAAGTAAAAATGACTGAGATAATTAATTATCAAATTTGCAGTTGATTTCTGTAAACTTTTCGTGCATTTTTCTGCGCGACACTAATTACATTTGTTGTTATTTTGACAATGCGGGATTAACGAGGTTTCAACTTCTGTGTTGGCAGGATGACAAGACGTTTCCACCGGCGCCCGACGTCACGGCGTGGACGGGGGCCCCCGGGAGCGTCGGGCCGGGTGCGCCGCCCTCCAAGGGGGCCCCGCCCTGGCCGCAGCCCACCAGCCAGAGCTCGAGTGCGACCGGTAGCTCGTCAAGTGAGTCTAATTATTTACTTCTTTTATTTTGTATATTTCTTATGTACAGATTATCAAAACGTCGTTTATTACCCTGATTGATAGTCCTTTAGGATATTAAGGTAAGTGTAAAAAAATTTCAAGACAAATAGGGAATATATTCGTAGACATGAACTAACAGAAATTTCTTGTTACAATATTTTAATTTTGGTGTCACTCACGAGATCCCCTTGGTACTACTTATGCAATCAAATAGCTCCGCGACTTTTTTTAAATATATGACTCGATTAGAACGAAAATTTAAATGCTGACAATATAATATGCATTAATGTAATAAATATGTCTTGTTTACACAAAGATTTAATTTTCTAAGAGTTAATACTTTCACTGATGCATAAATGTGTCATAAATTATCGGATTTATACTTCCACAAAGAATGTGTGTAGAATGCCCTAGTCCCGCAACTAATGTTCTAAACCCCTCTCCGATATGTACACTTTATTTCATGTCTATTCATTTACTAGTCTGTGGTAATAATATATTACATAGTGCACTTTTTATGGTTAAAAAATTAAAAAGACAATAAAAGTATTGCTGCAAATTGAAAATTGAAAGGATATATTTCAAACTATCTCACATAAATACAGAAGTATGTGGGTTCTAAGGTCAATCTAATTATATGATGTGTCTTTGAGGTCAAAAGCGCATAATGTGATCTTTGTTGTTGTTGTCGAATGACATTTAACAATTTTTTTTTTAATAGAGCTGTTTATCTATGTTAGTGTTAATCGATGGGATATTGTTGTAGTAATTTATTTAACAGTGTTTTTTTCAATTATTTGTTTTTGACTATCCGTTTTGACGGTTATCTCCGTTTTATCAATTGCAATAATGGATGTGGGCAACGTCAAAACACGCAATGCTCGGACCGAATCTGGTAAAAAAAATATTATATTCAGTATAATTTGAGTGATGCAGATATCATGTCCGCTACAAGAAATCAATCATAACATGTTTTGAATGTAATAACATCCGAAATAAGATTCTTAGAGAAATGAATAAAAATATATTATTTTCAAAACAACTGTAATAAAAATTGTTTTGAGGAAAAAAATTGACTACAACTGATTAGAAAAAGTTATATACATACCTACTGATAGTCAACCAAATATATTTTCTTTAACGTCAATTTTTATTTTAAATAAATTTTAATATTTAGCTGTCAAGATAAAAAAAGTACATTCTATGGCAATTGGGAATTCGTTATTCAGTGGAAAGGAATTTTCCTAAAGGGTCTTCTAAAACATGCGTCGCAAGCATTTCTTTAAAGGAATGTTACTTTATTATTCATCTTCTTATTTAAATATAAACGTAGTAAATAGAGTTTACCAAAATTATAAACTGAGTATTCACATTTTTAGTATTATTATCCACATCATTAGTATTAATAAATTAGACTACATTGACATAAGAATTTTTCCTTAACCGGATACTATTAAATTGGTTGTGAAAATATTGATGATGTATCAAATTAAATTAATTATTTGTTATATTAATTTCTATGGCACAAGCATCACTTAACACGACTCAAGACAATTTTTTAGGAAAACAAATATGGCGGGTTGTTGACGTAAGTCGAGTACTCCGTGTGCATTCCGTCGTTCCAATAATCCTAAATATACCTTTCCCGTTCTAGCCAATAAATACTTTTCGGCCGATGCGGGACGGATTGCATTTCAATGCGGACATGTCAACACGTATTTTTGTGGATCAAAAGTTTTGCCGTGCGTAAAATCCGAACTGCGAAAGAGCGGTTTTCAACATCATCCTGAAGTGCAGTGATATTTCCGTTTTTCATTACAAAAGTGCGAGTTAACTGGAGGAGTAAATTGCTGTCCAATCCAGAAATGAGATCAAGGTAGGCCAGATCAAACTATCATCATTCCTTTCTTGCTGCAATTCGGGTTGCGTCAACTAAATAGTAATTAAAATCGATACAGTCCACGGAATCTATTCTCACCACATAATGTTCAGAGACATGGCCGTAGATTGGATTTTTCTGGAAGAAATATATCAGTTAACACCACTTTTCTCAATTTCTACTTGTACTTATTGGCCAAATACATATTTTTTATTAAACATCGCAAACTCTGTATAGCGTCTTATCTTTGTATTACATTATTTATTTATTTAACACACACAGAGGGACTTGTTGTGATAGATGTTTCGTCCTGATTGAACTTATACTTCACAAGCCACGGTATCCCGATATTGAATGAGCGCGCCGATTCGTGAGGCGGAGCGGGACGGGCGCATTTAATGTAATATAAAAAACTTCAATTCAGTGACATCATTAACCACCATGTATTATGTATTGTATACTTTCTGAGATATAAGCCTTTAAATTCTGACCTATTTTTGTGACAGATAGATTTTTGAACTGGCACCCCATCATCGTTATCGTATCATCGTATCATCGTCAAAAAATATGTAATATTCGTTTTACACGCGATAAAAATTATTGGTGCAAGTCACTCCCTACGCGGAAGTGATTTCCATCACTATTTAAATTAAAATAGTTGCTCATTTTTTTTTCCAATTTATATGTTTCATGTATACTATTCTATATGGCTCAGAATTACTCGCCGAGGGAGCGTCAATTAATTGATATGATAAGACACGTGTCAGTAAGGTCAAATTGTAATCATCGGCGTGACGCCGAAAAACCCGTGGGATAGATTTAGGGAAAACAAAGATTATCATTCTTAGTAAAACGTCACAACGGCAGCCTGTCGCTATGTACCTACTTGCAAATATGGTGGGAAAAATATTATACTTTATATATATATATATATATATTATTATATTGTATGTATCTGAATCAAAAACAGGGTATTCTGCAGGCGGGAAGCCATTATCGATTTTGCCACGTAGTTTTCCTATATTGAACATCTTTTGTGTTTAATTTCTTTCGACCTCATAATCATCATCATCATCGCTGATTGATAGAAACTGAGACCGACGAATCACCCTTGTCTATATTATTGTTTCCTGTACGGAACACTATTCTAAACCAAACTTTATATGCCATCATATTACACATAATAATATTCAGTGCTAGATTTTTATTATTCACATTTTTTAAATTATTATAAAACCTTGCGCAAATCACCCCATATTACCGGCAGTTGGTAATAAATAGGTAAATCTACATTTTATGCTTTTTAGGCTTCATATAGTCGAAGGGTTTTGAATAATTTACCCGACAAATTGGAAGGAAACATCCCATCCATTTAAAATGAGCGAGCGAGTGGATTAGCGTGTCTCACTTCCTTATATTATAATTCAAGTGTTGGAGCTATTGCACAATTTAGACGACTCAAACGTTTGTTAAAAAAAAGTTCAATCGTGTGCAAAGATTTTTTTCTACCTCCGGAATAAAGAACAGAGACTCGGGTTCCTTACATAATGTGCCAGACAACATGAAGCCTCTGCATTTGTACTTGAGAGTTGAAATGCTCTACTTTGAATCGGACTGCTAGGTGCCACGTAGTAAAAAATTAAAACTATTCGTTCGTTTACATATTTATTTCATCAGACGTCATAATTTTTTTTTATTAATTTTTAGTCAAGTTTAGCTTACTTCATTGGTAAGCATTAGGCATTTCGCGGTTTGAAATCGTATAGCATAAAAATTGTAAGGGGAGTAAAATAGTAAGGAAAGAGGAAGGGATAAAATAATGCGCATTGAAGGGCGTCGTATACAATGGCGGCAAACACTCCAAATCCACAAAAAAGTTGGCTCAAATTCAATAATCAGTAACTTATTTTTCTGTCCGCTACCGTTAGCATTAATGTGCACAAATTCTATGAACATGAATATTGTGTTAGATATAGGGATTTAAAGTCGTAAAATATTATGATATAAAATATTTGTAAATACCTACCTATATAAATAAAGCACTCGTCAACATTTGTTGTGTTAAAAAATAAACCAAAACAGAACATGTATCATACAAATTTGCAAACATAACTCGGCATTCTTCTGTGAAAATTTTTTTGGGCTATTCTGATATCACCTCTCTGGCCGAATACTAACATATCGCATCAGCGGCATCTGATGTCGGATATACATGGCAGAATAACTCGGAAAACTGTGAAAATTTACAACTTGCCATTATTTAAACTAAGGACCCACAACCACACCTTTATAAAAATGCTTTAGTTACGAAACATTATCACAGACAAATTTATAAAATAAATTAAAGAATCAGTACGAACTATGAAACTTTATAATGAAAGTTTAAAGATTAGATTAAATTTAATTTTCATTTTATTTATTCTTGTTGTTTCGTAATTCATCAATTATATATATATATTTAAATAGAGATGCGTACACGGAATACATGTCACATCAATATTCTTACTATTTTCAAACTAATCTAAGCGCTTGTGCTATGAAAATAAGATTAACTTGCTGGAGTCCTGGAACGAGGCGCGAACCACCGCCCACTAGATCACCAGGCCAGCGTCTTGACCACTACACCAACAAGCTACTCGATTTAATTCTACATTATTTCTATGTTATGTCTATGTATGTCATACATAAAATTTTAATTGTTGGTTAGTGTAAATTAGTGGAAAAGGCGAGAGTTCAAAAATGTGTTTTCAAAAATGACAGTTAATTAAAAAAGAAAAAAAATGTATATATTATATATTCCACTATTCCGAAACTCAATTTGAAAATTTTTATGCTATTAATGTTTTATATTTTTGAAAAATTGCCTTTGGATGGATAACAATATTTTACCATTGCTACGTACGTCATTGATCTTGACCCTTAGGAGACGGTTTGAAATATCAGAAGCGAGTGTAATATTTATGCTGGATAAAAACCTACTTTTGAATAAAAATGTTTTTGTAAGGAATATCTGGATATAAATGTGTTGACGTTTCTCATTCTGTGAGGGTTTGTCCACTTATCGTCCGTGCACTGCGGCAGTGAGTCTGTATCAAAAGCAATTGGAATAGTAATTTTGTATAATACAGCTGACTGATTCTACAAATTTATTTATTGTGACAGTGCATATAATTTGGAAGCGAAACTTTACTGACGGCACCGTAATAAAATTCTCATATGACTAAAAACTCTGTCATGTAAAAGAAAACGTGCCACGAAAGTCATTGTTGTTTACGTACGCCCCTGACTCAGTTCTCACTGGTCTGGCTAGGCGCATATCCCGGGCGACACCGACTGGAATTCGTGATACCTCATCGTTCTTAGTACTATATCTAATACTCTGGTGAAACGATTTTGAAGAACGTAACTCGTTTTTTTGTTTAATGGAAAAATATAAATAAAAAACAAATTGTATTCTTAAATCAAAATCAGAACATAATTTGAAAACTTTAAGAAGTGTCATTATATCTCACGTATTTAAAGTAATTAATAATTATAATCAAATTTACGTATAATTCGAAACCGATGTAATATCCGTGTTAGTGTTTATAATAATGAAAGCTTTTGATTCTTGACAACGATGATAACGAGATCCAATAGGCATGTGATAGACATATTGCAAGCCTTCGTGAAAGTGAGCCATATGCCATCTACGTGATAAATGATGAATATTTGTAAACAATTATCCTATTCTGGATAATTTTGAAAATTTCCGTAACAAAACTAAAAATTTTGTTTCTACATTTCATCCCTTAATTTAAAAAGCATGCGATACATTCATATATTACGCGTCACATTAACCTGACCGTTAAAACAGCAGACTTCTAAGATCTAACTACTTAACTAACACGCACGTTTATTATAGTTTTAATGTTATATTATTTATTTAAAAACTACTTAACTTTATATTAAGAGAAAATCAATTATAAAATATACATAATCTATTAGCAATTTAGCTGATTTGACATTACGATCCTTTAGTTAAATCTGATCAAATTAATTCTATCTGGTTTACAAAAAATTTGATTGTATCATACTTTATGAAGAAAAAATTAATACTGTACTGTATTCAAAATTGTTTTTTGAAAATATTTATCTACATGTACGGGAGCTTAATCCCAAAAATATTAAAACATTTTCTGACAAAAAATTCTAATTCGATGGAAATTTTGTGTGGAATTAAGTACAAGGGATGAAATTTTAAACATCAACTACCCAATCTAGTTTACAAGATACAAAATACACACTTTTGAATAACTCTAAAATATGGATAAAATAAAAAATAACTACTTCTTTCTATATTTGCAAAATTACTTTATAAATAATAAAAAAAACATTTTGTTTAAAACAACTATTTATTGATACATCAACATGTTTCGATACATATGGTACATTATTCTGAAAACAATGTATACTAGAATTAAAAATACAAGCATAGATAAATAATAAACATTTTTTATTTTTTATTATTTTTAAAAAATAGTTTATATCGAATAGTTTTTATTTACTTTTTCTTAAATATGAACCTAAGTAGATTTACATTTGCTGGATCCTAACTAATATTATATTAACAAATAAAAAAGAAGAAAAAAAACTATATGATATGCGTTTATTTTAAATATTAGTTATTAGATCAGTTCAGTGTCGATAGATTGATGTGTATTGATAAAAAACAAATTAATAGCTTGCAACAACGAACAAATTAATAATTTTTTTATACAATATACAGATTACCCAACAAATGTGAAATTTCAAATAAGAGTAGTAGCCACGTTTATTAATATTTTGACACCTGTCATTGTTTTTTTTTTTAATATAGTCTGCTGTTGTACCATGGAGCGTTTTACATTCGAAAAACGTTTGCAAGTTAAAATCAATCATCGATTCGGCAGACTGAATGTACACTTCGAGAATTTTATGGTCAGTACCTGTCAGTTTATCATATCGATCATCTGATATCGCTTCGTTAGACGATTTTCCGTAGATGTTTGTAAAATCACTTGTTTTTGCTGATAAACTAATAACAATTAAACAATTAAAAAATAATTTAACTCGTGTTATCGGTGAAAGAGTGGCTGAAAATGAATTGAAATGAACGAATAATGCACTGTGTCAAACGTAGCCGTGGTGTATGTTTGAATGAAATTATATTCCTTTAATAGTGGCATCAAATGGTAATTCAAATAAATAAAAAACATAATAACTAATAACATAATAAAAAAATGGTAATAAAATAAATAAATGTTTAAAAATATAATTTAATTTGAAAGTTCTATCACGCTTGTTGGATTCTATATATCGACCCTTTCTACGTAAAGTATCGTATGTAAAAAATGTAATTTTTAATCATTTTAGTATATTGCACGTATTTGATACATTTTTAAATGGCTGTAATTTAATAAATATTATTTTTATTTGTACCTACACCATAGTTTTGTACATAAAAATATATGTACAAAACATATATTTTTTAAATATGTATCAAATGCACGCTAAATACTATTATAGAATGATTAAAAATTACATTTTTTTACTTACGATACTTCACGTAGGAGGGGTCGATATATCAACAAAATCGTGGAATTATGAAATTTGTTAGTTATTCTGGGTAACATTTTGACCATTTTGAGATGTTTTCAGTGTTATTTTTGTTTTCAGAAACAGTCGGCTGCGACAATTTAATTATTAAGTGTTCTTACAATTTCTTTTAATTAATTTTGACCACAAAATTTACGAAGATACAGGAAAACATTATTAAAACTCTGTTTTTATTAGTGGTCCAATATTATATTGATAGTTTACTAACATTGGACTTCAATTTTTTTGGTAACTAAATTCCTTGGTTTTTATATAATCTTTCTGAGTAACATTAAAACTTGAATTGGTACCTTTCTCATGTATAAAATCGTCTGATTTAAGCTAAGACACCTGGTTCGAACAAATGAATTTTTTTTTTATTTAATTTTTTTTTAATTTTTGATAAAATAATCAGTTATCGAAGGCTAAATAAAAATTATTTGCGACATTCTCTTTTTAATCTTATTAAAAAATCACTCCCCCAACTTCATAGACAAGAAATCATCTTCAATAAGATATGCTGCCCCATCCATGCATACTTGGTCAACATACCTTTTATTATATCGGTAATATTGAAAGTCACGATGTCTCTTTTGACTAACCATACATAAAGAATATTAACGGAGATTTTTTTTATGATGTCATAGGACCTGAAATCATACTTTCATAGTTTAGATGTGTAATTTAATGCTGAATTAACGTGTACAGATTTCGAGTCTGAACACGTATGTGTTTCCACAGTGTCTCCATTACTGACCATACTAAATTCTTATTATAGATACGTGAACCATTCTTAATGAACCATTCTTAGTGAACCATTCTTAATGAACTATTCTTAGTGAACCATTCTTAATGAACCATTCTTAATGAACCATTCTTAGTGAACCATTCTTAATGAACCATTCTTAAGAATGGTTTACCTATCTATAGTCAATTATAAATAGGTAAGCCATTCTTCAGGAAAAATAAATAACACGCATTGATTTAACTTATTCGTGAAACATGAACTTGAGGGCTATTTCAAGTCCACAATTTTCGAGTCCATGATCACAATAGAGTTATTAGTCAGAGCAATATGGATAGGTGTCGTCAATTAAATTGTATCCAGGGCTTTATGCAGTAAATGTTGAAAATATTTATTCTTTACATCATATTTTCTTATTTCGGCTAGTGACAACAAAGACTTTCTCAACGCATTGAAATCATGAAAACAGTATTTTTAACACAAGGTTCAGATTTTCAAGAAACATCGAGTTTATTTTATTCTTGAATGATAAATAGCTACAATTGTGAAATCCAAGTTTACCCAAAAACTTATAAGTATTAAATTTTCCGATAACTTTAGACATGAATGACTTATTAAAACCTAACCTCAATTAAATAGGTTTTTTTGGTTAAAAACAGCATAATTTAATGATATTTTTGCTTGGAAGCCAAGTGTGGAGTTTAAAATTATAGTTTTAAACAAAATTTACCATTTTAAGGTATTAAAGATATACTAGACGATGAATTGAAAACAACCTTCAAATCACTAACGCTGCAGTTATCTTTTCTATGTTCAATTTGTAACAGATCAAAGGTTATTTTTTGTGTTAATTATAGATAGCAGCTAAATTGGATTTGTTATTGACATCAATGTCTATCATAAGACAACAAAAAAATGAACTTGCTGAGGTTTACCCAATGTTTACCAATGTCACCCGAAATGACTATAACATATGCAAACTTATTGGCCAATACTTACCTCACTAGGCACATTTAAATATAACTATTCTGAGGTAGGCAGCAATTTTTGATTCCTTAATACAATAATTTCTAATATTGATGAATTTGGTTATATTAAAACAAATTATTCTTAAAATTTTGTATTATAGTTTTATTTGGTTACGATAATTTTAGTTCTTTGCAAATTGGTGACAAAAATACAGTTAAACAAAAAAATCAGAGATAGATGAAAAATAGTAAAAAAATGTGAACATTTAGAAAAATGAGTTTGATTCTACATTCCCATCTACTTAATCTATATTACAAACTATTTGATGTAATACTGATACGTACATAAATAAGAAGTAAACAGAATAAAAATAATGTAAAACGTAAGAAAGAATAAAAAAAAATAGGAAAAAAGAAATGCAAAAATATAAATGGTAAATAGTAATTAATTAGAATTGGATTCCTTTTTATTGCTTAAAGCCACAGACCACCAAATATATAGACATGAACTAACGGAAATTCCTTGTTTCAATATTTTTATTTTGGTGTCACTTACGTGATCATTTTGGTACGCAATCAAATAGCTCAGCAACATTTAAAAAATATATGACTCGATTGGAACGAAAATTTAAACGCTGACAATTTAATATGTATTAATGTAAAAGATACGTCATGTTTACATAAAGATTTAGTTTTCGAAGAATAAATACTTTTACTGTTGCATAAATGTGCCATAAACTATCGGATTTATGCTTCCACAAAGAATGTGTGTAGAATGCCCTAGTCCCGCAACTAATGTTCTAAACCCCTCTCCGATATGTACACTTTATATCATGTCTATTCATTTACTAGTCTGTGGTATATATTACATAGTGCACTTTTTATGAGAAATTTAGGAGAATAAAAAGATATATTTCAAACTATCTCACATAAGTTCAGAAGAACGTGGGTTCTAAGGTCAATCTAATTATATGATGTGTTGACTACTACTACTTGACATACTTTGACTGTTGCATAAATGTGTATAAACTATCAAATTTATGTTTCCATAAGAATGTGTGTAGAATGCTTATCATCCCGCAACTGATATTCCAAATCCCTCTTTTATATGCACACTTTATTTCATGTCCATTCATTTACTGGTATATGCTTAAAACTTTATAGGATCATATTATGGTTTCTGGAAAACACGAGAATATTTTATTCAAATTTCGTTTCTGTTTTGAAACGTTAGTGCATAAATTAGTTTACATTCTTTTAGTGACTGATTCTTTTGTTTTCTCTATAGTTTCGCTAATTTTTACACTAGTATTAAGATCAGATAAATGTCTTATGTCTATGTATTAAGTACAGAATAAATACGGCATTTCTTTGTTTTTGTATTCTTTTCAATTGTATTGTATTCTTTCTGTGCAAGTTATTTCAATTTTTTGGGTTTTTTAATATGATTTGTGTGGACATGTGTAAGAGTTATATATTACGATTTCAAGATGTACTCCGTCAATAAAAACTCAAGATGTTTCACGCTGGATTTATTCAAGAGAACTGGTCACAAAATATTTACCGGCAACTTATATTGGCTGATTAACTGCCTATGTGCTATTTATATGTGTTTTTAAATAATATGAATAACGTGGGATTTAGTGGCAAACATGGCTTGCAGGTGTTCTTTTTATCCGTTAAATGCGGCATACAGGAAATGTTGTATATGAAGCATCATGTATTTGTTTATTTGTGGGTAGATGAACGCATACTGAGTTTTGGGTAATATTTTTATCCACGTTCGTTACAATAGGTTATATTTTAAATCTATTAATAAATTAAGTCATCTTACTTCAAAGTGCCTCTTCTCTTATAATCAACATTCTATAATATATATATTGCAATAAAACACTAACGAGTCATTCTCACTTTTGTAAGATACACAATTTTTATTATTATTGTAATAATATTGTCTGATAAAATAATATATAATAATTCTCTTAAAAACGGATATGTATATTATATTTAACAAATAATATAAATTTATTAATTTTCTAAATTAATTGATTAATTTTTTTTTTTTTTATAATATTTGAATTGTATAATACGCTAATTACGTCTTTTTTAAAATTATTTTAATTCACTTGAAGTCTTGACAAGTCTGGTTTGTGTGTACTTTGTAGAAGTGTTTTCTACGCGCCTAGAGAACTCCATTAAAAGACCTCAATTAAATAAATAGTTAGACACACAAAGAAATCCTGTTATTTAGGTAAACCTAGCAATTATTTTTTATAGTGAAATAGTAATGGAAAATATTTTTCAGTAAATGTGTTCAGGGGCTGATAGTGCTTTTTACGTTTTGTTTATGATGTGTTAAAGAAATTTGAGTGAAATGTCAATATCAAACTGTTTATTGTACACTTTAATGTAATGTCCGGCTTAATAATACAAAAAATTTATCCACAAATTGTCAAGTTTTGAAAACAGAACAAAAAAACAAAAGAGTTATTTTAAGATTTTAGACAAACCAAATTTTAACAAATATTTAAATAGCATTTTATATTTTAAATAAACTCGATAGGTAATCATAATGATGTATAAGGTGCTTTTTTGTGTTAATTTTTTAACTTTTAACTTATTTAATACGTTTTAGATTATTTTACTTACTATAGTTCTCTCTGGAAATATTTATTTATATTACAAATATAAGCATTTTTTGCGAATAAATCTGCACACTTAACTCAAAAATTTATTTTTTAATATAAGTTTTTGTGTTATTAAGTCATAATATATGGTCACCATATATGGATTCTCACTGAGAGATATATAAAGGGCAGTGGAATTTATGCCAATGAGGTGCATACACGTTAGACAGGGTCCTAAAAGGTTCGCGCCCTTACTTTTGGTATAGATACTTTTGCGAATATTAATATTTTTTCCAATATTAAAGTGGACTTATATTAATTTACAACGACCACATGAAATAATTGAAATAAAATTTTAAAAAAACATTTTTCACGGGTATTATTTACTGATGTACATGTGTAAACATTATCGATGTATATAATAGGATCCTGCTAATATTTCGATTAGGGACCAGACCATCGTCAAAACAGAAAAGGATTTTTACAGCTGCGAGTGCATATAAATGTCTAGTTTTTTTTCAAGAAAATGTGAATATTATGGGAGAAAATACATTAATTTTGTTATTATTTTTTTATTTTGTTCTTAATATACTTATATTTTTGTACAGTACGTAGTACAGAGGGCATTTTTAATTTTGTATTGGGAACCAATTGTTTTAGTTACGCCACTGTTATACGCGGTAGCAAGAATAACGATAGTAGTGAAAAGTACTGCAATATGACAGACTCTCAGTACGGAGCCAGAATTGACTAGATAGAACGATCTCAATAGAAGTGACTTAGACACGTCTTGCGAGTAGCCACATATTACCGATGTATATGTATTTGGTAACTCCGGAGATAAGGCGGCTGGTGAGTCGCTAAAGATTAATTTGAAATCAACAGAAACAGATATTATGAAGTCAGATTAGACCTTATTAAGTACTTAGCGTAAAATAAGGGAAGTTTATAAGCAATATTTGAATATGTTCAAAAACACACTTGATTTTTACCTGTAAAGGCACTGTTATTAAATAAATATCAGATATCTCATAGAGACGAAGCTATTTTATTATATTTTAAATGAATGATATATAAAAATATTTCTAATTTAATGAAGTTTATCGAGACTGAGTATGAACATTATGATGATGATGATATGGAATCACTTTCATAGCGACAATAATCAGTTTATTTCTCCATGGATAAAACGGAACTTTTATACTCACATGCGCATTTACCGACCCGTGACAATATTACTGAGCCTTATCGGATACACATACGAATACACAAGTTAACGGGGTAGGGCGGGTGGGGTAGCCGCACGGCCTGAGATAACCTAACCGGAGAGAAGAGTTATGGATAACTTCAGCAATGCGTCTCACTGTATACTATTTTTTTTATATCTTAAGTGTTTCTGGTATTGACGCTTATAGTATCTACAAGTTCAAATTAATTGCTCGCATGAATTCGAGAATAGCGCAATAACTTATTTATTGTGTGTCATATTTTATGGAATCGACAAACTCGGTCGACAATCATATAGTTTTTTATTATTTTTACAATTTAATGATTTCATCGCGGTGCGGGGTGGTGAATGCCCCAGACTGAATATTTTGTTCTATAATATATTTTCTTAATTTAAATATCTTTAATAATGAGTATGAGAAAGAGAGAGATTACGTATGCGTAAATGAGACCTAAATGAAACAATATTAATTTATTATATATTTAAAAAAAATAAATTATAATAATATTATGTTGATGAAATATTTTTTGTTCGATGCACTATTAAATGTGATATTCTCTAACTCGCAGAATAAAGGAATTTAAATAATATATTTTAATTTATATTTCTCTACTTTTGCTTTATTTACATATTTTATTTATTTATATTAGGAAAACAATAAAATCTAAGCAAATAATATATATCTCATAGAGACGAAGCTATTTTTTACTATTACAGGGCTTACGACCTGTCTTCGGCTGGTTATATTTATATAAAGTGATCATTTTATATAAATATAACGTTCACCATTCTCACCCATTAATCAATCTTCTTATATATCAAATTTTGAAAGTTATATTTAGAATAACTTCGAATATCACTATACTATCGCTATCTATGGACAAAATTTGATAATTAATTTCTTTGAAACAGTATATATTGCCCAATGAAGAACAAATTATTTTTAAAAATTATTTAAAGCAATATTCTTTATCTGTAAAATATTTTTAACACATTTTGCTAGAATATGGCTGAAAAATCAATATTTTATTATTTTGTCGTAAGTCCAGTAATTACCAATACTTCCATATATTCCCATTAAATATAATAAAAAATACCTTCGTCTCTATGAGATATCTATTATTTGTTTAATAATTGTGCCTTTGTAGGTGAAAATCAAGTAATTGTGTATTCTTGATCAAATTCAAATATTGCTAATAAAATTTGATGGTAGTCCTAGTTTTTAATTCCCGGGATTTTCATCATGTTTAAAGATATACCATCCTTTTAACATATCTTTGCATACTTTAGTTATGATTATATTGTACAATTCACGTACATTTTTAAAATTATCTTGCTTACATCGTACAAAAACTATGTAAATGTTGCAGTAACTGATACATATGTACCTCAATTAAAAATAAATAATATTATGTACACGAAAATATGACATTTACTATTTTAGAATTTGTGTTATGAAAATTGTACTAACTTGTAAACAAACACTCGTCACATTCACATACATTCTTAAAACAATAAAAAATTAATAAAATGGTGTTAAAATTTTTTTTTTTTCAAAGTATCAAATTTTTGTTTTATTATTGGTAACGCTTTCTCTCGGTTGTACTTTTTATGTCATATATTATTATATCATATATAATAAATAAATAATTCATGTACTATTTTAATATGTATTAAATAAAAATAAAAAAAACTTTATTTCAAACACTCGTAAATCACAAGTTAATGAAATTTTGAATAATGAAAAATTAAAAAATTATGTAACTTTTTGAGTCTAATAACAAATTTACTATGAAAAGATGTCTCTATTATATAAAAAATATGATTTTGTAGAGTAAAATGTATCATATTGTACCGCCGTTGATATTTGAATAGCATTGCACTAACCGCGCCACGCATTTTTGTGTGAGTTTTGCAAGTTTGTGTACTAATTATTAGATTTCATGTTTTTTGATTGTTAATGTTATTAAACATGAAATAATAATCGTACTCATATAGTTTTCATTTGCCAGATGATCACCCTTTACATCAGTTTGAATTTTATATCTATGTATCAGAATAAAACGTTTATTTATTTTAAAAATATATTAATTAAATGTATTAATTAGAAAGATATACATATTGAATCAATTTTATCGAAAAAATTGTTATTGCGCTACCCGGATTCGAACCTGGAGCTCTTTCTAAACCGGGAAAGGTGCATTATTCAAATATGCTACAGCGACATATTTAATGACGACAACATATATGTTACATTTTTTAAATTAATATATTTTTAATCATTCCATTATATGAAAGAGCCATCTACTTTGTTTTTACGGAATCTCATAAACCTTTGAGTAATCCGATAGCAGACGCCAGAATTATAATTGAACGATCAAAAATGTATTAATTTAAAAAAGGTAACATATAGGTTCGAAAATTTGTCGTCATTAAATAAGTCGCTGTAGCATATTTAGATAATGCACTTTCCCCGGTTTGGAAAGAGATCCACGTTAGAAACCCTATGGCGCAACAACAATGTTTTCAATAAAATTTATTTTATTTGTATATTTTTCTAATTAATACATTTAATTAATATTTTAAATATCATAGACCCATGTTCTGAATAATTACAACTTCACAATAAGAATGTGTTCTCCTAGTAATAAAAATATATTCTGAGAATAATTTCTTTTAATAACGATTACTCAAGGTAGCCATTGTCGTTAAATCGTGCAAATATGAATTTTGCATTAACGACTTGCCGTTAGTAATGAATATTTTGTATGTACATAAAATGTCTTATACTGGCATTCGAACCTGGATCTCTTTGGATGGCTTTCAAATAATGGAACGATAGATGTATTACTTTAAAAAGTGTAACATATGGATTCGAAAAAAATTATCGCCAAAAGTACTGCCGCTGTAGCAAAGTTGGATAATGCACCTTACCCGGATTGGAAAAAGATCCAGGCTTGAATCCCGGTAGCGCAACAACAATATTTTTCGATAAAATTGATTTTATAAGTATATGTTTCTAATTAATACATTTAATTAGTATTTAAAATATTACAGACCTATGTTCTGAATAATTACAACTACACAATAAGAATGTGTTGTCCTTAATAAATGGTTTATAGGTGACATGTAGTTCGTGCAAAATGGAAGCATTTGTGTATACCGCTGTCCATATGTAGCACGTCTCCAAACCACATTTCAAAGGCATTATATATTTTTTTCATTTTCCTCGGAGTCTACGATTTCACATTAACCATAATAATATTAAGCTTCCCCATATATTTTTTATCCATGACTTACAGGATGTGATAGATTTAGACATAGTGTCATTTGTGTATGTAAAATATTTGATTAAACGGTCAGAATAGAACAAAAACGAGTTCTTAATATCTCTAGGTAAAGATTCCTTGAATTTTATATATTCAATAATAGTACGCAAATATATATTCAAGTTGAAGTGAAGTATACATGGTTTTTATTACAAGTAAGAAAAAACATATATTAGCAAATATATTGACATCTGTCATCTTTTCTTATCTATGCTATCTATGGTAAGCATCATCTAGATGTAATTTTGTTAGTTTTGACAGCTATCTTACAAAGGTGGAATTATTTTAATTACATAGAGATTTTATTTATAAAATTTGGTTTGTTTTGAGGAAAGCTCTATCATTTAAATATGGATTCTATTGAGATCCTGACCACCAATGGGCGCGTACTGGCGACTATTGGCCGCGAAGCCATAACTCTTTAGTCTGAACATCGAACTCTTCGAGGTACCCGTGCGTCGTTTGATTTCTGGTTCGCAGCTACCGTCGGCAGCCAAAGTGCTGTAAATTATATAATGTATGTATAGTTAGTACATTTTTAAATGTGTTCATTTACACACGTATTTCATGTATTGATGCAAATGAAATAATTAATATTTTGAAACGTTGTTTTACCTTGTCCCAGTAACCTTCAAACATTCCAATGTCACTAGTATTCTCTTCTGTTTCATGTATTAGGTAGAACTGACGTAATTTGTACCGTACTTGAAATTTTTCTGTGTAGCTTTTTGACGGACTTGATGGATTTTAATTAAATAGGGCATCCTGAGAATTTAATATTAACTTTTTCCTATCTGTTTGCGGCAATGTTCAACAGTAAGCAACGGAATGTTAAAAATTATACCTATGTATGAAACGTAATGAAAAAAATACCAAAAAATACAATCTAATAACCTGATACACGACACAACGGAAATTGATTTTCGTGTTTTTCAACCAAGGGAAATATCTACGCAACATTATTTACACATCATGTTTATTATTGTATGATGAAAATCATTAGGCGAAAAATATTCATTAAAAATGTTTTTAAGTGCAGTAAAATGGTGTATTATCTAAATAAGTAGATAGAAATAAACGTTTTTAGAAAAAATCTCACAAGAGTCGATCGATCTATTCAAATTCATTGAAAATGCGAAATCTGAAATGTTGAACTTTTAGCAATTTGGTAAATTGTCGAGTAATACATGACGTCACCCAGTGTATACTTGTAATTATTATTTTTTAATGTGGATATACCTGTTCGAAATTACAATGCAATTGAATTCTTCGAATTATTATTTTTTGTATAACAAATAGTCACCTGTAGGCGTATTAGAATATTACATATATTATTATATTATATAGAATTATATAATAGTTTACAGAAGTGAATGCGCGCTTTGAAATATAACATTTTTTTACTAGATACCACTTGGAACTCCTACATT
Organism: Eubasilissa regina; assembly: GCA_022840565.1. Classification (NCBI taxonomy): domain Eukaryota; kingdom Metazoa; phylum Arthropoda; class Insecta; order Trichoptera; family Phryganeidae; genus Eubasilissa; species Eubasilissa regina. Next base: position 13,974,881 of record JAINEB010000018.1, on the reverse strand, counting down.
AATAAAAGTAACATTATCTTAATTATTATTAAATACAACGTGCTTGTGGGTTGAGTAGTCTAGTAATTAAATTCTCGCATAGTGATCCAGTGGTCGGGAGTTTGAGCCTCACTCCAGTAGACCAGCAAGTTAGTCCTATTTTCCCACGTTGGATGCGCCAACATGTGATATCTTCGTCTTTCAGTTCGCTCAAGGGAAAGCGTGAGGTGCGTGGTCCTGATGCACATAATTCACCATACCGTCTACCATCCGCATCAGTAATCATTCTCAAGGAAAAAAATAATAGAATAAGTTTGAGATTTACAACATTATAATTAATTAGCTTTTGCATACAAAATTTGAGCATGATTGAATAAGAAAATATTAGAGTCTACAAGGTAATATAGCACAAAAATAATATCACATCAGTGTGATTTCAATAAAATATTTTCAAAAAATCGTCTACCACAAAATTAGCTACAAGCATTAAAATCAAAGATGAAAATGTGAGAATAATTATTATAATTTACTACCTCTTCAAAATTTTATAATTAATTAATAAATTTTCCGCTGAACATCCTTTATAATAAACAATTTTTTTAAACTACGTACATCCAGTAAATTATTATGGATGTAATAATGATCGGAAGCAACCGGGTCACATTGTATTATTTATTTAAAAACGTGTATACATTGTAAGGATTATTTTTATTAAAAAAAATACTAAAATACAGTACACTTAAAATAGATCCGGATCAGAAAAATCTGTTAATTTGACGTGATGCGCCCACTCACTTGCATCACTAGTAACGTCTGAATTTAAGCTGACACAAATAACAAATGAACATTTTGTTCGCAATTGCGCCAGTTTTATTTTCCGTTACATGTTGCCAATTTTTCCAGTTTAATTTTGTGATATGTATTATATAATCAGATAAAAAAATATTTTTACATTTTATATGATCATTCGAATTGTTTTTACTGGGGTTATTCCACAACCAAGACAATACCCATCTGGATATTCAATAAGCCTACTGCATTATGATTATAATACTAGACAGAAATGAGACACCCCATGTAATAACACTGTATATAGTTTTTTTTATAAATGTTGATAGATAGACGGGGGTCGGTTATCATGGTAGCAAGAAAGTTCATTTAGGAATTGTGTTTAATAATATTTTTATTTATTCTATCATCATCTATGTCAGTTAGATCTTAGGGCTGTCATCAGAGTAGCTCTTGTTGCCTTTTTAATTTGGTCGGTCCAACGTGTACGGGATCTTTCTCTTCCTCTTTGTCCTTCGACGTGGCCCATCACAAGCTTCTCCAAGCTGTACTCCCTTTTCGCAAGATACCCAAAAAAATAAAGGATTTATCTCAGGCAAACAGTTGAGAGTCTATCCTTGATATTCAATTTCTGCAGAATAGAGACATTCGTGCGTCTTGATGTTCATGGTATGCGCAACATGCGTCTCCAGCACCGCATCCCAAAGGCATCAAATCATCTTCTCTCCCTTGTCTTCCAGGTCCATGATTCCACACCATATAAAAATATAGAATGCATCAGAGACTGTACAAGACTAACCTTCGTTGTCTTGAAAATACCGTGGTCTGTACAAATTTTGTCAAGTCTGGAAATATAAATTTTCGCCATACGTATACATCATCTATGGACCCGAGATAATTGAAATCTTTAACAATTTTAAGGTCTAGAAGGACTTAAGTGAAGCTAGTTATGTGGATAAATGATCGTTAGCTTAGTTTTTTCCTTGTTTATCTAGGCCCAATTTTCTACTTCGTTCTTCAATGATACTGAGTAGTGCAGCCATTTCTTCATTCTATGTAGCGATCAAAGTTGTATCGTCCGCGTACCTGAGATTGGAAATCTTTCTGTTGGCTATTTTTATTTTACCACTCCAGTTTTCTAGTGCATTTCTCATGATGTATCCTCCATATATGCTAAAGAGACCTGGAAACATTATATTCAATATGGTTGTTTAATTTATAAAATCCTCACTAAGACAATATCGGGATGGCAAATCAACATGAGCACGAACATCACACAAGAGAAAAGATAGACTGAAATTGCCATTTAAGAAGAAGGCTAAATCTCAAAAATCGATGATGTGCAGTGGGGTGAAGATTTTTAATGAAATTCCAAAAAATATAAGAAAGGAGCAGAAACTACATAGATTCAAAATAAATCTAAGCATATACGTGAAAAATAAGATATAGTAAAAAGGAACATTTTGATCTTGTTTATACTAAAGCTGATATGAATATACTTATGTATGTATTGTATTATGAATAAATAAATAAAATATACCACTCGATGCCAAAGAAGATATACAACGCTGTGGCATTCATTACTCAGATCTGTCCAAAATCAATATACAGCGTTATTGCAGGGATTGTCTGAATTTAATAAAATTATTATTTTTTGATTTTGAACATGCTAACATTATATTTATATATATACAGGTTGCATTTTACTGTAATTTACTGCACTGCATAAACCCTGTAATTACCCATACTTATATATATATTCCTTAAATATAATAAAAAAATACCATCATCTCTATGAGATATTTATTATTTCTTTATTAACAATACCTTTGTAGGTGAAAATCTAGTATTTGTGTGTTCTTGGACATATTTAAATATTGATAACATTTTTTTTCACCGCATTCAGTCTTTTAGCTGATTGGAATATTTACAATGCATATATTCAATTTTAATGAAGAATTTAACTTTTTCTGAAACTTTTTTACTGTCGATCTGAGCAGACATATTGGAACAGAACCGAGGCGCGATAAAATGTAACAAAAACCGTAGTTTGCATTAATGAGGAACGAGATTTTTTATGTTTAAAATTTATGGGCTCACTCAAACCCGACTTCGGACGTTGTAATGTGGGAAAGGCGTATAAAACCAGTAAAATGATCATTTATTTTATGGGTCAGACCAACAGATGGCGAAACATACTGGATCGGGGCACTGCTCGTGCATTCGGTCCCCTCGTGCCAAGTACTCCGGGCGACATCCATCAAGCGGAGCGACTCAGCACTTTGTAAAAGTTGTCGTCGTAACCGCTTTTATGATTGCAGTGTGGTTGATATTCTCGACCCCTTTGGACCCGTTCGGTAGATTTACTTGTAACTCTTTGTTATCTGGAAATATTTTAAACTTCTGGAAAAGCGGTCATCAATAATGTCCTCTTGTCTGTTATAATTATCTTTACATTTCGTACTACAGACGATTTAAACAATATATATTTTAATGAAAACATATTTTTATTATGATGTTGAAATTTTTTAACACACATATATGTATATATATATTAAACAAAAATTAATTGTAAATGATATACATCTCTTACTTCCTTACTTACTTACTTATCATCACGCCGTTCCTCGCGGGGGTAGGCAGAGAGGATAGAGCGCCACACTCTTCTGTCCTGACATACAATTCTCGCCTCATCCACATTCATACATCTTGTCATACAAGCTCGTCGATTGTTGAGGCTTCTAACAGAACCATTCTCCATTATCTGGTTTACCTGGTAGTGCCAAGTCTTCCGCGGACGTCCTCTATTTCTGGTTCCATCAACACTTTCTTACTACTCTCTCCTCATTTATCCGTTCCATATGACCAAACCATCTAATTGATCCTTTCTTAATCTTACTCACTATACTAATATCAGCTTTACATTCTTTCCTTATTTCTTCATTCTTTACTCAGTCATAAATAGATTTTCCACAAATACGCCTAAGTGATCTCATTTCCACTGCATTCAGTCTACTTTCGTTCCTTTTCTCCCAGCTCCAGGCCTCACTTCCATACATCAGTGTCGGTACTAGGATTCCATTGTGCAGCGCTAGTCTTGCCTCGGTTGACAAATTCCTGTTAGATATAATTCCATTCAAAGTGCCGTTCACTTTATTTCTTGCCGTCACCCTCCTTTGGATATCATTCTCAGCCTTTCCGTTTCCATCAAACATACTTCCCAAATATACAAACTCATCTACTTGTTTCAAACATCTCACTATGATATAATATATGTTCGATGTAAAATAATAAATTGAAATAATATATGTCTTACTGTAATATACATGATATATTTTTTTTAATACTAATTTTATTTTTATTTTTTTAATTGATACTAGACCCACAAAACGTCTTGATAGTCGTTCGTCTGCAAGTACATTTATATCTATTTGTTACATTTAATAAACTCAAAAACACAACAATTAATCGGTCACCGTTTATACACTATATATCATTCTCACAGGTAAGACAGTTTATTTTCTATAAGCTATTTTTTTAATCAGCAGAAAAAGCGTGCTCTTTTGTAAAGACCCATACAGTTTATTTTTTATTGTAGGAAAAATAAATTCTATTGTCCTCGATCCATACTACAACATTGTTTACATGAAAGGGTGGGAAAAATAAGCGATGCAGGAGGGGTGGAAGGAATTCAGGAGATGGATAGGAATAGAGAGCAAGGGCTGGCTGAAGGACCACCAGAACCAAAAAAACGTGACCCACCTGTAAAATGCTTCTATGCGGTATCTTCTTCCACAGAATACACAGAACTTCCGGCTCCAGAACACGTACAACGCTATTCAACACGAAGTACACTTGGACATACCCTTTAGATGACAACGCGAAAGTGTGAAACATCACCTTGCGCGATCGCACAATGTATAAGTTTTGACACGCACGGTAGCGAGGAACCAAAACAAACACAATAAACTGTCAGCCCCACACAGCTGGAGGATAATTCAAGCCAGCAATAAACCCACTCAATAGCACCCAATAGTAAACGCTTACTTGATAGCTCGAACGTACGCGTTCACGTGCGCGCAAGACGGTGATCGGAGATCCATACATCATAAATACCGAACAAATATGTTAGCACGGTGTAATTGGAACTCATTCTTCCGTCAAAAGAATATCCCGGGTTTGAGTCCCAGTGAAAACTATATGTAATTTATTTAGTTATTGACAATATAGAATTAAGCGTTATTATCATTCAATCGTTAAGAAATGAAATATACTTGTTGGTCCTGCGCTCAGGAGTTCGAGCCTCATTCCAAGAGACCAGCAAATTAGTCCTACTTTCATAGCATAAGCATCTGGTATAGTTTAAAAATGATAAGATATTGATGTAATTTAATGTGTAACACAACACGTATTTCGTGGAACATCTCTTTTTTTTTTTAAATGTAACTTATCCGTAATATTTTTGAACAATAGCAAGAACGAATGTAGCGCCTAATTCCAAAACCCCCTAAAACGGATTAATTAGAGTTAAATATGCAGTTTTGTAGATTTTTTAGTCATCTAGGTACATGCAGAACATATTGTTAATCGCAAAAGCTACTTAATTCCATTGATATTGATTTGGAACTAATCCTAAATCAGGATTAGTTCTAAACCCCAAAACAGAGTATAAGTTGGTATTCCCCCTAAAATGAAATCACACAATCACAATCGTTGTTGATAATCACATGATCTAAAATGTAATATAGCTGCTAGGAAGATTAATACAAAAAAAAATTACAATACAGAATTGTCTCTTTAAAAAATGCTGACGTAAAAACAAAGATTTTGTATATTTGCTTTCAAAATAACTCTAAAACACATAACGTCGTTGTAGGGGTTTTTGGAACGAGAGATTATACATGTAAGACATATTTTTTATTGATATTTTTAAATCAATTTTTTTTGGTGTGATTTACTTTATTAAAGAAGTAAATAAATAACTTTTTAAATAACATCATTGCAGAAACTTATTTTGTTCTTATTCCCGTCTAAACAGAGATAGAGCGGACATATTTCGTCTTGCGTACCTAATTATTCCTTACTTAATGGGTTCTAAGGAGCTTAAAATGTGATTAATAACAAAGTTATGAAAGACTGGCGAATTTCACTACACGTTTACCAGAATATTCATCCAAAAATCATAAAGCAAGAATATGCATTATCTTAAAAGTTATAAAAATAATAAATGTTTAGGTAGATTTATAAAACAATATAAGCCGGGGTGCCGAGCAAGCCGGAGCGCCGAGCAAGCCGGGGCGCCGACCAAGTCGGGGGGCACCCCGGCTTACTCGGTGCAATCTTTAACATTTTATATTTATATAGAATTTACATAATGCCTTACTAGGCGCCAAAGAGCGTCCCGACTTGTTAGGCACACAATTATTATTTAAACGTACATTAATTTTATATTCAATCACGTGAGTACACAAACCAAAATTCTTTCTCTTCAACAAGGTGAAAAAACGAAAATTGATTAAGAAAAGTGATTTTTTCAAAACTGGTTGGTTCATATATAAAACTTATATTACAAAGTTATTTATTATTATTATTAGTTAAAAATAAATTTAATGGATCAGCTGTCACTGCTTTTTTGGTCTCTGACTTCAAAGTACTGTATATATGGATTAAATTCTGCACAATTTAATGAATTTTTTGAGTGCCTGATACATAAACACCTGCAGCGTTTTCGGATTAGTATTAACCTAAATTTGCCATTAATAAACAATTTAACTGTTCACAAATGGCAGTCGCGCTGAGGCACGTTGGGTATTTACACAAGCTACGCTACGGTTAAATAGCCATACTACGCTAAGCGGACTAATTGCTTAATAGTATTTATGATTTCATGAAGCGTTTCTGGAGTTTGTTTTATTCTGAACCACGTATGGTTCTAGATATTACATTATTTGAAATGAGTATAGATTTTATTACATTTTCTTGTCTCATCACAATAAAATTTAATTATAAAGTGAGTTATAAAGACAACCAGAGCCTGCTCCCGGTAATTATAAATGGAATCAAAATGTAGACCTTCACCATCAATGTCATACACAAATTTATAGTGTCTAAAGAGCGATGGAAAAGGTTATGCTTGAAATCTAACGTACAGATTAGATTAGAGATTGGGTATCTAATGTACAAATTAGATTAGATTAGATTAGAGATTGAGTATCTAACGTACAAATTAGATTAGATTAGAGATTGGGTATCTAACGTAGAAATTAGATTAGATTAGATTAGAGATTGGGTATCTAACGTAGAAATTAGATTAGATTATATTAGAGATTGGGTATTTAACGTACAAATCATATTAGATTACGGATTGGGTATCTAACGTACAGAGTAGATTAGATTAGAGATTGGATATCTAACTTATAAATTCACCTGGGATCCTTGGGAGGAAAGATACTGATATAGTAGGAATCTTTTATAGTTTAGAGTTTACGGCTCCACAAATAACAATGATATCAGGAGACAAATAAATATTGCGAATTTTACTGTATGTGTGGAGACGTCAAATCAATTAAAATTTGATGACTTCGCGTCGCATGGAATATCAAGAATCCTAAAATAAAGTTTTGTTCAGCGTTCCGCAAGGGAGCAGTAGAGCAGTAGAGTGGTTGACACGGCTAGACGGTGTGTTATTAATCTGTCTTACTCTGAAAATGACACACCGCGAGAGAGATGCCTTTGATAGAAATGGCAAAAAACAAAAAATCCTGCAGGAAGCCAACATTTACTCTGGATTGTAGAGACGCTGAAGATGAAAATGATGTATATATGTATCCCAGATTCGTAAAACTGTTCATATTTGAGATACATTTTTGATAATTATGTGTAAAAGTGCTTTCAGCCAACGCTGTTCGGGATTTGAAATCATTTGTATTATAAATATCATGTAATAGAAGTACTTCTCACTTAACGACCGAGTTTCGTTCCTACGACTAGGTCGTTAAGCGAATTGGTCGATACGCGAGGAGTTCAATCGTTTTTGTTTATTATGAATAGGGATGAACAAATGGAATTACACAACATAAAAATAACGCCTGGAACTCAGCTGATTACCGAATCAACTAAGTGCATTTGACGTTTATGGATGATATAGAAGAGATAGCCATGGAAAATTTGACCAGTGCAATGCATCTCCGCGCTGGAGAGCTGGTCGTAAGACAGAGCAGTCGTTAAATAGGTAGGTCGTTAAGTGAGAAGTACCTGTAATATAATAGCGTGTCTGTCAAGTGTTGTACTTGGGTAAAGTCATAAGGGATATTTGGCTGTATAAATTAAATAAACATGTAAAATTTTTATTTCATTCCTGTATTTTATACTTTTCTTTGTGAGATGAGACTTTTTCTATTTATAAAATGATGGTGATAGGTAAAATTAATTCTTTTTTTTCTGTTACACCTATAGTTTGGTTTCCTCTATGAAATTAAGCGATTTTTCTATTTTCAAAAATTCTGGCGGTAGAATAAATTCTGCAGCATCCTCTTCTATAGCCGTATCCAACAACTGATCATCGGATCCTAGGACGTCTAAAATGCTAGTATTTATTGGTTTGATGTTAATTTACTGTTTTATTATATTTCTCACCTTGCTCATTCTTGTAGCTAGTAGACGAATTGAATATGATAGACAGTAAAATAAGTAAGTATAAAATTGTAAAATATTATTTTACAAGTTTTGTTCCGTACAGGAAACAAGAACCGTTTTTAGAGTGGTTAGCTGGTTCACTCTTCTGGGGTGGATAAGGCAATGTCTGTGTAGTAGTGGGCAGGGTCCAATCCAGTCCAAATTGTCGTCCAGGGTAACAGGTAGAGGTCAAAATAATCCAGGTCCAATCCGAAGTAGAAATGAAGTCATAGTGAGGTAGCAAAAATAAAACTAAGCGCGTTTACTCTATCGAAGCAGCGGCGAGAATGAGATCTCTCGGCCGCCGACGCACTATTTATTACCCGTGAGACAGGCCCGGCCGTGCCAGGATCTCCTTCTCACGCCGGACCAATGGGAGCAGGCTTACAGTCCTACCCCTCGCCCCATGCGATCCGGCTTATCGGCAGCCTGGTGGCAAAAAGAAGAAACTGCTGCCCAGATTCTAGTTTGTTCTTACATTTTATTAAATAACAAAATTATTCCTATATCTAGAAACATCGCGGGAGTTTTATTATTTTATTACTACATGTGTTCGCGATGTCTTACATGTTACAAGGTCGAGCAATCGCCCGGGATTAATTTATTTCGGTTACAAAAATACAAATTGTATTCATATACTAAAACACACAGTTTATATTGTACATTCCTGCAAGAGCGATCCCCTCAACTTTCTCTATTGTAGCATCCTTACTCACGGGATTTGATCATTTGATTTGATCGCCAAAAAGGCTCTTTTCAGAGCCGCATGCTGGCTCTATAAACAGCACTAAGAGCTCTATAAATATATAATAATCGAATATTCTTATGTATGACAACAAATGTTTCATATACCGGGGTTTAGAAAGTGTGTAGCATATAATTTCCGATATTTAAAAATATACCAAAAGCGTAGACCTCTGGAATAGCGAACCACGGAGGTTATATAAATTAATTTTCAAGAAATAGCTCGACTATGGCAAAGATTTAAAATCATAACAATATTTATCATTTTCATAAAATATCGTCGGGTATTAAATATTCGATGGATATTAAAGATCATGGTGTTAATTTAGCCGGGCAATTTTGTTGGCTTATTTGAAATAAGTCACCCTTAAAACGAAACAGTGACGGAATATTATTCATCGGAAGAGGTAAAATATTTTATTGCAAATTGAAATAAAAGATCCTTTTGTCTGCCGAGTCATCAATTTTAAGCGATTTTATTTAAGATGTAGTGTTAGGGCTAAGGTTATTATTTATAGATTTTGCACATTCTTTAGAATTTGATTAGTATTTTCTCTAGTACAAGGACGGCGAATAAAATTTAAGCATTGGCGTAATAAGAAAGTGTAAAAAACTTACCTCGAGATTAAATAGGGTATATATTTTAGATATTATTTTTTTTGCTCGCCTGTATGCTAAAATAATAATAAATATGTATAAACCGTAGAAATACATATATTACTTACTTACTTACTTACCATCACGCCGTTTCCCCGTGGGGGTAGGCAGAGAGCGCCACACTCTTCTGTCCTGACATACAATTCTCGCCTCATCCACATTCATACATCTTGTCATACAAGCTCGCCGATTGTTGAGGCTTCTAACAGAACCATCCTCCATTATCTGGTTTACCTGGTCGTGCCAAGTCTTCCGCGGACGTCCTCTATTTCTGGTTCCATCAACACTTGCGTCATATATCTTTCTTACCATTCTCTCCTCATTCATCCTTTCCATATGACCAAACCACCTAAGTGATCCTTTATCTATTTTTTTAATAAAATAATTGTTTTTTTAATTAATAATATGTTATACAAGAAGTCTCAAAAGTCTTTATCATAATAAAAATAATAAAAATGTATATATGTGACTGCTGTGTGCGAATACTTGACAGTTTTTATTGTATTGTAATACAATACAAACTGTCCGAGTATTCTGATAATAGTTTATCACCGTACATTATTCAAGTGGTTGTTAGATCTAGCATTCAGCCAATGGTCGCAGGTAGCCGATAAGTCACAAAGTTTGTTTTACTTTTCATAGCACAAATGCTTAGAAAAATATTACAATTATTTATGCTTAATATATTACATCGAAGCATCTCTATTATAAAATACATTTGTGGAAAAAAAGTCTATTTTTTAATGTATGTCTTGTTTGATGTAATATTACAAACATTGACAGTGTTTTCATTATAAAGGCTTTTTAGGAGTCCAATTAAGTGTGGTGGGACTCCCATTTTCTCACGAATCATCCACAGTTTCGTCCATTTACCAGTATCACAGGCCTTTGAGTAGTCAATAAAGCAAAGATATAATGGAATTAAGAATTTACGTGCCTTCTCTATTATGTGCCGTAGATTTATAATATTTGCTCTCCAGTTCCCCGGCCTTTAATAAATTTTGCCTGTTCTGGTGCTATTTGCTTTGAGAGAAAGCTTTGTATTCTGACTTATAGAATACACAGCATCACTTTACCTGTAAGGTGTATGAGAGTAATTAGATGATAATTATTTTTAATTTAATTTTATTATAATTTGCAGAGCTATTTTTGTGCAGGAGAATCATAATATTTGTTGTAGGCATAATTTATGGATATTTTTCATACCTTCGTTTCCCAAGTATTTTTGTTTTCTTAGTTTAATGATTGCTAATTCTTTTTCCTGTCGCAGGATATCTAGTTATATTTCCTGTCGCAGAATACCTAGTTCTATTTCCTGTCGCAGGATATCTAGTTCTATTTCCTGTCACAAGATATCTAAATAGTTCTACTTCCTGTCACAGAATATCTTATTCCTCTTCCTATTTACGATTATTATTAACTTATTGTATTCTAAACGATAAAAAAACCATGTGACAAGTAACTATTAGTATTTTTTATAAATTCATGACTATGAAGAAAATTTCATAAATTAATAAAAATATACTTTAATATAAATTAAACATTGCGATAATAAAAAAAGCACGAAAATATATTAAAAATATTATGAGTAGTACTTGGTAAGAATATTAAAACTTTTTTTTTTAACAATAGAGTAGCTTAACTTGTAAATATTTTTTCCTCTAAGATAGATTACTGCTGCTACGCGTTGACACATTTATGATTTGGCAAAAGAGTAAAAAAAATTTTCAATACATATTCGGGAAAATATATAAGATAGAAAATAAAATACGTATCTGAATATTTGCACATTCATCTTGAAAATTGTGTTAGAGCTGTCTCTGACTCTGCCCAACCCTTATCCAATAGCTATTGAGATACAATCTGACTCGGTTTCCTACTGCTGTCGATTTCGATGTCAGAAAAATCTATTTTAAAGGCGTTGGATATTTCAGAAGTTAGGTGTGTACTTTGTCTTTGACAGTGTGCTGCTTGAATCACCGGAATTGTTGAATTGAATTCGAGCGATACGAATCACGCATATACTCGTATCTTACTTATCCATATATGATATCCAAAATATGAACTCACAGAATAAATTTTGCGATTTAATATGTCTCCAAAGGTATGCTTAATTTTAAGAACTCGATTTGAGTTGATTTTGATTAACCTATTTGCCTCAAATTCTATCGTCCTGTCGGAGGTAGTGAATCTATTCCCCAGTCAAAATTGCAACCCCGGGGTTAAATTTTGACAATTCCGGGATCGGTCCCGGGTTTAGGGAATGCTTATTTTCTCATAAATGTTACTTATAATAAAAGCCAGAAATAATAAATTCAATTAATGTAAAATTTTAATATATTAGTAAGAAATCTTTGATAAAAAAAATGTTATTAAGGAGAACATATTATTATTGTGAAGTAGTAATTATTCAAAACCAGGTCTGTGGTATTTTTAAAATTAATTTTATTAATGTTTTTTTATTTATCGATGTGTCCAAAATTTATTAAAAATAAATTGTTAATTCTGGCGTCTGCTATTGGTTTACTCAAAGGTATTTAAGATTTTGTAAAAACAAAGTAGACGGTTTTCAAATAATGGAACGGTAGATGTATTAATTTGAAAAATGTAACATATATGGTAGGTTCGAAAATTTGTCGACAAAGGTACTGTCTGTTTTAGCATAATTGGATAATGCACCTTCCCCGGATTGGAAAGAGAACCCGGTAACAACAACAACAATATAAAGGGTGTCCAGCGGAAAAATTAAATTATAATTGCTCGTAAATTATTAGGGTGAGGTAAGTGGGAGGGGTATTGTTCGACGCGCGTGATTTTCTGATTTGCCGGTCACAATGAGTCACTGGTTGAGCAATATTTAAAATGTGGTGATTCATTGGTTTGCGCTTTTTGTACTCACTTTAATATTCGACTAGTAATTGATGGGCCGAGGACGCAACTTATCTGGTGTTGGATTCAAAAGTTTACGCATGGAAACATATTTTGTGCTAATGAAGCACATTTGTATATCAATGGCTATGTTAAAAACAGAACATGAGTTACTGGTGCCCCGACAACTCAATGTAACGTCGTCAAAACGTTTGAATTTTCCAAAAACGACAGTGCGGTGTGCAGTTTCTACCCGAGGGATAATTGACCCTTATTTTTTTAACCAGCGAGAGACAGTTACTGTTGACGTGTATTGCCGAATGATCGACGAATTTTTGGTACCGCAACTGCAGCTGTTTCCCGGGATCAACAACAGAACACAATTTCAGCAAAACGGGGCCACTCCACACACAGCTAGAGTTTCAATGGAGAAGCTGTGGGGAATTTTTCCCGATAAATTAATCAGCAAGTACGGAGACATACCCTAGGCACCTAGGTCACCGGACCTTACAGCGTACGACTTTTTTTGTGGGGATACCTCATCCCCACAAAAGTGAAGTCAAGAGTTCACAGTAACAATCCTCGAACAATTCAGGCCCTACAAGAAAATATCTGCCATTGAACCAGCGCTTTGCTTTAAGAGTCCGATTGCAAGAGTGTCTTGAGAGAAACGGGCGGCATTTAGACGATATTGTCCATAAAAAGTAAAATCCGCATCGTAAAACTCAATTTTGTATAAATAAAATATGAGAATAACATTGTCCTTTTTTTTTTTTTATTTAATATTGAATTTGATAATTTTCCGCTGGACACTCCTTATTTTTCGATAAAATTGATTGTATATGTATATCTTTCTAATTAATACATTTAATTTGTATTTAAAAAAAAAAACTTAATATTGACAAGTAATAATCGGAATGTGAAACATCTTTATTTTGAGTAATATACTTGTAGTAATAGCAAAGATGCTTCGTCATTTAGTCTTAATTTGATTTTTTTACCCAAGTAATAAATGATGCCGAAAAGGCTCGCTCAGGTTCCGCACTTTTTTTAAAAATAGAGATGCGTACACGTAATACTTGTCACATCAATATTTTTACTATTTTAAAACAAAGTTAAACGATTGTGAAAATAGGACTAGCTTGGTGTTCTAGAACTTGTCGAATGTATATAATAAATATTGATAAGTTCGAGGTAATGACAACGTGAGCTTCAATTTTCAAAAAATTCAATTTCTTTTTTAATTATTTACTTTTTGATTCAACTATCTTCATACTATTTGTGATTAAATCGGATATCTACTTGATGTTTGACCGTCAGTGAATTATTCGAAACTTTCGGAATTCTAAATTGGGCTCGGATTGAATTCTCGATCCCTAGTCGAGAGGTAAAAATGGAATCTCATATCTACTGTTCCAGTTTACGGACTAGGATATTGTATTATTGACATCAAGGGTACCACTACACAACGAATACATCTACAATATATATTTGTGTGTAGATTTCACTACACTCATACGGTGTCCAGCTATTTAGGCCATACATGTTCATAACGGCGACTTAAGTGGTTAATCGAAATCTTTAATATCAGACTGTTGATACTTAGCAGGATCAACAATACGATAACTAGAAAGATATTAAAAATATAAATATTTTATTTACGTTCATAGATACTTTTATTACAATTAGCAATAATATTTCGTAAATAATAAAATGATTTCATCTATAATTATTTTAATTTAATTAAATTTATTATATTTTTATGTAATTATTATTTTATATGCTATGTGTTGTTTATTTTTCTTTTTGTAAATGAAAAATTTGTATAAGTAATATATAGGCATATCATCATCTTATAACCAAAGTGGAATAACTGTAAAAAATCCGAAAATGTGTTTTTTGTATAACTTAGTTCCAAATAACTTTACGCGTGTCTGTAGTGACTAACTGATATCAGGTAACCAATTTTAGGTATTTTACTTTTACGTATAACTGTTTTTAAATCTAAATTTTCAATAAATAAATTGGTAGATCAAAAGCGTGTATATTATGAGAAACATGATCAATTTGATGAAATATTAAATATCTTTAATTATTAAGGAGAACACATTTTTATTGTGAAGTTGTAATTATTCAGAACATAGGTCTGCGATGATTTAAATACTAATTTAATGTATTAATTATAAATATATACATATAAAATCAATGTTGTCGAAAAATATTGTTTGGATTGGAAATAGAGATCTAGGTTCGTATCCCGGTAACGCAAAAACAATATTTTTCGACAAAATTGATTTTATATGTATATATTTATAATTAATACATTCAATTAGTATTTAAAACATCACAGATCTATATTCTGAATAATTACAACTTCACAATATGAATGTGTTCTAATTAATAATATAAGTTGTATCAATGTGTTCAAAATTTAATAAAAATGAATTTATAATTCTGGCGTCTGCAGTCGGTTTACTCAAAGGTATTTGTGATTCCGTAAAAACAATGTAGATGGCTTTCAAAAATAATGGAACAACAGATGTATTAATTTGAAAAAGTGTAACATATAGGTTCGAAAATTCTTCATGAAAAATATTGGCGTTATAACACAATTGGTAGTGTACTTCCCCGGATTGGAAATAGAGATCCAGGTTCGTAACACGGTAACACAAAAATTTTTATATGTATATATTTATAATTAATGCATTAAATTAGTATTTTAAATATCTTTTACTTACCTTTAAGTTAATTGTCAATTATTCAGTGATGGCTGTGTGGCTACAACGTATTGTATCTGCATATATAAACCAGAACTTTTAATTGTTTCTTGAAAAATTAACGATATTTTTAGAATCATTGGGCACAACTATAATAATTATAAACGCACAACTATAATAATTATAAACGAATCAGGTTCACAACCCTAACACAAAAAATAACAAAAGCAGTATTCTCGGTGTTCAAAGTATTCACTCCGCTGGTCTCAATGATACATATTTACAGTGCATTCAAACTTATCTGACTATTTGATAAAAACGGAAATTGAATGTGTGTTCAATTTTTGTATAATGTGTTAAATTCGAATGAATTCAATAGCACAGAGCAAAATATCGAATCCAGATGTTTTAACCATAAACCACTCATTTTGAATATACAATCTAGATAAAGCAATTTAAACGACAAAAAAACAATATTTTATGTGTTCATGAAAACAAAATAAAAATAAACCCAAATTATTGAAGAATATTCTTTTAAGTCAATTTTAATAAAATCTAAAACTAAATTCATAAAGGAAGGACCAATAAATAAACCAGTAGCAAAAAAAAGGATATCTGGCGATAGAATAAGATGTCTGAGCGAGTATTGTTTGTAATAATATATATGTAAGCGTCAAGAGAAAATTATTTGAATAGAACAGTAATGTTCAATACAAATATAATGTCTCAATTTTGTTATTATAATCACCATGGCAATATTGGAAAAATTGTATACATTTTAAATTTATATTATATGTAAATCATTTTTGATCTGCATTGTCTAGAATTATTATTTTTTTAACGAAGATTTATCTCTACGAGTGGTTTATTTTTCAAATATTTGATAGATTAGAGATTACTTTAAATACAGTAAAATCTTAAAAACATTATGTCGTTTAATCTCTTCAAAATAACAGCAATAATCTATCCTAACACAAACATGATAGAAGTAATTCCAAGTTTAATTTTTGCTTTAGAAATATCATACTAAACATTTATAAATACACGAAGATGATTTAGAAAGAATACGCCTGTATACAATGTTGATTATTAGAATTAAAAATAATGTTTGCAATATTCCACGACCGCTGAAAGATGATATTACGTAATAAGATGATGATTTTGTTTGTATGCTTTATAAGAATAGAAAAAGAGAATGGTTCCGGTATGAAAGTAATAAAATGCCTCTGTATCAAGACACAAAGCATCTAAAAGTAATGTTAATCCTAAAATAATACTTTTTTCCTTTTGAGAAATGTCGAGGCAAATATTACCAGTGTATCGGAAACTCGTTCCTGGAAATTTCAGAAATGAATTTTCTGGAAGATTAACGTTTCTTATGTAACATAAAATAAAGAAAACTTTCGTGTGTCCCGCGCGTCATACAAGGAACAGAATGGACAAGCTGATTTATGGAAGGGTTCGGGTTAAACACTATCAATTCGGTACTTTATGTTCTACCTTTTACCTATAAAATCATAGGATACTTTTTCTTGCTTTCAAGTACCTACTTCCAAAGATAAAAGCTAAATTATTTTTCAATATTTATAATGCTCAGATTTATTCCGCCGTTAACTTTTACCTATAAACCATCGGTATTTTGGCTTGAAATAAGTATTTATTAAAAATTTTAGTCTAATAATTTCAAATATTCGTTGTTAATAAAATGACTATTTCTTAGTAAATCTAAAAAAAATGAAATATAAAACTTTTATTTAAAATAGTTTTTTATTTTACTTACAATTTAATTATTATCGTATTATATCATATAGATAAAATAAAAATATATATGTTTAAATTTCATATTATATAATTATTAACTTAATAAGGTATTTTAATGTGCGTCCGTTTGGGGTGTGGACTGATTTGCTGACTCTTATGTTTCCTCCTTCCGAGGGTTTTTAAGGGTAAACCATTTCCTTCCCCTCCTCCCACACACCATTCGCCTTGCGGGTGACACAGACTCCGCCCCGACGCGTGGATAGTCTCTTGTGCGGGGTAATATAAAATAAAATTAACGTATTTCGCGATATAATGTTTTATTCTTTAAATTTAATCATAACTTCAGATAGGGAATGAAAAAATGCACATTTCCTAATTTCGATTTCTATCTAAAAAAATAAATGTCGATGTTAAAATATGGAACTAAATAAATCTATTATATAAAGCACTTAATGCATATTCATAAAGAATCGAATAGCGAATAAAATAATTTTATTCCTTACCGAAAGGTAGGTAACAGCGTTATTTGAAAATATTTAGTCCAATTTTTCAATTGTTATATTAGGTTTTTTTAAAATTTATTTAGACTTTTATTATTATTATATAATATTTGTACAGCTGTACAAAAAAAGACAGCTTGTAATATATTTTACACTAATTTTAAATGCATTGCCCAACTAGGCAAGCCTGTTTTAGGACAAATTGGTGAATGAATACATTTTACAAAACCAAACTCATTGAAGGCAAAACACGAATACATATCATACAAGGCAAGTAAAAGTGAAAATATTAAAAATATATTTAAAAAAATAAATAATAAAATTAACGTGCAATACAATATGTAATGTTAGCACATATAAGGAAGATGGAAATATGCAAGACCAAAACACACAAAAGTAGCTGTAAGAATTATTTAATTATATAAATTAGTTTACTTTCAGTATCTCCTAATTGCAACAACCAATTTGAAATATCCCTTTTAAAAACCTTAATGTCAGCTAAAAGTCTAATTTTATTTCCAATTTGGTTGTAGGTTGATGCATAACTATCCGCTGTTTTAAAAAAATATATTGTAACATAACCAAAAACGAAAACAAACTCAAAACATATTATGTACAATTATCATTCGGGGGCGTAGTCACCGTAATGGTGGATTGATCGATGTTGAAGTTCTCAGTCAGTGTCTTGGTGGTACAAATTTCATCCTCTTACACAGCCGCCAGAAAGACCTGGTCAACAATATCCGAAAATCAACCCTTTTCTGACTTGTCGTCTAAGCTGGTATTGCCGGCTTTGAAACAAACAAACCACTCTCGGCATGCCCTTTTGCTAATCGTTCCTTCGCCGAAAAGATCGTTGAGATCGCGAAATGACTCAGCAGCTGATTAGCATTTTAATTTCCTAACTCAATTAAAGAATTATATTATGGCAAATGTCACCTAAACGTCAAATTCTAAAAACTTAAAAATTATGCATCAACCTAATACAATATTTACAGTCAACAATAATTAAAATAAATGTCACCAAACGGCAAACCATTTTACACAATTTACGAAGTTACAAGTTAGTACCAACTATGCTGTCGCCATCTATGGATTTTCTGGAGAATTTGATATTCAGAACAATTGAAATGTTCCAATATGATAACATATATACAACTTCAAAAAGTTTAATAAATGTGGTAGCGTGGGTAAATAGGTGAACGTTACATTGTGTAAAGTGATCACTTAAGCCAGCTGATGACAAGTCGTAATCCGTGTAATACCCAAGACTTTCATACTTCCCATGTAAAAATAATAGCTTCGTCTCTGCGAGACATTAATATCTAGCCGAAATTATATTTATAATTATCACTTAAAACGCTGCATTGGTCAATCATAATTATTAATATATCAAATCACGTCAATGACATGTCCGTGTTGTCATTTGATAATGACAAAGTATTAATAAACGGTAAAAGCCTCCATCAGCGCTCATTACCGAGCAATATTATTGCTTTCATAATAGCGCAAACAATAATTAATGATCCTTTATTAACGTACCGCAAAGTTTGATCCCACACTCGCTAACAAGGGGTTCTAATAATGCGGAATTGAAGAGTCCTTTGTGTGAGCTCAGCGCGCGAGGACACGCGTGGTGTGCCGACGGGAATAAATATAAATTTCGGTTAGCATAATTCTACCGTGCATAGGAAGCGTAACCTCTTCGGGCACTTCCCCACAGTTTAGTCAACCACTTCAATTTCCGTCAGAACTGAATCACATGAAAATGGGTGAGTGCGTTTATTCAGAAGACAGCTATAATTGAATTGGCTAGAATTCATGTAGATACTAAAACTAAATCTTCAATCCATTTATTTGTTCGCATTAATTAAACTGACCTTTATAAATATTGATAATACAAAATTATTAAATGTGTTAATTAGAAAAATATACATATAAAATTAATTTTATCGAAAAAAATTATTACTGCTACCTCGATTCGAACCTGGATCTCTTCCAATTCGGGGAACGTGCATTAACCGATTATGCTACAGCGCACAGTAGATTGACGACAAATTTTCGAACCTGTATGTTACACTTTTCAAATGAATTTATTTATTTATATATATTTTGAAATCCATATTTTTGTACTAACAGAGGTGGATACATAATAAACATACATATACATAGTTTATTATGTGGGATGGACTAGACTTCACCTTTGATATATACAGCGTTGTCCTGGCTACTTTGCTAGACTGAAGTCTGTGTTAAAGTAGCCAGTTTTTTTTTCGTGCTGTTGTGGTGTTATTTGGAATAAAAAGAGAATTACAAATATGAATAAAAAAGTAAAAGTAAAATAAAAAATACATCTATCTTTCCATTATTTTAATAATTAGATTGATTTTATGTGAATATCTTTCTAATTAATACATTTAATTTGTATTAAAAATATCACAAACCTATGTTCTGAATAATAAGAATGTTTTTATTGTCATCTATGTATGGACTTTTTATATTGTGCCATGGGAACATCTAGATATCATTTGACATTTATTGACATATTGAACGTCAACATTTTAAGTATTTTTCGATTTCTTCGGCAGAATTTGGTTTATCGCCTGTAGGAGTCGATGGTGTAAATAATGTTGTTGTTTAAATATGATTGACTCGTTATTGTGTCGGAAGGTTTCGTTGCCGTGAGACTGAAGCTCCTGACATCTTCAGGTCTCACGCGTGTCGCTTGCATGTCGCAGTGTTGGGTATCTGTTGTAACTAGAGCAAGGTATTTAATGAAAGAGCACTTACAAAATTTCGTTTATTGATGTGATGAATTATACAGTTAAATGGGCGTTGAACTCCATAGTAGCTCGCTCGAGATGTTGTTGAATGGAGATGTCAATGAGAGGACGGTCTGCGGAAGAGTGATGGCTAGTTCTTGGGTAGTTTCTGTCTCTGATGCATATCTCTAATTGTGTCTTTTGATTGATCACTTTGGTTTGGACTCTACATGATTGATAAGTGAGTCCTTACACGGCCATGTCTATGGGCGTATGCAGAGTCGCCACACGCCAATGAAGACAATTTGGAGGAAAAAGATAATATATTGCTTCATGATTTCTGGAACGTTATATGTATAACATAACTAACACATTTTATTTGCATTCGTATCATCAGTTGTTTTAAAAAATATTACAATTGCTTCTGAAATACAATTTTGTTTTTTAATATATTATCTTACTAGGAAAATTTACGTGTTTGTAACACAGTTTTGAAAAAAAATTATTATCGGAATTTTGGTACAAAAAAGGAAAAAATGTCAAATAATACCTTGTTGTTCCAAGGTCACGCCATATAATATTAACCTCTTGTAAAATATTACGAAATTTTCTACAACTTTTTTAAACGCGTTTTTGTGACATATTTTACTCATAAAGCCTCCGAAAAAATATATTAAAGCATGTTAAAATACATTTTCGAAATGACAGCACAAATACTTGTTATTGGGATATTAAGTATGAAACCTATATTTGAATATTGATATCTCTGGCATTTCATAAATACAGGTCATGTTTATTTTTTTATTATGAAACTTTCAAATTGTTTTGTCAGATCAATTTTTGTGAAATAATTTATATATCAAAAATGTGTTATTTTCGAATACGAGATCCGTTGTGGAACCATTACGGCGTAGCTCTAAATATCAACGACGTCTTCGACGAATGCGACTAATGAACGTACATCGATGGTTTGAGAAGTTCCGTTCTGGCGATTTTAATCTTGAAAATGTGCCACGTGGGCAACCTAAAACCATAATCGGCTAAGAGCTGTAGTGGAAGAGGACACTTATCAAATTACGCAGTACTTAGCGGCATAATAACAATAATAATAATAACTACTCAGAATTTTCCGATCACCTTTTGGAAAAAAAACCATTTCTTTGATATTAATAAGGGTTTAGAAATTATACATACAAATACTAAGGGCTTACAGTTAGATAAATTAGAAATTTTAGAAATAAGAAAAAGTGTTAAAACCAAACAAATATTTACCATTTTATAGTTTTGTTTTTATCTATTTCCTTATTATTTATTATAATTCCTTATTTATTATTTTATCTATTTGTTTCCCGAAGATGATACCATAGGTATCGAAACATGTAGAATAATTAATAAATAGTGTTTAAACAAAGTATTTTGTATAATTATTAATATAAAATTAGGCCACAAAGTAATTTTGCAAATATTGAAGAAGCATAATTTGATTTAAATATTCTAATAAAATTGAACAATTTGAAATAAATCATTCGATACAATGATTGGATAAGGATGAAGTGCCAAAAGTGAGCCCGAAACCGAATATGTACTAAAAAAACTAATATCTATGTACTGATTCAGCGCTGGTATTATCATTTACCAAGGAATCGATCACAGTGGATGTGCATTGCAACAAATTTCAGATTACAATTAAGCAGCCGAACGAAATGATAAATATAATTGGTCAATAGAGACAGGCTAATCCTCTTGCAAGACAACGCTCAACCATATGTCACACAAACAACGCCGCTTAAACTATTGTAACTATCAGGTTCAATCTAAAATTAAATTCCGGTACAGGCAGGTAGAATATATTGTTTGTACAACGGGACAAAAGAGTTTTTTGCTTTCGCTAAATATATAAGCGTTCTGTTAGTCTTTTGACAACTGTTTTGTATGGTGCACGTTACATTAAAGTGTTGTTCCCAATCCTTAAAATGGAGAGTCAACAAGTGCATGTTCATCATGTTATGTTTTGGGAATTCAAACAACACAATAATGTTAAGGCGACAGCTGAATAAATACGCAATGTATACGGTGAAGGACACCCTACCAGATCCGATAGCAAACAGTAATGGAAATAATATTTTATTGTGTGTATGGTAGGATTTTCGAACTATCATGAGTATTATTGAATTCAAATTTAACGATTACTGCAGATACATATCTACGTTCAGCATCTGTAAAGAGTTCAAGAGAAACTCCATGAAAAGCATCCTGCACTCGTCAAACACAAAAACATCATTCTTTTACTCGATAATGTGAGACCACATGGCAATGGAGACTCATGAAAAAAAATATTGATCTTGGGTGGTCTGTTTTGATGATTTGATTTTGATTTGTTTGATAGAAAAACCTTCAATACTGAAGAGCAAGTCGATCAGGGTGCCAAAAATTTCTTCCATACCAAACCCAGCAAATTTGATGATGAAGCAGTTGATTTGTTTTCAGTAAGATGAGAGAAGGTTCTATATAATAGTGGTGAATACATAATGGATTCATATTACTTTGTTATTTTATGAAAACAAAATAAATGTTTGAAAAAAAAACGGAAGTATTTATTACTCGAGCTGAGTAGACGACTTCATATATTTTCCGACTTTACTCCAGGCTTGCATAAACTTTGATTAGTTGTATTGCTACTTGTACATAGTAATTCAAATTTTTGATTCTAAAAATCGGACATTTCATATTTAATGATGTAATGTAAACATGCTGTAGTTTTAGAACAATACTAAAATAAAATATAAGTCTAAAGATGAAGCTTACATAATATTTCAGAACATAATAAAATATATTTTTTATACAATTTCGTATTGATTAGAAACAAACACTTAAGAGATTGAAGGCGATTATGAGATAGCGAAACATGGCTAAAAAGCAATTATCGAAGTAATCCTTCTTTCGTTGCTCTCATCCGAAAACGGAAATTAATGCGCTATTCAAGATATTATTCTATTTCATTTCCATTAAGTCACTCAGCTGACACTTCAATTATTTTATTAGACTCGTTAACAAGTTTTGTTTTGTTAAGAAAACTAACACTAAGGGGAACATTTTGGCATTTCAAGAGTTTACTAACTTTTTTGGATATCCGAAATAAATTAAATTAATCTGAATACCACGATTCAAACAAGAAGAATAAAGTTTCGTTTTTATTTTATTTACACGAATTTACCATAGAAATGGCAAAAAAGCCAACAAATGTGTTTAACCGGTAGCATTGCTTCGAATATTAAATGACTAATTATTATGTTTTGATGTTTTTTATTCATGCAAAAAATTAATTTTATGTGAATACATGAAAAAAATATGTTTTGTCAATAGTAATTTGGTTTTCACGTGTTTAAAGATTTCTTAATATAAAATTTATCAATACATACTTACACATTTAATACTAATATATGTATGTCAGGCGAAATACTGTATCAATCAAATTAATTCCATATTAAAAATGAAAAATGACTTAAAAACAAATATTTTATATTATTATACTGCAAGATAATTGGATATCGAAATAGTTCAGAATAAATTGAAATGTCTTATGTTGGCACAAAATGATCTTAAATAACTTATTTAGGTTCCAGAAGGCCGCTGGTATACAAAAATAGACAGTAGAGTAGTTTTGTTTAATATCACTCAGTGAAAAGGTAAATTATTATTTGAATTAAATCAAATACGATATTGCACAGCTGTTGTCCTTTTCATGATGTGGCAAGGGCCGATGTTTGGATAATGATATCCGGAGTACCCAAGTTTGGCGCAGCAGTAATGGAAACCTACTCAGTATGGAGGTTAACTTGAGACAGGGCCTAGAGAATAGATGTTCGCTTACAAGATTTAATAAAAGCATTTAATATAAATGTTTATTATTTAAATTTGTGTGCTTGCTTGATATAATATTATATCTATAATAAATTTAAGAGGAGAACCGGCAGCGATATTAAGAGATCAAATCCAGAACGATATCATCGGAGAGGATCTTGGGACAAATCCGCTGCTGTTGCTCCAAATAGAAACAACTCAGCTAAGTTGGCTCGGACATATTTTTCTTATGGGAAATAAAAGACTACCTAAACAAGATTTTTTATCAGTGCCAAAGAGAAGAAGACCTGTCGGATAAGCCAGGAAAACATGTAAAAAACGAATGGAGAGATTCTCCAAAGAAAGGTGAAACTATGAAACTAAGTGGCCCCAAGTAATCGACGTAGCGCAGGACAGAGAGCGATGGAATGGAATGGATGAAAAAGAAGAATAATAAATTTAAGTCACTCAACTTTTACTATTGAGATATTACATTATATTTTTTTACCCTTTTTGAGTATATTAAAGTGTCCTGTCATCTACTCTTATATAAATGGCACTATAATATAAATACTAGATTTTAACCCATCCCTAGACGCCATCAGACATATTGTTGGATATAGCAATAAAATAAGAAAAATAACAAGATGCGGTGAAATATCACAAGAATTTATAAAAATAGAAAAGCTCATACAGAAAAGCATAAAAACAGGAGTGACAGAAAAACGTTACAAACTAGTGATGGTAAACCGTTACGTGACTGTGATTGTGTCGATGATTGGTAACTGAGATTTAACGATGATTGATAACTAATAATAATGATAATTTAACTGTCGGAGCCTTAATTTGTAGTGCACCAGTCATTACTTGAAGAATTACGTTGATCAGTTATAAATCATTGCAACAATTGGACACAATCACAGTCACAATAACAGTCAAAATAACAGTTTAAATAACGATTTTACCATCACTATTACATACGTTGCAAAATACTCTAAATACTTAAAATTATTACCTATGTAATGCGTCACGTGACAGACACACACTTCTGTTTTTTTTATTCTATAAAGATGGGTAAGGCTATGTGTCAACCAATGTTAAATATTATACTTGGTGCTAAATATTTTTAATGTCTTCTTTATTAAAAAAATTAAAATTTAATGGCGTGTCACCCAGTAAATAGGGTGTTTTTGCCCACCAATAGTCTAATTTATTATTATTTTAAGAAACTAATATCTTGTTTCACATTTAAAATATATTTAAAAATTATAAAAACATGAGTACCTACATATTTTTAAATATCGAGACATGGGTTCGCTTGGTTGTGCAAAAATAAAATAAATAAATAAACAATGCTCCAGAGATTTTTTGAGATTATCTCTAAACTTGATTTTTGAATACGTCAACATATGTATGATTGAAATTCATTGATTTTTTTGATAAATTAAGTTAAAAATAGTGTATTAATAACAGATGCGTAGGCATGTACGAGGCGCGTTTTTTAAGTAAGAACCGTTGCCGGATATTCCCAGTGTAGCGCTGCGGTTGCGACATTGGGCGTGCGCAATAGTGTACTTCATCTGTTGACTCACCACATGCGATGTTAGAAACATTCACATTGTGTGGCCATCTTGTAATAAGTGGGTGAAAAGACAATAGATCAGCCCGCCGACTGTCAGATACGGTTCGTGATTCGTTTCTTGAATGCACGAAACATGAAACCAGCTGACATTCATTCTGATTTGGCGCCAAATGATTTTCATATTTTCCTTCATCTGAGACGGTTCCTTGGCGGCAAGCATTGTGATGACGATAATGAACTCAAAGACGGAGTACAGACATAGTTTTTATCCCAGGCGGCGTCGTTCTATAACGAAGGTAAATAAAAATTGGTGCCCCGTTATGAAGACCTTAAGATGTGCTTTATGTGCCTTAAAAAGAAAAGTGAAAACGATGTGATTCTTTACAAGAAAAATTCCGCTAGGTACTTACTTAAAAAACGCGCCTCATACTTATGTGTATTTACCATGATATTGTGTCGCTATTTGAGTGGCGAGAGATAATATTATGTACATTTTTATCCTCCCCATACAGGTCTTCAGAATAAGACGCGCTAAATTGAATTGCCTGTATTTCATAAATATTTCACTTAGAAACAGACTTGCCAGTAAGGAAAAAGCCAAAAAATGCCATAGGTACCGGGCATGTGGATACGTATTATAATTTAAAATAAAAGTCCATGTAAAATATCTTAATTCTTTTGAACTTTTTTTGTGAATATTTGTTTTTTAATAAAGTTTAAAAGTATTATATAATATATTAATGTTCAAATAAATTTCATTAAAGCAAAAAAAGATATCATTACAAACAAACGTAACAAAATAACGTAAAGTTTAAAGTAATTAAGCATATTAATATAAAAGTAAAGTAAACATAATAAACATATTTAAAAGAAAAATATATCGTATGTCTCAGCTGGGAGAGTATTTTACAAGCAATTTAAAGGGTTTATTTCTTGGTGGCAGTTTTCTTTTTTTTGAAAAAAAAGGTTCGTTATTTGCCTTTTTTCACTACCATATTCAATTTAGTTTAAATTATCAAAGAAATTCTTTTTCGGTGGTCCTTCGTTACAATGGTGTCTGCTATAGTTTCCAGGGTTGGCCATGGAAGAAGCCTGTGCATGGGAATGATTAAAGTGTAGGTGACAGTACGACCCACACCACGCACTAGAATAATTTAGAGATAATGTCCAGTAGTAAGAATGGTCTGAGATGACTGGAGCTCTCCGTTATTTTGCAGCCTTTTCTGTCTATGCACTGGACTTTGTACAGACTACAGTACAGTAGGGACTTAGATGCGACCCCAGGGCAGCACCATCGTCAATAGCATACGAGGGAAAATTCATCATTTAATGAAGCTAATTACTCATTATATTTAACTCATGAGTTGATCATTCAGTCAATTATATTCTGACACCTGTCACTTGTTGTCACATCAATTTGTCAATTTCTATATGTAGGCAATCGGTTGAACAAACGACGGTTAAGACAACACTATTGGAGTTCCTAAGTGAAGATTTCTATTTAACTCCTATTGGCTGTAAAATTCGCCAACTTCACTCGTGATCGATGTAACTTATATATTCGGTTGTCAAATAACTTGCTATTTATTGAATTACAATTAAAAATTGGCAGATTTAATTGGTTTAAATGCACTTGCGATTGGCACCAAATGCATAATATCTGAACTAAGTTCACCATGTAAATACCAAGTTCCAGAACTACGCTATTTTACGCTTCACCTCGCGCCTCACCTCGCGCCCCACCTCTCATCTTACTAGTAGAACTAATACAAAATCTTCAAACAGCCATAGTGAA
Organism: Eubasilissa regina; assembly: GCA_022840565.1. Taxonomy (NCBI): domain Eukaryota; kingdom Metazoa; phylum Arthropoda; class Insecta; order Trichoptera; family Phryganeidae; genus Eubasilissa; species Eubasilissa regina. The sequence continues at coordinate 13,947,213 of JAINEB010000018.1, read as the reverse complement.
AAAAATTGTAAACCTGGAAGCATTTAAATTGAGACATAATCCAAAATTGTTATATTCTTCCGTAAACGTTCTTCCTGTATAAGGGCTGATACTGTTTCTTTTAAAAAAAGTAAATTATAAAACCATGCTCTAAATAAGGTGGCTTCACACGGAAAAAATACAACAGGTGTAGCTAATTTGAATTTAACAATTCCCAAAATCATCAATAAGTATGGATCGATGAGATTAGAATTTTTGTTCCTTCGCTAAAGAATAAACTACCTGGGTCTTTATAAAATAGCACGAATAAATGTATGTACCTACAGATAAATATCTAGTAAAATGTTTTGTGGGTCTAGTTTTAATTACAAAAATAAAAATAAAAATAAGAAAATAATAAAAAATGTCCTGAAGAATCGCAACTTCAATAGTTTAGGTAATTTTTTTATTACGGTAACATTATTGTAATTGTGATTAATATTATGATAATGATACCAAAAATTAATTATAATATTAATTTTATCCTATATTGAATTGAGGGTCAAAGAGTAAAAGTATGCTTAGCATAATATTGGTGCTAATACGATATTAAAAAACGAAAGGGCCTTTCATTAATCTATCAAAAGCCACATAAATTTTAAATGAGTTTTACAATTTTATAACTACAAAATTGTCCGCCTCTGGCAATATTGGTTAACTACTGTAATAATAGAATTTTACATCAGATAGCCGACCAGCCTCCAACTTACCGATTATTATCTCTACTTGCTTGTTTCTTGTTTCCATAAACTAAACTTTGTAGTTAAAATAACCATTGTAGTATGTTGAATTATGATATATATATATATATATATATATATATCATCATGATTAAAGAAGGTTTTAGAAGTAAACGACTCATATTATATAGATATATATATAATATGAGTCCTTTACTTCTAAAACCTTCTATAATCAAAAATATATATTTGAATGCAGTTTTACAAGAAAAAAATTCCACTTGTGAGTGGTTCAAATACAGTACCACAGATATTAGTTTTAGCAAACAAACAGAAGCAGGTTTAAGTTTAGTGTCAAAATCCACTATAATTGAGTACTTAATCTCCAAACGGCTTAATATTTAATTCTCTTTTTATTTATTTAGACACATATAACACATAAGCATTGTACAGCTACCAAAAAAGAAGACAATTTTTTACATACATTTTAAAATGCATTTCCCAACTAGGCAAGACTGTTTTAGAACAAATTGATAAACAAATTACATTTCACAAAATAAAATATCTTATTGAAGGCAAAACACAATCAAACAGAATACGTAATACACAAGGCAAATAAACGTGAAAATATAAAAAAATGTAAAAGAATGTAAGGACATATAAGACAAAGGGTAATATGCAAGATCAATATTGAAACTGATCATTAGTATTTAGCATTATTCAACTGACTTGTACCAAATAAGATTAATTATTGCGAGCAACAAACACATAAAATACGCTTGTTGAGTTTCAAACACCTCTATAAATGGTTATTAAGTGGTAATAAATTTTGTAATTTCTTAAAATCGACAATATATTTTTCTGCATTTTATTTACCTATAGTATTAATAAATACACTGTATCTTCAAAATATTAAACTATTTTCTATTTTTAAACGTTTTTCGTGTTTTCTGGGTTTTCTCAAAAATTCGTTATAGAGGGGTTTGGAATTAAACGACTCGTATCACAAAATATTAATGCAAATAATTTTTTTTGTATAAATCGTCATATAGATGCTTATACCGAAATATTAATAACGAAGTATTAATACATTTATTATTTTGTGTTTAATCTATTTAGTTTGTTTGAATATTTTAGAAATTGAATGAAAATTTCAACAAGCCTTATAAACATATTACACAACGAAACAGGTTGCTGTGTGCACATAATATTACGTGTACACGTACAAATGTGAATTTTCCAGTTTACACAAAATATTAATCTCTCGCCACCATATATATATATTTACATATATATGTGTGTGTGTGTGTGTGTGTGTGTGTAGAATCCCCATGCGGCGCTTGTGTCAACCAACTTAAATTTCTCAAAGAACTCAAATAAAACAACGAATGTGTTGTTTATCCAACAGACAGTTAAACCTCTAAGGTTTAGTTTCGGGATCAGTTTTAAGCTATCTGTTTCCCTTTGCCAGTCTGTCACAGTTGTCTACGTAAGTTATCTCTATTAAAAAGTTAAGCCCTAAAAGTTTTCTGATCTTTAACGTAGTCCAACAACTTAATTTATTGGAAAATATTACACGGGAAATGCATTCGTAGAATTAATGCACAAAATATTTGATTTATATTGCTTAACAAAAACATAAAAAAATATAAATAGTTCAATAAAATATACTTATACTAAGCTATTTATTGTATCCACAGACTAACAAATATATAGACACGAACTAACGGAAATTTCTTCGTTTAATATTTTCATTTTGGTACCACTTATGCAATAAAATAGCTCCGCGACTTTTTTGAATATATGTATGACTCGATTGGAATAAAAATTTAAACGCTGACGATATAATATGCATTAATGTAAAAAATACGTCTTGTTTACACAAAGATATAATTTTCGAAGAGTAAATACTTTTACTGTTGCATAAATGTGTCATAAACTGTCAAATTTATGTTTTCACAAATAGTGTTTGTAGAATGCCTATCGTCTCGCAACTAATGTTACGAATCCCTTTCCTATATGTACACTTTATTTCATATCTATTCATTTACTGGTCTGTGATTTTATCTAAGAAATATTACATGTTTCTTCTAAATTCATAAATAATATCGTTAAATATTACTAATAAAACGCATTATAGTTAAACGCTTTAAATACAGCATATTTAATATTACTTACATTAGTATTTAATTCAAGAACACGTGAAAAAGTCTGCTAAATAAAGGACCTGTACAGAATTTCACTATGTTTCAACAAATTTTCACGGTAATCTTTTTCGGTAATCATATCTGTCTCAGTTAAGATACTTTCTGTTAATATATAACTAAATAAAGAATAATATTTTATCGTTATTGAAATGAACGAAAGTAATTAATATTTTAAGTAAATAAATTGTAATTAACTTTTAAAAACTTACTGAAAATATTTATTACTGAAACGAAAATATTTTAATTTGTATAAGTGTAGTGTGAAGTAAACAACGTTATGTTGTATTTTATTTTATTTATTGATTAATTTTTCTAAAAGTTAATTACAATGGACTTCCACAAAGTTATTCACAAAAATTTTGATATATTATAAATAAATTGACTGTTTAATTGACATCTCAATAACAATGAAATCAAATTTTATGCATACACATAATATTCAATCTCACTTTATAAGGTTTTTTGTGCCCTATAGATAAGTAAATATAAGTTAATAATAAAGGGTACATTTGAAAAAACTTTTTGCAATTTTTGTAAAACGAATTTTTTCTCCAGTGAAGTCCCTCATTAATGAGAATCATAATCCCCGTGTTGTGACCTGTTGATGTCCTTGTCTCCACCTTTCCATGAAACTTGTTTTAACCTTTTACCTTTTTCCTTTTTGCCTCACCCCTTCCACCACTTGAAGGGAAATTTCCAGTCACCCCCAGCTTTTCCAGACTATCATATTAGCTGCGGGCGAGTGTCCAAAATATTGAAAGACTTATCTGAACAGATCATGAACAATCTACCTCAAAATCTTAACTGTTCCAATATTAAGGTATCGATGTGCATCTAACGCATCCAAGGGATTCTAAACATTTACCTCTAGCAACATTTCTCAAATCCCTTTCTCACACTTGTTCTCATGTTTCTGTGTTATATTCTTTCGCAATGTCTATGTTTCCAATCCGTAAAAGCATATGAAAAAAAAAAACACGAGCCTTAGCTAAAAATACGTTTGTGATTATAGTCATGGATATATATTTTTAAATGTATCCAGTTTAGACATCGCACTTTTTATCACCCCAATTCTTCTCTTAATTTTAGCTTCACAGCCACCGTTTTTAGACACATAGAACCCGAGATAAATGAAGTCATTCATGATCTCCAATACATACTGCGAACTTTTTTTTGGTTCCACTTCAGTTCAATCGACAGTCATTACTTTAGTTTTGGTTTTATTATATTTATCTAAAGTTCATATGCCTGCTTTCTTTTTAAACTCAAGGGAGAACTTCTAACATTACTTCTTCTGAATTGGCAATAGGTGTTGTAACATCAGTATAGTAGCCTCCAAGTGCCTTTTTTATTCAAGTTTAATAGGTCTAGTGAAAGGGTGCATCCTCAATGGACTTTTTTACACTTGAAATCAAGATAGACAGAATGTTATTAACGTTCACTGTTGAAAAGCTTGATCATAAAGATTTCTAATAAGGCTCACGAGTTGTATAAAAACGCTTATTTTTGATAAGATAGTTCACATATTCTTCCATTTTACATAAAGGAAAGCCTTTCTAAAGTCATTTTAACCAATTCATAATTTTGAATTTATTTGGGATGGGCGTAGAAGACAAAATAAAAATGATTTTTTCTAAATTTCAAATTAAATTAATCAACGAAAAATAATTATTTATCAGATTTTTTTTATTTCCAATTGATTAATTTGATTTGTATTAAAATACCACAGAACTTATTCTGAAAATGCTACTTTAAAACAAAAATGCGTTCCCCTATTAGACCTATATATTAAGTTTCTATCAAGGATAGTGTAAGAGGTTTACGAACCATGAAGCTTGTGTCATAACATTTTTAAATATAAAGGAAGTAAATAAAGTTTGAAATTTATCTTCAATGGAGTACAAAGTGATGTTGTGAATGTAGTTTGTTTGAAATGTTATGCTTTTGACTTTCTTTTAAGACCACTGTCTTAGTCTTATCTTCTTTGAAGTGTGTGCCTTTACGTTATTCATAAATGCAAACCTATTATAATTATTAGTTCAGTCTTGGAAACTATATAAACTTCCGAAACAAATCATTGTATAAATTACCGTAAATAGTCAGGTCACTGGAAATGCAAATAGAGTTCAACATTTGATTAATGAACATCGGTAAAACTTTCAAGCGGTAAAACTTGATGACGAGGAGTGAGCAAAACCGAAAGTTTCTCCACGTCCTCTCGGAAAATCTGCTGCAGGGCGTCGAGAGTCTCGAGGTATAATCTAATCAATAAGGGGGAACGGGAACGGGAACGGGTCCTACAACGGCAACAGCCCGCCATTCCCATTAATCAAGCGGCCGACCGGTTCCATTATCGAATCGGGTACCGACTCGCTTTTCACAAATTCTCAGTTATGTCATTTTGTTGTACGTAGGTTCGCTTGTAGGGTAAAGCGGGGGACATCGCATTTCAATTTAAATAACAAAAGAGAGTCAATTAGCAAAAATTAATATAAACAAAACAATTGGTTGGAAAAAACCCGTAACGGAGGCAAATTAGACTCATTAAATTCAACCATTCAAGAATTTGCAAAGAGATTGTCGCAAAGAGAAATATATATATATATATATATATAATTATTAAACAAACAATTCTTCTTCTTCTTCTTGAAAGTTCTTCTCCCCTGCTGTGGCACTATTTAAACTTTAGAGGTAGCTTCTCCAAACAATGACTGAGCTATAACGGAACCAGCCACGTGAGTTCTTTAACAGGAAAATGCAAAATTTTCTTTCTTCGACGCGTCTGCCTTAAATCTTCCCTGTAGTATAACTTGTGGCATTTATAGTCTCTCATAACATGCTAAAGTTTTAAGTACTGAAGTAAGTAAAGTTTTCACTTCATGATAGAAATGATCACTTTTATATTTATATTTTTTCACACGATTTAAAACATCTTCGATTCACATGAGATTTTCAAAATCCTTATGTTACATTATATTTTGAAAGTATTGTAGCTGAATGGGTGAATTATGGTAGTAATGAATTCTACTAGTATGGCGGCAGTCTCAGGATGCCGAATAGTTGACTCAATTCAAGTCAAGCAAACATTAGGAATGTGTAAAAGAAATAATTCATACCCTGGGTCTTGATATTTATTTAATCGCTCCAAAGATGTAGAGGTAGATAAAAAATTTAATGCTTATAGGTACAAATCAACATAGTAACATAAAAACTAAGAAATGCTGCTAAGTTGCTCGAGCCACGAAAGTAGAATGAGCTTCTTTTCATGACGCCGACTCGCGCGAGCTTTAGTCCACACTTTGCTGCATCCCCCCACTCCAACAGCGTGCGTACGGCTTCTATTAACTACTTACCACATGATGATTATGACCGTACTATCTCGGACAAACCAGATTCGTCGTGCAGACCATAGATATCGTTACCTATTCGCCTCTTCGATAGCAAAAGAATTTTTAGTCTATTACGGAGAGAATTTCGCATTTTGAAAAATATCAGTTTCACGCCATTTTTATTTTGACTTTGATTTATTGTGAGTTTAACTATTAGTAAAATGGTATACGTCAACCATTTTTTTACAATTACATTTTTATCTATTACATTTTTTATCTATATTACTAGAGAATTTTAAATCCAATTTCCAAAATTTGGTAATATTGTAACAGAAAAATAAAATAATTAACACTTTAAATATTTATTCGTCGAATTATAAGTTTGTCTTTCTATTAATTACATACCACAAATGTGTTTACACGAATGAAAGTTTTGTCTAAACTTGCATATAGAAATATTACAGAGTTGAGCGCGGAACATGTGATCGATCATATTTTACACGCGAAAAATGACGAATTGATGCATACCAACCTTTACCGCCAAATCTCCGAAACACGAAAACGAAGTTTAATCCGTATATATGTAATTTAACAATTTAATAAATTTATAAATTATTGTTGTCAGCATTAAAGTAAGTAAATTATTTCAGAAGTAGATTATTATACCAACGACTTACATATTAGGATTTATTAATTCGCGGGAACGGATAAAAAATACAGATAACCTTTTATAATATAGAAAACGAATTCTTAAAACTCTTCAATAATTACTTTAATAGCACAAAATTGACAATTTACGGTTCAAATAATATGTTTAATGTATAATAAATTATAATATTTTACTTTTAAAATTAGCAATATTAACATTGTGGTTAAAATTCGTATTTTTTATTTATTATCTTTGTTTTATTAACCACTGAATTGAGTTTAAATACATCTACCAGTTTCGAAAAATACCATTTTCTTCTTCAGGATGTTATAACTAACTTAAAACATATATTATTGTTTTTTTACCAGAATCTATTATTATTATCAGAATCTGAAGAAGAAAATGGTATTTTTCAAAACCGGTAGATGTATTTAAACTCAATTAAGTGGTTAATAAAACAAAGATAATAAATAAAAATAAAAAAAATTTTAAAACACCTTGATTGGCATTTCTAATTTGCGGGTTGTTTGTACGGGAACTTATTTAAACATCTGACGTTGAGACTTATCATAACATCTACATATATATTACATCCTCCAGCAAAGTGCTCCGACTCTTTGTTTGCATTCAAAGCGCTACCACGCTACGATGGTAGTACAAAAATAATTTAAATGAGTGACCCCGTACCCCGTTTAGCCCTTCCATCCACTTCGCATCTCGGCCACAGACTTCGAAACCTTTTGTCGAGGCAAGGAGAGCTTCATAGCGACTGATTATATTTTATGACATTGGTTAACTGTCATAAAATAGCGAGTAATTTTCTTTCACACAATATTATTCGCGCACATCTTATTTTATGGGCTGTGATAAGATTTGATTTTCTTCACCACTTTTTATTGTATTCAGCAAAACAGAACGAAGTTTTTCCTCAAAAAAAATGTCGTTTGTATTTATATACGTGTTTTTTATCTATATACTCAGTGAAATATAAGAAAGAGACTTGAAACATAATACGTAAACATGAACATATATACGATAATTACCATTGAAAAAATCAAATTCTTCAGAGAGTTTAAATATCAGAAAAATTGTATTATCGTATATTGAATGAATAGTAAAATAATAAATTCAAATATAGGTGAAAAAAAGATATAAAAATAGTACATTTTTAAAGGAGAAATATTTTATCGGGATTTGAGAACATATGTTAAGGTACATTTGAAGCTTCTACTGGCATGAAGGGTATCTTTATCTGTTTCTGTCTGGATCCAACCTCCTATAATGTTGTTCACTCTCTTCTTTAGAGAAATATATCTAGTTTCACCTGGGCTAACGCATCTGTTCAATTTATAGAAGCTCTTAAGTTAAATTTGTAAAGACAAGTTTTATTATCCAAATACGTGATGTTTTTCATGTGAAATTTAAATTGAGTTTTTAAAATATTTTGGTAATCCATTTTTTTTAACAGAATTATGAATACTAGAGTTATAATATTATTTATTTGTTAAGCACGTTTTCTACTTCCACAAAATTAAGGAATAAATTAATTTTGTTTTAATTTAGATGTAGACGCCTTGCTCGCGGAATAATAAATGTAAAGATCATAATAATATGAATGAACGTATTTTCAAATATGTCGCATAATTAACAGGCGCGTTGAACTCACGCCGTAAACAGTGTATTTCACCGCTTCCAACGTGCCCTGAATGCCCAATACATTTCTGGAGCTAATCGCAAATGCTCTAAACTTACTTGGTAAGGCGTATGATGGCGACATTCTCTCGAAACTTAGCGAAGTTTAACTACTGCAGTAGAAAGAGCTTCCACTTCGTTCGTTCTGGTTTCAGTCCGGGTAGGTTTGCTGAACGTGTGAGAACTCGCCTTCGCAAGATGGCATGTCAAGATTCAGCGGAGTCGCTTTCCGTTTCGTTCCCAAAGGTGCACTTTGCGAAGTTGGCTAAACTTTTACTTAAATAGTTTTGCCAGTCCCTGCTTAAAAAGACGGGAGAATTTTATCTTATCTTAGTAGGAGGATTTGACGCAACGAAACAGTAAAATAAGTAAAAAGTTATATCGGCGAAATAAAATTGTTCAACCCTCGACTTCTTTGCGAATATTGTAATTTTGCTTATCGATAAGCCTAGGTTATTTGTTAACTTTAATCTTAAAATTTTTAGAGAAATATTATGTTCACCTATGTAGTTAAATAAAAATATTATAGTTGTCAAGATTCATACAACAAGTCAATCTTTTATTAGCATTTTGAGATAAAAAAAACCTACTGATTACTCGTTTTATAAATAAATAAGTATACCGTTACTAATTATGTATTTAAAAACCTTTTAATTTTTAATTTAATATAAATTATTATTTTTTAATACCGGTGGATGTGAAGGTGAAATCCTAAGACGATGAGTATGGTAAAATCTGCCATGATTAAGTTAAACAAGATTCTCAATAACCACGCCAAAATATGTCATGCAAACTCCTTTGTGTCACAGCCATCATACAGTATTGAGACAAAATAAATAAATATGCTGAATGAGTATAAGCATGCTGCTGGCACCATATTATGCATGCTTCGTGGAGAGCTAGGGGTAAAAACTTGTCCAATCTTCAATCTCTAAGAGTCTTCAAGACCTCAAGATTAAAGATATACTATTTATTTTATCCAGATAGCGAATACTAGAGTACTTAAACATATTATATAATGCAACGAGATGAAGATAGTCCGCAGAAACTGGTGATATTGTATCGAGGAGAAGATTGCAACATTAAGTGCAAGTATCCTACAAAATGATTGGATTACCATTCTATGTAACCAATAGATATATAATTATATGTACGAAATATATTCGATGATTATAATATTAAAAAAAAATTAAATATAGATTCTCCCTAACGTTCTTAGCGGTGTTCTTACGGTGTGAGGAGAAACTGAATCAATTTTTATTTAACATTATGTACCTATATGGTTGTTTATAAGGAGGTGGATAGGGTGCATAAATGAAATCTGCTCCGGCCCCTTAAGTTTAGTTACGCCACTGCTCTTATCTTACACAGAATCTTAATTGATATTATAGATCATGCCTTGCCACAAGCTAGAGTGTCCTATGTAAGAATTTCACATTAAAAAAAGTTTACCCAAAAGCACAAACAAATTTAACGGTAGTTACTTCGACAATAAATTATAACGGCACTTTAAACAATGTTTGGTGCCGAAAGTTCGCATTGCCGCTTGATTTCTACCGCACTTTTGGCCAACTTTTGTCAGTCTAGCTTTATGTGTGCGTTGAAGACAAATGCTGACATATTGCACTAGACTGGCAACCCCGCGCGCATGTACATTGTACTCGAAAATACTGATTTAAATTTTTAACAACAGCTCGTAGAGCATATTGACCTACTTTTGTGAAATTTGCAAAACAAACCGAATGCCGTAAAACTTGCTTAAATTCCCAAGTGGATTCATTTAACATTTTATAAACTTTTTTATACTACCCTTGGATTACTGGCATCCGATATTTAAAAAAAATAATATAATGTATTGGCATTTTCTAATGAAAACTTGTTAGCTAAGGCGATACTGGCGGTAGTTCAAGAGCCAACACTGATGTCAAGAAGCCTGAAGCCAGCAAAAGAGAATATATATATAAAATTAATTTATGATAGATTAAAGAATGTATCAAGTAAGAGTGAATGTAAAGTTATCTTTGCGCTGTATAAATATAATTAAGAAAGGCTGCATGATTGGTTTAGTCGTGTGGAATAAATGAATAATGAGAGAGCCGTAAAAAATATATGATTTGATAGTGCTATAAATAGTGAATGTCAACGAAAGACTCGGCACGACAATGGACTTCCACAAAGCAAATCAAGAAAAAGTTAAAATATTACATTAATTTTATTTTATATTTATCAAAACCATTGGTATTTATCTAGAAAACAATATAATATTTTTTTATTGATCCCGTGACAGTACACATTACAACGTTTGAAGTATATCTTCAAACCCTTCCAAAAATCGGTAGGAAAATAGCCGAGTCAGCGAAACAATAAGGGGACCGGCTCGTGTAATCCGACCACAAGAAAGGAACGTGTTTTTTTAACAGCGATGAAAGAATTTTTTTAACAAAGAGGCGGTGCAAGAAAATTGCGTACATGGTTTCATCTTTTTAAGGAGCGGAAGGAGGAAAGCAGTTTCCTGGAGCTATCCAGCATGCACCACTCATCTTAGTAATACTAATAATATTTTACAAATAGTGATCCAAAACGCATACATAAAGAAAAATCTAAAGACTCGATAAAATTGTATGTATGTGCAGAGTTGTTTTTACAGAATAAAACAAATATTTATAGATTTGTGAACTACTCCAGTTGTAAAACATGAGGAGGTCCTCATTAATAATATACAATAAAAATACACTTCTAACGAACATTTATTATTAAAAACTTTTTAAATACAAATTAAATGTATTAAAAATATTGTTACTGTTACCGGGATTCGAACCTGGATCTCTTCCAATCTGGGGAACGTGCATTATCCGATTATGTTATACCAACTCAGTAGAATGACGACAAATTTTCAAACCTATATGTTACACTTTTCAAATTAAAGCCGATAGGGTACGCCAGAATTAACAATTAATTTTTTAGATACATTGATACAATTTATATATTACTAAGGAGAACACATTCTTATTGTGATGTTGTAATTATTCAGAACATAGGTCTGTGATATTTTAAATACAAATTAAATGTATTATTAAGGAAAACACATTCTTATTGTGAAGTTGTGATTATTCAGAATATAGATCTGTGATATTTGGAATCCATAATACGATAAGATAATGTAAAATTCTTTTGGCATATTTTTAGTGATTTATTGTAGAGATATAATTATAACTATGAAATAAATAGTACAATATTAATAATAATAAAATAAAATAACCTACATGCGAGCGATGACAGGCGGATGTGCTCGATGGACTCTACACTGACGAGATGGCGTTAGGGTAACCTAGAGGAGATCTGGTACGGGAGAGTGGCTACCAGGACCGAGACTGCGACAACGTCCCGCGGCAGCCATGCATTTTTTGCTACTTCACTCCTTGGCAAGCTGGGTATAAATTGATGTGTGGTAAATTGGTAACATTATGTGTCTTTCTGAGTTGAGAGTTTAACCGGAAGAAAGAAGATTTCAAAGTCTATTGCAGTGCTACAATGTTGGGATTTGTTACGTTTTATGTAAATAAAATGTGTAATGTGAAAAACAAAGTTTGCCATTGAATCCATTATCATCCAAAACGAGCAGGCGACACCAGAGCACACATACACATATGAAGACCCAGACTGAGCTAGATCGGTGGCGGCCCCTATGGCTTCCTATCCTCTAGGGCCCAAAGACTTCGTAACAACACGCATACCGTGTTTCTCCGAAAATACGACATCCTCCGAAAATAAGCCCTAGTGTGATTTTTAAGATTTTTGGAATATAAGCCTCCCCCCCGAAAATAAGCCCTAATTAAAAGTTTCAAATGTAATACTGGATAATTCCTAACAATTCCGAGAAATAAATTGTTTACCTAGATAGGTTTCAACTAATGCACTCGGCACATACCCAAATTAGTACGAGTGTACAATTTACTTATAAATATAAAGTAGTCAACAGTATAGTAACAGTGTAGATACAACGTGTGTGCAATTCACTTTTGTAAGTCTTATTAACACTTAACACCAGATAAAATGAGAGAAGAAAGGAATCGTGGAGAACTCTTGGGATGTAAGTCTTGTGACTTTCTGCAAAGAGAAGATATTGGATTTCTGAATGGTGAGCAGACTATGATAACAGTTAAGTTGTCAACAGTTAGACCAGGAAAATGGGAAGAAGCGCAAGGTTGGATCGGGTCGGCAGCCGTTATTTCCTGAGCTGGAAGATATCATCTGGGAATGGATTGCTGACAAGAGAGCAATAGCTTTGGTTGTACGCAGGGTTACAATTCTTACAATTTGCCCTTACAATGGCATTAAAATTTGATATTTTCCCAGAAAAATTTAAATTGTCAACACACTGGCTGGATAACTTCCTTAAGCGACATGAACTATCTCTAAGAAGATCGACAACAATGTTTTAATTGGAAGATAATAAAATTATTAAACGTGCAATTGTATTTAAGTTTTTTGTTGATGGCATCGAGTTTTCAAAATACCAATTCTCTAACATGATTGTTTTAGATGAAACTGCAGTATTTCTAGGCCAAGGATCTCAAACTACTACTGATCATAGTGGTTTCTCGGTATTTCACTGGTTACGAAAGTGCACGTTTTACCTGTATTTTGGCAATTCGTCTGGATGGCAAGGAAGCCTCACCTTTAATCATCACTAAGGATAAAAAACAGATGATTGAACGTGTTTCAGGAATTTATGTCCTTGAAAGCGAAAAAGCCTGTGCGCAAGCAATAATAAAAAAGTAGATTGATTTTATGCTGCCACCTATTTTGCGCGGTTTGGGATTCAGCCTCACCACAGTAATCACCGGGCTAAAGACATGAAAAACTTCCTTACTGAGATGAGGATTGATCAAATAATGATTCCCGCTGAAATGACTGCATATCTCCAGACACTCGATATTGCAATAAAAACAAGCCAGCTCAAGAAATCAATGAATACATTGAAAACAGATTGGAGAGAAATCAGCGTGGAAATTTTGTGAGGCCTGCCCTATAGAAGTTGTGAGTGGGTGAAGAATTCATGGGATAAAATAACTGATAGTTTATTTCCAATGCACTACGAGTTGGCTACTCAGACAGGAAGTATTCATTTAAGGATAGCTATATTGCAGGACATGAGAGACTGGGACCAATGATTCGGAACCAATTGTTCGGGACCAATGATTCGGACCAATGATGGGAAATGGATTTGCAGGAAATTCAGGCCGGAACTCAGAATTTGATAAGTTATGACGATGTTCCTGAAGAAGATGACATGACTTTATTCGAATAAATTTAAATATATATAAAAAATATATGTTACCTATGTAAATTAAAATTAATAAATGTAAAATTCTTATGTATAAATAAATGTAAATTTTTGTACGAAAATAAATTTATAATGATATAATGGTATAATGGATATGTGATAATATTGTATATAGCAATCAAATTCTTCTTTCTTCTTAGATTTTATAATTTTTATAAGAATACATATATATGTATATATATATATATTAAAACATGTTTTTAAACTATCTCTATTGAAAATATTATAAATTAAAAAATTACAATATACATACGAAATGTGATTTAAAATGAACAGTTTACAAGATTAAAATGAGTTATTACGAGTACGCAGATTCCCCAAAAAAGGTTAGATATAAAAAAGGTTAGTTATAAGAAAAAAAAAATTATGTTTTCTATATTTCCAAAGTCAAAAAATATAATAATGCATAAATATTTTGTTTACAATGTGAGGATAAAGAAAACCAAAGATTTTCATATGAAAAAAATAATTTAATTAAATTGAAAAAAATAATTAAATTAAATTGAAAAAAATAATTAAATTAAATTGAAAAAATAATTTAATTAATATGAAAAAATTAAATAAAAATGTATCTCGGGAAAGGAATCTATTGAGAAGGGCGTTGACCACCCATGCAACATGTCTAATGAAGTCCATGCAGTATTATAGCTTTGAATATTTTTCAGGAATAAATACTCGCAGTAAGCAGTGGTCCCTCGTGCTGGCCCTGGTGCTGGTCGTGGGGGCCGCGGGCGTGGCGGGGCCCATAGCGCTTCGGGCCTCGGCTGGTGCTCCGCTGGCCGAGCGACTGGAGCTGGCGGCGCGGCTCCTCCACGAGACGCCCCTAATCGATGGACATAATGACCTACCATGGAACATTAGGAAATTTCTTCACAATAAATTAAAGGATTTCAAGTGAGTTTTAAATGATTTATTTAAAATATATATATACTTGTACATGTAATTATTTTTTAAATACTCGTGGAATTGTGTACATGGCAAAATATTTGTAAATTAAATGTAATTGAGCTTAATTGAAACATTGAATTAGAAAAATTAGACTATTATAAATTTGTATCTGAAATCAAAAAATATCTACGCAGACTAGCAGACACATAAATTAGATACAATCTTATATACTCCTTTTCTATACACGAGTCTCGAATCTCATAGAGAAGAAAAAAAATTATTGATTATGTTTAAAAATGTATATCTTCTAATAATAAAAAAAATAGAACGCGTTACGAGACATCACTGAGATGTAAAAATAGTACTATACAATTTTATTTTATTAATACTAATTTTTTAGAACGTTCAATAGAGATAACTATTTATTGAAATGAGTTATATAAGTAGTATTAACATTCGATGTTGAGAATACAAAAATTAAAAAGTGTTTATAAAAAATCCATGTCTTAATGTTTAAGACAAAAAATCAGCATATATATTAATATGACAATTTGACCTATTAGGAAAATTTAACATGTGAGTACATGAATCGATACTCGAAACCTTCAAAATCTTTTTGTTTTTCCGGCACCGGTTAACGTTATGAAATTTTCCAAGGCGCTATTTCTAACCATCTATGAAGATTTTAATGGCGAATATTTGAGCGCTCGCAGAAATGCTCAATTGATTCAAAACACGTACAGCTGTCGTTTTTAGGTAAAACATTCCCTACAAACTCGGTCAAATTAAATGTCTTAAACTAACACAAATATGTCAAAGGATGACGACACAACAACATTTTGAAGAAAATAGAGAAGAAAATTTTAGCAAAACGTTAATACACGCAGTTATATAATAATTAGATATTACCCGTCAAAAATCACAAGATATTAAAATGTTTTAACCTTAATTTATTTACAAAATCCACAAAAATCGAATAGAAAAACAATTTTTATATTATAACAAATATAATACCCGTATTATGGTTTATCAGTTTCTCTTTAAATTATATAAAAAGTTCCGTCCATTAATTTTGATAGTTAAAAATATGGAAGTACTTACTTCTTTATTGTGTCAATCAACTGCAATCAAACATATTCTATGATGCATTAAAAATATTGTTCTAGACTCGAAATCTGCAGTTGTTTAATAACATTATTTATGTAAATATTAGTAAGCAGAACACAATTTTGTTGTGAAGTTACATTTTTAGAATTGTTTTGTGGTATTTTAATACAATTTAAATTAATCAATGGTAGTTGATTCTATGTATCAAAATACCATATACCTATATTCTAAAAATGCAACTTCACAACAAAAATGTGTTCTCGTTAATATATATGTTGTTAATGTTTCCAAATTTAATAAAATTAATTAACTAATTTAATTCTGGCGTCTTCTGTCGGGTTTTACTCCAATGTATTAGAGATTCACCGTAATGTAAAGTTGATTGTTTTAAAAATAGAATAGTAGATAGGAAATATTACAGAATATAAGTTCAAAATTCGTCGAAAATGTATTCGATTGCTACAGTGAAAGTGAAGAACGTACTTCCCCGGATAGGAGAGGTGCAGTTACGTGTTCAGGTAGCAAATAAATAAATAATGCAGCTTCCCCGGTTTGGAAAGAGATGCAGGTTCGAACCCCGGTGGCGTAACAGTATTGATTTTATATGTATATCTTCCTAATTAATACATTTAATAAATATTTTTTCGATAAATAGATTTTTTTCTATTTGATTAATTTTATTTGTAAAAAAATATTATTGTTGTTAAAATTTCGTTGCAATGCGACACTCGCGTCAGTTTCTCGATATTTGTAGTAATTTTATTGTTTTATTTTTACATAATAATATAAGTTTATTATCATCTTTTTGTACGATAACAAGGACTTTCATCTCTTAACTATAGTTTTCCGTAAAAAATGTTAATTTATACGTTATTTTTAATTACTATCAGGTTATTTTTAATTATTATCATTGTTTTGATCGTGCATTAATCAGTACTTACATTTAAATGATTCAGTTTGCCAGCAAAATTTTATTTCTCAATCTCAGACATCCAAACGCATAGCAAACGGCCAAATGTCTAAAATGATAGTTAAGGAAAGTACCTTTTCTAGTAGAAAAGCTGATAAAAGCATCAGTTGTCTGGAATTTTCCAGGGTAAGGTTTGAAATGACACGTAAGGAACTCGTATGAGCGGGATATCCGGTTTTCAAAATGGCCACGTTACGAGAATTGGCCCAAGGGTCTATCCTTTTTGGCGGGCTATTTCACGCCAATATACCGCAAATGTTTCCTCGTGAGTGAGCTGGAATTTTATTCTTTCAAAATGTAAAGAGAAACTTTCTTTTTAGAAATCGTGAAGTTTGTGTTTCCTTGCGCGAGGTAATGTGCCGTGCATTGGACATGCGCTAAAAATATTCTGCATTGAAGGCCCTTACGGAGTGAAACACGATAAGATAGTCTCGGAGATGTAGTTGAGATACATGTATAAGTGTTAAAAATTGAATTCGTGTACACAAACATCACATAAAATTACCATAGATCCCTGCAAATATCTTTTCTAAAAAGTTAAACGTAAATAGTTTCAATATTTGAATACGTCCAATTACACACAATTACCGGATTTTGACCTACAAAAGCACTGTTATTAAACAAATAATAGATACCTAGTTGAGCTGCTAACCTGACTTCGGCTGGCTTAAGTGATCACATTATACAAATATAACGTTCACCATTCTCACCCATCAATCTCCATATCTATCAAATTTTTGAAAGTTGTATTATATATGTCAATACGTGGACTCACTTCGAGTGCCACTACACTATCGCCGTCTATGGACTAAATTTGATAATTCATTTCTATGAAACAGCATTTATGTCACTTTGAGAATCTAATTAACTAATTAATCAATTTTTTTGCAATTATTTAAAGCAATTTTCTTTAACTGTAAAATGTTTTAACAGATTATTATTTGTTATTGTCGTATGTCCTGTAATTACCCATACTTCCATATATTTTCCATTAAATTATAATAATAAAAATAGCTTCGTCTCTATGAGATATCTATTATTTGTTTTATAAATCATTTCATCACCTTCACTATATCTATTCTACCAGATCGTCGTGTCTAACTATGTAGTACCGACCGCGAACAATATGTACGGTGAGAGAACGAGAGAATGTGTTGTGTTGTGCCACGAATATTTAATAAAATCAAACATAATGAAACTCCCACACCCATATAGTTTTTGTTTCCTTTGTTGTATTTCATTTTAAAAAATGTTGATAAAAACTCTTTAATTACTATGAGAATGGCAATCCTCGCAGTAAAACTGTTATGCAGTTTGGCAAATATTAAAAATTATAATGTATATGTATGCAATAAAGATGAATTTTCTTTAAATGTTAACATTAGTATAAGGTGTTAAATTACAAACATTTATTCCGTTTTAACTGATTTTTGGGGAGTTGAATGATATTTGACGTTTGATGGAAGAGGAGACTGTGGTATAAAGAACTGGGACTATGAAAGCTGAGAATTGTCGACTTGTGAGTAAAAACGTTATTTCAAAGATTGTCTAGAGTAGAAATTCACTTAAATATCTCATTAGTAGACACGTACCAATAATTATTATATCACAAAATGTATTATTCTTTAACATCGTATTAGGCATATTATATTATACCAAATATTACGGAGAGACCTCTCATGGAGAGATCAAGAATCCAGGCAATCGAAATGAGTTATCTTAAGAGACTAGCGGGAGTAAAATTATTGGACCAAGTGAGAAGTACTGAGATGACGATACGGGTGATTCTCGGCACGGTACCATTTCATTTACATATAGAAAGATCTCAATTAAGGTAGCTCGAATTCTTGCGAATGCCACGGGAACGACCACTAAGACATATCTTGTCAATTCCGGAGGGAAGATGACCGGTAGGTTACCCCACTATACAGGAATAGATAACAAGAAAGGCTTTACGAAGATAGATTGAGTCTTGATAATAATCAACAAATACTGAAACAGCGCAAGATAAGGGAAGATGACTCTTCCAAGATAAGGGGATGAAAATAATAATGATGATATATTATAGTGAGACAACTATTAGTTTCGGGTTCAAATCCTGATGGTAACTATATATAATATTATTTTAAATAGATTATTTTCTGTATATCCTAAATCTACTAATCAATCACATTAATCTAAGTCATCTCATCTGAGTAAATTATCAAAGAACCAAGTTCTAAAATAGCTTAGCTATAATAAAAATGTATTTTATTTTATAAATATGTAATTATCTTTATTAATACTTTTTAAAATATATTTTTCGCAAAAAAACTTAAGTATATATTAAATAATTTATTAATACATTAAATTAAAAAAATGAAACGTTAAAAGTTTAAAAAACATTTCGTTATTACTTTCACGCGCAATGAAATGGTCACGTCTTTCTGTCGAGCACATACTCATAAGCGGTCAACGTTTAGCATTAATCGTAATTCAGTCTAAACGTTTTCAAAAATTTCACGCCGGTTCGGAGCGCTTTTTAAAAGTGCGGGCAATTAAAAACAGTTCATTTCATTAATCATTCCCCTTTCATCCCCGAGGGATGGGAAATCACTTGATTTTACATCTTTTTTATTCACACCCGCATTAAAATACACGTTTTGCTCACATGCCTTTTCCAGAGGCGTGCTGACCGTAGTTGGCCGCTACCCAGCTTGCCCGCATCCCTTGAACACGATACACCAATACCTCGCTTTACGATCCGAATACTTTCCGGGAATATTGGCCGTAAAGCAAAACGTCGTATAATGAATCATTTATACAAACTCTCATAAATTTTATAGCGTTTGTTCCACTATAAAAAAAATAAAGAAATCACTCTGTTGTGGTTGAAAATTTATTTTACTAATAACACTTCTAGTGCATAAGTATTTATAAAAACTGTTGGCGTAAGTCGAGTACTCGCCATGCAGTTCGTCTAGCCAATAAACTTCTTTATACCTGTCCTTATCTGGCTCACTAATCACTTGGGGATTTCGCCGACGTGACGTCAACAGGCTTTTTTGTGGATCAAAATTGTCGCCATATGTACAAATCCGGACCAAGAAGAAGCTGTGTTCTACACATCTCCGGATGCGCAGTGATATCTCCGTTCTTCACTACAAAAGTGCGAGTCAACTGGAGGTGAAAATTGATGTCCGATTAAGATGGCCCAGATCTATCTGCCATTATTCCTTTCTTGTTCCAATTCGGATTGCGTCAACTAACCGTTAATTTTAATCGATACAGTCCACGGGATCTTATCCCACCAAAAACAAAACAAATATTTAAAATAAAAAGTTAAACAGTTCTAATCGGTGCCTGAAGAGAAACAAGAAAAATCGCATGGCACAATATTGTTATCAACTTCACCCGCTATTGTAGAACTGTCTGGTTGAAAAAATTGGCCCAACGTTTGAAGTTTGGGCTGTTTTTCGCTTCTTTTTGCACTTTGGTGCAGCAGTTTTCACGTAATGTAGGAGTGTGAGTGTGAATTTATGTGTGAAAATGATATTGACTCGAATCAGAAGGATGTGAATATTATGCTGTAAGTAATGTGATTAGTGTGAGAGTAGTGGATATGTTACAGTGAATCTGTATTACCAGTGAGAATATATTTTTACTGGTAAAAGTATATTTTTGATAAGCCGGGCAATGGATGTATATCTAACAATGAAGATACAAATTCACTGGTTACATTTAGTGAGTTTGTATTCATTGACAAGCGAGAATACGCCAAGCGGGAATATTTGGCCTTAAGTGTCGATGTGTCACCCTACAGCGTGGCAACAAATAGTTTGGTGGCGTGGGTGGCGTTTACAACTGTCACTTTTATTTGTTTATTTTTATTTATATTAAATAACATTATTTACTGCATAAACTACCGTGTTTATAATCTGACATTTTTATTACCTTTTCAACAAATAGGTTAGGTTAGGTTAGGGTAGAATACACATCAACTAAAACCTTCTAGTGAAGTTATATTTCAATATAGAAATATATTTCCACTGGTGGAAACGTATTCGGATATGATTTCACTGAAACGTCAGTGAAAATATATTCTCACTGGTAACACACATCCACTGTAACAGATACACCAATATTTTATCTATGACTCTCGTGTTTATTTGAATGTTGCATATTGTATTGTGTATATGTGAGTGACGAGGAGTGGTAGGGTATGAGGATAGAAACTGATTTCTATTCGCACTGAATTGATTGTAATCAAAGTATACAAATGTAAATATTTACTGCGCAAATAGATTTCTGAAGCTACAGTCTGTAAGGGGTCGATAAGAAGAGTAAAACTAAGAAATTGGCCTTCTCGACCATTGTTGGCCGCATTAGTATTAATGAGGGTAGCCGCTTACCCAGGACCCTTTATAAGCAAATGCTCCTATATGGTCCTACTCAATCGTTGTCAGGTTGGCATTAAAAAAAATGCTAATAGACGGCTGCACAACTACGTCTTGTACAGTAACAAGACGGAGCCGCACAGCTGCCATCACAAAACTCTCATTAGTTCCAAACTTTTATTTATTCAAAATAAATTTCAACAAAATATATTTATAAGCAATATAACATAATATAAAAAGTACAGTGAAAACAACATAATAAAAATAAATAAAATAATATAAACATAACAGTTTATAAAATACATAGAGTAATATTTTTATCAAAGCAATATTATAGAAGATAAGCAATGTGTGGTTTAGCTTTAGTCGGGGAGCCGAGGGAAAGAAAACAACACGCCCACGAGAGAGGAAAAAGGGAAATTGACAAAACATAATAAAAAACAGTTTGGCCAGTCATCAGAGCACAGAAATCTTCCGATGGCAATTACTATTACATTAATACTACAAAACGACGGCAAAAAGGAATATATCTAAAGAAAAGTATGTAGAAAGCTAAAAAATAAAAAATGAGATATAACGAATGAGAAATAATGGGTGTACAGTATATAGAAAGCAAAGTAACTCGCTGGGAGTCCTAGGGTTAACAATTCCCATCTAGACACCCAAATTCTCACGAGGGTCCTATACAATTCCAGATTCTTTTTGCAACATATCTTATAAGTATTTTATTTAATGTATTTAAATATTAGAACAAGGGACTGTTCAGTTTTGCAAAATATAATAAATAATTTCGAAGCATTTAGTTTCTCATTTTCTGGATGTAGCATAAAGTCTTTAAAAGAATTAAGCCTACACACGTTCTGTAGAAGATGAGCTGAATCATCTCGTCTTCCACATGAAAAAAATGTTTAGATAACAGAAAAATTATTCAACTCTTTTTAGACACACCCGATTCGGGTAAATAAATATTGTAAATACTAAATTAATGTATTAATTATAAATATATACATATAAAATCAATTTTGTCGAAAAATATTGATAGTGCACTTCCCCGGATTGGAAATAGAGATCCAGGTTCGAATCCCGGTGACGCAAAAACAATATTTTTTGACAAAATTGATTTTATATGTATATATTTATAATTAATACATTAATTTAGTATTTAAAATATCACAGACCTATGTTCTGAATAATTACAACTTCACAATAAGAATGTGTTTTCCTTAATAAAATAAATATTGATTTTTGTCTCCTCCATACCGTCATGTGTCGAAAAAGAGTTGAATAATTTTTCTGTTATCTAAACATTTTTTCCATGTGGAAGACGAGATGATTTAGCTCACCCTCTATAGATCTTTTGCTTTTTAACGTCGGTACTCACTGTCTTTAAGGTTGATTAGAGTTGCGTTTCGCGAACCGGTATTCGCTGGATTAGTTCAGCATCGCCAGGCGGTGATGTTGAGAGTGTAGACGATAGCCTTCCACAGTTCTTTACAACAGCTAATGACTGTATTAATTGCTTCGAGAATCATTAGCGCTGCGTTCATCATCTGATTCAGTCTGAATTAAGACGATTATTCCTTATTCAAAATTATAAAGTGCTATATGTATATTTTACATATTCTCTTGGCTGTGCGTAGAAAAATTTTGGGCCATAAATCGAAACTGAATTTAAAAAAGCCGCTGTGGCGAAGAGCCGCATAATGAGCGGTCGTATAGCGATATATTAGTGTACTCCCAAATTAAAAGATATACGAAACATAATAAATTGAAATATCGTGATTGAGCGATATTTTTAACATATTTGAACTCGCAATATTTTGAACATCAAAGACGCTTAGAAGTTCGGGCGTGTGAAGTTAGGTAGGTACTTGTTTGATGCTGAAGCGGTTTCAGAATTTATAATCTCTTCTCCATTCGAAATTTGGAAGTATAATTTCCATATTTAATATGTTTACATTGATTGCGTTCAACATACCTACGCGGAAGAGGGATGCTGCGCTCAATTCTTAAATATAAAATCCCAATGTACTCTTTCTGTGTGTAGCAACGAAATTGATACATTTCAGTGGAGTGAAGTGACATTTTCCTTTGAAATGAGGATATGTGATTTTTTCGTATTTTTATTTATAGGTACATTTTTTAATAGTAGCGCACAAGTTTACTATCTGAAATTGTGAAATTGTATTGCTTAAATGGTAGACAATGATTAATATTATATGATTTTTTTCATAAAAACTTTTTAAATACTAATATGATTGTATTTCTCTGTTTAATGCACTGCACTACTAATGTTGTTTCCCAAGTAGTTGTATATTTGTAGCGCCTAATTCCAAATCCCCCTAAAGCGACTTTATGTGTTTTTGAGTTATGAATATGACGTATATTTTAAAAGCAAATGTACACAATGTTGTTGAGATAATTCTGTAATTAATTTTTTTTTCTGTATATATCGTTCTGGCAGCCATACTGGATTACGTGACCATCAATAAGCGTTGTGATTGGCTGATTTAATTTTAGGGGTAATAGCATCTTAAACTCTTTCTACTTTGGGGTATTTTGGAACTAACCCTGATTTTGAACATTTCAAATCATAATATTAATGAATTTAAGTGTCTTTTGCGAGAAATAATGTGTTTGCATGTAACAAAAAAAATCTACAAAACTGCATTTTTAACTCAAATTATCCGAAATCTGTTTTAGGGGGTTTTGAAATTAGGCGCTAAGTTTATTATAATCTTTTTCATATATTATACAAGAGCTACATGCTACCCACCTTAATTCAAACTTTTGTTAAGCGAAGAAGACTGTAATAATATGTATTTTACAATGTGTAACATACATTTTTCCTATTGATGATGTAAATTTAATTGGTTTAATTAAAGTCCGAATGATTTAAAAAGTAAGTTAAATATTTAACTCTCAGGTATGTAGACCGCATAGGAAAATTTTTTTAATAATTGAATTCGCAGACAAGTAATTTTTTTTTCAATTACTATCCACTTATAGCCTACATTCACGGAATTAGACGTGGTGAGATAAATTTCAGTATCATGTACATGTACAGGTTTTGATATGGAGATAAAATTGGTAGAAAAATACTAAAACACAAACCCGTTCGATTTGATAGTGAGACCATAAATACCAACAACTATTAATTATGAAGAGTTAGATAAACAGAAGGCCATAAATTACAAACATTTATAACATTTTAAATGCTGCTCGGGAGATCGAAATTCATCTAACTGTAGATCGGTATCTGACCTAACAAATCCACCATAGATCATATACATTTTATGTGTCAAACCTTGGAAAAAGTACATGAATATAAGATACCATTCCATCATCTATTCATTGACTTTAAACAGAATTTTGATAGGATAAAAAGAGAAATCGTGCTACGCACTCTGAAAATATTAAATATCCCTTAAAGTTAGTAACATTCATAAAACTCACATTGTTGGAGTCTACAGTAGTTGTAAATGTTAAGAATGACCTAACGGATACTATTGAACTTAGAATGATACATTCTCTACCGATACAGGGTGATACACTCTCTACCGTGGTCTTTAATCTGATGTTGAAGGCAATAACTTGGAAGGTTAGCATTACGGGCTGTATTAACTACAATACATCGCAGACGCGTGCCTATGCTGATGATTTAGTTATTACGAGCCGATCTAAGCGAATAATGATCGATGCTGCCATCCTGAAAAAGGAAGCGGAAAAAATTGATCTACATGTAAACGCCTCAGCAACGAAGTACATGGTCAGTACATTTGAACAAGAGGCGCCCTAAAATGTGTGCGTAGATCACCCTGTATATGAAGGGGTTGATCATTTTACATACCTGGGCTTTAACTGAAATACGATGAATAAGATAACTTATGAAGATCCAACTTCTAGCTGGAAATAAAAGCTTCTACGCTTGTGAAAAACTGCTGGGGCCGAAAATTCTAAGTCATCGAAGCAAACTGCTGATATGCAAAACGATAGTAAGACCATTAGTCACTTATGGTTGTGAAACATAGGGTTTAACACAAATCGAAGAAAACAAATTAATAATCTTTGAGCATAAAATATTAAGAAAAATCTATGAACCTACACTAGAAAATGGATCATAGTACAGAATAAAAATGAATCATGAGCTCTAAAATTTGATTGAACATAAAGTAATTGTAAGATTCCATAGGTCCCAACGGTTGCGATGGGCTGGCCATGTCGAAAAAATACCAGATAACAGGGCACCAAAGGTCATGACTAAGTAGATACCCCAGTGGAAGAGACCTGGAGGCAGGTCAAGGAATAGGTGATCTGACCGTGTGAAAGAGGTCTGGATCAGGATGGGAGAGTCAGGGAATTGGTGGAGAGCACTTGTGGAGAAGGCCAAATTCCACCCTAGGATGTAGTGCCGTGGAAGAAGAAGAAGGAAAAGAAGAAGACGATTGGAATATCAGTGATCAATGGTTTGACATTTGATGTATGACAAGCGTAAAATAAGAGTTTGGTGCGTACACGCTATGGGCTACGAAAGCTGAAAGTTGTCTCTAAAAAATCTCATTGGATCATATACCGTCTCAGAGTTATCTCGAGTCGAAAATCTCATTCGTGAACCATTAAGAGTTTAAATATCTCAGTATTAGCATTATTGTCACATTTCTAATTTTAAATACATAAGTGCTTTTCACTTTGAGCGATTGTGGTGGAGCTGGCCTGTCAGTCAGTCTTGTTATAAATTTAGTTCATACCGACATTCTCCGTTATTCCTCTGGGTCCGATAGATCTGGAGACTTAGTATGTAACAATGCAAAAAAAATGATCAAGGTCGTTTAAAAACAAAACAATAGTGATTCGTTTACGCAAAACTTTTTTTTGTGACATTGCCTCGCCATGCATTATTTTGATTCTGAAAATGTTAATATTTTAGTATTAAGAAGAACACATTCTGATAGTGAAGTTGTAATTATTCAGAACATAGGTCTGTGATATTTTAAATACTAATTAAATGTATTAATTAGAAAGATATATGTTTAATTAATGTTTAAAATATTTTAATCATTAGATTCTTTTTCAATAATTAATTATGTATTTTATTTGATAAATTTAACTGAATTTTTGAGAAAAATAATAAATAGTATTAAATACACAAAAAAGACGTGATTTTATTAAACTACACGGTGTTCCAAAAATGTATACACACTTTGAAGGGTTATTTATTTATTAAGATTAATTGAAGTGTTATAATTCAATTAAAGTAGATACATACTATACAAAAGATTTTTTTTGAGTTAATATTGTACGATGGTATTGAAGCTCAATAAAACTACCATTATATGTGCCATGACTTGCCTTTAATTGTTGCTCGGTTTATACTATAAACAGTATGACTTATGATGCAAAACGCGCCCATATAAAAAAGTTCACTTCTGCAAGACCTTTGAGAAATATGGAAGGTATTCAATGCTGTCAATTTGCCCAATTAATCTGTTCAGCAAATTTCTATCAAAATTAGCCCTCACGTAATGATAGTAGTTCTAGAAATAAAACTTTTCCTCTCGACTCACTTCAAAATACAATCAACGTTCGATATTTTCCATTCTTATTTTCGGAATTCGTATCATACATTTTTTGGAACACCTTGTATATATGCAAGAAATATTTAATTTATTTTCAATATATTTTGAAAATAATTTATAACGGGTTCAAATATTTATCTAAATAATACATTTCCATCTTAAAGATAACACAATTTGAATACAGCAAAGATGAAACGTGATACCTAATAATAAGTTCCCCGCCAAGAAATTTCAAAATGAAATAATAAATAGATCAAAAGTTATTCGACATACATAATTAACGTCAGTTGTGACATTTTGACATATGTCATCCCTCAAGTATTCATTGTTTCACATGTCATAGAATAGTTTGTACCTTGCCGTGCCCGCACGTCACCCTGTTGCCCTGATGAACACCGTCGGAAGAAATTTCTCTACAAAGCACAGTAGTCATAAATTAAATTTAACAAATTCATTTCAACTAGTAATTTTTCACAACAGATTAAATAATAATAGGCACAATTTTGGTGACGTGAAAATTATTATATTATTTCTAGTGTGTAGAAACCTTTTGTCGCAACTTTGTTCATGAAAACATCTTAAACTATAAACTCTTTTATTGTAAATCATATTATTTTCCTGTATATCATCATTATGTTCTCAAAACAAATTAAATAAATCAATTAGAAAGATATACAGAAAAAAATATCTATCGAAAACTTTTTGGTTACCATCGGGACATAAACCCGGAATTTTTTTTTACCTGGGATATCATTTTCACTATGTTAACCAGCTAATTGATTCCAAAAATTTGAGACTCATATTATTCCATTATCAAATATACATATTCATCCTTACATTATGCAATAAATACAAAAAACCTGTGAGTAATGCAGGCTACGTTTCGCAATTCTCTGACAAGGAAAGGTTCTAGGTATATCCCAGTGGTGGACAAATATCATTTTGATTCATAGATTTTTTCTTTATATCTTTTCAATTTGTTTTCAATGTCATAGAATTATGTTCCAAAAATTCAACTTAACAATAAAATTTATTTTCATTAAAAAATAAAATTAGGCTGTTATTTGTTTTACACTTTTAATTTTTCTTCCATTTGAATATGTCGACAACTTCTTTCTGTCATTTACAAAGAAGCGCTAATATTTTTCCAAAATAATATATCCATTCCATAAATTAACTACACAACTAACGCACAATTTTTTTCCTTTCAATACCATTTCTAACAGCACGTTTAAATATTCCCGCAATAGTTTAGACGAAAACATTTTTTCATGGCGTTCGAATCGGCGTAAAATATTTCTCCAATTTTTTTCAAAATGATCATAAAATATTGTTGAGAATAATGAAGGAGAAAATAACGAAATTGATGAACCACATTTATGGAATAGTTTTTCTCTTCATTAAAATATTTTTACGATTTTATGCTATCTTAAAACAAGGAAAGGCATTTCCTATCATTAAAAGTTCTTTCGAATGTATATTAATAATTTTTATACCTTTCCGAAAATTCATTCAGAATTGCTGATTTTGGCTTAATCTTTCTACTATGATGCATTTTAAAACGTTTACCATAAGAATCACACAAATCTCTTATAGTATGTCAATAATTGATACAAATTTATTCGTAAAATAAGACAAAACAGAACTGAATGCATTATTTAAATAAGATATATATTTTTTCACTTCTTCAATATTTTCAAAATTACTTTGTGGCCTCATTTTATATTAATAATTATACAAAATACTATGTTTAAACCACTATTTATTAATTATTCTACATGTTTTGATACATATGGTATCATTTTCAGGAAACAATGTATACTGAAATTAAAAATACAAGGGTAGATATAAACAAAACTATAAAATGGTGAATAAGTAAGAAAAAATATGAAAACAAGTTTAAAGGGTGACTATTTGCAAAGAGGATTTGGTTACTTCTAATATTAAGCTCGCTACTAACACTTTTTCTTTATTTCTGAAATTTCAAATTTATCTAACTGTAAACCCTTAGTATTTGTATGTATAATTTCTAAACCCTTTTTAATATCAAAGGAATGGTTTGTTTCTAAAAGGTGATTGGAAAATTCTGAATAGTTATTGTTATTTAGGCATCTCAAATGTTCCTTAATTCTAATATCAAAATTTCTGTAAGTTTTATATTTATAAAAATAATGACAATCATTGCAAATTAATTTGTAGTCACTCGATTTTTTTTAAATATCGTCCTTATCCTTGTTATTTAATATATAATTCTTTAATTTGTTAGTATATTTAATACATAATTCTTTAATTTGTAAAAAGCTAGTTGTTTAGAATTTGAGATATTTTTTATAATTGAATATGAAGTAAAATTATTTAAAAACACAATTTTTCTCCACTGCTTCCCACTATCAATAATAGGTAATAATAACACGTAGAATAATTAATAAATAGTGGTTTAAATAAAGTATTTCTTATAATTTCATATTATTATTATTTTTATTAACATCAAATATCGTGCGAGAATATCAGTAGGCAACGAATGATATTTTATTGGTGTGATTATGTATAGTAAGTAAGTAATATACTTAGAAGAATAGTATATGTATCCGAAAACTATTAAAACATAATAAAACAGATAAAACGATATTATTTTGGGATTCATTGAACCAGAACATAAGTTCTTGGCAAGTTGACATCACAAATCGTAAGTTTATGTGTCATGATTCATTATTATTTATAAGAAAGCATTATCCTTTAGTCTTTGGCCCAAAACTCACCCCTTTCCTTGGAATTTTATTTACGATGAACCTTACAAACAGAAGTTAGAAATCCGATTAAACCTGGGTGGATTATAACAAGCTAGATTAGATATATTGATCATTGAGGAAGAAGTCGTTTCTGCTCGAACGTTTTCGAGTAGACACATTGATTTGTTATATAAGAGCGTCTTACTAAAGGGTTCTTATTTTTAATTTGATTTTCCTGTATTGCGAAAAACGTATTAAATTTTAAGTGAAAGTCTATAAAACAATACCGCATCAGCTTTTCGCAGGTCATCATTATCGATTAGTCTATCAACTACTGAATATAAGTCTGCCCCTAAGATTCGGCAATTTTCTCGGCCTTAAGCCCTTCTCATCTATTCGTTGCTTACCAATCTTTTTAAATTGTTGCTTCATCGAATTTGCGGACGACCAACACGTATTTCACCCGTACGAGGCCTCCATTCTATGACCTCACCTTCTTCATCGTGCATCATCTCTTCAGATTTGTAGATCTATTTATTTATTCTTAATATAGTACATACATAAGTATATTTAAATATGCTCTTATTTAAACAAAATCAAAATATTCATTTTTACTATAACTTATTTTTCACATATTCACTTAGTTTTATTTTGAATCTATGTATTTTCTTCCCCTTTCTTCTGGAATATCACTAAAAATCTTCATCGCAGTATACATCATCGATTTCTGAGATTTATATATATTTCTTCTTCTTCCTTCTTATCTATCTTCCTATCAGCCTTCCTCCTTCTTCCTTCTTATTTATCTTCCTATCAGTCTATTTTTTTATTTTTTCCTCTTGCATGATGTTCATGTTCATGTTGATTTGAATCAATTTTTCTCATAAATTCTGCCAATAAGTCAGGATTTTATAAATAAATACTATAATATTAAAATATATTTTCTGCTTAAAGTTTATCATATTCAAATCTTTCAGCATTGCACTAATCAGACTATACCTATTTTTTCTTATTGTATTATTGTTTATGCAGCTTATTACTTCGGTTGGTACCACTGAGTTTCCTGGTTGATAATAATATGCATGTGTGTGCGTGATAATTGCCGCCTATTGTCGGAATAAAAAAAATACGGTAACGAAGGTGTGATTCTCATCACCTCCAGTGTTTCGACCAGTGGAGCAGTCCTAAAACCACCAGTGTGCGCTTCAGCCAGTTGAAATCTAACGACAACAAAGTGAACAGGTTAGTGCAGTTCATGTATCATATGTGTATCTAATTAATCGGAAACCTGGAAACCAGCGATCGAAGGCATTTACATAAACAATTATTATTCTTAATGCTTTATTTTGCAGCATTGACAATTGTTGCTATGGGGACGGCGATTCGAATTCACCGCCATAATCGCCGTCCCCAGTCGACACCAATACCGGCGACATCTATATCCAGGGTCTACGCTTCATCGGAGAGAAGCTGTTATCAATCTGGACCGATCGCTCGCCAACGACAGTTCCTCCACTCTGCCTCGACGACTCTCTGAGACCGAACACCACCGTCTCGCTCTTCTAACTCTTCATACTTCGTGCTCCGCTACTTGCTGTACTCTTTCTTTAATATCCCTGATTACAATAAACGACTCTACCCACAGACCACACGTTTTATTGCATCATCACCGAAGATCTTTGGGCCAATATTATAATTACCTTGGTTCTTTAAGGATTTTGTATGCGAGATACTTGATTGTTATTATTGATCGAAAATATTTGATTTTATTAAATAAAATCTTACTTTTATGACTAAGAATTCATTTGAGGCTTCTAATGATGCTGCATTCATCTCCTCTTGTTCAATTTATTATTAGAAAGTCTCATCCCAGAGGCCACCTTTGACGTGAATACTTTTTTAAATACCGCCCCATCAGGGGTCCGGAGAGGCGCCGCACGCGAGGAGTGCGCGATAACGTGAAAAGTTTGCGGCGTAATGTTTTTTGTCAATATGAGAAAATTTATTATGGTCTAAACAAAAACAATCGTTTTTCTGTGTCAAAAAAGTTGTATGCGGGCTTAATAAAATACACAAGGATTAAAACATTATGTCACTTTTTAACTGCCCGAAATAATTAATTAGTTCATATTATTTATTATTTAATATCATCAAACTTATTTTTCATCTTTTAGCATTTCAATCTATTTCTGCTGTCATAATCAAGAATAATGTTATATGAATGTTGAAATTATATATTATGTTATATTGTCAACTCGAATGTGGGAAAGCATTTTTTCGTTGTTGATTTCGAACTCAACATTCGGGAATCTCCTGTGCGCAAAACCACACATTCACTTAAAGGCCTCCGGCCAACCGCGAACTGCCGAACGCTCATCCGCAGTCCAGTTTCGACACACTATAGTCTGTCGACGGGTCTGAACCGTGTGTGTATGGCGGGCGGACTGCAGGTATGCTCCTGAGATCGAGTTTTCTATTGACTTGGAAAGTATTTAAAAGGTTATGGGTGATAAAACATTTACTTTTGTTATGTAGTTTACAACAATTTATTGCCGATATCTGCCATTATGAAAAGTGAATAGAAAAAATGACTCAAACAGACGAATAAAGATAAAAAGTATTTAACTTTTCCCTTACAGTTCTAATATAAAAACGTGTGTTCCAGTGTTGTAAACTCAGTGAATATGTAGACTTTTGCGATTTTTAAGTTGGATGTATATGAATATTTTACATTTATTACTTATATTAATCAGTAAGATAATAGCTGACACGTATATAAATTAATATTTATATCAATTATTGTGTAATAGTGCTAAAATGAGAAAAAACATTGATCATCACAAACGAAAACACAAGACACGTCTAACTCGGCCAGCGCACGCTCTGTCGCTGAGCTCTACACCATCCGCATCACTCTGTATGTACATATACACGTATTGATAAATTTACGTCGGGTTCTTCGAGAAAACATATTTGTTGTTGTGTATGGTAAATACTAATATATTGTAATTATTTTATTTAACACAAATATATTACAGAGGAGTACTTAAAATATGAAGTCTGTATTTAGTATATTTATAGTGAAATTCACATAATTAGAGGCAATGTTAACTCAGTTTAAAGGTTAAAACTACAATAAATTAGTATATAATAACTAAAACACAGTGAATAAAATAAAAATTTGAGAAATTTCTTCAGAATATATTTTTAAAAATATAAAAAAAGCCGAAAATCTGGAATGGGAACAAACGATATTTATAAGCCACCATTATGGTATGATGACAGATATCTATGTATGAATGTTGAGTGGTCAGTCGGCCGGCAGTCCGTGGGTTGTCAATCCGTATCTGAAGTTTCGGATAGAAGAGGAGTATTTAAATTTACTACATCCTCTAACTATATATATATATATATGATGGAGAGTCAGTAGAATTCTCCGTTAGATCTCTCTAGCCACTGCTCTTCCCGACATCGCCTATCCCAGCAAACCTTAGCAAGAGACCCACACCCTAATGAAGGCCCAAAAATTAAAGGAACCTCGGCTTGTCAATCCGTATCTGAAGTTTCGGCTAGAAGAGGAGTATTTAAATTTACTACATCCTCTAACTATATATATATAAATCTATATATATGAAACTATTAAGAAATTAAAGGAACCTCGGATATTTCTGGGACTTCATTAGGGTGTGGGTCTCTTGCTAAGGTTTGCTGGGATATGCGATGCCGGGAAGAGCAGTGGCTAGAGAGATCTACTCGGAGAACTTCTACTGACTCTCCATCACACCTCTTGAGACGTAGACAGGGTGAATTTCTGCCGGACTGTGACCGAGTTCTGCAACACTTAAATGTGACGTCTGCCCTCCCGTTTTAGGGGTGCATGATTTCTATAGCTTCTTTCTAGCTGCCTTCTGAATTTAATGTGATAACGAGTCTCACATCAAATTGTATAGGTATGGCTCTGGTACGAAGATACCAGAGCCAACCTATGATGGTATTATGATGTTAATAATGACTGAATATAATAAAAAAAATGTAATTATGACGAATTGAAAGATTCGGGACAAGGTGTAAGTAAATAAATAAAAAATAAAATATGGAACTGGTATCTTATCAAGGTTAGTTCGCGTTTTTGTAGAGGGTTTCCACGAGAAAAGCTATGTCGACATTTCGGTATGGTAACACGTTGCACTGTTAAGGCGTTGTCTCAAAAAGTTACGGTATTTTTTTCGCAGGCGATATAAATCTCCCAGAGTCGAGAATAATGCCTTGACAATGGCACGTGTTTCATCAAGAATAAAAAACGCGATCTAACCTAGAAGTGACGCAAGATCCAAATACTAGTGCTCGCGGAAACTTTAAATCATACGTATATATGTTTAATTATCAAAAACTCAGATAACAATACAAACGTATGAACACATTTTTCGTATTTGTCAACTACAATTGTGTTAAATAATATAAAAAAGTTCAACGATTAAGTAATAATTAAAATTTATAGATATTTTGCAATTTATGTAAATCTTATAAATAAATTCTTAAAATATTATATTATGTTCGACACAAATTAATTAAATGGAAAAATCATACATTTAATTGAATAAAAATATCTAATTTCTTTAAATGTCTATATAAATCATTTTTGTTCTGAAGGTACAAAACAAAAAAAATATACCTCAAAATATTTAAAAAAATTGTAACAATGCAATGCAAGTAAAGTGACTTAAATTAATATGAATATAAAATTATAAGGTAATTTTAATCTTATATAGGTTACCTAGGTAAAAATTCAAAATTAAAACGATAACCTATTTTTCTTAACATTTCATTAATTTCATTTGTATTTAGTTATTAAACACCATTTTAACTGTTTAAATATATTGAAATATGAAACAATAAATATAGTTCAGAAAAATCGGCATTTAGATAAAGAAAGTCAGCAAAAATTGCGAATTCGACGAACCACATTTTAAACAGGAAATGTTGATAGAATGGTAAAAAGTCGCACACAAGAAAAATGGAAATAAACGCTTTGAAATATTATCTTGATTATTAAAATGCAAAATGATCCAGTTTAAAAAAAGTAACGCTTAAACAAAGTCCAAGGATGAATTTCATACAACTGTATTTAAAATAAAATATAATTAATAATTTCTTGGCATATGTATGAATATACAATAGATTCGCGTTTTTACTGGTATTTATTAACATAGTTATGGTTGTATTTAATTTTATTTTGGTTTTTCTTAATTCACGTGTTAAGTTTAATTTTTCATCATATTATTTTGAAAAATATATATAATTTCTTTATTTAATATTGTTTATTTGCAAAAACAATATTGTAACACAAACAACAGAGATATAATCCTTTCGTATGTAAATAAAATAAATAAATAATTGCGGTATTCAGGTCATCACGGCAAGATGAAAATAAGAAAACATGAGTCTAAATAAGTAACGCTAGAAGAAAATCTTTACTAAAAGGAAAATGATCATATTTTTTCACTAATGCTGATATAAATACTTATTTTTTCTTTGGAATCTGCTCCCGATGAGAAAAAAAATTAAAGCGCGGAAAAACTTTTTCGTTGAATTTAAATATTCACACGCTCCAATTGTTTATTCATGAGATTTATTGAGGGGATAAGATTGAAGAATATGAATGTTCTTAGTAAAGCTGGGCTTATTGTTATATAATATAACTTAGTATTAGTATACAGTAACCAATAGCGACCAGTCCACCATATGCGACTTCTGCGTGCCTTGAAGTGCACCATAAACAAATATTTAAAAAAAAAATGCTATAATTTTTTTGAATATGTTTTTAATACAATAACATTGAAAAATATTAATCATGCTGGTATAAAATAATGAAACTGTTAACACTTTTACACTAATTAATCAATTTATATTTTATTCTCACTGACTTGAAATGTAGGCATCATATTTGATTTTTATTATATTTTGTATGGAGTGTGCAGCGGAAAAATTTCGGGATTAAATTGTAATTTCTTGTAAACCATCAGGGGGAGGCATATTGTTCGTCGCGCATGATTTGCGGACTTTCCAGTCGCAATGAGTCACTGGTCGAGAGCGCACCGCGCGTTCGCGGTTGAGCAATATTTATAGTGCGGTGATTTATCGGTTCGTGCGCGTCGCGCTTTTTGTACTCACTTTAATATTTGACGAGTAAGTGATGGGCCGAGCAAGCAACTTATCTAGTGTTGGGTTCAAAGGTTCAGACAAGAAGGGACAATGGTTGACCAAACTCTTCCGGGACCGATAACGTTAGCAGCGATGCCAAAACATGTTGCTCAAGTTCGACGTAAAATTATGCGCAATCCACGTAAATCGATGAGAAATATTGCAGTCTGTACTGGAATAAAAAAATTAATTTAATTTAATTTATATATAATTAAAAACTAATTCAGAGTTAAAACATCTTTATTAAAATCATGATTTAGATCATGTAGTAAAATGTAAAGGATACGATGGGGAAGACACATAGATCATGTGAATACGGAACGTGCTGTGAGCCGTGTTCATCGAGGGACGGCGAATGGATGGCGACTTCTCGGCAGACCCAAATTAAGATGGAGCGTCAATGTGAGGAGATACCCGAAGGCACATCATTCCAGTCTTCGAGTGAAGTGTTGGCCCAAGAGACGCATGTCGCCGAGTTGAACATCAGGCAAAGGCTTTCAGCGGGCCGTGAAACCGTAGTACTAGAAACTTGAACTACTAGTAGTTTACTTGTAAACTTTACCAGTCTCAATACAGATGTTTCTAGTGAGACAGGTATAGTTAAGTTTTATTCATGTGCAAAACTTACTTAGATTAAAAAAATTATATAATGCATTACGTCGTTAAGTAACAATTTAAAAATTAATCAATTTAAGTTGAATTTTTGTGATCTGTGGTATTTTTAATACAAATTAAATGATTCAACTAGAAAGATATACAGAAAAAATCTATTCATCAAAAAAATATTTAGTTGCTACCGGGATTTGAATCTGAACCTTTTCCTATCAGGAGAAGTGCGTTTCCCATTTTCGCTATAGGAAATATTTTTCATAAATTTTGAATTTATATTCTGTAATCTTTCCAATAGTTGCATCTGTTATTCAAAATATATAATAAATATAAAATCAATCAACTTTATACTGTGGTAAATCCTAAATACCTTTGAGTAAAACACACTAGAAGACGCCAGAATTAAATCAATCCATTTTATTAAAATTTGATAAACTTAGATACAACTTATAAGAAGAACCACAAGGAAAATACACTTTTGTTGTGAAGTTGAATTTTTTAGAATGCAGTTCTGTAGTATTTTTAATTTTTCGAATCCTGTAGCAACTAAATATTTTTTTGTATTTCTGTATAGTGTTGATTCATTTAATTTATATTAAAATTTAAGCGTATAACTCTATTTAAGGATTTATTTTATCCATCTCCGTCTTTTATGCGACAAATCATATGGATATTGAAACGTCTTATTTTATATAACGATTCAGTGCTGTATATTTTATATACGGGTGTACCACGATAATATTTTTTCTTTTAATTTCATCATATATATTAGAAATTATCGCCGCTTTCAGTCACAAACATATGAAAAATGATATTTCATACTGTAATTTTATTTCAGATTTGATGAGGACTTAAGAACTATCCCACCATGGTCCACTAGTCAGTGGAGTCACACGGATCTTCCTCGACTGAAGCAAGGCAGAGTTTCGGCGCAAGTAAGTTTAAACATGTTATTATGATACAAAGTTTTAAGACCGAGTATTTAAATAGAAATGTCGAAAAATTTTTTGTATATTGGTAAAACACCAACCTAAAATATGCGAGCATATTGACTTTTTGTCCATTATTTCATTTAAAAATATTTTTCATAAATGTTAAATTCTTATGTAAAATATTCCAATTATCTTTTGGGTCGACTTACCATCAATCACGACAGACGAATGCTTTTTGAAGATCTTTGAGTTATTATTGTTCCTTCTTATCATAAGTCCTTTTCACATTTTCTTCCTTGATTGTTACTGTAGGTTTTTGTTCATCGATCAAGTGGTCAATTATTTTTACAAAGTAAGCGAGACACTTGAATTAAATGATTATTTCATTTTCTTAAGAGCATTAAAAATAAAATATGTCGATAATATATATTATTTTCCTTTCAATATTGTTTTGCACGTGAACAAATTGATTAAATTATCAAATTTTATTGACTACATGTAAACATAATTTAATACTTAAGAGTTCATTTTTACTATCAAGATAATCCATAACCAACGTAGCCAACTAAGCTGTTTAAAATATTAACGTTAAATATATTTTGCTTCAAATATTTAACAACACCTAGGTATACATATTGTACTTTAAGAAATTACGCTGCGTCTACTACTTCCTCCACATGTTTTGTTTACTTTACCGAAAGATCTTCAGTGCTGCTTTTATAGTTCCTTCTTAGCCTAAATATTCATAGCTTAACCGCAAGAAGTGTCCAATTTCTAGTTTCTACAAACATCATTATCCCAAATAATTCTAGCTCATCGTTCCAAACAAAGATTATACGAAACATAAAATTTAAATGAGGTTTCCGAGGTAACGTCCCAAATAAGTTTATAAAAAAATCAGTATTGAGATATATATTCGTTCATATTTGGAAAATATATTAATATCGTATTATTTATAAATACATTTCACTTTAAACTGAATATTTAGAACATATTCTTGATATATCAATTTTTTTATAAAAAATACTTCGTGTTTACAAAATCTGCACATGTTTTTATAAATCAAAAAACAGTCCTATATTTTTAGTTAACTTTCTGAAATACTAGAATGTACAGATAGCACTGAATTTTGTATAAAAAAGTATATTCACACTTCTAAAATAGCATTTTTGTGTCAATCAGAACAAAGGGTGGGTTCACTCACACTCCTTTGATGTAATTTTTCATTGAAGGGGCTGTTACTGTATGAATACACAGTTGTTGTGTTACAATCAAACTGTGTTGAGCTCCCATTGTTCTACAGCCAATTTGTAATTCAAATTCTGCTGTTTGAGAGACATCTCTTGAGGGGAAACACCCTGTACACCCTGTACACCGAGTACCCCAGCGACGTTGACGGAACAGCGCCTGACGGGTTACACTTTTCTCTGATTTTCCCGGACAAGCTTACAATTTGGCACCGTTTTATAATACTTCTCACGTATCTACACGCTTTTGATTAACTTTATTAAAGAAAGCAAGCAGACCTTGCAGGATTGAGCTGAAGGTTGGTTAATTTAATTTAAAATCTCCCCTACATT
This sequence comes from Eubasilissa regina, assembly GCA_022840565.1. Lineage (NCBI taxonomy): Eukaryota > Metazoa > Arthropoda > Insecta > Trichoptera > Phryganeidae > Eubasilissa > Eubasilissa regina. The sequence goes on along the minus strand of JAINEB010000018.1, from coordinate 13,908,323 downwards.
GTCGATTGATTCTTCATAGCGAGAAATGATTCTTGCTACGTCAACATAAATGAAGGGGGAGCTCGCTCTCGGAGCTGGTAATAAAAGGTTTTACCGGTGTTTCAGAATTCCAGAGACAAATTGAAAACCGTTTCCGTATAAGTAATCTAAAGTTGGAGAGCTTAAAAATTTTTAGAAGTTACAATACAATACATTATATTTTTAGATATATTATTTCATTTTCTTTTTAACCACTTAATTAGTTATTTTAATATACCAACTCTGTTTCAAAAAATACAATGTAAAAATAACTAACTAAAACCATATATGTATATTACGTTATTATAATGTTTTTAAAAATCTATTTAAAAAATATGTATATAAGTAAATAACAGTGGCGTGCAATAAGTATAGATTTAGGTTATACTGTTATCAATGATATCAAACAATCATATATAATATATGTAACACAATATATGTACTTTCATTTAACCAACATCTTCCGTCGTTTATACAACCCTACCGTATATTTATTTATAATTTTAGAGTACTATTAATCGTGTTTTAAAGTTTAAGTTTTAACGTATAAAATATAATATCTTACCATATAAAAAATGTATGAAAATTTTTAAGAACACTTTCTATGACTGAACATGATAAATTTATTGTTTGAAAATTTTTCACGTAATGACTACAGGAAATAATTATATTCTGCCAATTGCTTTTTGTTTTTCCCAAATCAAAAATCAATCCATTCACCAAATTTAAAGAACAATCATGAAATATAGTAAAATTCGCGAATTAGTAAAAGAGTACGTTACAGAGTACAAAGGTACATTTGTCCGATATTTGAAATATTACGCAACGCTCGTAGTAATTAACTAGGTGAAAATGTATTATTAATGAATATTAATTTGGAAGAGTAATACGTCAGACCACAAGACATTATTTATCAATATAAGTACATAATATGTACATGTAAAAAAATTGAACCTAACAAATGTATTATTATTATTATTATCTAGTCAAGAGTTTTTCGAAACCGGCTGGTGTATTAAAATATCAAATTAAGTTGTTAAAAACAATGTAAATAATTTACATAAAAATGAACATTAACAACAAAGTTCAATTTGCAAATATTAAAAAGAAATTAAAATTAAAATTTTAAAATTATTTAGGATTTTTGTAGGTGAGATTAAACTTTTTAAGATTCTATCAGCATTAGACCTTAGAATATATTATATCTATAGCATTAGACCTTACAATATAATATTTAATCAAAATGACATAAATAATATAAATAGAATGTAATCTTATTAAATGTGTTAATTAGAAAGATATACATAAAATAAATTCTATCAAAAAATATTGTTGCGCTACCGGGATTCTTACGTGTACCTCTTTTCAAACCAGAGAAGGTGCATTATCCAACTATGCTTCAGCGACAGTACTTTTGACGACAAATTTTCGAACCTATATGTTACACTTTTCAAATAATGAAACGATAGATGTATTAGTTTGAAAAGTGTAATATGCAGGTTCGAAAATTTGTCGTCAAAAGTACTGTCGCTGTAGCATAGTTAGATAATGCACCATCGCCGGTTTGGAAAGAGCTCCAGGTTCGAATCCCGGTAGCGCAACAAAAATATTTTTCGATAAAATTGATTTTACATGTATATCTTTCTAATTAATACATTTAATTAGTATTTAAAATATGTTTTTATTTTTTATTTTAATATTAGAAAATATTATATATTTTTAGAATAATCAGTAGGATATATATAGGATATAGAAATATATATATAAAATATATAGAAATATATATATATATTTCTTTTAATATTTATTTCTTCTTTGAGAGTAAGATTCTTGTATAGAGGAGTATATACGAAAGTTTATGTTTCAGTTAGTCTGTACATATTTTTTTTACTTCAGATACATGTATAGTAGTCTGTTATTTTTCTAATTGTGATGGGGATTGGGATGGGTAAAAAATTTGATACCTTGATAAATTCAGTGATTTTGGGTTGCGGTATATTTTAGTTTTGGAATATCAATTTGGTCTCTAAATCTTGAAATTTGTGAAGAGTTATATACTTGTATAGTTTTTTTAAGAATAATTTATATTATCATTTTTTGAGTGATTTATAATTGTGACATTGAAGTTTTATACGCTCCTTCCCCCCCACCCCCCGTCCAATAATACCATATTGCAAATTTAATAAGAAGTTTCTGAGTTTTCCTTATTTTGTTTGTAAGATTAGTAATATGTTCTTTCCATTTGAGTTTGTTTTCTAATATGATTTCTAGGTACTCGATACAGTATCTTTCTTCAATTGATACCTATGTTCTGAATAATTACAACTTCACAATAAGAATGTGTTCTCCTTAATAATAGAATATAATTTTTTTTAAATTCTATTCTTTAACGGTAAAAGAGGTAGAGGCGTAATTTATTTTACTGTGTATTATAAAATATAAGTACAATTGTTAATGTACTATTAATTTATTACAAGTTATTTTCAACATTATATTGAACACGCATTATAAGTTAATATTATAAAAAAATAATTAGTAGAAAGGAATTTATAAAAACTGATTTTTTCGGTCAGCTTTTATTTAAAATGTATGCGCATAAGATATAATTTATTAAAAAAAATTATTTTAAATAATATAAAATTCTCTAGGTACCTTTAAAATTTTTAATTATATTATTAAATAAATTTTTTCATGCTTTTTTGGAAATTGCAATACAAGAGAGCGAACGTGAATTTTGACTTTTTTGAAAACGACATAATGCAAAAATTGTCAAAATTATAAATTTCTGTTTGAACCTTTTACAACCACTTATAGTTAAAATGTATGGTATTTTTATGAAAATATTTTAAAATTCGGTGTACCAAAGATAATTCCATCGCGAAAAAGTTTCCAGTTCCGCCATTTTATTTTTTTGGTGATAATTAAAATATATTCTTATATTTATATGCATATTTGCAATTTTTAAATAAGTGCTTTAAAATTTAATAGATATTTCATAATAAAATTGATTTCTGTTGTTTTTGCAAAAAAGTTCGTAAACTTTACACTAATTTGAATTTCCAAAAAAAAAAACCACGTCGATCGTGTCCTTACTTACTTACTTACCATCATGCCGTTTCCCTGTGCGGGTAGGCAGAGAGGATAGAGCGCAACACGCTTCTGTCCAGACACACAATTCTCGCCTCATCCCCATTCATACATCTTCTCATACAAGCTCGCCGATTGTTGAGGCTTCTAACAGAACCATCCTCCATTAACTGATTTACCTGGTCGTGCTAAGTCTTCTGCGGACGTTTTCTATTTCTGGTGCCATCAACTCTTACGTCATATATCTTTCTTACCATTCTCTCCTAATTCATCCGTTCCATGTGACCAAACCATCTAAGTGATCCTTTCTTAATATTACTCACTATACTAATATCTGCTTTATATTCTTTCCTTATTTCTTCATTCTTTACTCTGTCATCAATAGATTTGCCACATACTCACCTAAGTGATCTCATTTCCATTGCAGATAATAATGTGCGCACTTGGAAGCTATCAGAATACAAACTAATACCTAGTCCTTCAATAGTTAATGACTAAGGAATCTTATTTGTATAAATTTAAAGCTATATAAAAAAAAATTTGTTAAAACACATTACATTTTTGGATAAAAATGCTTAATAAATGGTGAGAAATCATTTATCATAATAAGTAACATATCATATATGTAATAATTCAGTTATAGTATATACATGTATATGGCGACGTTTTATGTGTTTTTATTGTCGAGATTTCAGATTTAAGAAACATCATCTATTCAAAAGACACGAAAATATACTTACGGCTGTTTTCAATAATTTAAGCTAACAATTCTTTTGCGTTCCATTCGTATTAAAATGCCACGATTGTTCGTAACATTACATATATTATTTAAAATATCACATATTTCTGTCATATTTAAAAATAAATAATAATATGAGCCATTTACGTTTATACAATATTAAAGCATTTAAAGGAGTACTCATGTGTTTTCGGGTAAAAATAATACATAATATTATAAATGCCTACGTAAAATATATGTTTGAAAGATACAAGATGATAAGTATACGTCATATTGTTCTGACATTCAACTGTTTTATTCAAGAAATGTTTTTATAAGACGCAATATTTCTAACAAATTTTCTTTAATATTGTTTATTCTTTTAGTTCTGGGCGGCCTACGTTCCGTGTGAATCTCAACACAGGGATGCTGTTCAGCTAACTTTTGAACAAATAGACCTCATCAGAAGACTCACAGAACAATATCAGCCAACATTGACCCTCTGTACAACTGCTGAAGGTAATAAATAAATACTATACACAAATTTTTCTAAAATAATTAGTAGGTTTTATATAATATTCTGATAGTTATATTTATATTGTGTATTTAATAAATGAATAAGAATTAGAAATGAAATGTTTTAATAAATAATTATATTTTTTTTATCGAGACTGTTAGGCTTTGTATAGTTTGCAAATGTCATCATTTACTTTTATTTGATTATCGGAGAAATACATTTTTGTAAAAATAAAATTATATTTTTTATTTATTATCTTAGTTTTATTAACCAAAATTGAGTTTAAAAAACATCTACCGGTTTCGGAAAATACTTTTCCTTCTTCAGGATGTCATAACTAACTAAAAATATAGTATTGTTTCTTCACCACAATCTATTTTTAATTTTTTTAAAAAACAACAATTATTTAAAAAAATAACTATATTTTTAGTTAGTTATGACATCCTGAAGAAGGAAAAGTGTTTTCCGAAACCGGTAGATGTTTTTTAAACTCAATTGTGGTTAATAAAACTAAGATAATAAATAAAAAATATAAATCTTAACCACCAATTTAATATTGCTAATTTTAAAAGTAATAAAATTATATGTTTATTATATTTAATTTGCATTTAAAAAATGTCACAGATCTATTCTGAATAATTACAACTTCACAATAAGAATTTATTCTCCTTAACAATAAAATAATATGTATTTTGTTTAAATATTCATCGATATCAATAAATACTTTGTAGATATATTTAATTAAATATATTATCTTATGATTGCAGTTAAAATAAACTCTTATAAACATTGAATTCAATAATATTAAAAAATATATATATTAATATTTTTGACGCATTTAATAAAAAAAACACTTGAACGATTTGTTTTATTTGTTTTTTTAGTATCAAAAATAATGATGAGTACGTTGCTATATTAGCATTTCATTTTCATATTCAAAGATATATTATTCTATTTTTAACATACGCAAAAATATGCCAGATTGAATACAGGAGATAATTTAATCAGTAGTTTACGGAATTTACCATTTCGGTTAATTTGATGCTTTGCTTTGAATGAAAATATTATTGTTATGTAGGATAGAGTTTCGCCTACGGAAGGTGAAAAACAATGTGACGGAACAAATTGTAGCAATTCAACCCGAAGCCTTGATAAAGGCCGTCTGTAGTTTGTAAGAATGTCTAGTAATTTTGAAATAACAGAATTAAAGTCACGTTCGACGATTAGGGTATTTTTTCACAGGAAGCAATCCTGTACAAGATTTGTTCATTTTACATTGATTGACTTCAAAAATAATTTAAATAATGAAACAACATAAACGTAACATATTATATTTGTATAATTTATCGGAGCTATCTAACTAGATTTACATTTTTTTTATAAATACAAATATTTTACAGCTTTTGTTGGAACAACAAGAATATAAATATTTATTTTTGTTATTATACATGATGTAAATAAGTTATCGTAAAGAATCAATACGCAACTAACAACTAGATGTAAACCTTAAACAATCAAAGCAATCTCAATATCTTAATAAATAGTTTTCCAATGACACAATCTTTGTTTAGTTTTTTAATGATTAGTTAAAATTAATTTAGTCTAACATGTCGTTGGTTAATTGTTAATATGACAAATTTGTTTAAATATATAAGCTGTTACTGCTGTAAGGGTTTCAAATATGTAGTTGCTTTTTAAGTAACCGATACGTATTCGCTGTTCACCTATTATATTGAACATCACGTCAAGACTGTAAGATAAACAACAAATCTATATTTGAATTTCGAACTACACCACAAGTTTTGGAAGGAGCTCGTTGAAGTATGCTTGTGTGTGAACTTCAAGTAAATGGACGTATTCGCATGTTACTCAAACTTTGTTTCTTTGGTTCAGCCCTGTTTGATCAACTTCCATTAAAGTTTTGATGGAACAATTCTAAGTCAGTTTAAAGATATTGGTTTTTGTCATTGGGAACTTCACGGTGGGGAAATTTATTAATGATGACAAGAAAAGTTTTCACCAATAAATTGACTTTTAGTTAAGATCCGTAAGGAAATTAAACACACAAAAAAAACAAAGTTAGTTTAGATCTTCTTTTTCTTATCGATTTAGCAAACCTATTTATAAAAATTTCTCAACTAAATTAAACTATTAATTGCGTAATTAAAAAAAGTATGGAAACTATTTTATTACTTAATTTTCCTACTTTTTATAATTTATTACTCAATTTTAATTCATTGGTCAATTATATGAATTAAAAATAAATAAATAAAATGTATTTTAGAGCTATGGATATGTTTTATTTATTTTGACTTATTTAATGCCTACTACATTATACATTATTGTATAGATATTATAAACATAGTAATAATAATAATCTTGCAGTGGTCACGAATATATTATAGTCGAGTTCAAAAAGCAAAATTTTGCTCTAAAAGGAGACATGTGTGGAGAATTAGTTACCTAGTAAAGTCGACGTCGAAAAAGGTTTCCGAATCACCACTGAACGGTCAAAAGTGTGTACTGGATGAATAATTATCTTTTTTTTTTGATTTGATCACAATAAGAATAACACTCATTTGTATGTATGTATTATATTACTAGATAATTGAGATCAATTCATTCGATTAAGGCTTTAGTTGTGTAACCCGTGATGAATTAAAATACTTAAGACAGACTCTAATACATCTGAGGACTGATACATTATTAACAAGAGTAGATTTGTAGAACTTATCATCATTATAATAACAATTAATGTGTACCGCAGTGTACTCAGATTATACATAAATAGAGCGATATTCGTTTATCGTGCCAGCTCTATTCTATGTACTGGAATTGGGAGAATTGGGATTTAGAGGATTTGAAAACGGATATCATCTCTGCGATGATTGGGCAAGTCTGCCTGGCATTACGTTTGATAGATTCCGGCTTGGACACATTCTAGCGGGAATTATGATCATCCCCCGAACGCTACATATACATACTATTTCTGCTAAATACTTTTACATATATATATATAAATTTATTTCAGTATTATTTTTATATTATATAATTGTTTAAAACATTATTTACCGATTTAAATATTTTTTATTGCAGTGACTATATTCATAACTATTATTGATTTGTTCTAATGGAAAATGAATAATATTAGATACCTACCAAAGAAAAACAAATAAAAATATCAAAATGAATATATGTGATATTTATTACGATCCGAAAATAAGGGAAAGTGGGTAGCTATTCAGAATGACAAATTTTAATAAAAGGTTTGAGTTCACTTGATTTCCCACGCGAGATCACATTTCAATATTGCGGGGGTTGACAAATACCCATATGTAAATGAGCATCCCTTATTACCTTTATATTCGGTTGGGTTCTTCAAACTCGAAATCAATTTGGCTATAAGCTTAACAAATAACATAAAATGTACTTTATATTTACAAATTTGGTAGTGATTACGATTCACTTAACCAGCCGCTTGGCAAATCTACATACGGTGATGCCAATTTGGCCAGCGTCCAATTTCAAAAAGAATTATAAAACTTTTAAATTATAGTCGATCTTATCAAGGCAAATGTACGAACTGAGGACCACATCACAAGTGCAAACTCAATCTGTCCAAGCAAGAAAAGCAAGATTGCTTTCGCTTGCATCTCTTGTTTGAGGCGGAAAGTTTTTTCATTCGTCTGAAAAGTTTCATATTTTTTTATGGAAATCACTCGCTGTAATGTAGTGGCAAAATGTTTCCAAGATGGGACATTTGAGTTTCGCCGTAAGCGGCTCTCGGAGGCTCTTCTTTTTTTCAATTTTCACTTTGAGGCCAAAGTAGGTGCGCGAGTTTAATATTCTAAATTTGTTTGTGTTGCGTAAAATATTTAACGAGTCAAGTAAGAAGTGTTTCGGTTTTCGTGGATTTAATTTAAAATTCCGAGAAAACAGTTGCTGATAATAGCCATTACAGTTTCTTTTTTGTGAAACGTTCAACTTATACTTGTTTGAATTGTAAATAATTCAAATCAAATTTTTCCTTAATTTTTTAATGTCTTGAATTCATCCGATATTCCAGATAATTCAATTTCAATTGAATTATCTGTAATATCTAAATACATTAACCAAAAATAAACATTGAATAAATTTATTTGATTGATCAACTATTATATAAAAATACAGTTGAATTAATTTATTTAAAAAAATAGGGGATGAAAGGTACAAGAATGTTCAAAGGGCAATTACCATTCAATTTTAATCATAAGTATTATTATTATTAAGCAATATTTCAGCACTAGATGGTGGACTTTTATCAGGGCAAATTTAATAAAAATGAATTATTAATTCTGGCGTCTGCTATCGGTTTACTCAAAGGTATTTTATATTCCTTAAAAACAAAGTAGATGGCTTTCAAATAATGGAACGATAGATGTATTAATTTGTATATAGGTTAGAAAATTTGTCAAAAGTACTGTCGCTGTAGCATAGTTAGATAATGCACATTCCCCGGTTTAGAAAGAGATCCAGGTTCGAATTCCGGTAGCACAACAATGTTTTTCGATAAAATTAATTTTATATGTATATTTTTCTAATTAGTACCTTTAAATAGTATTTAATATAATTTGATAATCCTAAACTGCGATATCAGTAATATAATTATTTGCCACTTGATCGTCAGCCCGAAAGTGATAGCCAAAGTGCGCGGGTCAATCTGATATTTCAATTATATCAGATTTTCAGAAATGCGTGATTGTTAGAACTGTACTAGAATCGAACTGCCCGCAAGGAAGCGGACCGCTCGGTGGTTTGAACCATATTAAGAAGGTCTTTTAAGTGAGACAAATTAGCGAGCTTTTACTTGTACATGCAACATTAGAGGGAGAAGTTTATTTTTAATACGTCGCAGGATATTCTAGGAAATGCTACTGTCGCGTGTTTCTAAATATACAATGGTTATTGGACTTCCTCACGTAGGTTCGCCCTAAATCAAAACGATGCGCGAGAGTCAAAACCACTCTATTTGGACACCCAATTAACCACCACCATATTGTCTTAGTTGTCCTTGATACGTGTCGAGACTACATGTAGCGTCGGAGATGTTATATATCTCCGAGATATCGCTTCATAACAATACTACTTACCAATATGCCACAATACTGATCTTGGGGATCGATTTCTCGTTCTGCGCCCTTAAACATTCCCAGTGAAGATTAATTTCATCAGGTTGTCTCTAACTCTTTAGCAATATGTCCAAAATACGTAATAATTATTTTCTTGTATATTGTGGAGAGCCTTTTTTCAGTATGGAGTTCCTGAATAATTAAAATACACGTTGGTCTCGCAGTCCATACTATACGCAGCGTAAGACGCCAACATCACATCTCTAAATTGATAAGCATTTTTCTTTCTTTTCTTCTTAGGGCCTTTTTAGTTGATATACCAAATGTATTACAATACCAATACAATCCATGCATTACAATACCAGGGCTTTAAGTAATCAGTAATTTATATTTCTTTAAGATTTGTTTTTTCCAAATATTGGTCAGTTTTGTAATAGCAGATTTGACCACATCTTCTCCTTCTTCTTTGGATTATTTTGATAAAATCATTGAATCTAAAACAACAAGCTAAAGGATCTTACTATCTTATCTTCAATAGATGAATGATCTTAAAGAAATTCAAGTAAAAAAAAACAAAAGTTTTTTTTTTGTGGTCTCTATGACAAAATATCTAATTTGTTATTCTCAAACTTTAAAACACGCAACTCATGTGCTATGGCATCTAGAGAGGCTTTTAGTCAATATATTATGTAAAGCTTATTATACTTTTCAAGATAAAATTGTACTGCATAATCTGGCGGTGTGCGATTTTATACATTTTTAATGCGGACATGCTGTCAAAATTCTTGCTTCAACCTGCTAGATTCACATTTCTGTATTATTGTCTGAATTTAATTTTTTCATTCAAAACATCTCCCTCCCTGTTGTTTGTTCAGCTTTATTCAGAATATATCCAAAACTATATACTTTGCAAAGGTTTTTACATGAATGGTTTTTCGGACAATGATAATATAATGTTTACGCGTGGTTTACACCACAATTATTCTCTTTTCAGAACAGACGAATGTTGTAAGGGAGTAATATAAGAAGGGTGGTATTGCTGGCCGCTTTATGGTAAGTAGACGGGGTTTTCAGTTGAGGGTACGTTTTATCATAAAACAAGCATTCATATGATAAATTTATTCAGACAGCTTTAGCAAACATAACCATCGATGATTGTATTTATATACTCAAAGATATTCGATAAATCGGTAAACAAACTTACGTTTTAAAATAAGTTTTCTATAACCCAAATTTCAATATAAAATCGTAAAAATAAGAGATGAGAAACAGTAAGTGTATTTTAACTTCATGACTGAGAATTGTGATCTTCATGAACTCCGGCAACAAATTAATGAATTATCCGGTCGCAGGTAAAGGGTGTTTTTTTAGAGGTATAGAACTATAAAATGAAATAAAACACATAAAAATCGTGGTAATGGCTATAGTATTGACTTTATTGGAAATATAATTTTATGTCATTAGTGTTTAAATAAGCTTTCGCGCATATTCGGTTGGCTTGAATAAAGTGCAATCTGGAAGTCGAATTTTCGACCACTGAATGGAGTAGTTGGGGCCGTATAACGCAACAAATATTAGCTTCCAAATCGTCTATCGTCTTTGGTTTATCGGCGTAGACTAGCAATTTCACATATCTCCACAGAAAATAATCCAAACGTGTTAAATTACACGATCTTGGAGACCAATTTACATGTCCATTACTCGAAATTATGCGCTCATCGAATGTTTCCTTCAATAAATTGATTGTGGCGCGCGCTGTGTGGTATGTTGCTCCATATTGTTAAAACTACAGCTCTTCAACATTAATGTCAATTGGGAAACGAAAATGTCTGTGCACGATGGCGGATCGACTCATTCCTGTCCTCCTCAATACTTCGCTCTACTGCAGCAACAGCTTCTTCGGTGTACACTGTACGACATCTTTGGGGATACTTATTATCAATTAAAGTATGCGTGGTTCGAAAACGATCCATGGTTATTCCAATTACTTGCTCGGATGGTCGATTATGTCGACCGTAAAATAGACGTAGCGCACGGTAAGTTTCGCGAACTGAACCGCGATTTTCGAAAAAAATTTGCACAATTTGCAAGCGTTGTTTTGGCGTAACTCTATACATGGTAAAATGACAAACCAAACTGAGTACAAATCAGCTATTTACTGTCAAATTGAGCGTTGCTGAAAAACGTGATGTCAATTTGAAAAACAAGCTTTTAAAAAAACGTTATTTATTTCAAAAGTTATTATGTTTTAAAGTACTTTTAAAATTAGAAATATTAACTTTGTTAATATTGCAGCAATTTGAGTTAGGTACTAAATTTATTTTTTAAATAATAGTTTTTTTAAATTTTTTTAAAAATTTTAAAAATAGACTGATGAAGAAACAATGCTATATATTTTTGGTTAGTTATGACATCCTGAAGAAGAAAATGGTATTTTTCGAAACCAGTAGATGTATTTAAACTCAATTCAAGTGAATAAATAAAAAATATATATTTTAAAGTATTGAATTTTCATAATACATTTTGACAAATCTGTGGATATTACAAATTCACTCAAATCATTGACAAGTCAAAAACATGATGAATATATACTAAATAGTGAGGTTTTTTTTACAAAATGCATGTTTTCTGATAGAATTTAGTTTCTATATATATATTTTTTAAATTGGTTAGTTCGGTTTTGTAAGGTTAGGTTAGGTTAGTTACTTTAGTTTTTCAATCCGATGATGCCTACATTATGGTATAGTATTATTCTTAAGTAAAATATTTTTATAATATTTTCGATTAATGGTTATTTTTCTAATTTTTTGAATAGAATATTGTGGCTTATTGAAAACCACGCCTTTTTTGAAATCTGATATACCAACTCTATTAATTTTTAACATTTTGCTAATTTGATTCAATGCAAATTTGTCTCTGTAATCTTAGCTTAAAGATTATAAGAAATGTTATTTCATATATGCCAGAATTTTCTATATTAAGGCAATATTGTGGCATACTGAAAATAAATTTAATCGTCGCGGTCTTTCGTATAATGCTTGTATTTTTTTAATTATAGCAAATAACTTTCAGTTTATTAGTTTCACAATAATGTAAAGATCCTATCGTATTAATAGTTTTAAAAAAAGTCAAATTTATTATATAACATCTGATACAAATTAATAATAAAAACCGTCATTTTTGTAAAAAATGCGGAAATATAAATTCGTTTTGAAAGGGAAGCCTTAAACCTATTTTTTTGTTAGTTTAAACAGTTAAAATCACAACACAATTAAAACTCTATGAAACGTGCTATTTGAATAATTTGTTGTCATTAATATGTATGTTTATTTTTTAATATTTTATGTAAATCTCAAATAACCATCAACTACATCTGAGATTAAAGTTATCTATGATTCGTGTTGATCAAAATATATGTACCTAGCTATTTACGTTTGCTAAAATTTTTAAGAAATTGATTGCAATCCTTTCTAATATTGCCCAAAATCGATATTTCGCTCAATCGATAGAAGTGAAATAAATTTTTTGTACGCACGTTTGATTAGATTTATGGGGAAAAAATAATTGTGCTTGAGAGAATGTTCAAAGAGGAGATTTTTTTTCAGTTTATAACAAACAAATGGGCATCAGCCATTAATGAAATTTCGTAGTTGTCATCGTATTTATAAATATAATTATGTACAGCTAGTTTGAATGTGTATACTAACAATGGCATGCGGCAGCCAATTGGGATGTGATGTAGTCAGTAATGTTATGAATGGCGTATCAACTAAAGGATTACTTAAAAAACAAAGCAGTAACATTTTTCTGAATATTAATAATAAATGCTAATATTTTCATATCTAAATCGAATTTTATGTTTGGCAGCAGGTATGAGCCATAAAACCACATCTGTGACAGAGATCAATACTCTATTCGTCAACTTGGGAAGAATTTACATTTCAGAATATTATAAGATAAAGAAAAAATGGAAAAATAACTTATTTACATTCTCTTGAGAACGAAAATTTAAAAAGCACATGAAATCTTCTCACGGTATGATGTTACAGCAAAATCATTATTGTAGTATAAAAATATAGTCAACTAACAGCAGTATTATTTCGAATACTGTAGTAATACAATGTAGTAAGTAACTTATTACGAAGACCATGGTTTCAACGTGAGTGCTGTCATTCCAAATTATGTAATTTAATAACCGGCTAGTGTATTAAGTAAATATAACTCTTTAGTGGTTAAAACTAAATTAAATAATCTATAATAAAATGAATACATACCACAGAGTTCAATTACTAACAAATATTTAATTATAATTTCTTAGAATGTTAGTAATTAAAATGTTATAATTTTTAAGATTGATTGCTGTCGCACAAGTCATTTGGCTGGCTATAATAGACAATATAATTATTTTAACATAAAAGAATAAACGTAATACTAAAAAAAATAACAAATCCGTCAATGGGTATATTTTTGTCGGAATTAAAAAAAAATTAACGAAAAAATAGATTTAATAGTAATTAAAGTAGATTTATTTGAGATGTATATAAATGTTAAAAATAGCTCTAGACGATAAACGGAATTTAAAAAAAAAGTAGAGATACTTTGCTTGTACCTCGTTTCATGGTATAGAAGTAAGTGTCCGATTTAAGTGAGATTTCTCTAATACCATATACACGAAGCGGGATTACATGCTGAGCGTAATATGCTTTCTGCAAAAGATACGAGTGAGGTTGTATTAAATTTGTGCACTCGACAGCATGAAGCATTTTCTACAAGTACTATGTGGTGGCGAAGTACTCGCGGTAGCAAGTGCTTCAATACAATTTATTGCTCCGAACACTCGAGTGCCGGAAGACGGTCCAGTCGAAATAATAAAAATGTGACAAATTCATTCATTTTGACGGGGAAGATATATTATAGAAAATAACCAATTTGTTTTTATAACATTTCATTACATTTATGACTAATTGGAATTATGTTTATACGTAAAATTATACCATGATGTGAGCGACGCAAGTCGCTGATCACAATGGTGGATGATGGAATCGAAAAGGATGGGTGGATGGAAAATAGGGAATCGGAATAAGGGAATGACAAGAGTAAGGGAATCCTTCGATAGCGAACCAGAATGAACTCACGGAACCAAATGGACAGCTCGACTTACCTAGTTGACGATGCAGGCTCAATCTTCCGGAAGTCCACCCAATGTCCGAAACTGCTACGACATAAAAAACTCTGATGAGCTTTCAACATCCACAACATCATATATGAACTAGTGATCCATTAAATAATCACATGAGAACATTTCCTCTCCAAATCATAGACGAATTTTATCATTTCAAATTAAACCAGTCGAGCCAACGGAATAATGTGTTCAGGCTGGGAGTGGGCTGGCTAAGGGGTAGGAATAAAACTAAAACTGGTGACAATAACACTACGTTTTACAATGATATTTGTTTAATGTTATGGTTATAGTATATGTATGTGTTCACCTATATTTAATAAAAATGATTACGATTACGGAACACATTACGTATATGTGAGAATACATTGCTATTTTTATATAACTTGATGCATACTTTTCACATATATTTTCTGTATTTCATACATTCACTGCAGCCGTATTTAAGTTTCTGTCAATTTACCTTCCAACATAATATTATCTTTATGTCAGATTGTTATTTTTATTTGATCATGTCAGGTAATGAAAGTTCAAAATTATAAATGTTCTATGGGTTAAAGTGTCACAATTGGGTTAAAATGTCCCAGTTTTATGGGTTAAACTGTCACAAATAACACAATTGGGATCGAAAAGAATTCGGCTCCAAAGTACCGCAGACGGACGATTGGAAATAGGAACTGGAAATAAGTGACAAAAAGTGAGTGGGCGAAGAACCAGATATTAGGCCTCATCGAAGTGACCGCCAAGTCGTCCTGATTACGCGCTGCGCGCTGGGACCGATATGTCAAACTCGCTTATTCAACCAACACGTCTAGATCCAATAGCCCATTTACCTGGACGCAATACGAGATACGCAACCTGATACGACTTTCTATATCACGTGGGGTTCTTACATGAAACAGAAAGATCAGGCGAAATACGAAGGAATTCGCTGGACACAGAAGCAACACAAAAGGTAACATAATAAACGTCTTCTTACACAGAAGGTTGATAGTAACACACTAATGAGCTGAACTCGGCGCGGGAATAAAGAGGCCGGGAAGGGAAAAAAGTCGTAACAATTAAACTTTACAGATTTACTGAACCGTGATAAAATTAAAGTGTTTTCACATTAGCGCGCATAAATACCAAACACTAGGTTACTAATTTTATCAACTGCGTTTCGATTTATTTTAATTACTTTTAATTTTAATTTTACCTTATAGTTTTTAAATTAACTTTACCTATTTATTTCAATATACAGTCTTCCCTATAAATTATTAAAATATAATATTTTTTATTTGTTATCTTAGTTTTATTAACCACTAATTGAGTTTAAAAAACATCTACCGGTTTCGGAAAATACCTTTTCCTTCTTCAGGATGTCATAACTAACTAAAAATATAGCATTGTTTCTTCACCAGAATCTATTTTTAAATTTTTTAAAAAAACAACAATTATTTAAAAAAATAAATTTAGTACCTAACTCAAATTGCTGCTCAATACAAATTTAGTCGAATAATTTTTAGGAAAAAATTTTAGAATAGGACTCGTAGTTAAAATTAGTTGGCTGTTAAGAATTTCCTGATTACTTTTACATGCTTTATTTATCTCCAACGATTCCAAATGATTTAATTTATGACCTACACCGTTTATATGCAAAATTGACAATCCCAATTTTTTATCAAAACCATGACTATTTTCTATCAAATGATTAGCAAATTCTGAAAACCCACTATTGTTCAAACATCTCAAATGCTCCCTTACTCTTATATTAAAATTTCAACCTGTTTTACCAATATAAAATGCAGCACAATCCTTGCAACTAAGTTTATAGACGCCAGAATTGTTAAATTTATCATCTTTGTCTTTAGAATTTATGAGTAAATTTCCTATACTATTATTTGTGTAAAATGCTGGTCTAATGTCAAGTGGTAGGTGTTTAGATATTTGTTTCGAAAAGTTATTTATGTATAAAATCCTACGCCAATTATCATTATTATAATTGTGTTTTATCTGTGATTTATATAAAAACTGATTATTATATTCTTTAAATTTTTTTTTTTAAAAGTGTCTATCAAACATGTATTATACCCGTTATTAACTGCTAATTTTGCATATAAACGGTGTAGGTCACAAATTAAATAATTTGGAATCGTTTGAGATAAATAAAGCATGTAAAAGTAATCAGGAAATTCTTAACAGCCAACTAATTTTAACTACGAGTCCTATTCTAAAATTTTTTCTTAAAAATTATTCGACTAAATTTGTATTAAGCAGCAATTTGAGTTAGATACTAAATTAATTTTTTTAAATAATTGTTGTTTTTTTAAAAAAATTAAAAATAGATTCTGGTGAAGAAACAATGCTATATTTTTAGTTAGTTATGACATCCTGAAGAAGGAAAAGGTATTTTCCGAAACCGGTAGATGTTTTTTAAACTCAATTAGTGGTTAATAAAACTAAGATAATAAATAAAAAATATGAATTTTAACCACAAAGTTAATATTGCTAATTTTAAAAGTAAAATATAATACATTCGATAACATTTTCCCTAGATCTTTATTGTCACGCCATCTATTTCTCTCTTAATAATATTTTCGTTTACTTTTATTGTTATATCAACATAAACGTCGATTATAATCCTTGTTGAATTACTATTAGAGATTCTGTGTCGAGTCAACCCGGGAATAAATTCCCAGGAATTTCATGTTTTTTTTTCTGTCTCGATTCCCGAGACCTGAGATTCTCGAGTTTTTCTTGATGTTATTCATTTTAACACTTACTGCCCGGTGGATCAAAATAAAACACGTCCGGCGGTGGTGGGTCATTTTAGACCCACCTCAAGTTTTCGGTTTTTCTACCGTTTTGTGGGAGGTTTTTTTTATAGATATTTCATTTTAAATATGATTTAATGAAATGGCAAGATGTGCCGTAATGTTTCTGCTAAAAAAGTAATGTTAAAAATTAAGAAATATTTCGAATAATGTACGTATTCGCACGCATCGACCATCAGCCAGAATTAAAACATCCACTGAGTATGTGATCTTCTCGACGGTTGGAGATTGTTTCTACCTGCTTGAGTGTAACAGTGGTTATAAAAAAAT
Organism: Eubasilissa regina; assembly: GCA_022840565.1. Taxonomy (NCBI): domain Eukaryota; kingdom Metazoa; phylum Arthropoda; class Insecta; order Trichoptera; family Phryganeidae; genus Eubasilissa; species Eubasilissa regina. Next base: position 13,890,610 of record JAINEB010000018.1, on the reverse strand, counting down.
TAAATGTGTTATTATTTTTTATATGTTAGTATTTTTTACACGTAAACCGGATGAAAATAATTTAAACAAAATATTTATAGATGTGAAATAAATATATTATAAATAAAATATTTTTAAAATTACATCCTTTTTATACGATACGCAATCAACAATATTATAAGCAGAAGCAAATGTAATTGACATAATTTTAAAAAATAAGTATAACAATAAACGACTTATACTCAAATATAAATAACAATTGCCCCAAGGCCGACCCGCTTCTAACTGTGTCGGAACCGCCTGGATCATAAAACTTACAGGTAGGCGCAACGCCCCTTAAATGGTTATATCGCTGGCATTGTCTAGAGGTCGCCAGTCGAAAATAAGTCAAAACAAATACATGTATGCATACCTGGTATTCTTTATCTACCTGTCGTAAAAAATATGCTCAAAATGTTAACAATATATGTTTCAGTGTAAGCGCTGAAATTCAACCTCGTAAAAGCGACTGTTTTAGGTCAGCTTTTGAGCATTTTTTTACATTTTTATCAATAAATCATTTTAATTTCGTCTGATAACATTTATTTGTATCTCAAATTATTTGTAAATATTTAATAAAATATTACCTTGAAGGAAAACTGCATTAAAGGAATATTTGTAGCATAATTCATATTTTTACAAACACTCGGGTCAGATCTGACCCACCACCGCAGAGGATGTGTAAAACAAGTTATTTGAATTAATCTTACCATTGTCATAAAATAGGTAGACACCCAGCAACGAGCAGTGTATATGTAAGTATATAAAAAAAATTCATGTTTATTGCATTTGATTTAATTTGATGATATTTACTACTAAAAAAAATCTAAAGTACTTATATGGTTTTGTCGGCTTGTTGAAAGAGGTAATTATGTTTCCTTGTAAAATGTGGTATAAAAAAATAAATTCATGTCATTTTTCCAAACAAAATTTTGATGGGTTGAAATTATTTGAAAAACTTCATTAGAGAATTTCGTACGTTATTGTCTTCCTATGTGTTTCATTTTGTTTTTTTATTTTATTAAATTGATTGTGTTTTGTAAATTTTAAATATGTTAATTGTTGTTTTCAATATATAATATATACTCAAGAAAACTTAAATTCATTTTAGAAATCTAATAGCACATTACGAATCAATATGTATTTCATCCAACAGTTTTTATTGGTTTTAATAAATTAATGATAATGTATGTTTTTTTACACAGATAATAATATACTCTTAATAGCGTCTGTACATCATACATATTAATATATATTAAAATATATATATTTTTATTTAAATAAAATTCATGGTCTAGAATCCCGGGAATTCACGGAACATAAAAATTTTAACTCTCAGTGAAGAAGCAGTTTTTTAAATATATTAAAAAACTGCTTCTTCACTTTTCCTGACTCAATACAGATCATTGATAGTAATTAGGATTTCTACAATCTTCTACTTTTTTCAATTCCAGAGACTCGAGAGTTAAAATTTTTAAGTTCCGTGAATTCCCGGGATTCTAGACCATGAATTTTATTTACGTAATTCAAATAATTTTATGTTACGTTACGTATTACATTATACATCGTGTTACAGAATAAAGTATAGTAAAATATTCATTAATTTAGCAAATAGGTTGACTATTATATCAGATGTTTACATTACATTTATGTGGATATTAAGATTTTATGAATTTGTAAAAACATTGGATAAAAATCCCGACAATTCTATTGTTTCATAATTTTTAGCGAAAACAAAATTGGAAATAATTTAGAGAAAATCTTGATTGGTAATCAGTACCTACTCCATTTCATCTTCGTTTTGTATTACATATATTAATTTTGTCATTGACTATGTTAATCAGTAGACGTAGATGAGTAAGAATAAAAATTAGAGACATTCCTTATATATTGCGATCCGTATTTATTTATTTGGTAGTTAGTTAATGATATTAGAGTTTATTACATACATTTAAGATCGATTTAATATTTGAGTATCGTAAAAAATACGGGATTAGTTGCAATTGCTTTTTATTTTTATCATCGGTCACTAGAAATATATATTTTTTGTCCCTAACCCTTTAACCGAATAAAAAGAACACTTAAAAGATAAATGAAAGCTTACGTACAATATTAAAAAATTTTCCTTCTTTACTGTTTTTTTTATTATTATCTGGAAATCAGGATCTATTTTAAGTGTCTTATTTAGAGAATAGATAAAATAGATTCGCCATGCATCATCTTGACATTTTATTTTTTCAAGTTTTTTAAAAATGATTTTATGATGGTACCTACATAATGTAAACCGATTTCACCAATCAAGATGTATTATTATCCTGGGGTGTTACAAATTATTGTATGGAAATTTTGTTTGTCCCGTGCATAAGATATTGTGTGTACGTTACTTTCATATATTAAATGTGTTGTAGACATTATAATTATCCGAACATTATGCCTATTGTACCACACGCAAAATTTAAATAATATTACAAATTTACAGTATCATCTTCAATTAAAAATGTACTTGTTTATATTATTTTTAAAGAAAGTAATTGAAATTGAAATGAATATAAAGAAATAATTTAATAAACAGAGTTAAGAATATAATGTTTTTTCTCGATGAGACTAATTAGTGAACTGATAATATCTCTCGCTCAAAAATCTCTAACATTATTTGACCATTATAGCAAATAGTTATTCAGTGTCTGTTGGTCCATAGATCATTGTTGACTCAATATTTCGACAATGAAACGATCGTGGAACAACGTTAAATTGAATTATTAATTTATACTTTACAAAGTTTATACTTTACAAAGTAAATTATACATAATTAAGAGTTTACGACCTGATGTTTAACTTCCCGTAAAAAGCTCAATATATATATATATATATATAAATTTGATAAATAAACGAAAGACGATTATTTTGGATGATATACAGTGTTATTGCAGGGAAGATCACTTAGAAATTGTGTGTAATAATATTTTATGTGGTTATTTAATATGATGTTCAAGAAGATATACAACGTTGTGACAATCATAACTCAGATCTGCCCAAAACCGATTATATAATGTTGTTGCAAAGGTGGTCTCGTATACATATATGTATATAGTTCGTAAATATACAACAAATGTAAAACAATCTATTATATAAATCAATTAAACTTTAAAAGCGAATTCCGATCTACAAGATTTAGAGACCAAATTAATATTCCAATACTAAAATATACCGCAACTCAAAATCACTATAATCACTCAAGGCATAAATTTTTTTAATAACCTTCCCATTACAATTAGAACAATTACAGACTACAATCAATTTGTATCTAAAGTAAAAAAATATATACACAGATTAACTGAAACATAAATTGTCTCGTACATACTCCTTCTCCATACTCTCATAGAGAAAAAATAAATATTAAATAAAATGTATGTCCTACTAATAATTCTAAAATGTATTATATTTTCTAATATTACAATAAAAAAAATAAAAAATACATTTAATATATGGAGTGAGAAATTTTCCTGGGGAAGAATTGGGGTACCGTGAAAAATTGTGGGCGAACATGTTTATAGACCTTTGACCCATTTAATCTATCCACCATATGAGCTAACGGGGCCTTATCAATCTATTTTAAGCCACTATTTTTTCCATGTTATCTTGGCAACTTGTATTGTGTTTTAAGTAGGTACCATAAAATACCTAATTATATTTCATTATACGATCATTTAAAAAATTAAGATATAATACATTACTCATTTCAGAATTGAGTATGACGTGGAGTAATATTGTTTCAGACATAAGGGCGGCGCACGCGGCGGGGCGAGTGTGCTCGCTGGTGGGCGTGGAGGGTGGACACGCGCTGGGTGGCTCGCTGGGCGTGCTTCGGTCGCTGCACCGAGTGGGCGTTCGCTACCTCACGCTCACATCCACGTGCAACACGCCGTGGGCGGATTGCGCCATGGCCGACACGCGTGCCAAACCCGAGCACGGGGGCCTCACGCCTTTCGGAAAGGTAATTAATTATCTGCTCAACAACATCTTAAATCGACAAATGTCATTTGAGATTAATGACATGTAATTAATGTATAACTAACTGAATCTAAGTTTTTAACTGCTGAAGGCTTCTCAAAAAATTGTTCAAATAGTATATATGGCTGCCTACAGGATGCTGAACAGAATAATATTGAATAGCTTGCATCCGGCAAATCCAAAACTGTTAATTGTCTGGGTTTATGTTCTCTTATATCTCCTTTTATGACGTATTTTATTGTATAATCATTTTCTCCTTCCCATCTGGGAGGGATTTAGGGATTGTATTGATTATATACTATGAGACTCACTCGGATAAAGTGAGTGATGTTGGTGGATTATAAATGTCAGAAATATTTGTTTAAGATGAGTCTGAGGGCCCTAATCTTTTCAGATTCTCACGCGCGTATATGAATGTTGCAGTGTATATTAATGTTACAGAGAGTGCGCTAACGCGCAACAATAACTTGTTGCGGTGTTGATGAAATGAAATGGGACTCACAATCGGTTAGTGTTTGAAGGTAAAATTGCAAAAAAGGTAAAGTTCCGAGAGATGCGCCTGAAAAGGTGGCCAGGGGAAAAGTTTTTGCTTCAGCTGGCTTCTCAAACCGATTGCACCGCGATGTATTGTTGTCTAGATTTTCGGGTGTGGTACTAGGTGGCGAGGAATGGCTGTAAGGTATCTGGTTTGATAGCCAAGTCTGTGAGGCATGAGCAAGTAATCCAAAAGGATGTTTAAATTTTAAAATTCCAAAAAATTCAATTAGTGTATTGTATTTCACTTTAACATATAATTTTTTTTATTATTATATTTATACTTTATTAAGCTTTCCTTATTTTGCTAAATTAACACTTGGACTTTTAAAACCTTTTTTTTATAATATGTATCGCGGTGTGACTTATAATACTAGTAATGGCGTGTGTCCACGGAATAGATTTTGAACTCCTATCTCAGAGATTTGTCGGTGAAGGACAGTTGCGTCATCCTATTTTTCTAAGAAAATGAATGTAACAATAAATCATACGAATCTCAGAGAGAAATCGCAAATGTGTACACGCACCATGATGACATACATTAATACATTTTCTAGCTTATTTGACTACATAAAGGTCGTAAATGCAACTCATTATTTAAACACAGAACAGAGAGCTAAGCGATGCTGTTTCGAAATTATTTATCATTAGTAATAAATATATACGACACGTAATGATTTACTGAATTTTGTATTTCCTTCTACTATCCCGATTTTTTCCAACTTCTGTCTAACAACCCTTACTCATCCGCGGGCTTCCGACCCGTGGATGACAGGAATTCCAACCAAACCGTCTGGTATCCACCCAAAAAAATGTATGTACATAATTGAATCCGTTGACCCATTTTGAACCCATTAAAGTTGCCAAATTTCATTTCAATAGATGGTCACTCCCAGCAGGAAAAATAAATATCTCACTTAGTAAACGAATGTAGATGAAATTTAGTGACTTGTGATTAAACTAAACTTGATCAAAAATACAAGTTTTTAATGGTTCTTTATTAAAAACGTCAATAATCAAATTGACTAGGACGCATTCACACATGTCAACACACGCGTTCACGTGTGTTGTTTAATGCGATTTTTTTAAATATTATATGAAATTCTTTGTTAATATGTTAATATACTAGTATTGCAGTTTCACGATAATTTATTATAAAGTAAATAAATATCAGATATCTCATAGAGACGAAGCTATTTTTACTATATTTAATGAAAAATATATAATACAGGGTGATTACAGGGCTTACGACCTGTCTTCGGCTGGCTTAAGTGATCACTTTATATTTGATATTTATTTAATAACAGTGCCTTTATAAGTAAAAATCCAGTAATTGTGTGTTCTTGGACATATTCAAATATTACTATTACAAAGTTGTTTAAAAAATTATTACTATTTATTCACACGAAAAGAAACCAAGTGGATTAAAGATTTCGAGCACTCTGATTATAATAGAAACACACCGTGCTCAGCCTACAAACGTTAGTACCTTATAGATTGAGTAATTTATTTTTAAACTTCTCAATTCTAGAATAAAACTATTGAATACTTCTCAAAAAGTGATCGGAATTATGGCCGTGATAAATGTGCAATAACAGGTCTCCCAATGAAATATTACGTTCTTAAATCGATCCGTACCAAAGAGCTTAGAGGTTTAATCACCGTCCGACGGAGAGTAGTGTTGTGGTAATGTTTCACCTTAATCTTTCAACATTTTCCCACACATCAATTTATCCCTCACGATGGAAAATTGATAGCTGTCGTCAAACAAACTTTATCATCTTGGCGTAGTTGCTTCTTTCCGGGAATATCCATCTAAACATTAAATAAATTTTACAAATATTAAATCGTTAAAGTTTTTGTTTTAGATAAAATTATAATTATTAAGGAGAACACATTCTTATTGTGAACTTGTAATTATTCAGAACATAGGTCTGTGATATTTTAAATACTAAATTAATGTATTAATTATAAATATAAATAAATCCCGGTGACGCAAAAACAATATTTTTCGACAAAATTGATTTTATATGTATATATTTATAATTAATACATTAATTTAGTATTTAAAATTATAATGTTTGTACTAAGGGCATACTGCAGCTTTTAGATTTATCGCAACGTCAATTTTTTTATTTATTTATACCCTATCCCGAATCGTTTTGAGAGTTGTTTACTCGCGCTTCGATTCGTCAATATTACTTTTTTTATTACATTCAGTTATTAATATCTTAATGCATCACACTAAATTCAGAAGGCAGTCAGAGAAAAGCTATAGAAATCATACACCTCCAAAAGGAGAGGGTAAACGTCACATTTATGTATTGCAGTCGCAGAACTCGGTCACAGTCTGGAAGAAATTCACCCTGTCCAGGTCGCAAGTGGTGCGAGAGAGAGCCAGTAGAATGCTCCGTTAGGTTTCTCTAGCCACTGCTCTTCCCGATATCGTCCATCCCAGCAACCCCCAGCGGGAGACTCACACCTTAATAAATTCCGGAAATGTGCGAGATTCCTTTCATTCTTCTAATCCCAAAATTATTATCTCAAAATGAATATTTAAAAAAACATATGCTTTGTATAACCAGTCGTTCCATTGCATACTTACGTCTTGTGACATGTCCGAAGAATTTCAGTATGCGCATTTGTACTGGGTGACCCAAATGAGACTGAAGTGTTAAAATTATCTATAACATTTTCGGTTTTATGTATTATTGTTTTTTTCTTTATGAAGGTTTTAAAACATTTGATTTGAAAAAGTACCACAGATACCTACTGCTTGAAGATATCGATTTGCTAAATTCTGTTCAATGATTGTTTTAACATAGATCTCATTTTGTAAAAAGCGACGCAGATGGACTGGACGAACGAGATGATGGCTAATTATGATGTGCAGCAATATGTCAATTTTTTTTTTTTATATTCTTTATTAAGATTTATAGGTTTATTATCTCAACTCAACGAATATTCTTATTTTGCCGTTTAGTATACTTGGTCTCCCATTTTGAAGTACAGGGGTCAGTGGCAGATCTATCAGGAAGAGATATTCGTCAGTCTTTGCGTACTGAAGCAGTTGTGGAGGTTGTACACCAGAGTGTAAACGACGATCCATATGTCTCTACTCGTCGTCGTTCTTCTCAATTTGGCATTTCCATAAAATTCCTGCAACGAATTTTGAAATTGAATCTTAAAATATTTCCATATAAAATTTTAATGGTTCTGGAATTGTTACTCCAAGATCCTCAGACAAGCTTGCCATTTATGTTAACCCTTCAGTCTCATTTGGGTCAACCGGTATTTCGGATGATAAACGTTGTTCAACATTAGTTTCTTGTAGAATTAAGCTGTTTGTTCTATAAGCTGTCCAAGGGATTCGTAGCATACTTTGCAAGCACCGTATCTCTAATAATCTAACAAGACTATATTAGAAATTAAATAGTATGAAATGTAATGGTTTCAGAGATAATGCGAGTAATAATTACCTTTGACATGTTTCAAAGGTAATTACTACTAAGTCGGTTTGCTCAGAAATGGGGAAGGAATCCTGTAATTTTGACAATTGAAGGACTTACTGAATAAATGTACTGTGACATAATAAATAAATTCTGAAATATTGAGCATTAAACTAAATTGACGGAATTTATCTTACTTTTAAAAAGATTTTTTACGGATACGGACCGGATACTATGTATAAATCACCTCATTATATAGGAACTATATTTACATTTTCTTTTAAAATTGGTTTAATTTGGGAATAAAAATATTTTTGACACGTTCATACACACGTTAACTAAATTTCACATTCATCATTGAATTATTTCACCGAAATTACATTTCATATAATAAAAAAACTAGGTGCGTAATATTTTTGTAAATATCTCTCAAAAATTTTGTGATTTTATGTGTTTTTCAAAATTATATACGGTCAATAAATTTGAACATATGTAATTACTATTATCATATTTTTGATAATTTTCATAATTATTTTGCCTAAAATTAAATTCAATCGTTAAAATTGTATCCAAAAATATATCAAGTCGTTTTGTTAAATAAATATGTGTAATATATTATTTTCATTCTTATTCATATATTCTTCCCAACAAGGGCCAATAAGTAACATGAAATTTAGTGGTTTCGCCCTTATTTTTGACCAAGCGCCACCGTAGCACTTTGTGAGCTCCACAGTTGCCAAGATAATTTATGAATACTGCTTAACAATACATTTTCATTTATCGTACCCGCGACGTGATGTTTCCATGCGAGTTCTCGGTCATTATATTTCCTTATTATTTATTCAATTCACTAAAATCACAAGCTGAACGCCACACGGGTGTTTAATTGACAATTTCGCATCAATTTGTTTGAAATTTCAATGTATCTAGGGTAAAACTTGTCATTTGTTCGGAGGCATGGCATTAAGTGCTTTCGTCGGGCAGCTTTTGGTAATGTTTTTGTTTACTGTCACTCAAAACGTTACCGAAATGGTGCAAAAATTCCATTCTTAGAATATCATTTCAACGAGGGCCTGAAAAAGAGTTTTTTGAAATACATTAACAAAGTTATATTTTACATAAACAAACAAATGGAAATTGTAACAGTAGTAAATCTTTCATGACATTTAAAGAGAAAAATTCTATATTACGAGTTATATAAAAGAGAATGAAAAACAATAAAATATCAAAATAGAGTATAGTAAAAAAGGGAATAAATAAGTAAGTCCGGGATATATTGAATAACCCGTACGTGTGTAATATGCGACAAAAGAAATTTTGTTTTTCATTTCGACTCTATCACGATTGTAATCAAATAGCACATGCAAATTCAATATTCTCAACAATGTATACTTTTCCTTCAAGAGCCCTTTTAGGGGTGGAACTACGTAAAACGTTTCGGGGAGGAAAAGCGTGAAAGCCTCATCCTTGAATACATTACGTATTTTGCACCACGTAAATAGATATATTTTAGTATATTATAGGCACAATGTTTTTGCCGACAAATTTTCCCCTCATTAAAATAAATACACATTTTCTCAACTCAAGACAAAACTTACGGCTAAAATATTGTTTGTGATTATAGATTTTTTATTAAATTTTTTATGTTTTTGAATTTTTTCATTTTTGATATAGGTGATTCTTTAGAAATCAGACTTAATAAATGTTTAAAATCAATGTTTATAATCTGTTCTTAACACTATGTAGTAATTTTAAATTTACTTTATACACTCCGTTAAATATCACATTATCACTGTTTGGCCTCTCGTATTCCTAGGTTTGATTACGTTTTACTAGGTAAGATCTTTATTAGATTATTAATTGATAGAAATGCACATTTGAAATCATTATTTAATACAGCTGAACTCTCTAGAATGATCTATTAGAAATATAATCTTATGAAATGTCAGCCGCCAGTTAGACGCTTTTGGAGAATTTGTTAATGTATTGAAAATAGATTGAAAAATGTCATTTACACAAATCTTAAATTTAAGAAACACTACAATAAATGAGAATCCAATTAATTGATGTATTAATTGTTTTCATTAGCTTAAACATAAACGTCATTAATATAATGAAACAATATATCCCTACATATATAATACATGAGAATTAAAATACCATCAGACTACACGAGAGCTTTAAAGCTCATAATAGCACATTATTAATGAAATATCAATAATTTAATGGTAATCAAACATAGTATACAGACCGACATACACATAACTGATAATAACTTTGTTATATAATAATTGTGTATTTTATTCCTAATTACTTGATATGGTTTAATTTGTGTGGTTCATTAAATTATCATGATCCAACAGAAATAGAATAAACTTTAAACAAAATTTTAATTTTAATTTAAACCCCTAGGTTTTTGTATGTTAACCATATTTTTTTTTGTATATTTATCTCTATATTTTCTAAAATACATAATTTTCTTCCCTTTCTGCATATATGTAGTACTTCTACGTTATAATGGGCGAAACGATGACCCTCTGATCTTTCATGGTCTGTCATCTCTGAGTTGATGCTGAAATTCTTTATCCCCTTAAGGTGTTTTTCTATTCTTGTGTGTGTTTTCCTTCCAGTTTGTCCAATACAAGATATTGACAGTTCTTATAATTAATCTTGTATACTCCACTATTATCCAGCAGATCTATTCAAGTTTTATTATTTAATACATAGTTTCTAATGCTATTGTTGGTATAAAAGGCTTATTTGAACTTTTTTCTTAAAAAATTTAAGCAGGTATGTGGTTAGTTTTCCAGGTCCTTCTCCATAGTTTGTCTGTGTTTACGTTTTTTTTTTTTTTTTTTTTTGTAATAAACATACTTTTTAATAAGTATATCTCTTTCTTTCTTTTTAATTTTATTTTTAATATAGAAGCGGAATGCTACTAATGTACATAATATTTATATAATGTTTTAACTATCTGTATTCGGATATTCTCCCTCGCTCTCATTACAATTATGTAAGTCTAAATAGTTGAAATACCTTAAACGTACATGGTTAAACCGGTAAGAAAAAATAATATTTTAAATCAATATACTTACTTTTTCTTCTTCTTCTTATGTCTAAAATAACCGAGGTATTGAAGTTTCCAAATTTGAACTTTATTACTATTTTTCTTTAGTTACCTATATAAACGACCACATTTTCATTTTGTTACTCCATGTATCAGTTACTTCAAGTAATCTTATCTTCAATACGTGTATATGCTTCCATTCCATTCAAAAATACCGAGAACACAAACCAATATAACAGATTATGGCTGCAAAACATATTTTATATGTGGATAAAGACCGCACGAGATTGCTGAATGATGCATTTGATTTGAACGGAAAAATATTACCCTTAATTTATTTTTAATTCTTCGTATAAAAAATATATTTAAATATGTTTCTATTGCATTATTGTTACTTTTCCTTGGAATTTTAGAAAAGCATTGAAATAATTTAATATATCAAAAAATAATTGCTCATTTATCACCGAAAGTAATATTCTTGTATCTAAAGCTCAATGAATAACTTTATACAGCTGTATTAATAAATCTCAAAAATAAATATTACATTTTAACATAGATAGTAAGAGATACATATCTACAACATACCTTTTTTCAAACGGGTAAGCAGAGAGGATAAATACTACTTGAAAGTGAATATTATGAAAATAAGAAGAAATTTCAATTATTTGAAAAAATAATAATCATATTAGAATTTTTGAGATCTCATAAATGAAAACAGGTTCAAAGAGTCTGGATTATTAGCTAATCTATGTATGTAGAGACTTCTTCCGACAAACATATTTTTCACCATAAAATTTTGCGAATTCCTAAAATATATTTTACATTATACTTAATGCCGCATTATAATATTCAGGATAAAATAAATTTATCCTGAATATTTTATAATCACTCAAATTATACATCACTTTCGCACTTACATTTTTCAAAATTTGAAGCTAATAAAGCTCTATTAAACATTGATGTACTCTAATCCAGATATTATGCGATACATACATAACTTTATTAGGCTTTAGAGATTATTAACGAGTTATTTGTGTAGAATCAAAATGTTGAAATGCAAGTGTTCCCCCTCCTAGTCTTTCGAGCCTATTTCTTCGTACAATGTGAGATAGTTACAGAAAATCACAGCAGAACAAGCAAATAAAATACAAACGAATTCTCACTATTTACACTGAATTTATATACATACGTTAAATTGTAATGATTGGCTGGAATATACTGATAGAATTTTCACGGTGAAACGGTGTTCGTACTAAATGATATGATCAAGGCGGGTACCAAACTACCAAAACAGGAATCGAGAAAGATGGTCGGTTTAACCCGCGCGCGACGTGTGGTGTCACTGGTTGCATTCACGTGAGTCGCCGATATGCGCCGACGATTTTCAGTATTTGGCTCTGCGTAGTGCGTTCAGCCGAACCGATTATTGCTCGAGACCAGTGCTGTTCACCGTATGTTAGTTATTGTAAACAATGATCAATTAGAGCTACATATATTTTGTGACTTTTCTTGTTCTGTTTGCTATAAATAAATTAAATGATCGATTCATGTAATAATAGATAAGGTGAGGATCTAATAATAAATCGTTTCTTAAAAATATAATTTAATTTAATTAATCCAAAAATCATTCCTTTTTCAAAAATACAGAACATATACCTAATGACGTACCCGTTTTTAATCATTTTGAATACATTTACAAAGTTATTTTTCCCAAGCTCAAAGTAGACATATTTGATTAATATAAATCACTCAATAAAACCGAAATATGCCTTGCAATAGCAGCTCGGGAGCTGATCGTATCCAGAGAGTTAGTCGTGGCCATTGTCCATAGTTGGCCAACGTCCCCAGCCGATCTGAAGTGCGCGCCGATGGAGTATTGTTTCCCGGATTGCTTTTAGATTTACGGCGCGAGGGATATTAAATACAGAATACTTGTTACATTTAATACGGCGGAATGGCGCATAGCTGGCAACCCTGTCTCCAGAGCCGTAGCGAGACATGACAATTAATTTACAAACCTGCAATAAGGATCTTGTCTGATCACCCGAGTTGGCAGAATATTTTCAATGGCGTAACCGTAATTAGGTGTCTAGAGCAGATTTTTGGTCCTATCCTACACGTTAACAATATTTCATACGCCATATTTAATATAAACAAACGAAGACACATGAAATTATAAAAAGGATAACTGGTTTTTACGATAACATAGTATTAGATACTATAAATGACGGGAAATTAATAACATTTATTTAATTTCTAACCTGTACCCTAACAAAGAAATATGAAGCAAAGCAGTTCCACAGGCAAATTTTCGGAAATGTCAAATAAAATGGATTACGTCGTGAGCATTATACCTAGGAGCCTTGCGTTCTGTATGATGAGCCAAGTCACAAAATTCATAAAATAGATAAATTCACATATTGTAAATCTGGGGATAAAAATGATGACAACTTTAAAAATCGACTAAAAACGTAAGCAAAATAATTTACTTTGTTCGACACAATTATTATACTTTAAATTGAACGAATTTGTTTAATGTTGCCATACGCTACGAACAACGAAGTATGTTTGTTTTATATTGTGATGGTACATGAACGGAAGAATATAAATAAATTATATTTAAGACTTGGAGTAACCCGTTAATAATGCTGTTTATTCTACCAGCCAGACTACAACATTTTCCCTAATGGCATCAGAACAGGCAAGATTTGTTGAACGCCGGGGCACTAAAGAGCAAATCTTGAATGTGCGTCAGATAACGTAGATACATAAAGGTGTCCAGCGGAAAATTTTCTAGTTTAATATTAAATTTAAAAAAAAAACCGCAATGTTTTTCTCATATTTTATTTATACAAGATGAAGTTTAACGATGCGGATTTTACGTTTTATAAACAATATCGTCTAAATGCCGTCCATTTCTCTCAAGACACTCTTGCGATCGAACTGACTGGAACTTCACGGCGGATATTTTCTTGTAGAGCCTGAATTGTTGCTGGAATTGTATTCTCTTGTTGAACCCAGGAAACAGCTGCAGTTGCGGTATCAAAAACTTGTCAATCATTCGGCAATACACGTCAGCAGTGACTGTCTCTCTCTAGTTAAAAAAATAAGGGCCAATTATCAATACCCCTCCCACTTACCTCACTCTGACGGTTTAATTTAATCTTAATTTTTTTTCCTCTGGATACCCTTTACAATTATACCTTACTTTATCGACTACTCGAAAGGTCCTTGATTATATTAAATAGATGAAACTATGGATGCATTTTGAGTAATGGGAGTCCCACTACACTTGATCGGACACCAAAAAAACTTTTACAATGATGATATTGCCATCGTTAAAGTTAGTTATATTACTTTGAGTAGGGCATGCATTAGTAAGGGAGTAAGACAAGGATATGTACTCTCAATATTATTGTTTTAAACGATTGGTAAAATTTACAATAGATAGAAATATGAACGTTTTAATTATGGCACTTCAGTATCACAAACATCCCAGAAAGCAAGATGCGAGATTGTTCAAGAAACATTCGAAGACATATCCAACTAGCTTAGGTTGCTATGAACCAACTTTCGAGAGTATGGAAAGATAGATACATCAAATAAATAACTAATTTATATTAGTTTACACTATTACATGTCCAATTATCACGTATGCAGAAGAGAGTGTTTGCAATAGCGATAAGATAAAAATATACACCTTTAACATGGACTGCTGGGGAAGGATATTATGTATATCGAGGAAGCACGTCGCAAGAATACCTCAATTCTCTAATAAATTTAACCACCACGGCAAGCACCATCTACAGTAGTAAACAAAAAACTTTTTCATTTCTTCGGCCATATTAGGCAAGTGCTCAGCAGACTGGAATACAACGGTATTGTTAAGGAATAAATGGCACTCTGTAGTGATCATAAACTTCTCACGACGTCGCTAAAGAAGAAGAAGAAGCTAAATACTTGTACTTAGGAAATATGATTAACTTGTTGATCTCCTGGAACGATTCTCGAACACCCGAACATTCATATAGATGTCTCACAGAGACGAAGCTATTATTTTTACATGGGAAGTATGGAAATCTTGGGCATTACAGGGCTTGTGACCTGTCATCGGCTGGCTTAAGTGATTGATTACTTTACACAATGTAACGTTCACCTATTTAACCGTGCTATCACATCTATCAAATTTTTGGAAATTGTATATATGTTATCATTTTGGAACATTTCAATTATTTATTACCAACTATGCTGTCGCCATCTATGGATTTTTTTGAAAATTTGACCTCGAGGTATAAATTCCAGTAATTGGTTCCTACAAAGATTTGGACATTCTCAAAAAATAACCCGAGCATTCAGTTGGCGAATGTCCTTACCACTAGACCAATGAATATGAAATTGATTTATGAGTCGTCGGTTTTGAAAATCTTTATCAGTAGAAATACTATTTTTGAGAAAAACTTTGAATCTTAACTTAAAAAAAAAGCAGTATTTATAAAAGTGATTCTAATTTAGTATATTAAGTATAAGTATGTAGTAAGTAGTATGGCTGCGATTATTGAATGACATATAATCAATGTACTTATTTTTATTTAAATAATAAGGGCTTTTGATTTTGTACTTTATTTGCAATATAAAATTTACGCATATAATTTAGGCCTAAATACTGAAAAAATTACTCAATTTTTTTTCGTGCACCTATTATAGAAAATACAAGATAAACGACTCAAATAAGATAACATTTTAATATGTGGCAAACTAAAAATATAGAATTACGCGATAAACAATTATTATATCGGTGCATTATATCGGTAGAGGGGTTGTGAAGATCATATCGTAAACCAAAATAACCACAAGATGACATTTTTTTTAAAAGTGCTCCTTTAGACTTCGCGCCTGGTGCAACTGATTTATTTGAAACTCGGTAGGTTTACCCCTGGATATTTTTTAGACCATCGGGAGTTGAATTTCATTAGCGACCATCGAGCCAATAACATTTTCACTACGTTAGCAAGTCATAATTTGGTTTATAAATATTCATTAGGGAAACTTTATAATTTCTGCGAGATTTTTAGCTTTATGTGATTCCTCCGCGAGATATGAACTAAACAGTGAAAATGAAAATATAAACTGTATTTTAATATTATTATCATCAGTGAAGTTTTCTTTTTTGTAATGATTTATAAAAAGGTTCTTTAAAATTGACAGACCTCGCTGGTTGGGTCATGTGACAACAATCACCATAATCGTTATTGAACAAGAATTGAGCTTGGGAAGGCCTGATCTAAAATGGAACCACAATGTCTTCAAAATAATATTTGTCTTAGAAATATAGGACTTAAGAAAATGACTCGAAATTGGTTTTTTTTTTTCAATTCATTAGTCAATGATACTCTTGAGTATCCTACATGCGACTTAACCGCCTAATCTACTACTACAAATATCGCTTTGCTTAATTGTAATAAACATCATATGTGAAGAGTAAAAAAATCTGATAAAAAACGCTCCGGCTCGAAATTAATTCATAAGTAAAGTCTATATAACGTTTAGTTAAGATAATTTAAACCTTGAATATTTTTCTTTACATTTTTACTACGTAAAGTAGAAATCATTAATTTATTTACATATACGTTGGACGATATATATTATTTATTATTTTAATATTGTCGCTAATTACTGGAAAAATATTTATTTTATTTTATTTAGGGCCACGACGATACCAAACAGGTGACTTGTCCCCATTATTACTGACTACTCTTAATTAAGTTTTTAAGTACAAAAGCACATGCACAGTAGGTCCAGAGCCAGCCCTGGAAGACACGTGGTCCATACTGGCCTTATCGCATAAATGACGGTAGGATTTAGCGAGCACATTCAATCGCTTTCCGTTCTAATGATTTTCCCCGCATCGACCACATTTCTTTAATGTTCTATTTTAATGTTTCCCAAATAAAGATATTTTTACAATCATTATTCGACTTATTATTCGATGTTTTAATAACTCGGTAAAAATAAATATTTTAGGTATATAGGAGTTATAATATTAGCTCAGTTATATATACACTCAATATACACTTTCAAGATAGTGTTACCTTGTGCTATGCCATAAAAAACTCACGCATGAAGACGTGCGTGTACACACTAATAGTAGCATGAAATCAACATGTGTCATTCGACTTGCATTTTTTTCCACGTAGCTATCCAAATTAATTTATTCCACGTAGTTATCCAAATTAATTTATTCAATAATCATAACTACAGTAAAATATGGATAGAATCCATTATAATCTCTCTAAGGAGGTTTCCCCCTGAAAATGTTGAATACAAAATTTGAAAACATCTTGAGGACACTTAAGGGCTGGTTGTGTGATCAGTGTCAATTTTTGATTATAGTAAAAATAGGTAGTTTAGTAAAAAAAAATGCTAAAATGGGTTGTTCGATCGTTGGTAAAAAATATGAACTCATTGAAAGTACATTCAATAGTGAACTAATTTAACGCCCCTGCATATATATATATATGTTCAAGGTCTTTAAAAAAAATACAAACCAAATAAAATATATTTTACAAAATGAGAGACCTCGACTAGAGAACGACTAAAAATATTATAATTATACCTTCAGTAATTTATAATATGTCTAACAAAATTGAATATACAATTACCTTTAAATGATCATATGTGTACATACGGAAATTATTTTCTATTTACGTACAAATAAATGTTTTTTTCAGTTGAAAGTAAACCTACGAAATTAATCGCAGTATGAAAAATTAAAATATTTACTATTATTAAGCTTATAAATAAGTATACGTAAAAGCTTTAATACAATACAAGGTCCGCCATACATATGTTAATTAATTTTAAATATGTTGTAACTGTTAAAAGTAAAATGGGTAATTTTTGAAAATTTTAAATGTACATAATTTTCATATCGGCCTTGTAATCGAAACAATTTTGAGTAGAATTATAATATTTGTGTCTCCGAGAAAGAAGGTTTTTTCCAATCAAATTGAAATTCCTTTTAATAATTTCTAAATTAAAAGCAATCACACTTTACAAACAATTTGTTTAATTTAAAATATAATCAACTGCGGCTGGTTTATTTAGTCGGGACGCCCACTATCGATAACAAAGGTTGGGCATTTTAATTCCTCTAGGGGTCATCCAAGTCAGTTTTATTTTCATAGCACACGTTAATATATTGCCATAAAAATCCAAACTAAAATTTTGAATTATTAAGAACATATTCTTAGTGTGAAGTTGCAATTTTTCAGAACACAGGACTATGATATTTTTAATACAAATTAAATGTATTAATTAGAAAGATATACATATAAAATCAATTTATGGAAAAAATATTTTTGTAGCTACTGGGATGGATTTATCGAAAAAATATATATAAATAAACATACCCACTACATCCTATAAATTAATAACTGTTGTGGACTCACTCCATGTCCATCCTATATACAAACCAATAATCTATTCCTGTCCCGCTCTGACCGACTCATTACTTGCGATTTCGCAGACGGGGGGACAGATTGCGCTCCGACAGCGAATTATTAAATTCTTGTGCCTTTTTTTCTGCCGTACTACATCCGCACCGTGCGTAACGCTGGGACCGCGCAGAGGAAGTGTATTCAATATTTCTGGAAGTGCAATGATCTCTCGGTTCGGCACAACAAACGTGCTCATCAACCAGACTTTAAAGCGAGGTAGGCCAAATCAATCTCCCCTTTTGTTCCTTCAGACTTCCAATTCGGGTCGTGTCAACTGATTAATATTACTATCGATAGTCCATAGTATATCGATAGATAGGAGATCTTATCCCACCAAGTGTATTATATTATGGTACGTTCATTTCTGGTGTATAAAAAAATGTATGCCGAACAAATGTAAGATAATTATTATATTATTCTAAGTATTCATTATCATCTTGAGAGAATAACCAACATTCTGCTAAACCGCCATATGAATTCCTAATTGTAAAGAATATCACGATTTATCCATAACTTTCACAAAAAAATCTAAATGAACTACTGCCCAAACAATAAACGTACGGTCTAGTAGCGTGACTACGCCAATGCAGGCAATGCGGTGCTTTCGGGACCACGTTATACAGGGGCCCAAAAACTCAGCACCGTGCAATTTGGTATCGATACTTCTCCCAGTGCTAATATGGACAATTTTTTTTTTATCCACCATATTAAAGAAATTAAATATATTTCATAATATCGGATTAGGAACCAAACCATCGTCGCAAAGCGAAAATCGCCGCAAAGCAAAGCAAGTCTGTGTTTTAAAAATATGAAATGCATGTTTTTGACTTTAAGTTGTATTGTATTATTGATAATGGGAAGATGTTCCCGAAAACATTCTAACGTTTAATATAATAAAATATTGTGGAATAAAACAGTGTGTCAGCTCAATTTACAAAATATTTTTTCAGTTGCGAGTACAAAAATACACTTACGTGTTTTTTTATTTGAAAATGTGAATATAATAGAAGACAAGAGATCAATTTTAAACTTTTTATTTAATGGATAAAAATACGTGGTACTTTATATTCTTATTCTTGGATGGAATACAGGGGCCTATTCATTCTGCATTCGGGCTCACTTTTTTTTAGTTACGCCACTGGTAGTCATATCTCTGAATTGTAGGTAAAGTAGAAGCAATGCATCATTAGCGGTACAGGTATTCAGGTGGTTTCTACCCATTCATTTCACGCCTCGGAGTGGGTCATTTTAACTTTTTAACTCGGAGGCGGAGGCTGAAAAAATATTTTTTTTGGAACTCGAGAGTGCTTTGGAATTTCTGAAAGAGGGAAAAATATTTATTCACATTTTTTACATTTATAGACTTTATAAAAATGTGGAAAGTATAATAAAATCATCCATTAAAATTTGTAAAATTTCAGAAAATATATCAAAATGAAAAATGTGATAAGTGATATTTAGCACACGCAACACGATGTCTTTAATATAATTGTTTTATTTAATATCACGTTATGGCAAATATAATCATTTGAGCAAGTTAAATACTAAATAAATTTTCATATTTATTTTTGAAATTTTCTTTTTTCTGAAATTTTTGCACAGTATATAATATTTTAAAATAAATTTTATTTGAACGGAAAATTGTTATTATTTTTAAGAAAAGGCTTAGGAGCCTGAATTATATAATATAATACAAATTTGGTGGTCTTCCGGGACGAGACATTTGACCACTTGGTCACTATTTATATATATATATACAGGTTGTCCCAGTGTCGGTAATCTAAACGAGGCCTGGAGTTAAGGTCGGTTGTGTAATCAGTAGTAACTTTTTATTATAGTAACTTTTTCTAATACTCGTAGTAAAAATCGTTCGTGGGTTGTTGATACATCAAATTTAATACTGTCAAAGCATGATGGAGATGTTTACAGGTGTGATAAATAATCATGAAATATGCTTTCTTTTATACATTATCTATGGATTTTTTCGTCTAGGCGTTCGATATCTGTCACTTTGGTGGTGAAATTTTTTCGTATTATGTGTAATAATGTATATTAAACAACGAGATCATCATCGGAAGAACTCTCATCACCAAACTAGCGGGATATTGAATGATTAATTGTCGTATACTGCAACTTTCAAAGTATTAATGTGTCAGATGACTTTTGAAACAGCTGTGAAAAGTCCGCCATATTTAACTATCGATTTTCGTTTTTACTATCGGATATCGCAGAGTAAAATGAGTTTACTACGGGATGTACTTTCGAGAAGTAAATATTTTTTTACTAACCATCAAACAATCCGTTTTCGTTTTACTTTAGTTACTTTATTAACTTTACTTATTTATTTAATTACTTTAGTACTTATTTATTTAATTAATTTACTTACTTATTTATTTAATTACTTTAGTAACTTTTTTTACTAAATTAAAACGTTACTACTGATAACACAACCGGCACCAAAATTCACCAAAAATGATTCAAGTAGTCACTCTTTAATCATTTTGGTGAAGAAAAATTATTTCTTTATTGTTTTCCAAAATTACTGTTCAAAGTTTCAACTACATTTAACATAATATAAAATGTATCTAACCTCATGAATATTCTTAATTTTTCTGTTAATTGAAGTGTTAGTATAAACATTTACTATTTTGATAAAATAAAATGACAAAAAAAACATACATTAATATCTTAACATACTTAAATCTCAATAAAAACGATTTTTTATTAACTTGTACTAGTACAATGTGGTACAACTGCTCCCTGACGGCCATTCCAAATTAAAATATAGAATTTCAATTGTTCTCTATCAATAAGCGTTTCGAAACTCAACACAAAATAAACACAAATATCGAAAGAAATATGTGGATTACTGAAATGAGAAAAACAGAGCACACAAATCATAATATTCAACTATTAATCTGATCGAAAAAAAAACTTTTGGCGCACTGCAATCGCCCGCGTTCCGCCAGGTCCTGTGAGCTACTGGAGACAAGTACATACACGTCAAACGCGCCTCCTGGCGACGTGTCATATATGTATCTACTATAATTTATGAGTAATTTGCATTGGTACTACTGTTGCAATTGATCCTGGTCTACTCTACTATTTTTTAGACACCCTATTTTTAATGTTAGATATAATACTTTTATACTTAATAGTGAAAAATATTGTATAATGTATAAAATAAAATAATGAATAGAACTTAAACATACTATACATAAATAGTGTCCAAGATATTTACTGCAACTTAAAAATACGATGATGTACCTAGTCAATGAAAATTATATGTGATTACACGAGAATTTAAATCTTTACGTTTAGTATTCAAAATCAGAGTATTTTACATTTAAGCTGGTTTTATTTTTTAAAACATTATATCACAAGTCTCATATTATATTTTACCAGTATTTTTTTTTAATTCCGTAGAGTCTAGGATCCCCTGAGTACTCTTCATATGTCTAGACCGCTTCTACGTCTACTACTACCAAAGAATCAGCGCTAGTCACTTTGACACCTTTACTAACTACCTTTTTATTACATTCATGTGAAATATATGCTGTTACGATGCGTTCTGGCTCGTGCGGATAGATCGCCTAGCAATCAAAGTTAATTAATGAAATAGGTTAATTTACAACAAGATATAAACATCAAGTAATCGATCTCGCCATTCTGGCATCTGTTCACAAATACAACTTGACAAGGAAGTGAAACAATAATCATCCCGATAGGATGCAAGGCAAATCATCACCATAAGATTGATCTTACCTCTACGATGATGAATTGTCGTTCTCTCGTGATATTACAACTAAGTTAAAATGATGGTCACGTAACCTCGAAATCACATACTTGATCCTCCATCGTATGGTATCGTTGCGGTCATGCTGGATGTGCCGAAGATTCCTCCATCTTAAATGGAGACTGTCTTTTATCGCACATCCCAGCTACCCATGACGACAACTTCAAATTAGAATCGGGTGGTCTTAGTCCGGGGCCCAAAAAAAGAAATTGTAATTTCTACCTAGGAAGAGAGAACAATGCAAATTAGATACCATAATATTCAACAAATGATGATGCACTAGTAAGAATAAGATTTAAATCTTAGCCTGATATTTTTTCGATCGTATACGAATGGATTTGTGACCGCGGCCGCGCAACGCGCCGCCTCGCGCGTCTCCCCGAGTTCAAGTGGTACCGTGAGCAGAGCGATCCCGCGTGTTGACACCGAACGAACTACTTACCAGCGATTTAGTGTTTACCTCGTATAAACGTGGCGAGTTGCAAAAATTACAACATGAGGGATTAAATTCTAACATAACAATGCATGAAAATATACATTATTAAACCAAAACCATTTTTCAGATTATAGTGAAGGAGATGAACCGTCTCGGCATCATAGTGGACCTCTCTCACGTCTCCATCAAGACAATGAAGGATGCCATCGCTGTTTCCAAGGCCCCAGTCATGTTCTCTCACTCCTCTGCGCACGCCATTTGCAATTCCTCTCGGAACGTACCAGACCCGGTGTTACGGAGAGTCGCTAACAATCGGGGACTGGTCATGGTCAACTTTTACTCCAAGTTCTTATCATGTAATTCGGTGGCTACCGTGCAGGACGCAATAAGTGAGTATTATTAATTACTATCTTATTTTTATTATATATTATAAAATAATATGTTTTATCTCTATGGCGAATCAGTTTAAAAAAAAACCCGATCACACATTATTATTATTATAATTTATTATTTGTGTTTCATCGAAGTATCAGTTACGATATGACAACATAATTATTAGATAAACACCAAAACAAACACACGTAAATCTTAAATAAATTTTTGATTGTTTGGGAAAACAGCGAAAATGTTTGGGAAAGTAAAATAATAAACTTTCACAAATTTAAAGCTGTCTAACTCCATCCATAAATATGTTTCGTTATATACCAGATCAATTGACTTGTATGAATGTTGAAAATTGATTTGTAAAAATTCATGTTCATTTATTCTTCTCCATACTCAAAAAAATAGTCACTAATTTATTCTTAATGGTAAAAATAATAATATAAATATAATTGAACCATTGTCGTTCTTCTTATTCTTTTAAATAGGCAATACACCCTTCAAAAGTGATTTGTGCCATTAATCAAGTTAAAAACTTTATTTTATAGAAAAAAGTACAATAATATAAAATAGGAAATACTATATTAAAAGTCAATACCATTGTCGTTTATTTGCATGCCACGGTACCACAAACATACATTGGCGAATCAGCTGTCCGTCTTGTTAATTTTTTCTCACACCAAATAGACAGTAAAAATAAAATAAATTTATGATGGTCAACTCTAATAATCAAATTACAAAATTATTTCATTAATTTTCAAATATATTTTAAAATCTGAGCCCATACCGAGTTTGGTTTTGAAATTTGGTTATAATATTTTTAATTTAAAAATTATTTAATTTAAATCACAACTGATTAAAACATGTTTCTAACATAAATAAGATGTCGGTACACTATAATCCATATATATTTTAGATACTGTTTGATTTTCAAGTAGTTAAAAGTGAACACTGAAAGTGAAAGTGAACACACATAAAATGGCAGAATATGTATCTAGTTTAATTGACTGAGAAATTAAAAATATTGTGCTATCACAAATCCAATGGTATTTCTTTATAGATTCTCATGGAGCAACTAATAATACATAACTATTTAACATATATATTGAAGGCACATACTATATCTGTAGACAAATTGAGTATTATCAGAAGAAAGTTTTTTGTCAAAAAATATAATATTCTCAGCAATATTTATTAATCTAATAATTTGCCTGTATATTGTAGTGGCTAAGAAACTATGGTATGCTGTCAATCTGTAGATAATTTCACAATGAATATAAAACAATTGAAATGCACCAATACTAACTGTTCTCTAGTGAAGATTCTGTCACACACTATTGTGAACGCACAATGGGTCAAGCAATTTCCTCAGGACAATCAAAATATTTAAGAAATGGCGGGGGGGAGGGGGAACATAACTTCCATGTTTACATTTTTTGTATATTTATAATCAATACATTAAATTAGTATTTAAAATATCACAGACCTATGTACTGAACAACTTCACAGTAAGAATGTGTTCTCCTTAATATTATAAGTTGTATCAATGTGTCCAAAATTAAAAAAGTGAATTGATAATTCTGGCGTCTGCAGTCGGTTTACTCAAAGGTATTTGAGATTCCGTAAAAACAATGTAGATGGCTTTCAAATAATGGAACGACAGATGTATTAATTTGAAAAAGTGTAACATATAGGTTCGAAAATTTGTCATGAAAAATACTGGCGCTATAACACAATTGGTACTGTACTTCCCCGGATTATAAATAGAGATCCAGATTCGTATTCCGGTAGCGCAAACACAATATTTTTGACAAAATTGATTTTATATTTAATTTTATATTTATAATTAATACATTAAATTAGTATTTTACTAATTTATTTACTTGTTTCATCTTTTTAACTACGATATTCCTGTTTTAAACATGTAAATTAATTATCGCTATAATATGGATGCACGTTAAAATATCTAGTTTTTAAAATTCTCGAATTTAATTTTATTTTAATGTAAAACAAAAGTATGTAAAACTACATATATTGATTTCAGATCTTTGCTAATGGTTAAGGATTTAAAATAATACTTATTACAAAATATTCACGTTGATTACTCTGAAAATAATTAAAGAATATAAAAAAATACTAAAAAATAAGCTGAATGGCTTGAGATAAGATAAAACTGAGAAATGTGCTTGAATTTTTTACTCAATGGCGTGGGATGGGAAGATTATTGTAAATGTGTAACTTAAGCTAAGGACGATTGGTAGGGTTGGAAAAGATGGTAGTGAGATTGTCCGTGATAAATCACCTTACGTCGCAATATACTAGTTTAGCAATAATGTGAGAAAATCCTTAAGGCAGAACGTTTATGTTGTCCATTTAAAAGAAAATATTTTTCACTTACTACAGTCCGTAACGCGGCCGATAAAATTAAGGAAAATTGGGAAAAATTATAATCAATTTAACTGATTCATTATTTTGTGAAGATGTTTAACATACAAGAGTTTGGTGTTCCGTTGTGATTAAAAGGAATTTACCCTTTTCGCAGTAGGGCCAACTTCCCCTCCAACGTTAATGCTGGAGAGTTGCCCCTTATTCTGTTTACTTAGCAAGATATACGATACCTCCCCTAAGCACTTACTAGACCAATAAGTACACAATATACACACGCAAGTTTTTCAAAGAGTGAAGATAACCATCAATATGAGGGAATTTAACAAGCGAGATCGCTTCGCATACTCTCACCTATCCTCGCTCTATCCAAATAGTATTGTTTCGGCTAAAAGCCCTTGATAATATCTACTTGCGAAAATATAAGGGAGTATCTTTTCTTTAGCCTTATCTTGAATGATTGCGTGGTGAAGGGGAAAATTTCCCGGGTTTTTGGGTATTGTACTGAAATATAAAAGATGGTGTAAAAAGTTTTATCCCCATTCACGAAACTTAAAATTTTCGATAAGGTTCGGTTTTCTGTGAGATTCTAGAGAAAAAGTTCATTCGTGATTTATTGAGTAAAACTTTAAGTTATATGCTTAAGACTTAAAAAATATTTTTTATTAGCTTTTTCCGTGTTAGCCAATAAATTATATCATAATTCTATTCATCAAGTTGTATGTTTATTTTACCATGACTTGAGATCAAAAAATGAATAAGGATTAGCAACTAAGCAATTGGATATGGGAAGCATTCGATGAACATATAATGGTGTTAAAGTTGGTGCAAACTGTTAAAAGCATTGGTAATCCTTATTACATGTTGCACTTGCCTATCTTTTATCTATGACTTACTGGACTGTATTGGATGTCTATGATTGTATTGTCATTTGTCGGTAAAATATATTCGCCAAAGTAGCAAAAATGTCTAACATGTTTTTAATATCTCTAGGTAAAGATTATTTAAATGTTTTCTCCTTTAAATATTCAAAAATAGTGCGTAAATTTTTATCCAATTTAAAGTTAAGTATACATTGACTTTATTACGAGTGAGAAAAAGCATACATTAGCGAAATCATACGATTTTTGACAACTGGTAAGTATATTGACCATTCTTTTCTTGTATATGCTATCTATATGTAAGAGAGACTCCTATTATAGAATAAAGCACTTTATCAGTCGAAATGTCAAAGTGATGCGAGATGTTATAATATTGTTGATTACGATAATAAAATTTTTGGTTATGTTTGCGGTCTAATATTTGTTAAAATCTGCGCGGGAATAATTCATCAAAACCAACATTATTAAAACGGGAATTTAAAAAAGCCAAGAATACAGAATTTCAAATTATCAACATGACTAGCTCCCAGTAAAGTTAAGCAAGTGTTTTATTTCTTGGTGTATAGATAGAAGGTTGTAAATGTTAATCTCAATCTTAAACAGTAAATAAATTGTGAGATCGGCCTCAGGCGCCAATCTTAGGCTATCCATGGGTCCTGAGTCCACCGTATCAATGTGATTTTATTTGTGGGAAGGTTGATTGGTGTTCTCGTGAAAACCATTTTTATCCGAACATGTTTATTCTCATCGGAGAGAAGCCACCGAGAGCAAGAAACAACACAGAATACGTAAAGGTTATGTAAAAAACGATGCACGGTTAGTGAAAGGTGAGAGTCGGGATGTGCCTCTGCGGTCCGGTCGGTTCGGATACTGGGCGCCGACCGCCTCCTCCGCTGCGGGTATCGGTGCACATCTGTGGTGCACGTGTGTCATACCCGCTGGGCGGCGCAGTCCGGCCTTCCTCGAACGTTTCCGCTTTATACGCGTGGGATGGTGCAATACCAAAGAATGATAAAACGAGGGACATCTGGACGACGCGTGCGAGCCGCCACATATCAAAAAAGCATTCAATCAAATATACAGAAATAAAAAAAATATTTTATAGGCGCATTAAATGTTCGGAAAATTAGTAGAGTGCAGTCTTGCACAGATCTCCACACCGGCTCTATACAGGAACTGATTTTCTCAAAAAACGTACTTAATGATATTTGTTAGTTAAAGAAAATTTAGCATTTAATTTAATTTAAAAAAAAACATTTCATCTTCTCTCTATCTACTCACAATATATTTATTAATTTTCTCTGCCTAGAATGCTTAATTACTATAACAAGATCTCATCCAAAAACATTAACCTGGATATATGATTCACTTTAAAAGCGAAATTTTATTATACACGGTTAATAGGCACTCGAACGTGTAATATATGTTTTCAATGCCGAGGACTATCGCGTATCACGCGATTAGACGTCGTTGAATCTTGAAACTTACACAGTTCTGTACTTGTGTATTTAATAATTCTCCAGCTACTTGTATTAAAATTCTATATATTAATGTTATACTAAAACTATCTGTCAGGTTCATTAAAAAATTGTAGATAATCTATATATTTCTAATAAAAAAAAATGTAGATAATCTATATATTTCTAATAAAAATAAAATAAGTAAAAACAAGAGGCATCATCATTATCAGATTATGAAATTAAAATTTCTGTATGAATGGGTGGTGATAAAATCAAAACCATAGATCATCAAAATAGATTTTTTTACTCAAAACTTGATATGTGATACAAAATGCAGTATTCTTTATTTGAATTATTTATTGACGAGTACATTTGAAGTAAATGATAGTAACCAAATATTTAACGAAGAGGACAATCAAATATTGGATATTCATTCATACCCGGCTCCGGCGGGTACCAAAATTTTGTAAATATTATTTATGACCTAAAAAAAATACCCTTTGAATTGGGGAATCCAACTTATTTACATTTATGAATTATGGAAACACTCACCTACAGCGGATAATATTTTATTTTACAAAGAAAACGAACATTTCGATTTGGAAAAATCTTGACTGACCATCTGTCAGATACGTAGATATTTATATTTATCACATTAATTTTCTTATTGAATATGTGAATAAAATAATTTGAAAAAAAAAGAAATATTCGAATCACAAATAAACACAAAGAAAAAAAGCAATAATCTAAAACGTACATCTGTTGCACAGACCACTAAACGAATAGATACGAAATAGAGCTTACATATAAGAGAGGGGTTTGGAACATTAGTTGCGAGACCATGAGCATTCTATACATATTCTTTATGGAAACATAAATTCTATAGTTTATGATACATTTTTGCAACAGTAAAAGTATTTACTATTCGAAAATTAAATC
Source organism: Eubasilissa regina (assembly GCA_022840565.1). Classification (NCBI taxonomy): domain Eukaryota; kingdom Metazoa; phylum Arthropoda; class Insecta; order Trichoptera; family Phryganeidae; genus Eubasilissa; species Eubasilissa regina. The sequence continues at coordinate 13,861,757 of JAINEB010000018.1, read as the reverse complement.
TTTGAGTAAACAAGACGTATTTTTTATATTAATGTATGTTATATTATCAGCGTCTAAATTTTCGTTCTAATCAAGTTAAATATTTTTTAAAAATCACGGAGCTATTTGATTTCGTAAGTGGTACTAAAGTGATCACGTGAGTGACACTAAAATGAAAATATTTAAAAAAGGAATTTGTGTTAGTTCATGTCTACATATTTGGTAGTCTGGAATTTGATGCATAGCACTATATGGAAGTGAAATATGGTCAACTCACAAAAGAGAGAGAAATAGGTTAAAAGCATTCGAGATATCGTGTTAGAGGACGATGTAAATTAATAGTAGCTCTGAGAAATATTCTGAGGAGAGCGCAAAAGAAGAGATCCATAATGAATACTATTGAAAATCAAAGGGACCAATAGATTCATAGTTACAGACACATTCTAAGTTATAAGGCATACCTACCTCAGAAATATAATTGAGGGAAGAATGCAAATAGTAAGACCTGGACAAAAATTTATTCACCAAATAATAATGAGTTAGGCGACCGCAGACCCATATAGAAAATTTCTGAATGGTGTGCATGTTATATTCCGGCTACCTACCTTCTTATACTTCTTACTTCACTTATATTACCTTACTTATATTACACTTATATTATCTTATACTTCTTACTACTACTTATATTACCATTACGACCTACTAACTTTACGGTTTATCAAAGTAGATGCAATATATAATAGTTAAATTCATACCTACATAAATATAATTGTATTCGTTTCGATAAATATCATTGTATTAACTCGGCTACTTGGAAGCCCACTTGAGATAAGGGTCGGTGTTTAGGTTAACCAGCGGGTTCAATGAACTCATCAAAACAGTCGAGACGAAAAGTTTCCCTTAAAACAAAAAATGTTTGTATTAACCAAGAACAAAGGATTCTAGGTAATAAAAGACCCGAAATCATAGCTAGCTGATCACTGTGTTTTGGGTAACGGTCGTGAGAAGTTCTTCTTAAATAAATTCATTATTTTCTCTTGTATAGTGTACAAAGGATGCACTTCTCTTTTTAATTCGGCACTATGCTGATGCGAAGAATATAATTTGCAGAACAGAGATGTATGGCGAGTATTGCAGCGACAAGAAAATAGTTCTTAACCCTTCCCAAACCATGCAGTAATCCAAGTCTACCATCATAATTAAACCTATAATATTTCGGTAAATACGTGCAACATAAAATTCATATTTGAGATAATCCTAAAGAAAATATTAGCACTTGGGAATGACTAATGAAAAACCAATCATGAAAAGAGAATCGTATAAAAACAATTATTTTTTTCCATTCAATCCATTGTAAAATTAATACGTTGGTAAAAATATCATTTGTGATATAAAAGACAGAGATCACATACTATTTTCACAGTGAAAAGAACAACAAACATACAAATATAATTGTCTCTTTCTCACTAATTAAATGAAGAGAGATAAGAAGTAAAGACACATTGTATAGAACTTAATGAAGTTATATTATTAATCATTTTTTCAAAGTTGAATGCTCAATATTTAGAGTAAATTTGTATCATTTAAGCTATTAAAAACATTTTTTCTAACTGTTTACAGTATCACGAGTTGGCGGCATGGGTGCGTTCGGGTATTTTATATCATGGTATGGTAAAGGTTAAATATTAAAGAAGAAGTATGTGCGAGAGAAGTGAATTTTGCAAATGAAGAAATTTTAGAAATTCATTTGTAATGTTTTTGGATGAGAAAGCGAAATTTATATGGGAAAACGCGAATTATTGCAACTGAAGTCACGAAGAAGTTAAACATTGTTGATAAGATAACATTATGCCGGTTTTGAGTGCAATAAAATGCATTTAATTTATATTACAAAATAATATATAATGAAATTTGAAATATAGAGCTGGAGTAGTTGATGTGAATCGGAAATAATTCTCGGATCAGTTTTATGGACCGGCTCACCCTAATTATCTTTTTGCGCTTAACACAAGTCTTTCCCTAAAAGTTTAAATTTGTTTCCCGCGGTTTGTTGCTTTCAAGAAGTTTAAAGATTAAGGGAAGGTAATCTCAAAGATAACCATCTAATAAATTCTCCGAGCGTAATTAATTTTTACTTTAAGTTTGTCTTTACCACTCAGTTTTAATAATATATATTCATATTTTAAGCATTTAAAAAATATATGTATAAACCAAGTCTTACTAAAATATTTCGAACTAAAATCTCATATATATGAGACAACTTAATCTAATATATAGGTATATAAAATGCACCCACACAAAGACTTCACAGGCTTGGGAACGATTTTGGTCTTGTAGATATATTCCGATGTTTAAATATAAGATAAGGATGTTTTTGATGCTGTTCTGAGCCAAAGGTATAATTGATTTTCGTACTCAGCCATTTTGTGTTAAAACTATATTTTTATTATTTTTTTTTATTTTCCATTTTTTTTTCTTTTTTTAAATCGATTCTTTTAATTTCTGTTTTATATATATTCCGTACTATAATAAATCAATAAATAAAAATGAACGAGGTTTCGAAGCAGTTATTTCTAATGCATACTTGGTTTATTCCAGAAGTTATTTCAAATGAAACGGAGGTCCTGGTACCAATACTGATCTAAGGAAATAAAGCCTGGATCTGGCAGAACAGGAACGGAAATCATAAAAATGAGATTCATTTATGGTAGAATTCAAAATGAACAAATTAAAAAGGAATATAATGCTGATCATCGTGTAAAAAGGATTACTTAGGTGATTTAGTCATGAAAAAAGAACGAATGAGGAGAGAATGGTAAGAAAGATATATGATGAGAGTGTTGATGGCACCATAAATAATAAATACTAAGCAGCTGCTGGAAGATAATACTTAAAGAAGCCTCAACAAAATTTCCGAATGTGGAAGAGGCAAAAGAGGCATTTCTTCTACTCCTGTATTTTTGACTTAAGAAACTTATCCAATTATTTATTAATCACTATTATTCATTTTACATTTAAAATGTGTATACTACTCTTGTTGTAAATTATAACTGACAAACGTACGGTATTATGTCTCTTTTAGGACCAAAAGTTTTAGGTTCTTTTTGTAAAAGTTCAAGTCGGTAACACATTTCATATTGTTCGCGGACTCATTAAACAACTTGACATTTTTGTATAATACGCAGTTTGCTGTTCTCACCATAGTAATTATTATGAATAGGTGGTAGATGGCATGTTTTTGTTGCGAGTATTACGGGCAAGCTTTGTCTTATTTTTCGTCAGACATTTATTTTAACAAAATTTTAAATAATTAACAAATTTTTTCACCGAGCCTATGTATTATACATAAATATAACGGATTATTTTCGTGGATGGAGATGGACGAATACATACATCCAAAAAACCCGTCATTAATAATAAACCATCAAAATTCCCCTATAATAATCAAAGATTCACTTAGCAAGGTAATTACACGTGCACAAAGTCGGCTATTAAACAAATAATTCAATTACAAGTCACTTTTCATTACCATTATACAGTTAATCGTGACGTCAACTATATTATATATATGTATATTAAACACTAAGATTTTGAATCACGTTCATTTTGGCTTTTGCTTTGAACGGCAGGGTTCAAGATAAAAGGCTCTCGAGAATAAGTAATACTACTAACTCGGAAAATATAAAAGTCCTTCTCAGGACTCAGGACGCGGGTTCCCCCAGTAGATAATCCGTTATCTTTTACCATGAAAACCTTAAATATAACATTTATATATATATACACATATATTATATATAAATAAATTCTGCGTTACTCACTTTGGATATATAAGGTGTAACATATATGAAATATTAAGAATTTTTTTGAATTAATTATTGAAGTAAAGTTGTACTGATATATCACATTCCTTTTTTGAAAATAAATGATGTTTTACTGAAACTATGTACTGGGTATACAACGGTTAGCATAGTCCCTGTCATTGCCACTATAGTCACCCGCAGTGCCCAGCAGCAAGGAACTGCGATTGCTTTCTGCTAGTACATAATATAATATTGAAACCCTACCATATAGTATGTATATACAGAGCTACATTATTCCTGGTCGGTGTTTTATAATCAACCCAAAAAAGGTAAATTACAGGTTTAGCTTGAAGAATATTTAATAAGCTCATTTCGATTTCGAATAAAAATTAACAAAATAATTTCTTACACATTATATTAAACATAATAATTTTAATAACAAGTCTTGTTTAAAATATTAATGCGTAAACAAAACCCGCTGTCGGCACATAATTAGTTTCAATCGTTAAGTCTATGAGATATCAAAGGATCGCATCTGGAAAATAGTAATATCGACAAGTATAGGAATGTCGTTTATAGATAGTTAGCTCTCCTTTTAAATATTTTGGTTTAGAATAAAAAACATTATAAAAATATTGTGTAAATGTCTTCTATAGCTGGTTTCTAGGTATCCGATTAAAAATAAGTGCATATATGATATATGAACTGCACTAACCTTTTTATTTTTCCTGTCTTTCTGGTCCGATGTTGTTGTTTTTTTAGCTGGGGTTGTCTTCTTTAGATTTCGTGGTTTATTTAGATTGCTGGACTGGTCGAAGCACGTGATATAATTGAATGACGCCTGTTGGTTATCGTCTTCTTAGCTTTCCGAAAAAAGGGTGGCAATACTCTCACACACACACACACACATGTACATTATTATAAACCAAGAAACCCAGTGGTGCCAATCGAAGTAACAAGGCGCGTAAACATATTGATTGTACATTTCAATATGAAATATAGTATTATTTTAGATGCATCGGTATTTAGTTTAATTTCCGATTTCGTTTGACCAGAAAACAGAAATTAAATAAATTCTGGATAAGCTGAAATATGTAGAAGTTATTACTAACCATAATTTTCATTTGAGAAAATTTCCACAAAATACTACATGACGTGAAGATATTGGGTGATTTATCAAAAATTAAGAACTTTTCATTATTGGTTTATTTTTTCAGTTATGCATAATGTATAAAATAAACTATTCTTATGTTGTAAATATTATAAAACTTAATGAATTTGTAAAAATATTTTTAATAATGATTTATATAATATATACGAATTTTACGGTAGTTGCTATACACAAAGTTTTCTGAAAAAAAAATTAATAAGTCCCTTCACAATTTCATTACACTACTGCAGTACAGATAAATGCAACTGAGAATTAAAATAAATGCATTTTCATTGCAAGGTAGACTCGTGACAGAGCAGTCTGGCTTTAAGTCGTAAAGGCCATCTAACATATGAATTGCATTAAAAACAATCAAAGCCAATGATATATAAATGAGGCTCTAGGAGTGTTAAGTTCCTTATGTAAAATATATCGCGGTTACAAGATCCTAGGGAATATGTCAAAAATATACAAGACTACCTAAGAAGCGTCGAACCGGTTGAGTAGTCTGGTGTCACTATGTCCAATCTTACTGCTATACATAGAAAAAGAATTGCAAGAACAATAATTTTCTAAGCAATGAAATGGTCAATTCAATATAACACTCTTTTAATACCGATTCGCAATATTTTTCTACTCAAAATAAATATTGAGTGGAATACTTTTAATTTAATTTAAAGAATTTCTGAATGTTTTTTCAGTAATATTTATACTTAATCTGGTTTTTTTTCCAGAAATTAACCAACGTTAATTATAATACTCAAATAAATTTAGAATTCTGCTGAGCTATTTTTTGTTTTTATTAAATTATTTCTATGATGATATTGTAAATATTGGATTTCTCACAATAAATTATTTTCAAAAAGCGAGTTTTTTTGAAGAATAAGGCGGTTTCACTGTTTCTCTATTTATTGCTTTTTTATAAACTTAACATATATTGTAATATAGTTATTTTTTTTTGTATTTATATATATTTTAAAACTACAACGGCAGACTTGATGAAATATTATCTAAAATTGTATTTATATTTAACGTTGTTTAAATCACTGTGTTGTATTTACGTCAACCGGTTTGGATACTAAGGTATTCCATAAAATTTAAATGATATCCATTACGGGGTGTATGTGGAGTTTTGGTAATAGGGGGGAAGTGAAATATTATCTTTATTCTTACATAATATATTATAATTGTCCTTATTAAAATAGAATCTTTCACAGAATACTAAGGCCCAAACTACAAAAACTAGTGTAGGTAGTTTATTTATGTCAGCATATTGGTGTGATCCAGGCTCGATATGTTCATGCTCAATAATTCATCTTTGGCAATATTCCAAGTGTCGATGTTTTTTGCAGTGTGTGGTTCAATGTAGTGAAGGACAATTATTGCAATAGTCGTTAGTTGAGGTTTCATTTCTCTTGTTGCATATTTATAAATGCAAATTCAATTTTTAGACTTTTTTCAGTTAAATTTATGGTAGAACTCGGTTCAAACTATCAATGTTTTATAAAATATATTAATTCGATCGTGAAAATATCAATTATTACAGAATATTTATATAATATTTTATTGGCATAATAATACTTGGCCTTGGACATTTTCATGTTTTTTGAAAAGAATAGGGGGGAAAATAAATAATAATGAAAAAAATCCCCAGTAATTATTTAATAATAAATATGTGTAATTTCCATAACCAAAGTCACAGGTTGGATTAAATTTGAACACATGATAATCGCACTCAGGATGATTTTCAAAAATAATCTTTCACTATGGTTAAAATTAAAATTTCTCAACACACAATACAAGGACTCACAACAAAAAGTAGGTAGAAAAGATAAAAAATGAAACGTGAAGATAAGAGAACAGAATAGAGTAGTCGATATAATAATATACGCCAAAACAATGAAATAATAATGGGTAGACCAAATCGCTCGGAGTACGGACAATCGTTTGACAAACGCAGTCATCAAGTAGTTTTCGAGGAGAATCAAAAACCGATAGTCCACCCTAAAACTCGCTGGACTGATAAAATCATCAAACTCTGTGATAATTAAAAGCAGAGAATAAATAATAGAGAAAAGTGTGAGACACCTCATCAGTGGATAGAAAACAACTGATGATGGTGTTGATTAAATGGATCAAAATTTTTAAACACTTCCTCTCTTCCCCCATTCATCATTTTAACCGATGAAATAGATCGCCTGGCATACTGAACGCTTTCTACGTGGCTATAATATAAATTTTAAAATAACTATTGAAAGGACGGATATGAATAGAGCTGCGTAATAGAAAGGCATTGTTGGCAAAATTTAGAAAGGCATTCAACATCTTGCAAATCCTCAGCTTATATGTGGAAAAAAAATATTGGCCATTTTTTTCGTACTTATTTACGATCTTTTTAAATGTTATTTTATGATCGTGGGTATTGTGCTAGTGTGAAATATTAGCTTAATAAAAAGAACACATTCTTATTGTGAAGTTGTAATTATTCATAATATAAGTCTGTGATATTTTTAATACAAATTAAATGTATTAATTAGAAAGATATACATATAAAATCAGTTTTATCGAAAAATATTGCTGTTGCTACCGAAAATCGAACCTAAAACTAAAAAATATGTCTTTCAAATGATGGAACGATAGATGTATTGTGTAAGTGTTGTCAAAGCACTGTGTTGGTATAGCATAATCGGTTAATGCACAATTTTTTGATAAAATTGATTTTATATGCATGTCTTTCTAATATTGAAATATTAGCCAGTACGTTTTAGTAGTGAATTAATGTTTGTTTCGAATGTGATGATATGAAAATTTTTATGAAAAAATTGATAAATTAAATTAATTAACTAAATAGATATAAAGAATAATCCATTTATCGAAAAATTTACTTGCTACAGGGATTCAAACTCGAAGTATATTTTTTCTGTGTATTTTTCTAATTGATTAATTCAATTAGTATTTTTTTTAAATATCATAAAACTATGTTCTGGAATTGTAACTATACAACAACGATGTTATTTCATTAAAATCTTTTTAAAGCGTTTTATTTTTCACAATATAACTACAAACTTTTTTCTTTATTATAAAACCATTAGATTCCAAACATTGATTAATTTATTTATAAGAAAATCTTGCAAGTGTACAGTGTAAACATTTTTAAAACACGGTTTTTCAATGTACGTTAACGCATTTCCTTTTTTAGAAAAATAATTCGTGCGTAAAAAGGACTTTCACCTAATTTATATATTTAATTCAAGATCATTCTACCGGAAAATGAAAGGCTCAGGGTTCAAGTAAAGATTTTTTCAGTGACATATTTACATTGAGTTTAGTCATTAAGGAACGATATATTCTAAAGAATCGCAATTTCAGCAATGAAATATGAATGTATCATTTGATATCAAAAATATTTGTACAAAACTAAAAATAAACCAAGAAAAGAAACCTAATGAAAAATAAAAATAGTTCAATTCAATTCAAAATAAGATAATATATTTCAGAGATAAAATTAAAAATATTTCTTGTATTATTGAAAAATATGTACCGGATAATACAATATTGTAGATGTTTATACATCTACCGGTAAACACAGACCAGTAAATAAATAGACATGAAGTAAAGTGTACATATAGTAGAAGGGTTCGGAACATTCGATTCGGGACGAGAGGCATTCTGCACACATTATTTGTGGAAAAATAAATCCGATAGTTTATGACACATTTATGTAACAATATTTACTCTTCGAAAATTAAATCTTTTTGTAAATTAGATGTACTTTTTACATGAATGCATATTATATTATCATCGTTTGAATTTTTGTTCCAATCGAGTCATATATTTAAAATAAGTCACAGAGCTATTTGATTGCGTAAGTAGTAGCAAAGTAATCACGTGAGTAACACCAATATGAAAATATTGAAACAAGGAATTTCCTTTAGTTCATATCTATATATTTGGTACTTTGTGTGTATAATACGAAATTAAAATAATATTTATGTAATGTATGTAGTATATGTATATATTATTGTAAATTGGCAAAATCCGTTAGAACGCACTAGTAGTTACGCATAAACCCCACGAGCTTTCGGAACTTCGCATTACTTCTAGTAAAAACGCAGAGTAATTTAACAATAATTTAAATTGATTGCATTTGCCAATTAACCAGATCTAACACATAACTTTACATAATCTAACTAAACCTAACCCAACCAAACCTATTCTAGCCTAACCTGTTTTTTCATTCTTAGGGTAAGTTAGTTTATCTTAGGTTAGGTTAGGTTAGATCAGATTTCGAAATAAGCGTTAATTTTCTTCGTAATGCTGTACTCATGTTTTATTTTTATAACAAAATTCATTATCAATTTGGATATTTATCAGTATGAAATTTTTCCGTAAATAGCCGATATTACATTTTATTAATAATTATTAAGGATAACATATTTTCGTTATCAACTTTGTATTCTTTTTTATATGTAACTTGTATTGAAGCTTTGAAATTTAATAAAATTGATTAATAATAATTTATTAAATTCTGATTGTGTCTCCTACCGAGTTTTACTCAAAGATATTTGAGATTCACAGTAGCATAATGTTGATGTATTATAATAGTAGATGTAACAATTGTAAACAGTACAGAATATAGATTCAAAATTTGTTTTCGATTACCATAGCGAAAATTATGAACGCGCTTTCTCAGGTTCGAATATCAGTAGAAACAAAATATTGTTTCGATAAATAGATTTTTTTCTGTATATCTTTCTTATCGATTCGTTTAATTTGTGTTGATATTATCTTTATACTCGCCATTTATTAACCACCTGAATTGTAGCAGTTACAGTATTTAAAAAATTATATATTTTACTGATTTGTGATCTGAGAGATAGTAAAATGTTATTTTTTTTTAATATTGTTAAAAGGTAGTTTGTACTGTTATCAATAAAAGTCTTTCTGATTTTTTAAAAATTTAATTAATTACGATTTATACTTGTTTATTTTCATAATTAAACGAAATCACCATTTTTACAACGTGAAAGTTATTTAGAAACATTTATTAGTATTACAGACTTTTAAAGTAATGTTGTAGATATACGCGATGTAATTTTCGTTATAAGAAGTTATATCATTATTTAAATTACCAACATCAGCGATCGTAAATTGACGATAATCTCAGAAATGATAGATATAAAATTAGGAAGAAATCTTTTAACATCTATTAACTATAGTTAATTCTATTAAATGTAGTCATGTATCCTGAAAATCTTTTTCGAAAAAATTTCACGGTTTATATTATCAATTTCGATGGCCAACAAATTTCAATTTTTTGGCTGCTTCATTGATAAAAATATCTGTCCTCGACTATTTTGATTATGCTGATTCCAAAAATCAAAACCATTTTTCTCTATCATGTACCGTTTTTGAAATAGTACTACACATTTTTTCCTATTCAGTATATTTAGTTCGCATAACAGTACACCTTAAAAAATAAAGATTTGTCAATTCCTTGTTTAAGATATGTGTATATTAATTTGATGTTGTTTATTTCAAAAATTAAAACTATTTTTTCTAGCACATACAGTTTTTGAGATAGAAATATATTAATCATTCGCTTTTCAACAAAATACAACATTACGCATTAGTGTAATAGTGCACCTTATAAGAATGTTAAAACTGCTTGGGGTGTGACTTTCTTTTATAGCTTGTCTCCGATTGTCTCTCTTCAATTTCCAGCAATAGTCAGCTAACATACTTGAACTCAATTTTATTTGCCATCCCTTTTCCATAACACTGATATCCTGATGAAATCGTTCTCCGTGTTCATCGCTGACATCACCGAGATTTGAAGGGAAGAAAAATAAGTGCGAATGCAAAAAATGTATTTTGAGGGACATGTTACACCCCATTGACTTATAGGTCTGCAAAAGCTTCTCAACATGTTCAGCATAGTTAGAAGATCGCTCATTTCCTAGAAAATTCTTACATATGATCTGGAATGCTTTCTTAACACGAACATTTGAAAACTTTCTTCTGAAGTTCAGAAGAAAGTTTTCAAATATAATATAATATAATATAATGAATAATATAATGTATATAAATATAATATAATATAATGAATAATATAATGTATAATGATATAAGAAGTTGAAAACTTTCTTATATCCAGAGTGGGATTTTGCCTCTTTTACGAGTGCTCTCCACCGACTCCTATCCCTGGCTATTCTTCTCCAGTTCCCAGACTCTCCCATCCTTCTCCAGTCTTCTTCCACATAGCCAGCCCACTTCTTCCTTGATCTGCTACTGAGTCGCTTCTACTACGGTATCCACTTGGTCATGACATTTAATATTTGATATTCTTTCAACATGGCCATCTCATCGTGGTCTTTGGGCCCTACAAAGTATTACATGATTCATGTTAGTTCTGTATGTTTCATTTTTTAGTGTAAGTCCATAAATTTTTCATAATATTTTGCGCTTAAAAAGTGCTACTTTATTTTCTTCGTTTCGCAACCATAAGTGAAAATTGGTCTTATTATAATTTTACATATTAGCAATTTGATCCGTTGACTCAGTATCTTCGACCACGCCAGTTTTTTATATGCTTCCATTTCGAGCTAGAATTTAGATCTTCAATTCATCTGTTATCCTATTTAACGTGTTCAAGTTAGATCCCCTTCATATACATTGTGACATACGCAAACATCTTGCGGTGCCGCCTGTTCACGTGTACTGACTATGTATTTGTACTTTTTGAGGGTTTAGGATGACACCGTGTTCAATAATTTTTTATTTATTGTAGATTGATTAGTAATAACTAAATCATTAGAATACGCACACACCTGTGATGTATTGTAGTTAATGTAATGCTAACCTTAAAAGTTATTGCCTTCAACACCAGAATCAAGACCACGGTGTGGAGTGAGAATTCAATACAACTGTATCTTATTAGCTTATTCCGAGCATTAACAACTGCTTTAAACTCTGACAATGTAAGTCTCATTAGTGTTACTACTTTTAAGAGAATGCCTAGTATTTTCAGAGTGCGTACCATGATGTCTCTGTTTATACTGGCAGAAACCCGTTTACAGTCAATAAACAGATGGTGGAGTGGCATGTTATATTCATGTATTTTTTTCAAGGTTTGCCACATAAAATGTATGTGATCTATGGTGGATCTGTTATGTCAGAAACCGTACTGGTATTAACCAAGGATTTTCTCGCCATGCTTCAGTAGTCTGCCATAAAGTACAAAGAAAAAAAATTTGTATGTTTATATTACATTTAGGATTGTGATGCCTCCATAATTTTCAAAACATGTTTTGTTACCTTTTTTCAAAATAGTTACTATTATACCCATTAGTATTATATTTAATGTCATTTCAAATTTTTCTATCTTCTAAAAACATGCATATGCATTTAATTTGTATTGAATATTACAGATCTATGCTCTAAAAAATAATTACAAATAAATAATAATATGTTTTCTTTAAAATATATATATCTTTGTTCTAATTTTTATTATTTTACTGCATAAAAAATTCATTTTAAGAAACAGAGTATTTATTTTAATATACGTAATATACGCTAAAAGATGCTTTTTAATATTTTTGAAATAACGTTTTTTTTGTACCGATAACAATTTTGTCGCGTTTACACCTAAAAATTTGAAGCGAATGAAAATCTATACTGGGTACAGAAGTTTCAAGAATTGGGATCCGTAACGCAGACGTATCTGGGAATAAAGATAATCACTGAATAGTAGAACGGTGAAGTGGGTATTCGGTAGGGTGATTCGCTCGGTCGGCAGAGGTGGTCGGGTTTAGCCAGCTATCGCCCGCCCGTTAGTGCGGATTGCGATATTGCCAGCGCCGCAATCAGTGCACGAGAAGAGCTCACACAGCACTCGGGCTTTCAGTATTGCACACACCGGTGAACTTTTTCGAAATTAGACTATTAAACCGTTACATTTCGTCTGTTATATTTCAATGAAAAATTTTTAAAGTGCAACATTTTCACGAATGTATTTAGTTTTCATACTAAATTACATTACGATTAATACATCACATAATACATATAATTAGTGATTTTTTTATTCCTAAAATCTACAATGATAGTATTTTCGTAATCTTTTCCACAGGTGGATCAAAGAACGATAAATGGCCAAATCTAAAAAAAATCTTCACGTGTCAATAAATAAAATTAAAATCTAAATGTTTTATTTCAAAATGACGTCTTACATATTTAAGATCCGTGTCACTATACTTTCATTACAAATAATGCAAAATTATTTTTTAAATAATACCGTGCTTACGAAGCTATTCATCTCGGTGCTTTCTCTATAATTATTCAAATAATTCATTGCATAATCAGTTTGGACACAGATCGTCACCTTATTTATTTCATCACTAGTCAAATTTCACTGGACCACTATTAAATGTTCGTTTTTTGTGAAGTGAATAATGTATTTCTTCATTATATTTCTACGTCAGAAATAGGCGACTAGAGACCAATAATGTATTTCTACATTACATTTCTACGTCAGAAATAGGTGACTAGAGATCAATAACGTGTTTCTACATTACATTTCTACGTTAGAAATAGGCGACTAGAGATCAATAATGTATTTCTACATTACATTTCTACGTCAAAAATAGGCGACTAAAGATCAATAAAAAGAGATGTTGTTCATATTTCATTTGTATTAATATTAGTCACGTAAGTGGCTTGTCATAGAAAGCCATCTTTGGTCTAGTGGAAATACGGTCTAGTAACTAAATGGTCAAGTAAGCAAAACAATGTTTTAATAAATAATAGTTTTACATGTTTTAATAATAAAACTGTGTACTGTAAATAAACTTACATATATCCACAGTTTATATGATACAATACAAATGATCTTTGAAATCGCCTATCTTATGATATTACTTACTATATTCTAACTAACTAACTTACTTACCATCACGCCTATTCGCCGTGGGGGTAGGCAGAGAGAATAGAGCGCCACACTCTTCTGTGTTCACGCACAGTTCTCGCCTCATCCACATTTATACATCTACTCATACAAGCTCACCGATTATTGAGGCTTCTAACAGGACTATCCTCCAGTATCTAGTTTACCTGGTCGTGCCAAGTCTTCCGCGGGCGTTTTCTATTTCTGGTGCCATCAACACTTGCGTCATATATCTTCCTTACCATTATCTCCTCATTCATCCGTTCCATATGACCAAACTACCTTAGTGATTCTTTCTTAATCTTACTCACTATACTAAGATCAGCTTTACATTCTTTCCTTATTTATTCATTTTTTACTCTGTTATAAATGGATCTGTCACACATACGTCTAAGCGATCTCATTTCCACTGCATCTACTTCAGTCTACTTCAGTCTACTTTCGTTCCTCTTCTACCAGCTCCAGGCTTCACTTCCATATATTAGTGTTGGTACTAGGATTCTATTGTGTGCACGTTCTCATTAGCTATAATTGTTGTTTTTTTAAAAATAGATTCTGGTGAAGAAACAATAATATATGTTTTTAGTTAGTTATGACATCCTGAAGAAGAAAATGGTATTTTTCGAAACCGGTAGATATATTTAAACTCAATTCAGTGGTTAATTAAACAAAGATAATAAATAAAAAATATGAATTTTAACCACAAAGTTAATATTGCTAATTTAAAAGCTATAATTCCATTCAAAGCGTCGTTCACTTTGTTTTATCATTCGCAGTCTTTCCGTTTCTATCATACATACTTCCTAAATACACTTACTTATCTACTTATTTCAAACATTCAATATAGTAATATATAATCAGTTTTCTTTTATATCGTTTCTTCTCAAATTAGCCCAATTACGTGTCGTTGGCTGACATTTATTTCCCTAAATTTTGCAAAAAATCGTTCTTCGGGTATATAACCTTAATATCACGTTAGGCGGGATTTATTTAGGTTGTTTGGGTTAGAGTACAGAGTCGGGAGACAAAATGATTCTGAAAGGTACAATTACGCCACGAAGCGTTCACTAAATAGGTTGCGACGCAGTCACCAAACTGCCCGGAGGGCGGCCTGCCGTAATGAAATATAAAATATATTAATACGTAGAAAAGTACAAAAATGTTCACATTTTCGGTTGGTTTCCTGTGATTGAAAGTTCTTTTGATCTGACCAAACGTGACTGTAATAATAATGGGAGTACCTAATATGTGAACACGAAAAATCAAACTCTTATTTGTACGTGATAAAAATATTTTATTGAGTTATATTTTTTTCATCCACCTTGTATTTTAAAGAAAAATAGTCTTGTTTTTTAAAATTTATTTTTTCATAATAAATCCTAAATTCAGGTAAACGTGTTAAAATGTACTATAGTTAATGTTCTACTATTGAAATATATATTTTATCTCTTGGAACTGGTACAGAGGAATCCTACAGAGAATGGACCAAGAGAATTTGAGACGCCGTTTTAAATATTATTACAGAGTGAATATTATGTTCCTGGCCGACTAACGCATCTAATGCTTCAACAACATGTTGAAGTCTAACATTTTATTTAAATAATGACAATGTTGTAACTATTAATGGTAATCGCTATCGTCGCATGTTGGAAAAATTCTAGGTAGCCGAATTGGGTCGTTTGGGCCTGCAATATGTAGTTTCAACAGGACGGTGCCACGTCACACTAAACCCGAGCTACGCTTGACATTTTGTGAGAAATTTTTCGCAGCCGCATATTATCAAAGGTGGTTATATCGACTGGCCTCCTCGATCATCTGATTTGACAGCTCTTGACTATTTTCTGTAAGGGTACTTGAAAGTAAAGGTCTACGCCAATAAGCCAACAACAATCCTATAGAATAATATTCTATTAAATTGCTGAAATAACACGCGAAGTGTGCGAGAATTTTATGAAAAATATGGTTAAAAGAGTACGTATTTGTGCCGCTTTCAGAAGCTGCTACTTGGCCAATGTAATATTCCATACGTAATTATATTAAACCAAGTAATTAATAAATAGAATTCAAAATAAAAAAATGTCATTTTCTATTTACTCAAAAACAACATCACCTGGAACATAATACTCACCTGTATATAGCTTAACGTAGCATTTAAAGTTTTCTTTAATGTTATGCATATTAAATATCTTCCACATCGTAGTATTTTCTAGCCTGATCACAAATAAATATTATTTTTAAAGTAACAGAACTATTTCACCTATCACTGCAGTCTTTTAAATATCAAGCTTAAGGTTATAAAAAAAACCAAAATTAATTAAGACCTCGTTGAATTTCGAAAGATGTAGAAGTGAGACGTTCATGTCGTAACGGTAGAGAGAAATGCTAGTATGTCAGAGATACCTACGATCAATCACAGTCCTGGCAAACTGATTGGTGGAAATCGGGAGATAAGGGTAATGTTACTCAAAGTACCCTTTAGATTACGTATCATGCTTCGTCGAGAAGAATTAACACACAATAATACGATAAAGTCAAGATAAAGTAATATTTTTAGTAATAATATAATTTCTCATTTAAAATCAATTAATTTTTAAAATTTAATAGAAACGTTTTTATGACGGACGTGGGTAATTTATATTTAATTTTTATCACAAAAATTTTGAGCGCATTTCAAGTTAGTAACGGTTTTAGTAATATAAACAGTAAGCTTAACTGTTTTGTCCAATTAAAATAATTGAAAACGCAAATGTTTTCATTCGATGCGAATATTTTGGGCATATCTAATACAAGGGAAGGATAAAAAATTCAGTCTCGAAAAATCACTGAAAATCATCTGAAACATTTATATTTTTTAATATAATCACGAAGCTGAGTGTACTTTTCCCAACAATGCCTCAAAGCCGACATTACAATTTTATGGATTCGTAAAGGTTTTCAAAACATCGAGATGTTTTTCATGATTGGGAAAGAGGTGGGAGCCTGATGGTACTATGTCAGGTAAATAAGATGGATGACTCTTCAATTGAAGCCAGTGGCATGCAATGCGACCATTGTAACTACCGTTGTATGAACCGATGCATTTTTCTGGTGAATGATGAGGTATTTTGTCAGCATTTTGTGCATAATTTATTCCTAATTTCTTCTCCCTGTGGTATTTTAAGGCTAGCATGGTACTGTTTATTTATTGTTTTGCCTTTATCTAAGTAATATATTATGATAATGCCTTTATAATCTCAGAAAAATAATGCTATTATCTTAAAAATAGTATTAGAATTAAAAATATTGAAATCTTTATTTATTTAGTGTCAAGAACCATCAGCTGTGTCAATTCAGTGGTTTGCATATGAACTAGGCAATGAGTATCAATTATATATAACGCTTAATTATGTTAAGGAATGTATGTTAACAGTGTTATAATTTTTAAGATAAATGGCGCTTATTCGAATTTTGGTTTGCGTCCATAGTGAAAAAGCTCGGTTTATATTTTAAAATATGATAAAGAACTGCCATTTACAAATCTAATTGAAAGATATCGCGTTGAAATATTTATGTTGTTTTTATTACATTTCGTAGTAATGGGTACATTGCTAATTTTCTGTCATTATTGATGGGAAACATTTAGTGGTATAATAAAATAATATGGCCACTCCGCGGATTATCCTCAGTATTACTATTTAAATTGTTCATACTTTATGGCTCCGGTGTATTAAGAAATTAATGCATGTTATAAATTTATTTTTAATTGTTCATATTTTTCACAGTATTATATTTAATTTATAAATTTAATAAACATTTTTGCTTAAGTATAAATATTACTTCAAGTAATCTTTTTTTTTTACAAATTTTATTAGCATTTTTCAAAGTTCATTACGGCAAGAACAATTTTATTTCAAAGCTATTATACATTAAATAATTCTTTGTACACGTTTCTTCACTTTAATGCTACTGATGTCTGTTTTACCTGAAGCGACGTTCGTATTGGCAGTTGACAGTTCACTAAATGGGCTGCGTGACCCTACTCTTGTCAGACTTAACAATTGAAGAATATAAATACTTTATATTACATTTTTTAAATTTTATTTAGAAGATATACAACTTTATAGTAATAAATAAAACAATAAAAAAATACGACTAAAAATTAATCCATTCATATTTTCTCTATATTGCAACAGCGACACACTGTACGTTTAGAGGTAATGATAGAAAAAAGTGTTAAGGAGAGTCAAAAAAACTAAACTTTCTTTCTAAAAACTTCTTTAAATACGAGAAAACTGATATAAATTAAAAATGAAATAAGAAAAATATTAACAATAAATAAAAAAAAGTAACATAATGATGGGAAGATGGTATGGGATTTAAAACCAGTGATTTATTTTGAGAAAAAATTGGCATTATCTGTTTTACATATAAATAATGTTGGTATTAAATTAAATAATTTATAATTATTAAAGCGTGTAAAATCAATCAAATATATTATTATAAATAAATAACTAAATTTAACGGCAAGTCCTATCTTAAAAAATATTTTCAATAATTTTGTATCGTTAAGTTAATTTCCGTATCTTTCATCATCGTAATAATTTAAGACAGGTAGTAGATATATTTTTTAAATTATTTCTTAATTTTTTTTTTTATAATTGAAATTGACAACATTACGAGTAATTTGACATATGGTTTTAGTTAGCTTTTTTGTCATCCTGATGAAGGAATATGTATTTTCCGATACCGGTTGGTGAATATAATTAATTCATAATGGTATAAAAATAAAGTTAATATATTATTAGTTATTAAAATCTGTTTTATAATAATGATAATAATATGTAAGGTATGTTTACAAGGTCATAATGGTCATCCTAGATTATAATTGTAGTAACTGCGGTACGGAAAAAATCTAGATCTTTAAAGTATAAATTGATATACAGGGAGGCTTAGTAGAAAAATGAGTTTTGTTCGGCATCAGTGGTTCGCATAACCAAACACGGAATAGGACCACTATCATAATATATTTGAATATAAAACTTAATGTAAAATCTAAATTATTTTTCTAAATTTTACCTGTGATCGTCCGGGCTAATAGAAATGTATCCTTTTTCCTTAAAAATGAATACATACCAACTTCTGACTAGTATAATTTATAATTTTATAATGAATTTTTTGTTCATTATATTAAAACTTACATCTCTCGTGTGCAAGGTGAAAAATATACTTTTAACTTGACTGTTAAATGGGTTCATTATTCATTATTGCTCCTTTTTATCAGAACAGCATTCGTTTGTATTCATTGAAGGCATTGTCGTATTAATCAGACCATCAGAAGTGTCTTAGAAAAATATTACTTATACCTTAAATAATTATATGCTATTTAGAAGACTACGAGTAAACTCTTTTAAAACCGAGCGAAATTTCCCATGATCTTTAGGAATTAATTTTCTTTGTTGGTGACTTATTTCACGTGTTTAATTATAAAGTTCGCACCGCCGGTCATCTCGGATGATATACAGTGTTGTTGTGAGTAAGATCACTTCTTAGAAATTGTGTGTAATAGTATTTTTAATTTTTTATG
This sequence comes from Eubasilissa regina, assembly GCA_022840565.1. Classification (NCBI taxonomy): domain Eukaryota; kingdom Metazoa; phylum Arthropoda; class Insecta; order Trichoptera; family Phryganeidae; genus Eubasilissa; species Eubasilissa regina. The sequence continues at coordinate 13,842,324 of JAINEB010000018.1, read as the reverse complement.
TGGTTGTTTAATATACCTTTGGATGTCCAAGAAGATATACAAAGCATATACATTCATGACATAGATCGGCTCAAAAACGACATACAGTGTTATTGCATAGGTGGTATTTATTAGAATAGTATGTATAAAAGTTTATAATACTATAAACTTAAACTACCAGAATATATCGTCCCTTTAGAGATAAAACATTTTGGATCCATGAGCAGAACAATGAAAACAGAGATTTTATTCATGCTTAATTTGTATTTAAAAAAAATTCTAAACATAGTTAAGTGACACATGTATATTTTAACATATTATTATAATAATAGTATAATTACATTGCATAGTATATGCATTATTTTTCATTTTAAATTAGCTGTACAAAATGTGTAACAAAAACATTATTTAAAATTTTATTTATGTAAAAAAATTAAATGCACTGGTGTGTTTCCTCCATATACATATATTTATATACTAAGTACATTAAAAATGATCCGTTTCAATAATTCTTACTGCATACTTTTTAATGCCGCAAAATCATGAACAGAATTGATGATAATGTGATCTCAACAAGATGACGCAATACCCCATTCATCTAGATAAACAATACAGATTTTAAAATACCTTTTTTACATTTAAATGTCAATTAGTTTCTCGTTTTGGTGATATTACATATAACAGCTCCAGATTTTTTTTACGAGGTTATAAAAAAAAAATTAACGTAAATCAACCACAAACTGACGTAAAAAATTAACGTAAATCAACTGAAGAACAATATTCCAAAGAAATTTAAAAAAGAAATTAAAAACATGCCGCTTGAAATTCTCAAAAAAAGTGGAAAATCATCTTAACTGAGCCTATTTGCGTAGAGCTGCTGAAGGACATTTAATCAATACAATTTTTTAAAACTAAGTAACAAAAAAATATTCTTTCCTTTGTTTCATAATTGTAAGCAAACCAAACTGATGAGTTAATTTTACCCCACCTGTATTTAGAGATATTTGGACTTTTTAACTCAGTTCTCTAATTTGTAAAAGGCGCATCGAATATTACCGTTTTTTAGATAATATAATACTCTGCAGTGAGTAATATATTATTTCTATCAATATCTACTTAAACTGAGTGGTTTTTATACTAATAGAAATTGACGTATTACTATGGTTATTTATAAACATAATAATGAAAAAAAAATCAATTTTTTGGACCTAATTATAAGAAAATTCTTTGGTTATACCATATCCAGAAAAAGTTAGAGCGGTCATTGAGTTTTTCATTACAAAAAATCGATTTAAATATGTATAAACGTATATTTCAGACAAAAATTGTTATTATGGATTAGATAGGCTATGTTATGGACCCATTGCTACATTATAACTATGATGTTACCTGTTGAAATGCGGATAGTACAAGTACTACAAATAAAAATGTACGATTTGTTATTTTGTAAATTAAATAACAAAAATTGACGCATTTTATACAATTGAATTACAGTATATGGATTGTCCGGTTTCAGATGTTTTATTATATCAATTGTACTTATAAACATATTCACAAAATACACTAAACGAATGCTCAAAAATATTTTATTAAATTTTGTAATTCTGAATCCACGTACTTATATATTTTAAATATTATACAAAACAAACATCTTTTAAAAGCTTTCAGTCTATTTATAAAATTTTAGTGAAGTTAAGGTTAAATTTGATCGTAATTCAAATGTATGTCGAAAACTCTATTTTTCTTCAAAATGTAATTAAGTCAGCGTAAGGATAGAAATCTACGTTATGACATAAAGTTTGCATCGTAATTGCCTTCACGTTGCCTGATGCCACTTACTTTACAAGTCTAATTCACATGCAGGACTGGGATTGGGGAGGGAGGGATTGTGAGGGAAGAGAGACTTTTTAATCCGAGCCTTGGAAAGGTCTTGATTAAATAAGGGATGAATCGTAAAACGCGCAAGTCATTGCACAACCGAGTGGTCTAATATACTCGTAGGTACTAGGTACGATACGACTATGTATTTATGTTGCGGTGTATCTTTTATTTTACAGCCCACATTAACCATATAAGGGAGGTAGCTGGAGTGGATAATGTTGGATTAGGGGCTGGATACGATGGAATTAATTAGTGAGTATTCGCAATATTATCACTGTTTTGTCAATAGTTTGTAAGTGTTGACGGTACCAGAAATACGACGAGGTAAACCAGATTCTGTAAGATGGTCCAGTTAGAAGTTTCAATAATCAACAAACTTGTATGAATGTGAATAAGGCGAGAATTGTGTGTCAGGACAGAATAGTGTGGCATTCTATCTTCTTTGCCCACCCTCACAGATAATCGATGTGATGATAAGTTAGTTAGTTTTATCAAAATCAAACATTTGTAATGAAGAATGTTTGCGAAAAGATATAGTTTTATTATATTCAAATGTTAAAATATTTAAAGTGTCTTTCACCAGAATATAATCTGATGAAATAGAAGTATATCTAGTGACTAAATTATATTTTTTAAATACCTTTCAATAATTATTTTTTATTAATAGTAGTGGGAATGGAATGGTTTGATTTGAGAGCTTCATTTTAAAACGGCCGTCTTCTAATCTGGTTTATCTGATCACACCAGATCTTTTCCTACCAGATCTTCAGCACTTACCTCACATATATTATAGTTCATATACGCGACTTTTCTTAATTTCTTTCTTAACCTCAAATGATTACACTACAAATACATTAATTAAAATAATTTTAGATGTATTTTTTAACGTTTATAATTATTGAATCCACCTCCATAATTCAAAATACTCCATATCAGAAAGTTAAAAAAATAATATTGTTTAATATTTTTGTCATGGATTTGATGTGTAGTAAAAAAATATCATGTTTACATTTTGCCTTTATTTTACAATAATTTAATACTTATAAATGATTATTTATATAATTTTTCATTAGAATGTCATTTTCCATGTATTTAATATTTTTATTATTTCTTCCAGTACCCCTCGTGGCTTGGAAGATGTGTCATCGTACCCTCTTCTCTTTGCTGAGTTGATGGCCAACGGCTGGTCTATCGAAGAGCTAAAAAAGCTAGCCGGACTAAACCTCTTGAGGGTAATGGAAGCCGTGGAGAAGGTCAGCGCTGAGCAGAAGGCGGCCCGAATTCCACCTTATGAGGATACCATACAGCCTAAAGCACCGGATCCTTATAATTGTTCTAGTCAAGATCTTTTCTAAGAAAAAATATTTTAAACTTTTTTTAATGCTTGGCATGGTTATTATAATCAAATGTAAATTAACAAATTCGTAAAAAAATTAATGTAGGTTAGCAAAACTAGAAATGCCCTTATAATCTTTTTTATGAATTAAATTTTCTGTGGATACGTCTTAATTAAACAAATCTATGATAACATCACTAAAACTTATTAAATTCAAATTTCACATTAAATACACTATTTAAAATGTATTTTCGTAATTCTCTCGAAGTTATTTAAATGTATTGTTAAAAATTGAATTATAATATCAGGGTTGTTAGGGTCCTCACATTTCCGATATATTAAAATAACTTTAAATATATTTGTGTTGATGTTATTTTATTATTTCGACGGATAAAATACATTTGCATAATTCTTTTCTTATTGATAATAAATATCTCGTTGGTCCAAAAATCTTTTTTCTGAGATCTTTTTTCAAACGAGCTGTGCAATCGTATTCATATAAAAATCATGTTAAAAGCTTCCTACGCATATTCTTGTTTATATAACTTAGACAAGATTAAGTAAGAAATCGAAATAAGTAATGCTTATTATTGAATGAAGTAAATTATAAGGAAAGCTTTAAAAGTGTTATATTAGAGTATAAAAAGATTAGACTGATTTTTGATTACACACATATCATAAAAGTATCAGCAGCATATTCTGTCTATAACGCTGACATTATTATTTATATATTTTTAATATGTTTCGGAAGCCTAACTTTATTGGCGTATCAAGAAAAAATACAGTTAATTTAACTATTACTTAAATTAAATTGAAAATAAAAAAAAAACAATTGAAAGAAATAGAATCTTGAGAATATCATATTATATTATAATTCTCAATACTAAACGCATTGAAATTATTATCATAATTCTAGTACTGTAATCAATTATAAATGATTCAGTCTTTACATTTATTGTAACTATATTCATTCTCTTCAATATTGGTATTTTTATTTGACAATCATTCAGAATATGTATTTGACTTAAATTATTTATACATTATAATAATATATCTTGTTATGATTATGAAATCTAGAATAAATGAGATAAAGAGTGCCAAATTTTCAAAATATTTCAATGAATTTATAAAATTATAAAGTACTTCGTTAAAGGATAATTTTCGATTCGTAACATGGCGTTCCATTAAACAACTACTTACATAATTACAGTTCCAATAATACATATCCACTATAAAGGAATAAAATATTTCTTATTGAAATTTTTATTAGTTCAGAAAAATCTGATCTATTCACGTTTTGGCATCACATTAATGCGAAACTTTCATCAGAAATTTTTTTGTAAAGGGAATGTGAATAATTGGAGCTTAAAATTTATGGTAAAAATTATTAGTACTTAAATTATTAGTTTATAAATAATTTATATTTCCAAAATGATTAACTACAAATACGAAATTCTTAAATATATATTCATAACAATTATTATTATTACCTAACAAAAGAAAATTTGTATGAAGCTTTGGTCCAATAAAATAATTTTTGTAAAGAAAATGTGAATTAATTTATGAAATATAAATCGATTAAAATTATCTTCATTTAAATAACTAATCAATTCTCATTTATATATACAATAAATATCAAACATAATGTTCTTAAGTACTGATTAATAATTATAAGTAGGTACCCGATTTCATAAAAAAAATCCATTTAAAGGGATTTTAAGCTAATCGGGGCAAGCTTCTAGTTAAAATTATGTATTTATAGATAAATCGATTTTTATTCGGATCAACGAAATTTTTATATTGTGTATATAAAAGCTAATATAACATAAATAAATTTTAATACTCATGTAAATTAAAGCGACCAATTAACTGAATAACCGCTATATTATAAATGTATGAATAATTTTTTTAAATGTAACTACCTACTGTCGCAATATTTCCAGAATCAAAAATGTAATGTTGAAAATTAATAAATTGAAATTGCAAAATTGTTAGAAATCATTTCAATAGTTCCCGAGTTAGTTCCTAGTTCCCGATCCTAAGACACATTTGAGTCTTTAGAAGCACAAGTTTTACAGGGCCAATTTAAAAAAAAAATATATTAACTGGCTGCACTCGTGCAAGTGAATTTAAAATATTAAAAAAAAAAAATTAAATGGAAAAGTAAAAAGCCCTTTTTCCAATTTAACATTTTAAGTGTTTTCTGTGTAATTTGTATTATTTCAAGACTACTACTATACTAATTGTTGATCTTTAAACAATAACAGTTAAATTTAGCGGCGCACTTTTTGAATTTTCATAAAATAAACTTATTTCTCTCGCTAGTACCTATATATTGAACCGGGTACCGATGTGTTTTAAAAATAACCGAGAACCGAGTAATTTTTGATGAGTTAATTTAAAAAAAAATTAAACTCTTTTGTCACACATACGATTATTTTCGTGACACTCAGGTATAAAAGTACAGCAAACGTTATCATAAATGCAACTGAAACATAATCTATCAGTAATGCGGGAATTTCTTATTTCATTTCAACTCGTAAATCTACCCTCAGTAGACATTACAAACCCAACCCACAACTCGTAAGTCTATTGTGAGAAACCAATGCACACTGTTCATCCAAATGCGATATTTATCTAAACTAGACGAGGGTATCGAATGCTGAATGACACATGCTTATAGAAAAAGAATTTGGCATCTTTCCAATTCGGAAAAAGTCGTAATTTTATTTCTTGTTCTTAATTAATCACGATATGTGTTAGCAACTAATAAGAATTGTATTTATTTATATACTGTTCGGATTGGCGCGTTATTGTAGCGCATTTACAATGTTTACCGAAGGCCGTATACATGGATTCGTTCCGCTTCTAAGACATCGAGTTGCTGGCGTAAAGCGGTGGCTGGAACTCAGCACCAACTCTCTGGTGCAAGCGTCGCTCTCATGGAAAGCTGGTTCCCTGACCAAAGAATGGCAGCGCTTACAAAATAGCTACATTTATAACAATGGCCGTGACTGAAGTAGTTATATTTTGTGTGTATATATGTGTGAACCTTTACTTTTCGTTAACTTTAAAAAAAATTTTTTTTTTTGTTTTTATTAATATTTTTCTTCTTTTTCTTTTTCATTGCATATTTATTTCGTAACCTTTGATGTATAACATAATATGTATTATCTTTATGGCGAATCAGGTTTAAAAAAAAACCGATCACGCTGGAATAAACATATTATTATTATTATTATTAAATGAATAAGTAGGTTTTCAAACAGTTTCCCGTCGTTCGCGTCGGCGTTACAATAGATTCAGATAATAAAAGGATTAGGTAAGGATGAATGAGGAGAGAATGGTAAGAAAGATATATGACGCAAGTGTTGATGGAACCAGAAATAGAGGACGTCCGCGGAAGACTTGGCACGACCAGGTAAACCAGATAATGGAGGATGGTTCTGTTAGAAGCCTTAACAATCGACGAGCTTGTATGACAAGATGTATGAATGTGGATGAGGCGAGAATTGTATGTCAGGACAGAAGAGTGTGGCGCTCTATCCTCTCTGCCTACCCCCACGGGGAAACGGCGTGATGGTAAGTAAGTAAGGTATTCTGGTAACCATAAAAGTTTTCGGAATGGGTACTAATTTTTTTTATTTTTAAAGTTAAAGGAAACATTTGATTTAATTTTTTTGATTTGATATCTAATAACGATCGTCAATAATCCAAACATCCCACATATTTTATATAAATATAGGAGATTTTTTTATGTGTACTTTATTTCATTCAATAACTAAAAGTTATAGTGCGCAAATCTCTATATATTTATTTGAAACTGTTCCACGACGAAACGCATGTGATAAAATAAAATGTATTCATGTTTTCTGTCGATTATTATCCCCCCTTTGTTTATTAAATATTAACAATTATACAACTCTTTCAATTTTATATTTGAACAATGTTTATTTATTTAATTAAGTAAATAATATTTGTATGTATTGTACATATATAATATGAATCTAAACTTTGGATCAGAATAATTATAACAGTGGAAACAAATTGCGCAGAACCGGAACCGAACCGGGTACCTGGTTCTTTCATGAAAAATACCCGAGAATCAGGTAACGAATTGGACCGGGTATTTGGATGCCCTAGTCATGAGTCTTAGCAACTTTGTCGCAAACAAGCAAGTTGCAGGTCTTCGAAAATAAAGTTGTGGAGGGCCATCGCATTCTCTCTCATTATTTAGAGACCGTGATACTGAACGCATTTAGCAAGCGGCACTTGAAACTAAACTCCCACCAGCTATAAAGACGTTGAGTACCGACAGCGTGTAAAAATACGAACGCACTCGGACGGGTCGACTTTCCCAAGCAACGGCCCCAAAGCGACTTCCAATCTCAATTCGCGCACCTAGCAGTTACTTCTACCTCGTACAATTTATCTTGTAACATTTGTTGTTGATAAAAATTCTTTAATTACTATGTAAATAGCAATCCATGCTGTAAAATTGTTCTGGAGATTGGCAAATATTGAAAATTATTATGTAAGTGTGTATGAAATAAAGATGAAATAAAAAAATATATAAAAAATTTAGTACATTATTCAATAGTTCAGTTCAGTACCTGCCGCCACTTTGGTTACAGGATTTTAATGTGGCATTTACATACCTGAAGAAGAAAACTACAAATTTGTGAAATATATTTATTTTTAAGAAGAAGAAGTTGCATTTTTTTCAGAATATAGTTCTGTGTTATTTTAATACAAATTAAATTTAATATAACTGGAAAAATAAACCTACAGAAAAAATATATCTCAGTAGCAACTAAAATATTTTTTTGATAAATTGATTTTTTCAAATTGTTATACTAATTCCAATGTGGAATGAACAATCACGTAGTACCTAAATATTAACAATATAAATATAAATATGGAATTATAGATAATGGTGTATGGAAGTGAGGCCTGGAGCTGGCAGAACAGGAACAAAAGTAGACTGAATGCAGTGGAAATGAAATCACATAGGCGTATATGTAGCAAATCCATTTATGACAGGGTAAAGAGTGAAGAAATAAGAAAATAATGTAAAGCTGATCTTAATATAGTGAGTAAGATTAAGAAAGAATCACATAGGCGGTTTGGTCATATGGAACGGATAAATGAGAAGAGAATGGTAAGAAAAATATATGAGGCAAGTGTTGATGGCACCAGGAATAGAGGACGTCCGCGAAAGACTTGGCACGGCCAGGTAAACCAGATACTGGAGGATGGTCCTGTTAGAAGCCACACTAACCGCGAGCTTGTATAAGATGTATGAATGTGAATGAGGCGAGAATAGCGTGAACAGACGTGACAGAAGACTGTGGCGCTCTATTCCCTATGCCTACCCCTGGGGAGAAACGGCGTGATGGTAAATAAATATAAAAATATGAACATAATGTTTTAAGTATAGAAATATTTATAATAAAATCATTTCATAAACCAAATAATATTTATGTAGATAAATTTCACAAAAGTCGTAAGCGACAGATTTTTTTTTCAAATATCTAGAGAATCTCAGATATGGCAAGTATGCTCCCAACGTGTTATATTCCGGCTACCTACCTTCTTATACTTTTTACTTAAAACTATTACTTATATTGCTACCTACTTACTTTACGGCATATCAAAGTAGATGCAATTTGTGCAAGTTAAATTCATACGTACATATTATTATGGTATTCGATTCTGTTTTTTTTCATTTTGAGTAACAGGTCAGGCCAACGAACTCAGTACTTGGAATCCCATTTGAGATACAAAGGGTTGGTGTTTAGGTTAACCAGCGGGTTCAATGAACCCATACAAATCATTGGAACTAAAATCTTCCCTTAAAACAAAAAATGTTGGTTGGTACCAAGAACAAAAGATTATAGATAATAAAATGCCCGAAGCCACTGCTAGCAGATTACTGTGTTTTGGGTATCAGTCATGGGAAGTTCTTCTTAAATAAATTTATTATTTTCTCTAGCATAGTGTACAACGAATGCACTTCTCCTTTGAATTCGGCACTACGCTGATGCAAGAAGTATAATTAAAGTCATGTTAAAGTGCTGAGAATGCTCTGTGTGATCAATTGCTAACCATCCTCATTCTCATGTAATGTTTATTGATAACAAGCAAAAATGTTTTCAAAATATTTGCAAAGATGGCGATGGCAAAGATGCAAAGGTTTAACCTATTAAAATAAAATTTATTCCTCAGCTTAAATCTAAATTATATGATATATAAAATATTTCAGTGACACCTAACGAATGTATGCTGAAGCTTTGCAAAAAGTGTTTACGAGCATTTCAGGAAACGTTTCTCTTTTGCGTAAAGCTTTAAAGATGTCACTAATGTACAATACTTATGGTGATTTGGTTCGCTTATTAACAAAATATAGTATTTTTAAGAAGAAATTACCATATTAATAGATAAATAAACATTTTTTGCACTTACTCGGCATAGTGATAGTGCAATGCATTCGTTCAGAAACACGTGTATACGTTCTTAATTAGTAAACTTAAAAAATGTATCATTTAAAAACTATCTATAATCTCTTCAAAATTTAAAATGTTCAAAAAATCTATCGCTATCTTATTTTCTTGCCCCTCGTACATGAGATGGTCAAAAATTTGTCAATATATATGAAGGCTTCGTTCATATTCTCTGTTATCAAAGTCTTAGCAGTCAGTTCATTTAATCAAATCTTTAATTGATAAAGGTTTCGAGTGAGATTTTGTGAACTCATTAATATCTTCGTTGTTGACACGCATTCTTCCTTTGCCAAGTGCAGGAATATTTTTCCAAAATAATCCTGTCTCTTCCACATTGAAGATTTGATAAGAAGAATAAACTCTATCTTCAATGATTTTGGAGAAAATTGAAATAAATTTACGGGCAGCTTCCCCAGTTAATTTAATATTATGTAAAGAAAACGAGCGAATAATAGGTACCGTTAATCAGGTTTTTGAATATATGTACGAATGTACAAGTAATGAAACAAAAATGTATTAATGTCAATGATCAAATCATTTTAGCTCGAAACATTCTTGTTATAGGACAACGTAATCAAGAATTGGTTCAACTTGCAGAAATGCTGAAGGGAGGTTGCGGACGTGATTTGTTAATGACAAAAGGATTGGACAATTAAAGTGGTTTTCACAGATTGTATATATATACAAGTTTAAAATATCAAGTGCTGTTCGTCTATTTTTTAACCTTTTCGTCACTAAGCAGTCAGAACTTCCGTGTGGTACGAAGCAGGGTATATAAACACCCCAGATCATATTCAAAAAAAGTTCATGACGGGCTACGTAGTCCCAACCGCCTCGCTGGAAGTCTCTTGTCTGAATGCCGCGTGTCGCGATAAGCGATATAGCTGTCTCCCTCGTTCTCATCTGTGGTATGGGGTTACCCAGTGTATTAGTTAGAGTGAAATAAATAATAAGCATAATAACTTAAAGATAAGATAGAGGGGTATGGTATCGTCATGCCCAGTTGTATGTACCGCGCGAAGATCACTGGACCGAAAACAATATTTTTAAATATTATATTTCCGTAAAGATTACAAAAAATAAGAATGAAATCGTTTTCACAGTTATTGAGTTATCGACTTTAAAGTGATCTATGGGGAATGTGAATACCCCACTTCGGAAAGGCAAGGGTAAACTTAAAATATTATTTTTGTTCAGTGAGTTTACACAGTGCTGCCGAAATTATTGGAATCTATAGTTTAGATATTTTTATTTATGAAATTTAAAAATTCTAATTTTAATAAATATTATTATTGAGTTATACTAGTTTTTGTAAATCATTATTTAAATGTTACAGTTATTTCGGCGATTGCGGCCATTTTAAAACTATGTTTAAACCACGTACAATCGACTTATTTAAGTGAATTTAGTTACCGCCGAAACAGCTGTAACATTTAAATAATGCTTTACACAAATTAGGAGAACTCAATAATAATATTTATTTTAATTTTATAAAAAATAAAGATGGAGTTTTATAAACTAAACACAACAACAATAAATAAATAAATAAACAACAGTTTAGAGATCGAATGAACTTATTTTGAACATTTTTTAATTTATCAGCGAAAATTATAATAAGGATTCCTAATGCCGGACGCATATTCAAGTCGTGGTCGGATACGAGTTTGGAACAATAGTTTAAATTTGTGATTGTACAAAGTACAAAACTTGTAATTTTTTTGTCCTAAAGAATGCCCACAATACAAATGATGAATTTATATAAAATACAATTTATTGTAACCTTGATGAAGTACGTAATGTTGTTCCAAAATCTTTTGTCGTTAGGTACTTAACAGTAAAACTAAAGTGGTAATGCAGAAAGTTTTTTATGTTAGTTGTTAAAATACCCTAACTGCAATGTTATTGCTTCAAATATTATAAATAATATGTATACATTAAAAATTATAATGCTGTGACTTTGTTAAAATCTGCTATAATCGTTAAAGAGACCGCCACACGAGCAAATTATGTTATTCTATTTGTTAATGGCTCCCAGGTGAGTATTTAAAGTATTAATTAATCACTGAAAACCAAAAAATTATACGCTTTCTAAATGAACCTTTGGTATATCTCAAAGGTTACAGCTTAATACCGTAAGATGCAAGACTGTAAATCAAAATAATATTTTTAAGGAGAATACATTATTATTGTGAAGTTGTAGTTTTTTAGAAGATAGTTCTGTGATATTTTTAATGCAAATTAAATTTATTAATTTGATTCGATAGTTTATCTTCTAGTTTAAGCTTTATTTTATTACTGACGAATTAAAATTGTGTGAAGTAAACAACGTTGTGTTCTATTATAATAATTATTTTTTTTGAAATCATAAAAATTTTGTTGAAATCATAAAAAATGTATATATATAAATTCTAATAAAATTAGATTTTTGTCTGTATCTATATTTGGACTTTTATAATTTCAAATATAATACGTTTAATTTAAAAATAAATAAATTTAACATTGAAATGAACTTGATTACAATTTCTGAGAAAAGAGTTGAAATTAAATATTTTCTCGTATTACTTTAACCCCATTTAATATCATCATCTCAGAATTTGGTTGCTTTTCGTGTGTTGTTGAAGATAAAAATAGACAGTTTCTAACGAGCATGAACGATGCTGTTCTTCCATCTATTTTATTTTATATTTTCTTTCTCTTCCTTCTGATTTTGATTATTGACGAACCATTTTGAGAACCGCCTGTCATCCATCCTAATATAATAACTTATGTGACTTTTGGCTTAACGTACGTAGTAAAGGTTCAAGTTATAATCAGACAGCTCGGAAATTTTTAACGAAAAACCACCTTTCAAACATTTAGTACAGTTTCATCTTTCTTTATAGCATAAGCTAGCTTTATAGGTTTATAAGTAGTAGTCTTATCAGAATTTTATACAGCACTCACTTACTTTGTTTTTCTGAACATCATGCTCAATTATAGCTGTTTTTGTAGGCCAAAGTAGCAATGATTAGTATTCGCTATACGAGTTTTTATCTCACTATTAACGTTGAAATTTGTCGTCTGTTTTCGCAAATGATTGTAATACTCAAAGGATTTTTTTACTGTATATAAATTTGTCGTCTGTTTCCGATTGTAATACTCAAAGGATTTTTTTACTGTATATAAATTTGTCGTCTGTTTCCGATTGTAATACTCAAAGGATTTTTTTACTGTATATAAAACAAATTGATAGTCAACTATAATTGAAAACATAAAATAATTAAAAATATGTTAATAGCGTGGTTTAGGCGTTAAGTTTGTACATGAATATATTTTTATCAAATTTATAAAGTAAATAAATACTATTATTTTTAATACAAATTAAATATATCTATTAGAAAGTGAAAAGAAAACGTAGATCGCGCGCCAATATGGGATCCATTATTTTTATATCTTAATATCAACAAAAGTATTTCACACTAAATTCTTTCACATAAAAATTATTCATATTCCGAAGCGACAGAACCTGGACTTGTGTGAACACTGTATTAGATTGAATATTTGTAGCGTTTCCTTCGAGTAGCGCATCCTGCGGATTGGATTACGACGTTTCCGGTGGTAAATCGGAATCACCGAAAAGGGGTGGTAAAAGAAGGAAGGAAGGAAGGGACTTGGATTAACGGGGGTAAGGATCGATGATGGGAATCCAGTCGAAGGACCAGTGGATCTCGGGGAATCGGGAATCTGAAGGACTGCTCGCCTTACCTCGTATATGACGCCTCCGTTACTCTCGCAGTCGCAGCCGAGATCACACAAATAGCACGCGGACGGGTAGATCTCCGCTTCCAAATGACGACGGCGACATCATTCACTTTACCCGCGGCTCACATAATAATCACTGTGCACAAATCACAGGATCACAATACCATGCTGACGTATCGGAGTTGAACAAAATCCACACCGCTAATACAATCGCGATGTCACAAACAAACAAGTATCGCATCGCGTTAACGTCTGCTGACGTCAAGGTCACTATTCGCACTAAAAATAAGTAGTAAAAAAATAGGATGGGTCGGAATTTGAACGTGGAAAGGTGTCAATAATATAGGTCGCGACCGATTCTCAAGAAGCTTCAAAAATGTGTTCTATGAATACGGAACAGAAAGATATATTGATTAAATAAATTTTACGAAAAAATATTTTTGTTGTCCGGGTGGTTAAAAGTTAATTAAGTTTAATTACAAAGTTAATCACGAAAATTTTTAAATATTATTTTCTTTCTTCTTTCAGCTGGTTGTTCGTCACACACTTTTATTATTCTATACCTACGTTAAGATTTCTTGTAGGTAAATCTTTTCATCTTTCACAGTGATAAGGCTTGTATCGATTGGTAAACCACGCAGTCAAAACAATTTGCGACAATTTTTTTTTAGATTAAATAAAACCCAATCACTTTCAATAAAACCGCGAATTTAATTAAACGCCAGTTTCGCTAAGCCAAGCTTCGTCAGGGCGTATTTAAAAATTTTAACTTTCTAATAATAATGTAACCATATTTTTTAAATTGAGTAAAGATTTATTTATTGAAAACATTTTAATAAAGATTCAAAAATGCAAAAATGAAGTGCATATGAAACAGCTCAGGACGCTTTGGAACGATCACCAAAGGGTCCGCAGTTCCGAAGTAACAACATAATTTATATATGAGAACGATCCTAACTCACATATAAACGCATTGTAACGTTACGCGACAGATACCACATCGCTGAACGATAAATTAAGTACCTTATGGGGACCCCGGGGAAGACACCTTTTGACGAACGGCAGAAAAGGGTTTGCGTTTGGAAGCATTACAAGTTTTTTTATAGTAGATATGTTATGGGCGGTGCGAGTATGTTTACAACGTGATCGAATAACATTATTAATAGGGTATTTAAGAGCTTACATATTGTGTCTTTTGACATAAATGGCTAGCCTTTTATTACCCGTGAGTAACATATACGGAAACTGTATATGGACTTTTCTGATGTTTGGAATACTTGATCGGTCCAGCGTCCAGCTATTTCTATTTACTAAATTATATAGTAACTTCATAATTAACCCCCCCGTGAGTTTTATATTGTATGTAACAGACCTAGTTCACAACATTTTGAGTGGATACCTAATGAATCAAAAATGTTCATGGGATATGTGTCTAAACTCAATTAGGTCAGAGATATAAGCATTAAAAAAAAACGCAATTACGCCATTATATCGATTAATTACAATATTTTATTGATTCTAAATTATATATTGAATACAAAAAATTAGGGGTCAAATTAAATCAAATTTAGAGTGGTCAGACTATTTTTTGTGAGATAATTTAGGGCCTGAAGCAAAGATGTACATTAATAATGAAACAATTTCGCAAATATTTATTTTGAAGTACGTAGACTTTAAGATTAACACGATTTTTGTCAAAAATTCAAATAATAATATTTTCCGTAACAGTGCAGAATTTTGCTTGAACATTTTTTACTCATAATTTGGTCAGGTTAACCCATAAAATATTGTGGACAAGATCTGTTACACCCTGTATATACACCAACAAGTTTCGAAAAAATCTTGTTTCTTCATCAAGGTGAAAAAATAAACATATTATTTCAAATTATTTTAATGTATTTTTTTTTTTAATATTTAAAAATTTATTAAAAAATAAATCTATTACCTGACTAAAATTATTATTATAATGAAAGATGTGAAAAATGACCTAATAATCAGAAAGCATTGGAATTTTTTTTGTATGTGATTTATGGTTAAACATAATTATTTATTGTGATTTATAAATATAAAGTTACTGTTTAATTTATTAAAATAACTAACTATAATATTTTTGCGTTAAATATATCTATTTTTTGTGCCTTTATTATTCCGGGTTATAGGAATTTTGTGCACCAAAATTTTTACGACAGAAATTTATACAACATTTATACGCCCAACACTTTACACTAACTTCGCAATAAAGCATTTGTACTTTGTATTCTTAATATCATCATATATTTTGGTTATTACGCTGTAATAATCCACAAACTATTACAAATGAAATATTTGATATTTTTAAGATTTTGCTGTACATCTTTGTTTATTAATGTTGTGGTGGGAATAGATCCCGTGGACTGTGTCGATTTAAATTATTGTTTAGTTGACGCAAACCGGAGTAAGAAAGGAATAAGATTTCAGAGAGGATCTGGCCTACTTTGATCTCAGTCCTGGGTAGGACAGCAAATTACACCTCCCGTTGACTCGCACTGTTTTCGTGAAGAAGGGAGATATCGCTACACTTCGAGATGCCGTCGAAAGCGGTTTTTTTCGTGGTTCAGATTTAACGCACGACGCTACTCTCGAGCGACAAAAACGCGTGTTGACGATCGGCGTTCGAAACGCACTCTGTCACTCTCACATCGGCCGAAATCCATAGGTACCCGTTAGCCAGAAAGGGAATGGTATAACGAAGGAGTTTCGTACTGTTGTCATACTTTATAAACTATTCGAATATTTTTAGTTTCACTATTAGGTATTCGAATAATTGAATAGTTGGAATCTCTAACCCTAATCAATCAAAATATTGTTTTAATAAAACATCAAAAATATTACACATAATAAAGTATTGAGACGAAGAAAATATTACGACTATACCGAATTAAACAAATAATAGATATCTCATAGAGACGAAGCTATTTTTTATAATATTTTTATTTTAATACATGGAAGTACGGGTAATTAATTACAGGGCTTAGAACCTTTCTTTGGCTGGCTTAAATAAAGTTGTTAAACGATAAATGTACTAATGTTGTATTTATTGAAAATTCCGCACATGAATTTGCAGATAATGATATGGTAATTAAAATTTGATAACCATATATAAGTTTTTAGTAGATTTGTGTTGTCGTTTAGGCGGACATTTTTGAAATAAATAATAATTTATTCAATAATAAAAAAGCATCACTATTTAATTTTTTTTTTTCACTGTTGTCAAAGTAGGTATAAACTGTGGGATCTATCATTTGGGGTTAGTTTATACACGACGTGATCGTCAGAGTAGTTGATTCTATTTTTTCTATCGCCCACCTTATACATACTTACAGCATAATATAGCAGGCTGGCTCTCAAACTCGGCAAGCACGACGCTCAGAGTAGGTACTTATTATATAATATAATTGTTTCACTCGAAATCAGACATGACATCTTGATTCGGCGTATAGTGCCCTTGGATTAACAGGGTATCATCAGACATTTACATCAAAGGGAGATGTTGAGCTTTCAAGTTTTGATTATTAATTTTTTCAGCGGTATTTGTTTAGAGGTAAACATTTTACAAACATGTTCAAATACCATTTAGAATAAAAAATTATTTACGTTTTCTAATTTCAGGCACGTTGTATGTATATTATAATAAATACACTTTATTTTCTTTTACATCCTTAACTACTAAAAAATGTTAATATTGGTAAAATTATTATCAAAGATGAAAATATTGTTAGAATTTAATAAAGGGTGGGCTAACTTGGGCTGTTTTTAAACATGTATAACTTTGGTGGAGTTTATTTTTAATTATATATTTTTTTGCAGATAATAAAGAATTTATGAAAGTTTATAATGGCTACATATCCAGTGCAAGAGCGCGTTAAAGTTATTGAATTTTAAAGTTATTTAAAATATATAAATAATTAAAAAATATTGATTTTTCAGGCGTATTCTAGTATAAGTTAAAAACATTTTACAGATAAAGAATATTGTTTTAAAATAACTTTAAAATAAAATCAAATTCTCATAGTGATGACATATATGCTGTTTAAAAAAGGAAAAAATAATTATCAAATTTGGTCCATAGATGGTGATGGTGTAGTGGTACTCAAAATGTGTCTACATACTAACATATATATATAACTTTCAAAAATTTGATAAAATGTGGAGATTGAGGGGTGAGAATTGGTGAACGTGAATCACTTAAGCTAGCCGAAGACAGGTAATTATCCCATACTTCCATATATTTTCTATTAAATATAATAAAAAATAGCTTTGTCTCTATGAGATATCTGATATTTGTTTAACAACAATGTCTTTTATATATCTTATTTATTAGTTCTTGCGATGCCCGCACAATTCGATAGCAGTTGAGTGAAAATATTTTATAGAACAAAAAATATTGAATAAGTAGGACAGAATTTAGGATATATTAAGTAAGACAAAATTCATTAAGGTTTTTATATTGGAAGTATATTTTTGATTGGTGTTAAATTGTGAATACTTAGCGAGCTATCATATTCTAAATTGAAATTGCATAACGAGTGTATATATATACAATATGGTTTTGAGGTCCAAAGAAATTACACAAATTATGTTCGACGCCCGACTCTGGAGTGACACGCTAACCCTGAAATCCGATCCAAGTGAAGAGACGATAACAAGCACCAAGTTATAAAAGCGAAGAGTGAACATGGCAATAATGCAAAAGTAGAGGCAAAGCAAAAGAGATCATAACGATAAAACTTAATATTTGCGTGCAAAATGTTAGGGTTAAAAATTCAAAGCAAAATAAGTAGTTCGTGTGAAATTAGTTGGTAGAAAATGTGGCTCACGTGTAGTGCATAAAATACATACCTATGTATATTTACGATTATGTTAAAAATCGCATCCAGTTTTTTTTAAAAAATATATGACATTAGATATATGACATCAAATATATGTCATTAGATAATTCATCTAATCTGTACTCTGATTTGCAGATTTTATTGTGAATATTTCGCACTCGGGAAGATTTACTAAATTTCTTAAAGATCTCAATGATGTAATAAAACTAATTGACTTAAAAACTAATTTTTATAAGATGAAAATTATAAAAAACTAACAAACTAAGAAAGAATCACTAAAAAACAATATTGTAATGTATAAACTTCAAACAATACAACTACATGGAGAGAATCGGGAGGGCTAAATAAAAATGCGATAAAGACACTAAACATGTTTATGAATATAAATACTTGAAAAAACATTGGAAGATCAGTTATCCGGTTGATCAATTTCTGGGGGAATCAATGTTTAATGGTTCAACTGGCAGACGGATCAAATATCTGGGGGATCAAATATCGAGGACGAATTGTCGGGGGACGGATTTACTGCATCAACAATATCCTGGTCCAGTAATTTCACGGAATGTCGACATCAATTGGCCAGCAAGATTTTGTGATTTAACACCGTGCGACTTATTTTTGTAGAGTTACTAGAAATTCAAGGTTAATATTAAAAATCCACAAATAGATATCGATCTCAAAAATGAAATCCGACGTGTTGTCGATGAAATAGTTCAGAGATTGTAATCGAAAATTTTTTGAAAAGAACCAAGATTTGCAGCCGAAGCCGAGGTCATCATTTATCAGACATCATTTTTTATAATTACAATTTTAAAATCAATAAAAATGACGTTTTATTGCCAATTTAAATCCAGTGTTTAATTTGCGTCACCTCTTAGTTACTATTTTTTATTTCTTTATTATTATTATTTAGTAAAGAAATTCAATGTAATATATGGCTGAGAGTTAAGAAGGGTGTTGATTTAATTCCAAATTCAACTTCAAATACGACAGGACAAAAAATCGCAGCCTGAAAAAAAATAAACTAGTATATTTTATCAAAAATTTAAACCTTTTTATTTGGTAATGGTTATTTGGTTTATGTTATTTAAAGTTTTCATTCAAAATTAAAAACAAACACATTTTATTTTGGAGTATTAGATGAAAATTGATAATAAAATCGGTTAACAAGTACCGAAGTAGTACAAGACAATGAAACATGGAAGCATCTTTTATCATGCCAGTTCAAGGCTTCTAGGTAAAATACATTAAAAAAATGAATACATCTATTATTCCATTATTATCTCCTATCGAACTACTCAAAGGTATTTGAGATTCTGTAAAAATAAAGTATATGGCTTTCAGCCAATGGAACGATACATGTATTAATTTGAAAAGTGTAACATATAGGTTCGAAAATTTGTCATTAATACTGTGTGCTGTAGCATAGTCAGCAAATGCACCTTCCCCGGATTCGAAAGAGATCCAGATTCAAATTCCGATAGCAACAACTATATTTTTCGATAAAATTGATTTTATTTGTATATCTTTCTAATTAACACATTTAATTAGAATTTAAAATATCATAGACCTATTTTCTGAATAATTACAACTTCACAATAAGAATGTGTTCTCCTTAATAATACATGAAAACTAAAAAGCAAAGAACGAAATTCAAGAAATTATCTACTAAAACTTACGTTTTATAAAAATTGTATCAACATGACATAACCTAATTGGTTCCACAATGACCTATTTTAGATTACATAAATTTAGACTTTTATTATAATTGCTTGTTAAAAATGACAAAAATGTTTTGAATTATATTTTATGTATTGCAGTTCTAAATTCAAATGGTTTTTTAGTTGTCTCAATCTTGATTCAATACAATTTTTGATATTTAACGAGGATGACTTCTACATCTAGCGCACATGTCCAATCTAATTAAAACATACGAGATTGTAGATGAATTATCTAAAAATACATTTTTATTAGTAATGGCTGGCCATGTTGTGAGAAGCGAGAACTCTAAGACTCTTAATATATAAAGTTCTCTTAAGGATTACACTACATAAAGTCTTCGAAAGAATTCCGACCGGAAGTCGACGTGTTCCGAGAATAAGGTGGGCGTAAACAGTGAGTATAAGGCTGTAAAAATAAATATCAGCTTCCGGACTGGGGAGGTTTTACTTAAAGCGAGAATATTTTAAAAACGTTTGTATAGTCAACCTTGAGCCTGGGGATTTAATATTATGTATTTATAAGAATATTGCATATTTTTACTTAAAAAAATAACTGATATAATAAACGATGCTACGATGTAGGTGTATTGATTTTGATTTAATTTTACAATAAGAAATTTCGTTGTTTTTAATATTTTGATTAGACTAGACTGAAATGAGTACGTAACTTTTATGTTTCTGTTAGTGGTTTCATCATGAGATTATAATCAAATACAAAATCAAAGATTAATTATTCGGCAACTAATGATTGAGCCTATTCAAATACTAATTAATTCTGTCAATGTATTCAGTTTCTAGTAGATTCCTTATTGAGGGTCACCATCATTTCGTGAGATATTAGCCTGTGTAAAGGCTTGTTTTAGAAGGATTTCTATCACTTTTAAATTAACTTGAATTAATTTATAACTAATTTTGCAGCCTTGAATATATGTCCCAAATTTTTCGGAATGTTGTATATAATAGTTAACGCAGCAAAATTGGTATCGTAGATTCCTAGGAAGGAGAAGTTCCGGATTCATATTCAGTAGTAACAATTTTTTTCTGTATATCTTTCTAATTGATTAATTTAATTTGTATTATAATTTTAAATTTCTCCAGAACCACAAGTAATAATCTTAATTTTTCCAAACGGAGCATCTATTGTCTTTTACACCGTTTGTCACAGCAATAATCTTACTGATTTCCTGAAGGTTCGGTAAAATTTCAGTAGTAGAAATAAAAGTTCAACGTCAAGATATATAATAATTTATTACTACTTATACCGTACAATAATATACTATATACAGATAATGAGATATTCTATTTTATGAACCGTGGAGATGATTTAAATATAGGTAAATGAGAATGTTTTGTAATTTGTTAAATAAATTAATTTTATAGTTTTAATTATTCAGTTTTGTTGTTTAAATCATTTAATATTTCTAGGTATTCAGTTTTGTAACTGTATATTAATTGAGATTAAATATTTAATGTTTCATTTAGATTTCGCTTTTAGATATAACGCATGAATCTGCCTCCTTTAGTATAAACTTCGGTCTAATTAAGGTTACAATGAAAAATCTATTTCATTATATAATTATTATATTGTATCAGAAAATTATTTAAATAAATATTCACACCAATTAGGATTTTTGTGTGTGATATGAAATAATATGTTTTATTATTTTTGGATAAATAGTGAAGTTTTTATCAACGTACTTGTCTACAACAGATTTATAAAATAATATTTTTTAAAGAGACTAGCAACAACTAGCAACTATTTTGGTAGCAACTAAATATGTTTTCTTAAATACAAATTAAATGTTTTAATTAAAAAAATATATAAAATATGGCTTTCTAATAATGAAACGAAAAATGAATAAATTTGAAAATTGTAACATATAAGTTTGAAAATTTGTCGTCAATGCACTGTGTTGTCGTATCATAGTCGGTTAATGTAATCTCCTTGGATAGGAAGAGATCCAGGTTCGAATCCTGGTAGCAACAACAATTTTCGATAAAATTGATTATACACATCTTTCTATTTAACACATTTAATTTGTATTTAAAAAAAATATGACAGATCTATGTTCTGAATAATTACAACTTTATAATAAGAATGTGTTCTCCTCAATAGAATATGTTTTTGATAAATAGATTTTTTTCAGAATATCTTTCTAATTGATTAATTTAAAATGCAACTTCACAACATTAATGTTTTCTCTTAATTTTTAATATTTTAAAAGTGGCTTCTGAAAAAAAAAATTATTGTTATTTTGTTTAAATTTTTTTTTTAATGATTACGTTTATATTTTCGTTATTTTAAGTACTGACCTGGTATATTTAGTTTTATTGAGACGATGTACCTTTCAGTGAAGAATTGTTGGACTCTGAATCGTTTCTGCGATAGGCGGCTTAATTTTCTGGATTCCAACAGCTGATACTTCGATTAGTCATAATGTTATCGTAAAAACACAATCAAACTGAAATTGCACCAAACATTGATGGTGTATTAATCATCAGATAATTAAAAAATGTACGTATTTGCTTGTTGGTCTAGTGGTTAAGACATTCGCAGTGATCTAGCGATTGGGGATTTGATCTTAATTTCAGAAGACCATCGAGTCACTACTATTTTCATAGCACTAGCGTTTAGCTATGTTTGATAATAGTAAAAATATTGATGCAAATTAAATATTATATTAGAAAGATATACATATAAAATCAAGTTTATCAAAAAATATTGTTGTCGTTGCCGGGATTCGAGCCGGGATCTCTTCCAATCCGAGGAACGTGTATTATCCGATTATGCTATACCAACACAATGGATTGACCACAAATTTTCGAACCTATATGTTACATTTTCAAATGAATACATCTATATCACAGACCTATGTTTTAAATAATTACAACTTCGCAATAAGAATGTGTTCTCTTTGATATAATTTTAACGTAATAAATACAAATTCCGTGTTTGCATCACAATTTTTTTTTATTAAAAAAATATATTACATGTATTCTATTATTATTTATTAATTAAAATGTATAAATATTTATAAATTTATTGCGTATTTATTAATTAAAAATCGTTAAATTTAATCTTCGTTAAAAGATCACGCTTCAACTGCACACATTTTATCTTCGCTAGACTGTCGGCAAGTGAACGTGAACGATTGCCGACGGTAATATGTAGCGATCATGCCACCATCTGGTCATACGAAAGTTTTCAAATTTAAACACCGGTGAACAAGCTTTGTCGGCAAACTAATGTCAAATCAGCAAAAGGCTATATGTCAAACTTTATCCGATAAAAAAAAATAATGCCCTTTTGTAATTTTATAATTAAATCAATGTGTTTTAAAAAAAATGTTAAGATTACAGATTACGAATGAGAATGGTTAGATGATCTCGATATTATTTTATCGAACTGAATCATAGACACTTATTAAATAAATAATAAGGCGACTTGAAGCATTTGAGATGTGGATCTACTGAAGATTGCTCAAAATTAGTTTAATGGATGAAAATTTTATGGTTCGGAAGAATAAAGAAAAAGAACTCTAATTTGAAATAATAAAAATCCAAAAACTTCAATATTTTGGATATGTGATGAGGCATTCGGAGAAGTGCAAGTATATAAGTAAAGATTGCTGGATGTCGAGGACCTGGAAGAAGGAGAACATCATGGTTGAAAATTCTAAGGCAACGATCTGGTCGGTCTACTGTTGGGCATTTCTGTCTCAAAACAAAAGCAACGATAGATAACGTCCGTTGAACGGATAGCATATAAGAAGAAGAATAAAAGATTCAATTTTCATTTGTAATTTGAATACTTTTACAACGACATAAATATACAATGTAAATATTGATATCATGGTGGACAAGCGTGATGAATGGTCAAGCAACCCGCGGAGGACTAAGAATAAAAGATTTTTTGAAAAATATGTACAGTGTAATAGATAAAATACTATTGCAATATAATATAGTAATACAAATGTTGAACAAGTAAATATTTGAAAAGTTTTTTTTAAATAAACATAATGAAAATCAGAAAGTCGAAGGTCTTAAAATCAACAGAGTGTAAAACAGACATTATTATTTTAGCAAAACTATGAATTCATAAAATAATGGAGCGGAATTAAACTTGGATGGAATTATATCTAACGGGAATTTGTCAACCGAGGCAAGACTAGCGGTGCACAATGGAGTGCTGGTACCGACACTTATGTATGGAAGTGAGGCCTGGAGCTGGCAGAAAAGGAACGAAAGTAGACTGAATGCAGTGGAAATGAGATCACTTAGACGTATTTGTGGCAAATCTATTTATGACAGAGTAAAGAATGAAGAAATAAGGAAAGAATGTAAAGCTGTTAGTATAGTGAGTAAGATTAAGAAAGGATCACTTAGGTGGTTTGGTCATATGGAAAGGATGAATGAGGAGAGAATGGTAAGAAAGATATATGACGCAAGTGTTGATGGAACCAGAAATAGAGGACGTCCGCGAAAGACTTGGCACGACCAGGTAAACCAGATAATGGAGGATGGTTCTGTTAGAAGCCTCAACAATCGGCGAGCTTGTAAGACAAGATGTATGAATGTGGATGAGGCGAGAATTGTGTGTCAGGACAGAAGAGTGTGGCGCTCTATCCCCTCTGCCTACCCCCACGGGGAAACGGCGTGATGGTAAGTAAGTAAGTAAGTAAGGAATTAAACTTTTTTAGAACACAGTTAGCTAATAGTGTCTAATATTTCATAAAACATGAAAAGAACTAGCTGAGTTAATTATATCGATGGTCAGCAATAACTTGAGAAATTTATAAATTTTGTGTCATACCCGGAGGGTCATCACGCTGTTTTAGCCAATGAAAATGAAACTTTCCCGATATTATTCAGTCCCTTGATCTCATGGCTCCAGATTTATTTTTGTAGAGATAAAAAAAAAGCTAGTGCTAAAAGTCAGTTGTTAGTAAGTAAGCCTTTTTGAACTGAAGAACAACTAAAAGATAAGTAAAATAATAATAAAAATACCCTCTATATATACTACAACTTAATTTGTGCAGTGGACTGTAAATTAAGCCAGTGTACATTCTGTACTAGGATTTGAAATTTTATGCAAAATGGCTTTAAAATATGTAAAAAATATTTTTTATATTACGATTATTTTCAAATAATCCACAAGTCCCATACTATAGCAGAAGTGAAATACGCAGACAATTTATAAAAAAAAAAAATACAGTAGTAGTAAATCACGGAGTACACACGAGTTTATTTAAAACAGTTTTTACAGTGAAAAAATAATAATATTTATATAATCACTATTCTGTGTTCAGAAACATCACCAGTTTCGTTAATTACGATAATTCTTAGCAACAAATAATATATCTCATATCGAAAGAACGGTAGCTTATTGGTCTAATGATCAAGACGCTGGCCTAGTGATCTAGTAGTCGGATGTTCGCGCCTCATTCCAGAAGACCACGAAATTAATCCAATTTTCATAGTACAAGCTTAGTTTAAAAATAGGAAGGATATTGATGTGACATGTATACTGTGTACGCATCTCTATTTATTCTTTCAAAATTATAAAATAAACAAATATTAACAACTGGATTTAGGAAAACTGCTATTTATTTGGTTTCAAAAATGATAGTATAATTTATAAAGCATCAGCAGCTGTTATGCATTAAATCGTTCTGTAAAATAAAACACACATTTTTCAAAGTTTCAAAAAGATTTCGTATCTGTTCTGCACAATTTGCAAGAAGAAAAGCTATTTCCAACGGAAGTCCCGGGAAATGTAAGATACTTCCTGCGCATACAGCATAATAACCACTACCGCAGGATGATGCAACTTCCGGAAAATTACAAACTCAAGAGTTTTAAGTTTCCTTCCCTGATAAATTCACGGCACTTCAGTTCACGTTCCCGTGGACTAAATTTTCTTGAAATTATTCAAACACCTATTTTCAAATATGTAATGTTTGACAGTTCTGCTGTGCAATCTGTTATGCGTTACGTGCTGTCCATCTAATATAAACTATTGCAGCAATTCATTATATCTGTATTTCTATAAAATTAATTTGTTATACCCAATATCGGTTGTGACGCGAGCGCATCAGATTAGATGGGATTAATTACTCGTCAAAATCGCGAACGAGTATGGGTCATTTTTGTCTTCACCAGCCGGAGGTGGTGGTTTTTCAGATTTTAAAGATTTATTTCGTATATGGGTGAAATCGATAGTGGAAGCCCGCTGACCATCCAAAATAAGCCGATACATCACGTTCGAGTGACGTATAATCGATCCAGAGGCCATTATCCCGGGTAGAGGCAATAACCATTGTGCAGTGACCGGTGTGAACCTGATAAATAAATGATGGAGCGCATTATTTATCGGGAATGGGGTGTCACTCTAAAATCAAAGCCCTTTTGAACCCACTCTATAAAACTTTTATGATTTTGTGATATTTTATGATATATATGTTTATTGTACGCTGATAATGCAGTATTAATGGCGAATAATGAACAAGAATTACAGAGGCTAGCGAGTAGAATGTACGATGTATGCAAGGAAAGCGACCTTATTATGAATGTCAACAAGTCGAAAGTGATGATATTCGAGAAGGAGCAAAGCAAGACACCGTGAAAAATACTTGCAAGACTTGGTTCAGAGTGGAATCCTGGTACCGACACTGATGTATGAAAGTGGAGCCTGGAGCTGGCAGAAGAGGAACAAAAGCATACGGAATGAATGCAGTGGAAATTAGTCACTTAGGTGTATATGTGGCAGATCCATTTATGATAGAGTAAATCATGAAGAAATAAATAAAGAATGTTAATCTGGTAGTATAATGAGTAAGATAAAAAAAGGATCAAATTGGTGCTTTTGTCATATGGAACGGATGATTGAGGAGAAAATATTATGAAAGATATATGACGCAAGTGTTGATAGCACCAGAAGTAGAGAAAGTCTGCAGAAGACTTGACATGACCAGTTAAACCAGATACTGGAGGATGGTCCTGTCAGAAGCCTCAATAATCGTCGAGCTTCTATGAGAAGATGTATAAATGTTGATGAGGTGAGAATCGTATGTTAGGACAGAAGAGTGTGGCGCTCTATCCTTTCTGCCTACCCCCGCGGGAAACAAGGTGATGGTAAGTAATTTGATCTCTCTTTGGTGGTCTGTGCCAGCAACTCAATAGTTTTATATGGGCAAGTGGAATAAATATACCTATATTAACTGAGAAACAAGAGCTATTAAAAGCTGATGTAACTCAGTTGTGAGAGTAGCTTACTAGCAATTGAGAGATCCCAGATGCATGTTCCAACTAGCTAAATTTTAAGGTCTAAATTTAACGATAAAGTGTCTAGTGATCCACAGGGGATGCACAGAACCAACAAAGACAGAAAATCTACCTCCAGGGAGATTCTCTTAGAGATTTTTGTTCGTCCAAGCCAAGACCATAATGAAGATGATGATGATGATGATGGATACATATCCAGGTATTTCTCGAAAGAAAAATTTTTTGAAAAAACTTTTTCAGTGACATACTTACCTTAATTATTACTGAATGATATGTCCTGAAGAAATGCATTGCATTTTATCAATAAAATGTGAATTTATATAATTTAAATGGCACGTTTTTTTAATTTTTTTTTAGTTCTTTTTATCACAACATATAATGCGAAATGAAAATATGATATAAATGTATTTTTTTATAATATTTTAATATATAGTTACCGTTTTCAATCAATATCACAAATCATAAGTCTTCCAACATGAGTTGTTTGATAATAATTATTTCTCAATTTGCAATATACAAGAGTTTTAATTGAGACTATATTCACGGTGCCGTTCACTTAAATCGGTGGTGTGTCATGACAAAGAGCACGCTTGATATCAATTTAGTAGAAACAATGCAGTTATAATTAAAACGTGATATTAAACATTATCAAATTTAAATATATTATATTTAAGATTTTAACGAGTAAAGGATGACGGATTATTTTCTGGGAGAAACCACGTCAAATAGTACTGAGTAGGACTTTTATACTCCAGAAGTTTCAAGTAAATATCATAACTCATTCTCAAGGGCCTTTTATCAACGAGTATACTCAACCGTTCAATGCAAGAACCATAATGAAAGTGAGTTAAAATCTTAGTAGGTGCTGAATATTATTAGTTGACTTCGCGATTAATTGTATCTAATGGTAACAAAAGGTGACTTATAATTTAGTTATTTGTTTAATGGCCAACTTTGCGCATGCGCAATTACCTTGCTAAGTGGTTCTTTGATTAGTATATGGGGATTTTGTTGGTTTATTATTAATGATGTTTTTTTGGTTCGATGTATTTTTGTGGACGCCTGTATCTAGGATGTTAGTCCGTACCATCGGGAGTATAAAAGTCATTTTAAGAATTATTTGACGCAGGTTTCCCCAGAAAATAATACGTCTTGTGTGTTTAATTCAAGGTTTTCGCAAGCACTACTGTATGCAACTGGTGTTTCTTTTGGATTAGATCACGATCTTTGTATATGGTTTCTTTGGGGAAACCTAGGTCGACGTTTCGGCACGTTAATACGGCGATCTCGCACCTGACACCGGTGATAACGTAGATTTAGAATAACAATCTTGTAGAATGTATTCACCCAGCGCGTCCTAGAATCCACTAGTTATAGTTTAGGAAACTTAGTAGTTAAAGTTTCAAGAGTTTCGCAGGACAACATTAGAAAACTGTTTTCGTTTATACTTGTATGCGGTTCTTGGAATCTACAAAAAAATAACGCGAATGAGTATCTCAAAGTACGTAAAAAATCTCAAATTACATCAATTAATCAAATAGAATGGCTTATAAAAATGGGTCGAGAAAGATTGGAACTACTTCTTATTAAGTTACCCGGTAGAGTTTTTTTGGTTTCCTCGTGTTTTTTCATTAATTTATGGTGAGTTTGTTTTTTGTTTGTCTGAATGATTAGGGTTTCATTATTTTTTTGTTTTAAAATAATTATTTTTGAGGTATTGCTTAATAATATAGCTGCTAGATTTTTACAATACAGTAAGATAGTGGAATCGTACTCAATCAATATTAATACACTAAATTTATATAAATCTGGTGTCAAGCGTAAGCGTAATATTACTGTTAAAGTAATGTCATATGTGTATGAGTTATTCATTCTATGTCTTTAGGCCCTGCGGGAGGCAAAGTCGTGCGCTGCCATTTGGTGACCACTATGTGATCATAACCAGCCCGTCAAAGAGCTGGTTATGATCACATAGTCATAACGGCAAAGATACCAATCTTTGCAGATAACATTAATTTTATTAACTTTTGATTCTATTGAGCGTCATGTCATATCCGCCATTTGTTAATCTTATTAATAGTATTATTAATTAGTTGCATTATATCGAACTCATTTTCACCACCGTTTTATCCTTATTTTCACTGTCCGAAAGATCAATCTGAAATATATTTTTATTTGTTAACTTTGTTTTATTAACCACTTATTGAGTTTAAATACATCTACCGGTTTCGAAAAATACAATTTTCTTCTTCAGTATGTCATAACTAACTAAAAACATATATTATTGTTTCTTTACCAGAATCTATTTTTAAAAAAACAACAATTGTTTAAAAAATAAATTTAGTACCTAACTCAAATTGTTATAATACAAATTTACTCGAATAATTTTTAGGAAAAAAATTTAGAATGAGACTCGTAGTTAAATTTAATTGGTTGTTTATAATTTTTTGATTAGTTGTTAGAATGCAAAATTATCCAAAACAATATTTTGTTTTTCAAGGATACGAAAGCACTTAGTCGGAGTAAGAGACGAGCTTGCAATAAACATCGGTATTGTTAGATGGACGGTGCGGCGTGGGAACGCCAATAAAAAATCCAACGAACGTGATTTTAGTCACATAGGCAAATGCACCATAAGAGATGCATCACCCTCATGCGTCAGTCTTTCTCCCAATCCCAGCCGGGAGAGATCGCTCCATAAATACGATCTAGTTTCCGGGGAAAATTCAAACTGTGCGCCTCAAGTATAAAGCTTAGACTGTGATGTTCTCCGTGTTTAATCGTTGATGTAGTGAATTCAAATTGTCACCATCAAAAGAGAAGAGACGAGAGAAAAGAGAGAGATAAATGGCACGCGCTAATTGTAATTAAAAACATCGCGTCCAGAGTCCCGATTTGCCTGGATAATTGGACATCGTCTGGTGGTCAATCCTGAACTCCGTCACTCTACCCTGGCACCATAACTATTAGCGACACTTCACATACCGGTTCCAGCACTATTATCTGCACGTGGAAGCCGTCTCCAAAAGGTAATCCCTTACATGAGGGATCTGCATAATCAACAGCACATAAGAATCGACACAGAAAATTTGATAGTTAACTTTATGTTGGCATGATAGACGCATAAATAATGTAAAGTTAATTGTAATTATTTTTGAATTGTATTATTAATAATTAATTAGGTAAAATGCTATTTTTTTTTTAACTTTTAATACATGCAAGTCATAATATAGATAATAAATTTTATTGTAAACAATGGCATTTTGTGATTTCATTTAATAACCATTTGACATGATGACAATTTAAAAAAGAACCAGTTAGGCTGTATGCCTCCCCCTGAACATGAAGCCGAGGCAGAAAGAAGAAGTTACGTAACATAGTTTTACACGCTTTATATATCTCCAATGACTCCAAATTATTTAATTTGTGACCATCACCGTTTACAAGCAAAATTGACAATCCCAATTTTTTATCAAAACCATGACCATTTTCTATCAAATGATTAGTAAATTCTGAAAACCCACTATTGTTTAAACATCTTAAATGCTCCTTTACTCTTATATTAAAATTTCTAGCCGTTTTATCAATATAAAATGCTGCACAATCCTTGCAACTAAGTTTATAGACACTAGAATTATTAAATTTATCGTCTTTGTCTTAAATATTTGATTCGAAAAGTTGTTTATGTATAAAATCCTATGCGAATAATCATCATTATTATTATGTTTTATCTGTGATTTATATAAAAATTGATTATTATATTATTTTAATTTATTTTTTAAAATAGTGTCTATCAAACCTATTTTACACCCGTTATTAATTAATTAATTAAAGTTAATTTTGCTCATTTCAAAAGTAATCTGAAGTATATTTATTATCATATCTCTCGATTCTCGCTGGTCTAAATATCACATTTTAAAAACATGTTAGGTTAGGTTAGGTTAGGTTGGCGTTAACGTTGTAGCCGTTGTCCGCGTGTTAATTAACCGAATTCAAAATCTTCGGTCAGCATCGACTGTTTTGATTTGTATTTATAACTATATATTGTATACTGGCGTATTTTTTTATAATTACAGCTTTTCTTATTAAAACAATATATAAACTTACTAATTTATGTAATTTAATTTCTGTAAACTTACATAGATACATACAATTGAATTCATGTCGATCTATCTGTTCTCAATACAATCCTACATTTCTAAACTGATCAAAATCTAATTTTGCATTATTATTTTTCCTGCCTCTTTCCACCGATATAAATGTATATTATATTTTATTAAGGAGAATACATTCTTATTGTTTCGTTGTAATTATTCAGAACATAGGTCTGTAATATTTTAAATACTAATTAAATGTATTAATTAGAAAAATTAATTAGAATAATTAGAGAAACATATAAAATCAATTTCATCAAAAAATAATATTGATGCGCCGCCGGGATGAGATTCCGTAAAAATAAAGTAGATGGTTTTCAAACAATGGAACGATAAATGTATTAATTTGAAAAAATGTAATATATAGGTTCGAAAATTTGTCGTCAAAAATACTGTCGCTGTAGCATAGTTGGATAATGCACCTTCCCCGGTTTGGAAAGTGATCTAGGTTTTTCGATAAAATTGATTTTACATGTATATCTTTCTAATTAATACATTTAATTAGTATTTAAAATATATAATCACCCGCTACCGACACGGACATTTTACCCTCCCTCTATCTGGACCCAATTTTATATTATAATATAAAAGCATTTAATTTAAAAACCTATCAAATCCAAATCCTAGACACGGACCGCTGGAAAATAAATAAAACGAATTATAAAATAAATAAATCTAGTCAGTTTAAATATTTATCACATAATCTATCAAAATTTTCAAAAATATTTGTTCACATACAGCCTGGATAAATTGATGGTCATTGGGTAAGAGTGAGAGGCAAAGTGTGTATATCGATTTAGAACTCTCGATTTAAACTCGTCTGCTCTCATTCAGGACACAATAGCTATTCACGCACTATACGCCTACAAATGTACTTCCTTTCACAACAATAGATGTGTAAAGTATTCGTTGGGAATGCGAAATAACGTGTTTTGATTCAGTTTATTGGAAATGTTCAGGAAACACCAAATAGACCAGCGAGTAGTTTACAACTTTCAATAATGTACGTTCTTCCTTGTTTAATCTGTTTTCTTGAAAATTGTTTCTTAATACAACCCTACTGTAAATTTCGATAAAATTGTACAGAAAATTTTATTTAAAATATTACCAAACCATGATAATAATATCTTTTATTTAAAAAAGACCGAATTTGGAAAATTATTAAAGCTTGTATCATGTTTTGTTATATGGTACTTGATGTAAAGACTTTAGGCTCGTATTCACGATGATCCCTAAATGAGACTATGATTTCTGAGAGTCGCTAAAGGTACGTGTATATTAGATGAGGCATTCTAATCTGCACGTAAAACCAATGAGCTTCGCGCTGAACCACCGTCCTTTTTTTGATTCTACTCGAATCTCCGAGAGATATGTCTTCCGTGGATACTGACTATTAGAATGAATACAGTAACCTGATGGAAAGATGGAAGGCCAGAGAGGAAGTGAACAGTCTCCAGCCCGATAGATCAACCAGATTAGAGAAGCTATCTGAACTTTGGATCGCAAAGAAAGGTGGAGCAGAATCAACATTAAGAAGTCACGATCCCCAGGTTATGATCTCCGGGTCACCATCCCCGGGTTCCGATATCTGGGTCACGATCTCCGGGTCACGATCCTCGGGTCACAATCCCCGAGTCACGATAATCGGGTCATGATCTCCGGGTCACCACCCCCGGGTTACGATCTCGAATTGTGAACTGTAAATGTTACCTAGGATAATAAACGTAAGTATTACCTCAGGATAATTAAAGCACGTTTCACCAATTTTCCTCATCAATTTCAATTATTATAGATTCAGTAGTTTTCCTAAAGCATACAAAAACATAATTGAAAAAATAGGCAGATCGAAACTGTAACTAGACTGGATTGAATCCGGTTTCAGTTCAAACTAGTCTACCGACTATAGAAATGTTTTGGATCCAAGTATTAGGTTTTTTTCTGAAAAATATTTGTTGAGTGCCTCGCTTACTATTGCTTTTAAAAAGATTTACCTAAATATATAAATAAATAAACGACATAGCTTAAATGTTCGGTATTGGGGATTTAAATCTCACTAGCGGTCATCAGTATAATTAGATTCGAAAGTAGTAAAATTACACTTTTGTCTTTAAATAAATATTTTCTATTATTATAGTGTTTTTCTAATAATTATAAAAAAAATGTATTAAATAATAATTATAAAAAACTTCAATAAATTTAGCGAGGAAATTGTATTGCACAGTTTCTACGGAGGAACATTAAATTATTTATTTTGAAATTGATGAACTAATTTATTTAAAATCACGACCAACGTTTAATGAATAATTTCCTCGGAATGAAAGCCCGTTTATTAAAAATATAATAAAAATCGATAGCAGTACAAATTAATTAAGTGTTAAGGTATTTAAAGATAAAAACTTTATATGTTACATATTTTTAAAAACCATAGTTTAATTAATTCATAATATGATCAATTCAATTAAAATATAATACACACTGTATACACCAATTTAAAAATATTTCACAAAGTGTAAAAAACATATATTTCTAACTGCTAATTCTATTCTTCATTGCGATTGTGCCTGTTATATAATATAAAATACTGATGTTTTATAATATATAATATAAATACACAGTATTTAAAGATATATAATCACGTTACGTCTAAGTGTGACTTTGGGCTTATGAATCTGATAACTGTGATCTTAAAAACTTAGATCTAGATCTTAGAGTTTTGGTTTAACAATATTATAATCAGTAGCGTGCGATAGATTATGCTGTTACAAATGATATTATACAATCATATATAATATATGTACTATAATATATGTTATATATAGGATTATGAACTTTCGTTTAACCAACGGATTTAGACAAAATGAATCCGTCGTTTATACGATCCTATCATGTATTTATTTGTAATTTTAGAGTACTATTAATAGTGTTTTTAAAGTTTTAGTTTTAACGTCAAAATAATACCTTCTTACCTATATAAAAATCAATATAAAAATATATAGACGTTTTTAAGAACACTTTATAACTGAACATGATTGTTTTATTGTTTGAAAATCATTCACATAATGACTAAACGAAATAATTATATTTATTAAAGGCTAACGTAGGAAATAGTTCTGCCAATTGATTTTTGTTCATAAATCAAAAACAAATTTATACACTAAATACACATCAAACGCAAAGAACGGCCATTAAATCATCACGTTAAAACATTAAAATAACAAAATTCGCGAATTAGTAAAAGAAGAAGTAGACACACTAATGATTTGAACGCAGTTGTAAGCCTATATAATATTATTCCGTTAAAAAACAGCATAGGTAACGACTCCATACAAAACGGATTAACTGAAAAGAATTTTCAATTCAGTAAATAGCTAATTATATGACTTGGGTAATTCACTAGCTTAAATACAGAACAGCAAAATGAGTGAATAGCTCGACGCGGCGAATACAAAAAAATGCTATGACAGCAGTGGTGAATTGTAATGGTAGTTTTTAGAACTAGCCGATGTAAGCAAGTCTCTTCTGGTATACAGATGGCGCTAATTATACAAAAAAAAATGTTTCCGTTTGTGTTAATCCAATTATTTAATTTATATTTGTTTCCCAGATTTTTTTAGTAATGCACAGCTTTTTTGTTTACATGCATTGTATAATAAAGATTCAAAAAACTTTTTTATTCAATGCCGTTTTATAAATCAGTGATCCTATTATTTATTATTTACGATGAAATACTTACTTTTCATTGTGATTTTACGTCACGTAGTGTATAAAAAATACTTAGAAAACGTATAGATGAAAAGGAATAAATCTCTAAACTGCCCTGGGCGACAAATAAATTCAAGTTAAGCCGGGCCAAATGCCCCTGAATATCCCAAGAGATTGTCGTTTACGCAAGCCTGATTTTTGATTGTCACTAAGTCACTGATTCTATTCCCATAAACATCATAGCTATAATATTAATTTAATTTAAAAGCAGTGCTATCATGAAATTATAAACAGCTTTTTCGTAAAATGTAATGTCAAAACACATATCAGAGCCAGTACATAATTGAAAATGAGAGCTATATAAAACAATATTACTGTTAAGACACGCAAATACTATAACAACAACTTAACTAATTTGTCGCCATAGCTTCAAACAAATTTTCAAATGCGCTGCTACGAGTATGTTGTAACTGAAATAATTTAAGATTAACTAAGAAAGTAACATTGTCGTTTTGATTTATTGCTTCGAAACATATTTTAATTTAATTGGTATACTTATATTTAACACATAATGATTTGCTTTAAGCAGATTAAATTGTAAGCGAATTGTTTTAACGGTTTTATTATATTAAGATTAACCTCAACCAAAACTCTAAGACGTATCTTTTCGTGTCTCATTCTGTGGGAATGATCCTTTAAAAGCTATTTACATAATAATTAAACATTTTTAAAATTTTATTTATTTAAAAAATTGTATAGCCGGTACCGATATATGTGTAAATATTTCGTTGCGGTGACTAAAATACATGTATCATTTGTTTTATTTTGCTAGTAATGGTTTATTAGAGCAAGATCCAAGAGGTATTAGATCTTATCAGGGCTTAGCATTTTAATAAAACCACATTTCATTTGCGCAGTATGATTTTTCAGGACACAGTTCTGCGATCATTTAAACAAATTTTAAAAAATCACTTCGATAGATACACAGCAAAAATCTATTCATCGAAAAATATAGTTTCAATCTAGAAGTTTATATTTCCGACAGAGAACTTTAATAGATTAAGCTACAATGCTCTGCATTGGATGTCCTAGTGCCGTCTAGCCTAGGATTTTTGAGAAAAACTGTAATAAAAAGTTGGTATTTTTCAATGGGAAACAGATATCTCAAAATATTTAAAATTTAGTGACTTCTGAATAGAGCATCACAGCTTTAAGGATTAAAGCTCTCTATTAGCGATAGAAAGTTCCGGATATTTGACAACAATATTTTTTGAATAGATATAGTCCGTTGACGTTCATTCGAATAAAACATTCTGACATATCAGTGTTTACCATGCAAAAGCCGTCTCGTCTGTCCTGTTTTAAGTGATAAATACCAATACAATCTTAATAGCAATGATTTGAAGTATTCAATTAATTAACCAGTATACAATAAAATCTTCTAGACTGTCAACTAAAACTTTCGAAATTCAGTTCCCTGTCTTTTTTCCCATGCCGCTAATTGAACAAACACAAACATAGCACAAATATTAAAAAAACTAGAATTCTATACAACCCCATTAAAAAAACAAAGATATAAACAGTGACTTATTAATCTGCATTCTAAAATTTTCTCCTAAAAATTATTCGATTAAATTTGTATTAAGTAATAAGTAACAATTTGAGTTAGGTATTAAATTTATTTTTAAATAATTGTTGTTTTTTTTTAAATTTATTCTGGTAAAGAAACAATAATATATGTTTTTAATTAGTTATGACATCCTGAAGAAGAAAATGGTATTTGTCGAAACCGGTAGATGTATTTAAACTCAATTCAGTAGTTAATAAAACAAAGATAATAAATAAATAAAATAAATATGAATTTTAACTACAAAGTTAATATTGCTAATTTTAAAAGTATTAATCTGCATATTATTGAGCTCACTATTTTATTTTTGATCTGCGTTATTAATATTATATAAATAAAAATTACATTTTGTTTATAAATTTGTTCCAACTGATCTCATTTCAAGACAGCTTTTATGGCCCAGTCATATCAACATCCATTAAAAGAACTAAGAAAGATATTTTTATGCCGAACCATAAATAAGCCAAAGAGAGTATTCATTCTTATTATCCTCCGAAACTTAATTCAAATGATTCTAAAATTAGCAACAAAAAGATAATTTTAATTGTTTCAGTAAATAAAGGAAAATTTTAACTATTTTCATTACAATGGTACTGACATAGTAAGGGGATTTTTAAATATAATATTTTTGTATAATTCATTATTATATCAAAATGTTTGAAATAAGGTTTTCTCATTTTATCAAAATAGAAAAAAACGCAGTGGACGAGAAATCTAAGTGCCGGTAGTGTGATCAGTAGTAACTTTTTACTGTAGTTAAAAATGTTACTTAAGTAAAAAAAAATACGAAAACGGGTTGTTTGATCGTTAGTAAATATTTAGTTCTCGAAAGTACATCCCATAGTAAACTCATTTTATTCTGCGATATCCTATAGTAAAAACGAGAATCGATTGTTAAATATAGCGGACTTTTCACAGCTGTTCCAAAAGTCATCTGACACATTGATACTTTGAAAGTTGCAGTATAGGACAATTAAATATTCAATATCCCGCTATTTTAGTAATGAAAGTTCGTCTGATGATGATTTAATTGTTTAATATACATTATTACACATAATACGAACAAATTTCACCGCCAAAGTGACAGATATCGAACGCCTAGGCGAAAATATCCATAGATAATGCATAAAATAAAGCATATTTCATGATTATTTGTCGCGCCTATAGATATTTCCATCTATGCTTTGACAGTAGTAAATTTGACACCGCAAAGGATTTTTATAACGGGCGTATTGTTACTAAAAATTACTATAGTAAAAAGTTATCATAGTAAAAAGTTACTACTGATCACACAACCGGCCCGGTTTAAGTTAATATACTTTATTCGTGGTATGCACAATTAATTTTATAGTTGCTCCAAACATTAATTTTGGTAAACACTCGTACTTTAAATGTGCCGTAACTTGTAAACTGGGCTGGCGACGCAATTTAAATTGCTCACCAATTTATAAATACATTCCAAATATCTGTAATCCAAGGTAGACTTATTATTTTATGTTCCCAGGGGTATTTTCTTGTACCTTTATAAACATTTAAAACAAATTATTTATATTTTCTAACTACTTTTATAATGTAATTTATATGTTATATACACGATTAAGTCAAATTGGACTAGAAAACATCAAATTGATTAAATATTACATTCTTGCTTTCCCTTCACCACCCACCGCTTTTCTACTTATCTAACTTTTTTTTTATCAAATTGGTGCCTCAAAAAATTTATAAGTCACACTATAATGTATCTGCGTAACAGACTATTAAATTTATCGCGTTTTTTAGTTTTGTAAAAAAATATTGCTCGCAAATTATAAAAATAAAAGTTAAAATAATCTACACAAATTTTTTTTATTAGCAATTTTTAAATATGTCCATGAATACACAATTACTGGATTTTTACCTATAAAGGCACTGTTATTAAACAAATATCAGATATCTCATAGAGACAATGCTTTTTTTTTCGTAAGTTCTGTAATTACCCCCTACTTCTATATATTTTCCATTAAATATAATAAAAAATAAAGGATTCCTTTAGTTTTATTTTGTATATTTTTTACTTTTTTGCAACGCGTTTCGTTACAAAAAAAATTCTCTATCGTTCATATATTTTTATCTTTTAGTTTTGTAAAAGATGTGTATGAATTGCGTCAATTTTGTAAGAAATAATTTATCATGCTGACGTACCATTTAGATATACCAAAAGATGAATGCGACCAGCGAAGACTTAAGAAAACATAACGAAATTGAAAAAAAAAATAACTTCACTTCCTATCTGGCCTTCCATCTTTCCATCAGGTGATTGGTTTCATTCTAATAGCCAATATCCACGGAAGAGATTTCTCTAAAAAAAACTTTCGAAATACTAGTAGGTAATGAATGTTTGGAGCATTGTTACGTTGCGGCTTCGGCTCCGGCGGATCGCACGCCACGGCATCAATTCTAATTCCATCTATAAAATATCGCGCTCGCCGTCCTGCCGTTGCCACCGCAGCCCGTGCGGAAGCCCTCCCTCACCAATCATGCCATCTCGCCTTCCTTACTCATCCAGTCCTCTGACTAATGACTGCTTATGCTCTAAGGTCAGAATGTACTCGTACATAGATGGGTTTGTATATTTTTAAAGTATGTTTGATAGGAACGGAAAGACTAAGAAAGATATCGAAAGATGCAGAAATGCAGAAAATAAATTGAATGACATTTTGAAAATAGTAATTTCAAATATAAACTTTGTAAAGCTGATCTTAGGAGAGTGAATGCAATTAAAAAAGGATCGCTTATGTAATTTGGTCATATACAATAGAATGATGAATTAGGATAGAATAGTAAGACGAATAAAGGGCGCGATTGTCGATGGCACCAGAGAATAGAGAACATACGCGGAAGAACAGGTAAGACAAGGTTAACCAGATAACAGATGATGGTTCTGTTAGAAATCTCAAAAATGCATTAACATACATATGTACACATCTAATATGTTTTAATTGTCTAACTATGTTCTGAAAAATTGTTTCTACACAAATAAAATATTTAGAAATATATAAAATTAAAATAAGTAGGTATCAAAAAAAAAAAACATCATGTATGTACGTTTTAGTGGTTTTGTCTTGAAAAAGCTAAAAATTGGAACCGGAATCGTAGTTTCATGCGTTACCAAAAACGTGTATTAATATTTTTTTTCAATATATATTAGTAATGTGGATGCGAAAGCATCTAACTTCTATATTTATACAACTTTAAACTAAACTGAGCTAGCCTTTACTAGGAATCGTAAAACTCTCCTGAATCTGGTGCTGAATTCCTGACGGCCGATTACCAGATATCCTGACAAATTCACTTCCTGACAAGTCAAGTTTCCTGCAGACCAATTGCCTACCCAAAAATATAACATTAATTTATATGTTATATGTACGTAGGAAAAATGCATTAAATCAGTGCAGAACACCAGTACAAACAACTGGGTATTTTTAAATATGCAGTCTGTTTACTACTTCTTATAATTATTGTGGATTAGTTTTACCTGCAATAAAGGCTCAAGTTAAATAAGAAGAAAATATCAGAATTAATTAGAAAAAAAAATTATAAATTATTTTTAAACTTTGGTAAAATTATAACTGAATGTTATTATTAAAAAAACGATTTCTAGGTATTTTTTTGCTGTCCTCGCTTTATCCTATTCATCTGAGATAAGCTAAATTTAGCATTCGCCTCAATTTTGTTATATTTAATGATTTACTCGTATAAAAGGCAATCCATAATATATTAAGAATAGTCTTCAAAAATCTATTTTAAATTTAAATTTGTTTTAATCTACCTACACAAGCACAAACAGATAAAACACTACATTTGTATTACGGAAATATTGGCTTTTCGGGAACTTGTCTTGTCGGGAAATTAATATACTAGGAAGTTAGCATTCGGGATAACGAACGCCAACTTTTTCATACATATTGTTGATATGTTTGTTCTTATCGGCTCTGCAGTTCCTCTATAACCTTCGGTTTAATTCCGCACACTGGTTTTTGGTATGCTGAAAATGCCACTTCTTTTTAAAAATACAGCGAAGTCAATGTTCGATCTAAATGTTGATCCCTGACCTCTTTGTCTCTGTGTATGTATATTTTAAAACTTGATCAAATTAAAAAACGGCTGTATAAACATGAAAAATTACTTATTTATGTACATATATTAAACTTAGTCAGACATTATCTCATTTTTTTGCTAAGTTGAATAAAGTTTGCATAAATCACTCTTGAAGGGTGGATTGCCTATTTAAAAGAAGAAGAAGAATTAAGTTTATATGAACAAAATATCTAAATAATGTATTTACCGAAGTAAAAAATTTACGGGTCGAATATCTCACTCGAACTTGTACTTATTCAATAAGATAATTCATGAAAATATTATTCTATCTTTTCACAGCAATATACGACACGTGGCATAATCAGCTATAACGTAAAGGTACACACATTGATGGGTAGACAGCGTTAACCAATTAGTGACATCTATTTTTATAGATTAGAGGTTAAAAGAGGTCTTCGTTTTAATTACATTGTTATTTCAACCTTTAAGTGCGCTAGGACTTATTTACAGATAAAAATTAAACATAATATATAAATTTATTTTAATGAAATCACAACATAGTTCCATTATAATTATGTAATTGATAATTAATATACTCCTTGATAATTAGATGATTTATTTAATTACTCATTTGTTTTAATGATTAAAGAACTATGAAAAATCGTAACTTCATTAAGCGGCGCTCTCATGGAAAACTAGTTCCCTGACCAGAGAATCGTAGCGCTTACAAAATAGCTACATATACAACAATGGCCGTGACTGAAGTAGTTATATATGTAATAATTATATTTTGTGTATATATCTGTGAATTTTTTACTTTTTATTAACTTTTTTATTAATTTATTAATATTTTCCTTGGTTTTCTTTTTCACATTATATTTATTTCATAACCTTAAATGTATAACTTAATATGTATTATCTTTATGGCAAATCAGGTTTAAAAAAAAAAACCTGATCACGCTAAAATAAACACATTATTATTATTATTAATAAAATGTGATTTCATTAAAATAAAAAATTATGATGGTGAAAATTAAAAAAAACTGGAATTTGATACATTATTATTATCGTTACTTTTCATATGGTACACGTAGGTCTTTGACGAGATTAAAAATGATTTTTCAAAGATTCTTGTAGATTTTTGAGAACTTTATGTAATTGTATCAGATAAAGACAATTTTTAGTACGCTACC
This sequence comes from Eubasilissa regina, assembly GCA_022840565.1. Classification (NCBI taxonomy): domain Eukaryota; kingdom Metazoa; phylum Arthropoda; class Insecta; order Trichoptera; family Phryganeidae; genus Eubasilissa; species Eubasilissa regina. The sequence continues at coordinate 13,800,258 of JAINEB010000018.1, read as the reverse complement.
TGAAGTAGAAACATTGTATAAACATAATAATGTAAACAAAAAATGATTTGAAATAATTTTATATTTTTAATAGCCTTGACAGATATAATTTTACGCTGACATGTCAGGAGGAAAATTCAATGTAAGCATGAAAATGGATTTGATAAGTTTGGTGGATTTAAGATGACGAGTGGATTTGGAAGGATCGTGCATTCAGATGAAACAATAATTTTACGAGTGAGCGATTTCGAATTGGTATGATTAACGATACGTTACCAATTAGTAAGAGATTGAGTTTTAGGTAGTTTATAATTAATTCTATGACTTATACAGAATCTGTGGATAATTAAAGGATTAAGTTAATTTCACTTGGGAATATCAAAACTAATCATCTAAAACTAGGCAGCGAACTTTCAGATTAATTAAATACCTCATATTTCGAAGAAACCTTTAATACTAATTAATTAATATTAATATTTTTAACAAGAATACTTTGTTTTATATTTTTTACGATAAGCCTCCGACGCAATTCAGAATTTGTTTGGAATTAAACTGTAAAAATAAGTATTTAAAAATATCATAAATAAGATGCTTTATTTCAAGCCTCGTTATTAATAAATAAAATAATGTTTCAGGTACTTAATTTTTTTAATTACTGGAGGATTCCTTTGTAACAGAATTTTGTAATAAAAGATTACTTTTTTTATTGAATCAAATATGCTGCACGTATGTAAATTATATGGATATTATCCTCAAATCACATTTTTATTATAGTGTAGATTTATTTTATTACATATTTAGTTCAGAAGATCAGAATCCAAGAGGCACATTTAAAGCAAGTCGACAAATTCAATTACATCTGAGTAGAATTCTCTAGCGACGGGAGACAGGAAGGTGAAATAGACAAAAGGGTCAAGGCTGTTAAATATGTTTAACATTTCCTTTATATTTACTACGGTGATAAAAAAATCTGAAATCCTAACAGAGAGAGAAATCAAAAATCTAAGCCACCGAAATGTGTTAGTAATCTTGGGCAGTAGCAGTCTACTTTTTCATACAGAAATATCGTAATTAAGACGTAAATTTTAGAGATAGTTTAGTTAATTATGCTAGGTTATAGTAGTATGTAAGTTTATTAGGTATAATTGTTTTAGTTTATAGCCCATCGTGCTATTTGCTCGATGTGCGCATTTTATACCCCCGCGTACACGGATGTAGTCACAAGATGGCGGGCATCTGAGATCCATTAACTACTGTAGCCATGTATAATCCTTTAATGTCACGTTGATGATTAATGTTACTATTTTCTCAATAAATATCGCCCACGAAACTTGTAATTTACAAATTCATTTATTTCATTTAAGTTTGTCTTTTTGGTGTCTTTTGGAAGCAACAAAAACATCATACGACCGCGTTCGTCAATCGAACCGATTACGTCATGTGTGTCTCATCCTGCTGAGATTATCTTATGGTGCTGTTCCTGAACGGCACCACTATTTTGAAGCTGTTTCTGCAGTGGAGCAAAATATTGAGGAGGACCCGAATGAGTCGATTCGCCATCGTGCACAATAATTGGAGCTGTGTCCATCCACTTTATGAAAAATTTTTCGTTCCCAAATTCAATGGCATTAACATGGAAGAGCTGTGGTTTCAAATAGACGGCGCAACATGCCACACAACGCATACAACGATCAATTCATTGAAGGAAACATTCACATAATTTCGCGTAATGGACCTGTGAATGGCTTCCAAGATTTGATTTAACACCTTGGATTATTTTCTGTGGGGATATATGAAGTCGCTAGCCTACGCCGATAAACCAAATGCAATAAATGAAAGCCAACATTCGTCGCATTATCGCCAATATACGTCCCCAGCTACTCTAAACAGTGGTCGAAAATTAAACTTCCATAGCTTTATTCGAGCCAGCCGCGGCGCCTATATGAGCGAAATCATATTTAAACACTAATGACATAAAATTATCTTTCCAATAAAGCCATGGCCATTACCACAATTTTCACGTGTTTTATTTCATTTTAAAGTTATATAGTTACCTCAAAAAAAAACACCCTTTACATGAAAATGATATTTTACTTCCAATCTCCACGAAAAAAATATAATTGAATATTTCAGAATTATATCACGACTTTTTTTTTACTGAATTGCTAAATAATAAAGTTTGTTTACAAAATTCATCTTACATCAAAAGCTTCACTTCCAAGGAACTCAACTGATTTTATATTTTCCGTTTCCTATTCATAAATTGGTTTTTAGTTAGATATATAAACATAGCGTATTTATTATAGAGAAAGATTATTTTTATTACTCTTATGGCCCACGTTCATGGAATGTGAAGTAAAAAAGATGAGTCTCAGAGATTTATATGAGATATATCCAGGTACATGTGTTAAGATTTTAGTCTAAAATATAATCAGAGATCATAACTTGAAACAGATAGGACCAACTTTGTCTTACGTCTTTCAATTTGATAGTAAGACTCGACACGTGTACCTATCATTTTTCCAAACATTTATTCTGTTTTAACTGCTGCAGGGGATATTTAAATTCACCCAACGAGTGGACGAAACATCAATGATCAGTACACTGACATTTGAGGTAAAAGCGTGAAGTGAGCGACACGGTGAGTTCACGGTAGACTTAAGCTGAGAGCTGTCTCCAAAGAATCTCATGGAAACATAATCCCTATCTCAAAGATTGACTCGCGACAAAAAACTCACTAAAATCTCATCCATGGATACGGGCCATTAAGTAGTCGACAGTAACAGTGTTTCAGTATATTATTATGAACTTAAATAAATAATATCTAGCCTGCCTGCACCAGCAACCGCACGATCGTAAACGTACTCTGCAGAGACGCAGTACTCTGTTGTCAATTTCCAGATTTTAAAAATAAAAAAATTCGCTAACACACTTCGATAAAACCATAGAAAGTGTTTTGATAGGAAAATAAAAAGAAAAAGATGAGAGAAATATAAAAAATGATGTCCGTTACACGTTTATCTATCACCATAACATTAAAATATAAATATTGAACTAAAACTGACTAAGAAAGTTGATATGAGCCTGGGCTTTTGCCTTGCGCAATCAACATATTATTGCAACGTTGGTCACTGAGAAGGCGGTGGGGATTTAAATTAATAGGCGATCACTACACATATTTATAATTTATTATACATTAATCAAAGAAAACCTCAGGCTAAGTTTTTAATCTAACTTATGGTGTACTTAATTATAATCTTAACTAAGTCTTAAATCTACCTTAATTACTACGTTAGATACTGCTGGGGGCGACGTCCGGATGACAATGTCACGGAAGTGGACGGACGGGGTCCGATCGCCGTCGCGTCCACTCTTAATGCTGTCGATGCGGTATCCCTCGACGACTCATCTTCGTCGATGGCGGGCCTCCGCCGCCGTCGCCGCTGTGGTGGTCGGCTACCATTGCCGACCCATCTTCATGAGCGCCGGTGCATTCCTCTTGATAATCTGCGCCGCTGGCAACCGATAGCTTAGGTGCCAGCTGGATCGGGCACCTCTAGCTTCGTTCTTCGTTCTATTTTTCCTTAATCCTGGTACTGGCCGGTCTCGGCCGCTGATAGCCAACCGTCCGATGGCTGACGGTGCTCCTCACTTCGAACTTCAACGTCACTCAACTCAACTTCCGATTTCTGTCGGGATTTTTACTATTTCTGACTGTCTTCAACTAATCTCTTGAGATCTTTCTGTTACTCTTTGCCCTCCGTGTTCCACATCCTGAACTGAATCCTTGAACTCTTGCGTAATTTTAAGGAATTCCTTAAAATTACGCAATTTTGAAAGTTATCAAAATTACGTAATTATGCTAATTATATCATCAGATATTGACCATGAAAGAAATAAAACATGATATTTTATATATCCACGAGAATTATAAAGGACCCTGCTGTACAAGGCTCTTTCCGTAGACGAAAAAGCTTGCAAAATAATGGAGAGAGAGAGCTCCAGTCATCTATCTCGGACTACCATTGCTATGGGTTCCAAAATTGACCCCAGGACTACACCGGCGCCGATAGCATACGCGAGATAATGCATCATTTAACGAAAATAATTATTTATGGGGGGAGGGGAGTCCTTAATAATTCTCGTGGATATATAAATAAGAATGTTCTATTTCTTTCAAGGTCGATATCTGTTGATATAATTAGCATAATTACGCAATTTTGAAAGTCATCATAATAACCGTGGAATTTCGTGGAATATTTTATTATGGAATGTCAAAATTACGCAATTTTGCGGAATGTTATAATTACGCAATTTTGAGGTATATTAAAGTTACGCAATTTTGAGAAATGTCATAATTACACAATTTTTATAAATCATAGAATTACGCAATATTAAAATTTAAAAAATTGCATAATTATGACATTCCTTAAAATTGCGTAATTATGACATTCCTTAAAATTGCATAATTATGACATACCTTAAAATTACATATTTTTGAAATCAAAATGATGCAATGATTAAATGTTTTATTCCTTACTTATTTCTCGGTTATTTTAACTGTAAACCAACTTTAATAATTTAATTTATTTATACTAAATATCTCACAGCTTACAACTTTCCAGCCAGATGCAACGTATTTATTTCCGCCGGTGTGGCACTTTTCTAGACTAAGATTGTTCCCAAGATAATCTTCATTTCTTGGCTGTCACTTTGACGCATCAGTTCATCAGGTGGTCAAAGAATTGTAAGAATTCTTTGTTCATTGTTGTAGATAAAACTTGCTGTGGTTACATTTGTTGCAGGATTGAGACATTCGTACGTCATACTAGCCACGAGATGACTAACTTACTTAAAACATATAAAATAAATACTCTGGGGAGAAACATTATTGTAATTAACATCAATTGAAAGTTTATTTTTGAAGCCCTCAAAAATGTTGCGTATTCAAGTATTTTATTAATGTTCGTACGATAATTATGGTGTTAAATTATCTATGAATAAATCTTATCTATGATAAAAGTTAAACGTCAACCCTGACATCAATAATATCAATTTGATAAAAAAAACCCGCGAAAAACATAAATAGTTGTTATTACAATGTACGAAATAAAATCATCACATATCAAACGTCAAAAATTGGGCTAAAATTGAACAAATTATCTCAGTTAAAAGTTAAAGAAAACACCTGTTCTTCATCTGCCATTGTGAATTAACTGTCAGACGGGAGACGGCCATATTATATTATGAATTGGACGAATCAGAGTCCTCGGCGCCATATTTTAACAACATTATTGTATCGCTTTCAGGCTAAATTTTTTCGGATATAGGTAGGGCCAGTAAAAAATCAATCTTTGAGGCGGCGTTTCGTAGGTAAATAAAAAGTAGCGACGATGAAATGGTATACATAAATTCGAGTATGTGGCGGTCTATCCACAGAATGTTAAAAAACAAACATTATATGTGCACAGACTGAGAAAAGAGTGAAAAGGTGAAAAATACCCAAAAATTCACTAAATCGGGTATCCCCGCGCGATTAAAAAAAGAGGAAAAAAGTGTCAAGTGTCTGCCAAAATTTTCAAAACGCATATCGTACCAGGAGAATAGAGTTACAGCGATTCTAGTGTGGGATAGATTTGGGTACATGTATCGCGACATACAAACTTCTCCGAATATAGCTTACGACTTTAATAATATGTAGATGATTGTAGCCCAATATAAGTGATATATGCAACATCATTTATATCCTAACATATGAATATCTTTCGGTTTCCTCATATTTATATTACCTATGCCTTTTTTAAGGCTTCTTATATTATATAATATCATATATATTAAAATAATAAGCCCTATTTCGCGATATTTATATGTTTATATATATGTTTATATGTAACCGATTTTGTTACACACGTTTTTGTTAATATCTCGCTTATTAGGCGTTCTATCCGCATTTTGATATTTTTCCCAGACGTCTGAAGATTGACTGAGTCTTTACATCTTTTTCTTTTTATTCTTTTTCTTCTCCTCTATTTGTTACAACTCTTTTAGTTTGGTGATTTTTGGAAAATGTAACTTTTTAATTAGCCTAACTTTTTTTTCATTCGCTTATAACTCTGCGAGTTTAAGAGCTAAAATCACTTTAATATTTTTTGGCAATTGCCACCAATGGGCAGTATCGTTACACACTTTTTTTTTAATTCTTTGTCTTCTAATTTTCTTGTGAAACCTGATTTAGTGAAATTTCGTATTTTTGAGCTTTTCTCTGCGAGTTTACGACCAAAATATAATTTTATTGCATCTGTGCATACATCATAATGGACTATAATTTATTTTCGTATTTGTTAACCCTTAACATTTAAAATTCACCTTTAAATTGTGAAAAACGCGTATTTTTTTATAGATGATAGATAAACCTGTAACTTACTTACCATCACGCCGTTTCCGGGGTAGGCAGAGAGGATAGAGCGCCACACTTTTTTGTCCTGACACATAATTCTCGCCTCAACCACATTTATACATCTTCTCATACAAGCTCGATGAGTGATGGATTATTATAATTCTCTTTTATTTTTCTTCTTCTTTTCCTGTCAAATCACTTTTTATGGTTTTATCAATGAGTATTAACAAAATGTTTGTTTTTATTAAAACCTGGAGAGATGGGTTGATGGTTGTATATGTCAGCCCTGTTTTTTACAATTTTAGGATGCCGAGAATAGTGGTGTTTTTTTTAAGTGGTTAGTAATACGCTTCTCAAAGATCAACAGGCCTTTGACCCTTTTGGGTTGTTAGTTGTGTACGTCGGGTCTATTTTTTACAATTCTGGGATACCGAGAAAAGTGGTATTTTTTTTAGGTGCACGGGGTGAGTCTATTTAGCTCCTGCACAATTTCTCCACCACCCCATAGGTTGTTGGCTATGTACATCGGCTCTGTTTCTTCCAATTCTGGGATACCGAGAAAAGTGTTTTTTTTTGTTGGGTGAGATTGAAAACAGAGTATTGCGTCGCTGCAGGATACGTCTGCTACCGTGCGGTAGCTGTGCGGGCATGCTAGTATATTATTATTTTTCTAAATTAGTTCTACGTGTTTGTCCCCGAGTTTCACGTAGCCCACGACATATACAGCCTGGGGGTGGCGATTTTAATCCATCGCCATCATCGCCAGTCCTAGCTGACTGACGACACAGGCGACATCTCCATCCGGGGAACAGGCTCCCGCTGAGAAGAGCCGCGACTAGTTCCACTCCGTCGCTCGCCCAGTACTCGATCCGACACGAGTCCCGATTCATTTCACCACCAACCACTGTTTACGCGCTTTTGTACTTCGATAGGTAGGCCTGGTATAAAATTTTGAATATGTGGATTTAAAAACAGAAAACAAAAGCAAAGTTGTTACTGGAATAGACAGTTTTTCGGATCGGACGGACTTTTTTACGGCGGCGATATAAAAACATTTTGTAATATATATTTTCGGATTATCGGTTGTGAGAAAGTTTTCGGAGGCTAGCCAGCAGAGTTAAGGACCACCGGATTATAAGGAGAGAGACATCGGCGTCTATCAGCACAGGTTCAAAAAGGTTGGTGTATTTTGGATTTGCATAGATTGAATTACTGTATTCAACATTACGTATAGAAAACCCAGGATTAGCTATCAAAGTATTTTCGGCTACAACCACAAACATACCTAACCATTTTTCGCGAATCAAACGCATCATTTCCCGGAACATCAAAATAAACTATTCTTATTTCTGCCAATCACGCTAGCTTTGTTCTAATTTTATGCTGAATCTCATGTCTATCGCAATGAATCCATTTTCATTATTCCTCTTCCGTTTCAAAGTTTCACCGGCATGTACTGCGTCGCCATTGTGGATGTCTAGCGGCGATTCTCTTGAGAATTTGATTTTGGTTAACTATTGTAAACTATTCATTGTTGTGACTCTCAATTAACCGAGGTCACGGAATGCGGATTAACGAAGCACGGAAAATAGTTTAATAGCGTTAAGTACACCTACGTATTATTTAAAATATAAAAATATTTTTTCCTTCGACTACATAACATGTACCAAATAATTAAACCGGCAAAATTAACAAAATATAACAGAAATTAAAACCGAAAAAATGTCGTCGATAGGGATTTTCAGTAGAAAATTATTATTTGGGGACACTTAGATTCGATAATTACTTTTGAGTAAGTATTATGTTTGTAGGAGAATTTTTAGTTTTTATTTAAATTTATACGATTTTTCTGGAGAATTTTAAACCTCATTTTATTATTTTTTCCCTATCACCCCGGACATTCGAGCGTCTATTGTGTAGGTATATGTATACTATACATGTGTATTTTTAATTATTTTTATATCAGTTATATTTGTATTAATATTATTTGTTTACTTAGCCCGATTCTACCTTCTTTTACTTCTTCTATCACTTTATTTATATTTCTTTACAATTTTTATATCTTTTCTATTGTCACGCTGAGACCTTCATCTGCTGATAGAATCCGGTGCACAACGCCACCAGCTAAACTCAGTCTGTGGGTACCTAAGGGTTGGTGTCATAATGCCTATCTCAGATGTGTGGGGGTGGTCTCAGACAATAATTACACTATAGTCACATTATTTACACTTTATTCACATAACAGAGTAAAATTGTCTTTGTTACATGCAGAGGGATTCCTAACTTTCCGTGGCTGGACCAAAGCATCGTCTCGTCTTCTGGAGATTTCCTGGGGACCAATCTTGTCGTCATAGCGTGGACGGTGCTCGTACCGCTTCCGTTTTCGTTCGCAGCCTCCCACTCGTTCCCGTGGCTTTTATTGACATTCACCGGCAGAACAAGGCCCAAATATCTCTTGTTCTTCCGTGATTATAAAATTCAAATTCTCGCCATTTCTCGATCTTTACACCAATACTCAGAACTCGGCGGAGCGCCGCAGGGCGTCCGCCTCGACACACCTCTCTCTCCGGGCGCTCGTTACGAAGTCCCCCTCCTTCCTCCGACCTCGCTCTAACGGCCGCACCTGCTCGCGTCGGTAGATGTCGCCTTAGGTCTGCGCGCGTGATTTCAAATGTTACACTGTTCTATCTTCTTTTACGTTAATCTTTTTCTGTTCACTGTATAACTCATTTGTTAAAATAAGAAAATATTGTTAATGGTAGTTTCCACAATAAATAAATCTATAAATAAATGGCCTCAATAATTTTGTATGCTGTTGAGTAGTTTTTATCTTTGAGAGATTTACATTTAGATTTAATCACTTCCACACATTTAGATTTAATCACTTCCACACATCTAGATTTAATCACTTCCACACATCTAGACTTAATCAATTCTGAAACATCTGACATATTAATAACTGAGAAGGATCTGTCAGACTATATACCTACGTTAAAATCTATGTAAATATTTGAGCCTAATCGTTTAATGTTAGTAACCTTATAGTCCTAAGTAAATACATCTAAGTAAATACGTCTAAAATAAATTAAGGGTTCACTATTTGTCAGTAAATAGAATTTATCTACGTATTATATTATATGATGTATTATTTACTTGAAATTACCTATGTACGTTAAACTTTTAATGTAAAATTGTAGTTTATCGTATATCCTGTATAATAAAATATTTTTTGAATCTATCTGTGATGTAATATAGTTGCGTACAAAAGGAAAATACATAGGCATATCTTTTCTTCCCTTACTAAGGTAGTATACAGAATATTTCCGATATGATCTGTGTTTACTACATTACAGGTAGAGCTTATCCAGTATGACCCCTTTCCTTCCTACATTATGAATATCAGCTTCTTCATAATCATCGGCTGTCTCAGGTATCTCAAAAAACCTATCCTTCACGATTGTGATATCTCATGTAGATGAAGAGTCATATCCTAGAACTGCAAGCTCTAGGGTATCTTGAACATGGCTGCGGGCTGGCCGTGCGGTCTTTGCTCAATTTATAACATGCAAAGGGTGTTCAGCGGAAAATTATTAAGTTTAATATTAAATTTAAAAAAAAACAACAATGTTATGCTCATATTTTATATATTTATATAATGGAGTTTAAGGATGCGGATTTTACACTTTATAAATAATATCGTCTAAATGCCGTCCATTTCTCTCAAGACACTCTTGCAATCGGACTCTTAAATTTACGAACACGCAAGAGCAAAGCGTTGTTTCAATGGCAGCAACTTAACGGCAGATATTAGTAGGACATAAGATTATGTAAGAAACTAGCATTTGCATATAAAAAGTGTAAAAAGTTTGCCTCAGCATGGGCACAGCCCAGTGAAGCTAGCATTATGAATACAACTGTGAATAACAATGAATGTAAAGAGTGTCCAGCGGAAAATTTTCAAGTTTAATATTAAATAAAAAAACAAAAACTACAATGTCATTCTCATATTTTATCTGTAAAAAATGGAGTTCAACGATGCTAATTTAACGTTTTATAAACAATATTGACCAAATGCCGTATATTTCTCTCAAGACATTCTAGCAATCGGACTCTTAAACTTGCGAACATCATGCGGATATTTTCTCCTAGGGCCTGAATTGTTCGAGAATTATTACTGTAAACTCTCGAGGTATCCCCACAAAAAAAAAAGTCACACGGTGTAAGTTCCAGTGACCGAGGTGCCCAGGGTATATCTCCGTACTTGCTGATTAATTTATTGGGAACAATTCCCCTCAGCTTCTCGATTGAAACTCTAGCTGTATGTGGAGTGGTCCAGTGTTGATGAAATTATGTCGTGTTGATGAACCCGGGAAACAGCTGCAGTTGCGGTATCAAAAATTCGTCAATACACGTTAGCAGTGACAATCTCTCGTTGGTTAAAAAAATACTAGAACTAGGCTTATTTTTGACAGGTGTAGGTGAAGGTAAAAAAAAGTATTTGTAATTATTGATGTTCTTATTGATTACCTGAACAAATTTGAAGAATATAATAATCGATTTAAATCCGTTAAAGAACGTATCGAACTCGAGACTAAATTTCAAATTTAACTTATTCAATAGGAAGCTTTTTGTTAACTTTTCCATTTTCAAAAATATCTCCATAAATAAATTCGGGATTTATTAATTTTTTACCACGTAATTGAAATATGTTAAAAAAGTTTTCATATTAAAATATGAATATATTATCCCATTTATTTAATTTATTTAATGTTATTTATTTAATTTTTGTTGATAATTGACAACCAATTCGCAGCTATCACGTTCACAAGTCTTCCCGACGTACAGAATCAAATTTTACAAAAGTTATAAAAAGTTATTAAATTTTTTTTTTGTGTTCACCGTGTTCTTGAAATTACTTAGTTATATGAATAATATTACTTATTTAATTGATACGTTGCCTTTTAAAAATAAATAAAAGCTTAGTCTTGCGTATAACACTTTGTTTGCAAGTAAGAAAATTAAAACAAAAAATTCCAATTCAGTCCAAATTCCTCCTTCCATGAAAATGAATTAGGTCTTCTGCTAAAATTACATTTTTCAAATGGTAATTTTTGGTAAACTTTCCGAAATTATTTATCAATATGAAAACCATTTTTTAATTAAAAGTGGAAAACTCGAGCTATAGCCGTTTTTCTGTTTTATGACGGGTATTTGTGTTAATTCTGATTTGTAAACGACGAAAGTTTTGGCATTGTTCAGTAAAAATCGTTTTAAAGTACCTTTTCCATATGTAATCTTCTTTTTATTTTTATTACCAATTTATGTCTAGTGTTGAGTAAAGGAATTCAAATTTTTTACTTTCAACAGCTTTACCTCTTGTACTTTGCTTTCTATTGCCCATACCTGGCAAAAGTGAGACAAAAGTCACTTTACTTTTTATAAATTAATACATTTTTTGTATTTTCATTATCTTTAGCATAACATTTTACATAGCATGGATTTTCTTTTTACACATATGTGACAAATTTTGTAATTTATGTAAGGCTTCATCTTCCCAAATACGAGGTTCATGTTAAATACATTTTTTTTAATACTAAAAATTCAAAAGTTTTTTTTTAAAAGACTTTTCATATACTTAAATGTAAAAAATTCCATGATATGTAAAATATCACATCAAAGGTAACTAAAAAGAACAATTAAAATACAAAAAAATATTTAATTTTTAATGATAAAGTGTTTTTATAAAGTGTTTGATAAAGTATCGCAGATTTTAATATTACTGCGTGACCTTGGCCAGTAATTCCGTAAAAAATAATATTCAATTTGGTAAACATAATTTACATTTCCTATAACACTTCATAATATTTACTCAGGGTTTAGTTAACATGTGTGCATACACGTTAACTAAAACCCAGGACTGTTTAATTCATCTCTCTTTTGTCTTATTTTGTTTGCCATTTGTTTTTTTATTATGTATTGTTATTTGTTAAATTTTATGGTACGTACTCTTGTATAAAATAGAAGAGCTAGTATGCTTAAAACTATCAGTACCGCAAATGAACAAAATCCGTACCGTCTTTTGGTAAATATTATTTTCAACTTCCATAAATTTAAATTAACCACATCTGCTGTAAATTGAAAATAAATGCCTCTGCTTTCAATTATCTAACTGTCATGCCCGAGGAAATATATTATGCGAGTGTTGGAAGCAGTAAGAATACATAATACTCGAAAAAAATCTGGCACGAATAGGTAACGAGAATATAGTCTTGTTAAAAGTCTCAAAAATTGATTAGCGTATATGTGAGTTGTGTGTGGGGTGTTGCCTTCACTATTTATTTCAATATCCTTATATTTATCAATACAGAACATTGAAGTATATAAAGAGTACATCAAATATTGAAGGTATTTGATTAATGACCTAGAACCTGGGATGATAAGTATGTGATATTGTAAAATAACTACGTTAAAATCCTTAGCAACTGATATGGATACATAATACAGTATATAAATATAAACAAAATAATTAGTATTTGTGAGAATATAATCTATTACCTACCTACTTATTTACCATTACACGTTTTCCCGCGGATGTAGATAGAGAGGATGGAGCGCCACACTTTTCTGCCCTGATACACAATTCTCGCCTCATCCATATCCATACATCTTCTCATACAATCTCGACGATTATTGAGGCTTCTAACAGAACCGTCCTCCAGTATCTGGTTTACCTGGCTGTGCAAAGTCTTCTGCAGACGTTCTCTACTTCTGGTGCCATCAAAACTTCCTTTTTACCATTCTCTACTAATACATTCATTCCATATGACCAAATCACCTAAGTGATCTTTTCTTAATCTTACTCACTATACTAAAATCAGCTTTACTTTATTTTCTTATATCTTCTAAGTGATCTAATTTTCACTGTATTCAGTCTACTTTCGTTCCTCTTCTGTCAGCTCCAGGCCTCACTTTCGTACATGCTTGTGAACCGATAGTCTTGCTTCAGTTGATAAGTTCCCATTAGCTATAATTCTATTCAAAGCGACGTTCACTTTATTCCCTGCAGTCACTCTTTTTACGATATCTTTCTCTGTGTTTCCGTTTCCATCAAACATTCTTCCTAAATACACAAACTCATCTATTTTTTCCAAACATTCATTACCTGCTAGTATTTAGAACGGTGTCTTTCTTTCCTCCTTCTCGAATACCATCACTTGTGACTTATTGACATTCATAATAAGGTTGCTTTCCTTACATGCATCGTACATTCTACTCACTAGCCTATGTAATTCTTGTTCATTATCCGCCATTAATACTGCATCATCGGTGTACTATAAACAGTATATAATCAAATCGCCTATTTTCACTCCTACATTCATATATTCCATTTCTTTCACGCAATTATCCATATAGAAAACATTACACAACCCTGCCTGACACTCTTTGTAATGTCAAACCATGGTGTGAATGATTCATTGATTCTTATACTAACAGAACTTCCTTCATCTACCTGACTCTGATAATAATTTAGTAAGAGAATTCTGCTTAAGATGACATACCGGTAGTATTTCTTAAAACAGTATAGCAAGAATCTTGAAATATAGTTTAAGCAACGTGTACATATGGCACTGGTAGTACAAACATACACGACAAACAGTGTGCGCCAATTTCTTGTGTTAGTTGGGTGTTTGGCAAAATCGCTCTGCAAATATTTATTTTTGTTTATCAGTTTTGGGTGAATATGTATGTAATTCTTTACATTTTTAACTTTAGTGGATCTAATTATTGGATTGTAGTACAGATTTAGAAAAACATCAGACTCGCATGTTCTAACTAGTAGTCCATTGTGACGTTATAAATGAGGGTAGCGTACACAATTACCCTGTCACTTATTTTTGTCAAGCACCTTGACATTTTACAAATGGTTACCTTCAGCTTGGTATCACATTTGGTGTCTCAGCTTATAAAAACGGTTGAAATTTATGGTTTGTTTTCAAACAGTCGCCAGACCTATCAGACTAAAATGTAGCCATGTGTGATTCACTCTACCTAGAGAGTAAATATTTTTTTATTGTTCAATCACTAGTGTTTAACTAAATGTTAACCTGTTATTCTAATCGCATGGTAAATGATCTTTACAGGAACAAGACGATTCCCTCTGGGCTTAACTTTTGGGCTTTGCATCTAGAATTTAACCTCTGGTTTATGCCACTAGTGCATACCTCTGTTTTTTTTATTATTTCAATTTCAACTTTAGATTTACTTTGGAGTAGTCGCCTCACTGAAGGCGAGAAATTTCAAAATTACGTCTGCGAAGATTCAGATGATCGCGTCGGCCTGGATGCTGCGGGCCAAGACGTGATGTGATACCAAGACGTCTACAAGAAGGACGTCGAACTGAAGAAATGAGGATTTATAGTCTGGATTTGTTTAATTTCATGTAATCTTATATTCTTCTTGATTATTATCTTTCATTTTTCACCTCTAGGTATTATTATAAATTTTTCCCAGTTTAGGATGAAGGCAGAATGTGATAAAAATGAGGTGGGTGTGTATGCTCAAGGTAAAAGAACCCGCGGATCTCATGTTCTACACTATCTGACCGGTGAAAGGTCTTCTGCCCCATACCATAAATGATACAAGTAAAAGAACAGTCTCCATTTAAAAAATATAAAGAGAATAGAAAAAATATCAGAAAAAATTCACCCAAAAGAATTGTTAAGAGAGTCATTCTTGAAGATCCCCTAATTCTGATTGTGCTTCTGTTTTCAGTGAAAATATTACACAAGATAATGATCCACTGTGCATTTATTGTAATGATTTGTACAGCAAATCAAGACCGGGAGAACATTGGGTTAGCCGTCAATCATGTGCAAGCTGTTGTCACTCATTGTGTGCTGACATACCATCCAAAATAAAAACATTTATATGAGAATTATGCAAATATAAATAGTATGTCATCTTAGACGGATGTATGTCATCTTAAGAATGTTTAAAGACTAATAAATAGTACATGTAATTAAGTATTTTATTATTTAAAATAATGTGCATCAAATGTTTGTAAGAACAAAATCATCTTTTCAAATCATGTTTCTTTATGGACTCGGAGGGTCAATAATGTCTATATATATAAATAAATAAACCTTACATATTTATAAAAAAGAATTAATAAAGATAGAAAAATAATTCAAGGACTTTTAAAGATAACAGTTTTAACTGTCACATATACGTCGTTCACAATTCAATATGACAATAAAAAATATCGATAAACAAGAACGTAAATGTACAAAAGTATTTCGGAAATAAATCGTCATTAAAATTAAAATTATAATATCGCAAGATCCTTTAGATGTTTATCAAATTGTATTTTCTTTTTACTAAAAAAAATACAAAATTATCAAACATTTTATGTAAAATTCGTCAATAATCTTATAAATCAGAGCGCAAAAATTAAATATCTATCCACATTTAAAAATACTAAACGTTGCCCAGATAACTCAAATAACAGATAAAATCAAAATAACAAAACACAAAAATAAAAGTCTTACCTAAGTGAGAAATTAAATTGGATCTCTTTTCTTAAACAATTGGATTATTTTTTATTGAAATCTATTTAAATATTGTTCAAAATTTTAAAAATCGTTCACTCAAACATATATTTATTTCTCGATATTAAATAAGTTATATTAATGCTCGTGTGCATAGGTAAGAGTAAATAATATATAAATATGGAATAAATGTCTTATCTATAGAAATATATGTTGTACGATTATTTTTATAAAACATTACCCATTTATTTACAACTATACCATTTTTTTGAGTGATTCCTTTTATACATGATTTATTGAATGTTATTTAATTATGAAATTTTCTTAAAATGTTATGTTATGATCAAAAAAGTTAAATTAGTAGTTTGTTAGTACTGCTTTAAGGTTAATTTAACTTCTTTAATTTAATTCATTTTTACGATATGGGGGTCCATATTACAACTCTAAATTAGAAAACTGTGGTGTTTTTAGACTTTATTAATATTATTCAGATATTTGTATTTTTTTTTTTAATAGAGATGCGTACACAGAATACATGTCACATCAATATTTTTACTATTTTCAAACTAAGCTAAATGCTTATGCTATGAAAATAGGACCAACTTGCTGGTGTCCTGGAACGAGGCGCGAACCCCCGACCACTAGATCACTAGGCCAACGTCTTGACCACTACACCAACAAGCTACTCTAATTAGTATATTACCCATTCTAAGACACGATGGTTAGACAGATAGACGGACATAAAAATTCTATGGAATTTAATCTATTTGAAAAAACGGTTTAATCCCACTGAGAAAACACAAAATAAAGGTCGACAGAAGAAGGGGAATTTTGACTAAAACAAAAAAAATATCAAATCTAAAAGGAAAGCTTAAATAAAAATATTCCGACAGAAAGAGAGGATAAAAAGAGGAGATGAAAATGCGACGAAATTTTGTATACAGTAATTTTAATAATTAAAAATACAAAAAAACTTCATCTCACAGAGAAAAGCATGTAAAACAGGTGACATACATTGTGATGTCGCCGTGCGTTGGAATCCAAAATGTGACGTGCAACAATGTGACGTCCACCGGTTCGCTCAAGGTAAAGCATGAGACACGTGGATCCGATGCACCGAATTCGCTATACGGTCTCCCATCCACTTCAGTAATCATTCTCAAAAGAAAATAATAAAATGTGTCAGATTTACAACATTATAATTAATTATGTTTTTATCATATAAAGATTGACCATAAATAGAAATAAAAAATGTTAACGTCAACGAAGTATTAGAGCATAAAATAATATTACAACAGCGTTACTTCAACAAAGGGTTTAAACAGATTATCTTCATCAAAATAGCAACAAGGCATTTAAATTAGGTCTGAGATGTGTGAATAAAAATTATAAATTTCGACCTCTTCAAAATTATACAAATAACTAAACAATAATTAATTAAACAAATTTACGTCAATGTTTATTAAAATACACATTATTTATGTATATTTCATCTTTAAATTAACAAGTAATCTTTTAATTAATGTTTAATAATTTGTTGTTAAGCCATTAAATAATGTACACGTAAATATTTTATTTGTTTAAAACAACGATCACAACAAAGAACTGAAACCTCTTAAGAATTTTCATTAATTTGTTAAACAATAATTCAAACGAATACAGGATGAGGACGACTCCTGTTTTACATATAAATTTTCGGGGAGTTCTCTTCTCATACTGTACGGGGTAATTTACACATATTTTATGAATTATTTAGTTCATCATGATTTCCGTAATGAATAAATTTACATAATAATTTGAGACACCCAAAGGAGATGAGACGTCTATTATTCCGGGAGATTAAATTAACGATTGACGCGATTACTTTCATTAGTATTTGATTTATATAATAAAACACCTGTCTACTTCTAAAGCCTATATCAAATTTATAATTGATTATTCATTATATCATATTATTCAACCAGAATAATCGAAATCTACGTGTTGAAATCTATAAACAAGTTAAACAATATACCATGTACATAGGTTAAATACCGGAAAATATATTGCTTATAAGTGGATAAATATGTATAACATCA
The DNA here is from genome assembly GCA_022840565.1 of Eubasilissa regina. NCBI lineage: Eukaryota > Metazoa > Arthropoda > Insecta > Trichoptera > Phryganeidae > Eubasilissa > Eubasilissa regina. The sequence continues at coordinate 13,782,256 of JAINEB010000018.1, read as the reverse complement.
GTAAAAAAAATAGTTCGTATTGTTATTTTCCAGTAATCAAGAGTAGTTTAAATTCAAAAGATTATTTAGTAAATTGTTTAGGATAAATCATTTAGAAATATTTATTTTAAAATTTTGAAAATAAGTTAATTAATGAATAAACAAAATAACAGGATAGGTTTTGTTTTCTATTAAAATTGTTTTTAATAGAAATTATTTTATACATAATTTAATTTTATACATAATTTTATACATAAATTGTTTTATACATAAATAACTTTTCGAAACAAATATCTAAACACCTACCACGAGATATTAGACCAGCATTTTACACAAATAATAGTATAGGAAATTTACTCATAAATTCTAAGGACAAGGATGATAAATTTAACAATTCTGGCGTCTATAAACTTAGTTGTAAGGATTGTGCTCATTTTATGTTGGTAAAACGGGTAGAAATTTTAATATAAGAGTAAAGGAGCATTTGAGATGTTTGAACAATAGTGGGTTTTCAGAATTTGCTAATCATTTGATAGAAAATAGTCATGGTTTTGATAAAAAATTGGGATTGTCAATTTTGCATATAAATGGTGTAGGTCACAAATTAAATAATTTGGAATCGTTGGAGATAAATAAAGCATGTAAAAGTAATCAGGAAATTCTAAACAGCCAACTAAATTTAACTACGAGTCCTATTCTAAAATTTTTTCCTAAAAATTATTCGACTAAATTTGTATTGAGCAGCAATTTGAGTTAGGTACTAAATTTACTTTTTAAATAATTGTTGTTTTTTTAAAAAAAAATTTTTTAAAAAAATTTTTTTTTTAAATTTAAAAATAGGTTTTGGATAAATAGAAAAACAATGCTATATTTTTAGTTAGTTTTGACATATCCTGAAGAAGGAAAAGGTGTTTTCCGAAACCGGTAGATGTTTTTTAAACTCAATTGTGGTTATTAAACTAAGATAATAAATAAAAAAAATATGAATCTTAACCACCAAGTTAATATTGCTAATTTTAAAAGTATAATTAAATATACATTAAACATACTATTTTGTAATTCAGCACACGTTTCTGTTCTGATTTTCTTTTCTTTCTTTACTGCCTGCACACACTTATACAATAACCAAGATAGATTTCACGACATACACGGCTATACTTTCAGGCAATTGTTGTGAGTCTATTTTAATATTTGACTACCTACCGTTCTAAATAATTAAACTGCGCGCGAACATCTAATTGTTCGCTTCCATTCAAACCAGAGACGCCGACTTCCAACGGATTACTGTCCCCAGTGAGCTATGGGTACTAACATCGTGGCGTATGGATTTTGAATTTTATTTATATAACTCAACTCGATCCTTTAAAGAATTGTAATTCGGAACCAATCCATCATGATCCACCATCTGACTTACCATATTTTTGTATAAATTGTCACTGTTAATCCGCGAGTGATCAAAGATATCCGTATTTATCTTATTCTTCGTATAATTTAACCGACCGTCATTATATGTTCCACGTAATCTCACCAAATCGTCGTGTCGAACCAACTAGAATATCATCACCGGTCGCACTAGAATCACTCGTAACTCGCAATTCCACAAATTGCATCATCGTCTCATCATTCCGCATAATTCTCCGAGATCCACTTCAGAATCATGCTAGCCGCTTCTGATGACGCCTGCCTCATCATTCCTGTCCTCCAGTTGGCATAGTCTGACTAGGAGTCCTTTCACCGCCACCTGTTCCCTACAGCCTCTGTGCAGGTATTTTCCGCATATCTGCAGGTTTATTAAATAAACCCAAACAGTTAATCAGTGATATTGCCTACAAGGCATCCTATGCGTCACCGCCATTCTGGCACGGTGATCAGTCAATACTGTGTACTATTCTATTATAGAATTTAAACTTGTCGGCCTCTTGCAAGATACACACACCAGTTCGTACTATTATTCATCTGGATATATGTTGTCTCACATTCTTTTAATGTCATTTCCTCTATAGTTTGATTATTGTATTTTATATAAATAGTTTGAATAAACTAAAGCATCTCTTTTATTGGAATCTCCCCCATTGAATGACATCGATTCACAGCCCAAGTTTGGATAAGATATCTCTCTACTTACTGAGTTAGACCAAAAGAAATACTATTTAAATTGTTAATAACCTCAAATTCTGTAATTTTATCACACCTACAAAGTAATCCTTATACAGTCTAATCTTGATACGATAAAATCATCAACATATAACCCTTTCTCCAAATCTATATTGGTAAAATAATTATAAAACGCAATTTAGAATATATAAAAGTATATATTTTTAATTAACGATAATTTATGTCTAAGAAATATAGAATTATATTTGATAATTTGTGGAGTGCATCAGGTGTACATCAAGTATATCAAGTAAGCATTGCTGTACTCAGAGTACTGCACCGCTGTAACTTTTTCTATTCTTCAGAGCCACTTTTTAGGGCATTTCAGGTTTTGTATATAAGACAATTATATGTGCTGAATATACTAACTAGCTTTCATAGGAAAATCAGCGCTCCATCTGTGAGGACTGAAAGATATTAATTACCCACAAGAGCAAATAATGTTAAAATAGTTTCAATAATGAAAACTACTTTTGGTCAAAGATTATTCACCTTTCAAGCTCCCAGAATATACAATTAAATTGGAAATAACATTAGTATTTTAAGTGATATTAAGGCTTTTAAAAGGGATATTTCAAAATGGTTGTTGACATGAGGTAGAGCAGATACTGAGAGTAAAATGTTATAATTAAATAATTCTTATAACTGCATTTTATGTGTCTCGTATGAATGTAAAAAAATTTAAGAAATCAATTTATAAATTATTTCGCGTCATATTGTTTCAAATTAATATGAGATGATTCAAATTGTAGCAATTTTGAAGCATTATATTCAGTGTTCAACGATATTCCGCTAGTGTTTATTTTGACAATAGAGTAAGACATTTTAACCTTATTTTTTTTCCTCATAAGCTACATGCAACATCTATAGGTCGAAATAAGTTATAAATCTAGTAAACTAAATAAGTTTTAAAACATTGTGTTATGTAATATAAAAATATTTCTTAATCAATTCAAACGCAAACCTTTAAATATCTCGAAACGAAAGAAACATAAATTAGACCACATTTATAACAATAGGCGCATATAACTTTCTCCTGTACATGACGTACGTGATGACTTTTGGGCTCTTATATATGTACCTCTTGCTTACATATGGATCCAGAAATCTTTGGAGCCTGCTCTACTGAAAGGGATATTCCCTAAGGCGGAGTAAGCGAACCCGTTAATGCTCATAAATCATTTGTAGGTACTGCGCCAGCAGTGCGTTCTAGTTTTATAAAATCGGAGGTGTAATTTGTTTACGTAATTTACTGGATATCCTGCAATTGATATTTTCTTCCTCTTCATTTTCAAAGTTAAAAACTTACGACAAAATATATTTTAAATATCATTAATTGACGTGGCGATTATTTCAATTGTTAGAAATTTAAACATTGTACTTGGGTTGTACACATTGGGTTTAGATTCCAAACCACTTGTGGAAAGGAAATTACTTACTTTTCGTCTCCCAGATGCTAGTTCATTGATAGATTCCTCTCCACCACTAATACATGCGTCGCGGGGTGTCTACCATGTTGATACTCTCGAAAAATATTATGATATATATAAAAGGGATTAAAGTAAGATTAATTATAAGCGTTAGCGGAGTGAAGCGACTGTAGTTATCCGTACAAAAGTTCAAAGCGCAGTCTGAACTTGCTACAGTTAAAAGACTTTAATAACTGCGACATCTTCTTTTTTCTTAACTTTCTTTAACTTAATAGAATTTAATTAATTTTAAACAGCGCTAACACCTTGAATAATCTATAGGTTCAGTCGAAATATACGAAAGAATTGACATGTCGCTTAATTCAATAAAAAAAAAAAAAAAATATTATTTTACTTAGAAGTGGTTTAAAATCAACTAGAACTGGAGAAAATTATCAGAACCAGAACAAAACCAGCTTTCTGAGGTGGCACTGCCTCCTCGGGTAAGTTTCACACCTCATTTCTTTTTGTTAGTGGCAACCGTTCTCCGAAATCATTACATTATTTGAGTGCATGTTGTTTTCGAGACCACTATTCTGTCACCAGTAACCCTTGTTGATATAAGTAAAAATTATTTAGTATATAAAGTCATGTTAATATATAAGATCATTAGGTATTTGTTTTGGTAGCTTTTTTAATAAATATCGCCCATGAGGCGATACAATTAGTTTCTCACTCACTCAGTTTCTTTCATTGAAGTTATCCTTTTAGTAACCTACGGAGCAGTACCGCCATCATAAAAGTAATCAACCTCGTCCCTACCCTAAGTTCTCTCACATTGCTCTCTCTGAGCGGAATCACCTTTTTAAGGGCATCTCGTGATCGAGGTGAGTTTACGAGAAAGAAGAGGTTTTAATTTTCGTAATCTACATTAATATGTTTTGCTATGATAACACAATGCATGAATGCTTCAGCCATGTATCAAATCTACTCATAGCAAGCCTTATTTCAGTTCCCTGCCTAAATTATACGTCAAAGTCATTAGAAATTGAGATTATTTTGGGCACAACTTGAAAGAGAGCCACAACCGTGGGTAGATACGTTGCATTTGGCTGGGGAGACCCTGGAACTGGAGTCAGCTGTGAGGGCAACCAGAACTGGGACTTATGAAGGTGGAGGAGCTAAGTCTTATCTGGTTGGGGCTACGTTATGCCAATACTAATATGAATATAGTAAGAAGAAAAATATGTAACAGTTAATATTTATTTTTAAAAGTGCTGAAACATTCTTGAAAAATATTAACCATTTCATGCAAATTTACACGCTAACTACCTAACTAACTTACCATCACGCCGTTTCTCCGTGGGGGTAGGCAGAGAGGATAGAGCGCCACACTCTTCTCTCCTGACACACAATTCTCGCCTCATCCACATCCATACATCTTCTCATACAAGCTCACCGATTGTTGAGGCATCTAACAGAACCATCCTCCATTATCTGGTTTACCTGGTCGTGCCAAGTCTTCCGCGGACGTCCTCTATTTCTGGTGCCATCAACATTTGCATCATGTATCTTTCTTACCATTCCTCCTCATTCATCCATTCCATATGACCGAACCACCTAGGTGATCCTTTTTTAATCTTACTCACTATATTAACATCAGCTTTACATTATTTTTTATTTCTTCATTCTTTACTCTGTCAAAAATAGATTTGCCACAAATACGTCTAAGTGATCTCATTTCCACTGCATTCAGTCTACTTTCGTTCCTTTTCTGCCAGCTCCAGGCCTCATTTCCATACATCAGTGTCGGTATCAGGATTCCATTGTGCACCACTAGTCTTGCCTCGGTTGACAAATTCCCGTTAGATATAATTCTATTCAATGCGCCGTTCACTTTATTTCCTGCAGTCACCCTCCTTTCGATATCATTCTCAGCCTTTCCGTTTCTATCAAACATACTTCCCAAATATAGAAACTCATCTACTTGTTCCAAACATTTATTACCTACAAGTTTTTTGCATGGTGTCTTGCTTTCCTCCTTCTCGAATACCATCACTTTCGACTTGTTAACATTCATCATGAGGTCGCTTTCCTTGCATACATCGTACATTCTACTCACCAGTTTCTGTAGTTCTTGTTTATTATTCGCCATTAGTACTGCATCATCGGCGTACAATAAACAGCATACAATCAAATCGCCCATTTTTGCTCCTACATTCCATTGATTCTTACACACGCAGAACTTCCTTCGTATAGGGATGCGATTGCGCGTATAAGTTTACTATTCACCCCGTAATCAGAGAGTACTTTCCATAACTTTTCTCTTATAACTCTATCATATGCTTTTTGTAGATCTACGAAGGCATAAAAAAGTTTATCCAAAAACTTTTCCGTCATCACTCGTAGAGAAAAGATCTGATCCATGCATCCTCTTCCACCCATAAATACCCCTTGCACGTCCCATACTTCTTCTTTCGTCACCATTCTTGCTCTTTCTATTAAAATTCTTCCATACAGTTTACCTACAGAGCTCAGTAGACTAATAGCCCTATAGTTACCACATTCCATTTTCGACCCTTTGCTTTTGTAAAGAGGCATGATAACAGCCCTCCTCCAATCTAACGGGGTGTGGCTCTGTTCCAAATATTGATTGAAAAGTGTATGAAGCTACAAGATAACTAATGGGCCACCAGCCTTGATATACTCTGCAGCAACGTTATCATACCCCACAGCTTTACCATTCTTCATATGTTTTATTGCACACTTTATTTCTTCCATACTTATTGCATTTATATCGTTTTCCTCATTCATACTTACCGCAGAGAGCCTCTCAGGTGCTTCCTCATTTGCATTCTCTACACTTTCATACGTTTCCTGGAAATATTTCATCCACATTCGTTACAACATCTCTCCATTTACTGACTTATTAGCTTTCATACTACTGCTTTCAGCACCACATCGAGGTTTTTTGACCGCCTTCCGGAAGAATTTTATATTATCCTGAAAATTCTCAGTCATTTTCACCCCTTCTCTTTTCAGCTGCTCTTTTTTTTCTTTCACACCAGATTTAACTTTTTCCTTACAGGCATTGTACAGGACTTTTGCTCTCGTATATTACTATCAACAGATAGCGCCACGCATTCTTCTTTTCTTTCACAAGTTCCTTTATGCCATCGTTCCACCATGCATCACCTTTCTTCCTTCCTTGGGTAGCTATCCCACAGGTTTCTTTCGCTGATTCGCATAAAGTGACCTTAATGTATTCCCATGCATTGTCTATATTCAGATCACTCGCTCCTTGTTCACTCAGTTTTTCACGAATTTCCTTTCAAATTTTTCTCTGACATCATCCCTTTGCAGATTCTCAATTTTGACTCTAGATGGTGCCGATACTTTTTTTTTCATGGACCGCCATCCTTGAAATAAAATTATTCTTGAAACAACGAGGAAATGGTCAGTTTCCATCTCGGCGCCCCGAAACACTCGAGTATTAACAGTAGCGGATTTCAGTCTAGAGTCAACCACCACAAAATCAATCATCGACCTCAAGTAGACTTTTTCCATTCCCATTCATATTTTTGTCACCGTACACACCAATGACTGACTCAAAACCATCCCTCCGAGTCCCCACCCAACCATTCAAATCGCCTACGAAAATTATTCTTTCATTATTCCGTTTTACATTCATTACATCCCTTACATTCGTCCAAAATTCATCTTTCATTTCATCATTTTCTGAGTTTACGGGAGCATAACCTACATAAATTTACACGATATAATTGTAAAACGGCTTTATAATAACTAATTAATCAGCTATATTAAAAAATGTACATTGCCACTTATAAGTTATTCCTTATTATGAATGTCAACAAATCGCAAGTGATGGTATTCGAGAAAGACGAAAGCAAAACAACGTGCAAAATACTTGTAGGTAATGAATGTTTGAAACAAGTAGATTAGTTTGTGTATTTGGGCCGATGTTGTTTATGAATAACTATAAAATGAAACACAATTTTTTAATTTGGTTTTTATTTTTCGATTATTTGGATAATTACATTTATGTATTAAATATGACATCAGCACGACGCATGCTTTTTTAACCATATTTTTCATAACATTCTAGCACGCTTCGCTTGTTATTTCACCAATTTCATTTCGAATATTGTCCTGTAGCATCGTAATTGTTGAAAAGCCTATTATCTCAACTCAGCATTTTAATGCCAGAACAGCTCCCAATGGAAACATGATTTGAAACTTACTCTCCCGTTTTGAGACCAGGGATCAATAACAGATCTTCCGGGAAGAGGTACTCATCGGTCCCTAACATATCTATAACACCCCTACAAGGAATTTTGAAACCAAATCTTGTAATCGAGAATAATCCAAACATATGGTTCCAGCAGGGGCGTGCAGTGCATATGAGCAAAAAAGCTGTGCATTACTAAAAATTCTGGGAAACAAATATAAATTAAATAATTGGATTAACATAACCGGAAACATTTTTTTTACAATTAGCACCTTCTGTGTACCAGAAGAGACTTTATTTGATTAGTTCTAAAAACTACCACGACAACTCACCGCTGAAGCCATGGCGCTCTTGTGCATTCGCAACATTGAGCTATTCACATTACTCTATTCCATATTTAAGCTAGTGAATTATTCAAGTCATATAATTAGCTATTTACTGAATTGAAAATTCCTTTCGGTTGATCCGTCTTGTATAGAGTTATTACCTATGCTGTTTTTTTAATAGAGTAACATTATAAAGGCTTACAACTGCGTGCAAATCATTGAAGTGTCTACTTCCTCTTTTACTAATTCGCGAATTTTATTATCTTACTGTTTTTAACGTGTTCATTTCATGGCCGTTCTTTGCATTCGAGGTGCATTTCGTGCATGATTTATTTTTTATTTGGGAAAAACAAAAATCAATTGGCTGAACTATTTCATACGTCAGCCTTTAACAATAATAATATTTCATTTAGTTATTACTTGAAGGATTTACTAACAATAAAAGAATCACGTTAAGTTGTAAATAGTGTTCTTAAAAATGTCAATACATTTTTTTATATTGATTTTTATATGGATAAGAAGGTATTATTTTACGTTAAAACTTAAATTTTAAAAACACTATTAATTGACAGTACTCTAAAATTACAAATAAATACATGGTATGGTCATATAAACGACGGATTCGTTTTGTCTAAAGACGTTGGTTAAACGAAAGGTCATAATCCTATGTACAACATATATTATTGTACATATATTATATATGACTGTATTATATCATTAGTAACAGCATATCAATATCTACTGCATGCTACTGGATTTCAACAAGATGGAGCTACAGCGCATTTAGCAAGAGCCACAGTGGAGTTTCTTCATGATCTTTTTGGTGAATGAAAAATATCAAAAAATTCCGATTTTGCTTGGTCTTCTCGTTCACCAGATTTGACGCCTCTTGATTTCTTTTTGTGGAGCTACTTGAAGAGGCTAGTTAAGCAAAACATTAATGCTGAAATAAGAAACTTTAAATCAGAAACTTAACGGTAAGTAATGTAAAATACTCTTGAAAGAGCAAATATTTGCTAGCAAGAAAATGGAAACCATTTGAGAGGCATATTATATTTTAGTTGTGGAAAATTTCCATAAATAATATTTTCTTAAGAAAATAAAAAAATAAATAAACAAAAAAGTGTATTATTTTTAACACTTAAACTCGGGTCACTCTGTATATGGCATTTTTATTTAAAAAAAAAACATTTCGTAACGATTTTCAGTTTTATAAAAATTGGCGGTATATTATTTTAAGATACACATACTTATTCGAGCTTTATATTTAAATATTTCTTGTATTCAATTAATTTTATATCTAGAGAATCATAATTTTTGGAATATTTTGCGTATGCATACAAATATTTACTCGCATCATTGCGGGCGCGATAAGGATCTAGTGTTAGTTTATATTTATCTTATATATTATGAATTTTCCATCAAAATTATAATAATGATATTATGGTTTCTTAAAATTCTCGTCTCAATTGTTATTTCAGATGGTTTTTATTGCTCGTATTAAGTATGAAATAATTTTGAATATCAACAGAATATAAATAGACCTGAAGGAAATATAATGTTTACCCCTCCGAGGGGCGGATGGCTAGGGGCGGCTGGGGGTATCTAGGGGTGCCTGCGTGCTTCAGTCAGTCCTCGGCCTCGCGCCAGATTGCACGCCGGTGTATATACATCGCTTTTCACACACAAACAACGTGCGTAAGTTGTGATTAGATATAGAATAAGTGAAAGTATTGAACATGAAGTGTACGGTACGGGATATGGTAAGCAATAAAAATATATTTTTTTGTTATTGCATAAAAATAAGTTACTAATTAAGAAATACACAACATTAATAAAAGCATTAATTTTTTTAATTGATCACGTGTCTTCGAAAATGTTTATGTTAGTAATCATATAACTTTGATGTACTGTGTACTGAATGTTGCGTATTTTCATGTCCATAAAATACAAGATTTAAAGAAAACTGTTATTTTTAAATAATTAAGTAACAGATAATTAGATAATTACCTTAAAGAGAATTATTTTTTTCAGACTTGATTTCAGGATCAAAAATGATGGATCAAAGATACTAATTGAATTAATAGCTTTGCATTATAAAAGGAAACATTATTTGGTCTTAAGATGAACATTTCTCTTAATGATTCAGTGACAACGGCGGAAAATTACTACATTTTTGACAGACTTGACATACGCATTATTTTTATATCACTTTATTCCGTGGTATTCTGTAGCTGTTTTTTCGGTAAGTTATTTTACAAAAAAGTTATATATTTTTATTCAACTTCATTCGTTAATAATAAAAAGAATTGTTAAACTTGTTAAAATTGCAAACTTAATTTTCCGAAAAATCACAGATTTTAGAAACATTTTAAAATATATACAGATTTTTATATATATCTTTAACTCTTGCATACTTAACAGCACCTATTCAATTGAAAGTAAAATAGTAAGACAAAAAAAACACTTTGATTAAACCACTATGTATTGATAAATCAACATGTTTCGATACCTACGGTATCTTCTTCAGGAAACAATGTATACTAAAATTAAAAATATAAAGTATAAGTGGTGGGTGACTAAGTAAGAACCACTATGAAAACAAATTTAAAAGGTGACTATTTTCACAGAGGATTTCGTTATTATAATATTTAACACTTTTTCTTATTTCTACAATTTCAAAATTATCTAACAGCAACTGCAACTAAACTGTATGGGGCTTAATATAACTGTAACTGTAAACTGTATGGGGCTTAGAGTAACTGTAACTATAAACTGTGTGAAATTTACAGCAAATTTATCTAACCGTAACTGCAACTGTAAACTGTATGGGGTTTATTGTAACTGTAAACTATATGGGGTTTACAGCAAATTTGAAATTTTATAAATAAAGCTAAATATTATAAATATCCAAATCCTTTGTGAAAACTGTTACATTTTAAATTTGTTTTCATAATTGTTCTTATTTAGTCACCCACCACTTATACTTTATAGTTTTATTTTTAACTATGCTTTTATTTTTAATTTTAGTATACATTGTTTCCCGAAGAAGATGCCATGAGTATCGAAACTTGTTGATTTATCAATAAATAGTGGTTTAAACAAAATGTTTTGTACTATTTTTTATATAATTCGTAGCCACAAAGTAATTTTTCTAATATTGAAGAAGTAAAATAACCCAGTTTACCTTAAACTTTTTTTAAATAGAACACTTCAAGATAAACTTTAATTAGTACAAATCTTCTATGTTAACCAGTTTCATGTTTAATCAACATACGTATAAGCAAAGAAATTATTCTTTACATGTTTGCGTAGGTTTCTCGTTTTCAAAATACTTATTTTTCTTATCAATACATCAATAAATATACCACTTACATATCTAGTAAATATGAGAAAGAACTACATGTCATTATTATCAGTAAAATAAAATTATTATAATTTTACCACAGCAAAAAATTATATATATTCAAAATAATCACGCAGATTGCGTTAATTGGAGATATGTGCAGGATAATTCCAATAAAAGTTATTACGTAATTTAAATTAATGTATATGATATGTACGTACATCGTGAACGCCGTGAGAGGTGATGGTGATCAGTAAGGATGTTGAAAATGGGTTTCCAGTAAAACTGCAAAGATTAAATAAATTATTTGCCTTTGAGAACTTTTCAGTCGTTAATCAATTAGGAAGTCTTGGCACTGAAGCAGTCTTCTTCAGTTTATGGTAATGGTGAAAAATCTGTTTTTTATTTCCAGTTTAGATCGTTAATCAAATTATAATGGTAGAATTATTATAATTTTAATTTATTTTGTCATCTGAAAAAATATGTGTAAAACTGGCTTTATGAACTACCAACACAACTTGTAGATGTGACGGTTACATTAAAATATAATTCATTGTGGGTGTGTGGGAATTATTCAATTAGCCCTGAAATGTTTTAACCTGGATGTAATTATATTATTGATTTTATTACTATTAGCTTTCCCAGTGCGATGAAATCCAAATTTAAAATTTATTTTCAGGTAATCTTCTCGTTATCTTGGTCGTGACGCTGTCAAGAAGACTACGTTCTGTGACGAATTTTTTTCTTGCAAATTTAGCACTGGCAGATTTGTGTGTCGGTGTGTTTTGTGTTTATCAAAATCTTTCAATCTACCTCATAACAAGGTAGGAAATATTTTTTTTTTATACTTCTCTAATGGTGTGTGTCCACAGATAACTCAATGATCTCTCGTCTTAGAAATTTGTCGATAGAACCAGTTACGTCATTCTACTCCACGTACAAAATACACGCGGCAATGAGTCATAACTCGCTTCGCCCGCAATTCTTTACTGTTCTTAAACAATTTCAAAACAAAATTGCAGGTATACTATATTTCCGTTTATCTACCTCTATCTAAAAAAATAATATTTACAAGACTGAAGTTATTAATTTTTTTTTTAATTAAACAAACTGATTTATGAATAATCATTTTCCTTCATCAGTATAATAAAACTAAACAAACATAAAATTATTACGTTTTTTTCACATTTAATTTATGTTGATTAATTAAAAAGCGATATTTTTAGTACATACAAGTATATTATTGCATAAAATATAAAATTAATATGATGATGAAAGATATGGGAAATGACTATCAAAATTATTTAAAACATTTTTTGGATACAACTGTTTTTACTTTTGATTAAAATTGTGAGATTTAACAACGAAAATATATTTTTTTATATACTGCATTTAATCAAGTATTAAAATAAAGTCCTGTATAGTTACAAGTTAAAACTTAAGTTATAGTTAAAATTCCGGTATTGATCAGTCACTACAATGAATTTTGGTAAAATACCTAATACCCACATGCCACCAAATATATAGACATGAACTAATACAAATTTCTTGTCAAAATATTTTAACTTTGGTATCACCCATGCGATCACTTTGGTACTACTTACGCAATCAAATAGCTCCGCGACTTTTTTTAAAAATATTCCTCGATTGTAACGAAAATTTAAACGCTGACAATATAATACGCATTAATGTAAAAAATACACGAAAATTAAATTTTCGAAGTGTCATTATGTTTCCACCAAAAATGTGTCTTGAATGCCTTTCGTCCCGCAACTGATGTTCCAAAACACCTTTTATATATGTACACTTTATTTCGTGTCTATTCATTTACTTGTCTGCGTTCATACCTTATTTATAAAGGCTTACAACATAAATAAATTATCCCTGAAACTTATTATTGAAGATCATTTCTGTTAAGTCCTTAGGTTTATTGGGAATTATTAATGTTGAATAGTTTAGAGGCAGTCACATTGGGTGGTGGCGCTATGAATGGCGGGTCTACAAAATATATATCGCACATCTAAATCAAAAAAACAAGAATTTTGAGTTATTATTATATTCGGATACTCATGCACGCAACTAACTTAGCCCCAGTTCTCGAACAATATCACTTTAGGATTCATTTATGACCCAAAATGTTATTTAGTTTTGTAACTTTAGTAACAAAAAAAAAAAATTTTTTTTGTCTACTGAATAATGACTTTTTGAGTTTTCTTAATTTTGATCTAGGTGTGCGATATATTGATGTACTGGAGAAAAATATTACTTTCGTGACTAAAATTTTTAATATACATGAATCGGTTATAACATTATAATTATTTTAATTTAAAGCCTCCTAATTATTATAAAAGAGACAATATAAAAATAACCCAAAGTGGGGAAAAGTTGTATCTAATAGAGGAAGTCAACTAAAATTTGTCCAGAAGTGAGACTCAGTGAATTAAAATTATTTAGCTTGCGTGCAACATATACATTTTAAGTTTAAAAGTCACAGAAAGATGTGAAAAATATTCTCTATTTATTTGAGATGCGTACACTGAATACATGTCACATAAATATTCTTACTATTTTCAAACAAGCTGAACGCTTGTGCTATAAAAATAGGACTAAGTTAATGGCCTCCTGGAACGAGGCTCGAATCCTTAACCACTAGATAACTAAGCGAGTATCGTAACCACTAGACCGCAAGTACGTCAAACCTAGGATTTATTGATTTTGATAAACCATTTGATACAATGAACACAAATTATACATTAGAGGTGTTGGAATTCCAAGGAATATAAAAAACCTGTATAAAAGTTATATGAGATTAAAATTCAGATTGAAAATGGTATCCATCTAAGTGATACCATTTAACCGTATTAACTACGATTCTAGAAATGGAACGAACAAGTAAAAAATCTGGTCACCAAAGTAAGAAAATTTATTTACATATTCATTAAATTAAGAAATATCCTATCATCTTGTATGATTAAAACGAATTATTACTCTTTTCCTCAATCTTTTTTACAATATGGAATAATCTGTTGGATGGGGGGACTTTCAAGACTAACCTCTTACCTGTAGAATAGGTTCAGAGGCTGGTTTTTAAAGTCATCCTTCAAAAACCATAAATATTTCCAAACTTCAGAGCTGGTTAACTGTTTAAGGATTCTCAGTTTAAATAAAGTCTTCAAAAATAACGCATTGCTACAAATTCACAAAGACCATTTCAATTCAACAATTTCCACAAAAATAAGTAACCGACGAAGATCGTGTAGCAACTTATAAATCCCCAAATTTAAAATTAGTGCTTCTCAAGACCATTACGCCTATCAAGGTATACATTTTTTAATGTTCTCTCATATAAAATCAACAGAAAAAAAATATGAAGCCTTCAAATCGCAAATCAAATATTAGAAAACTCCGATAGTAATTACAAGTTCTAATTGATTACGTTTATGTATATGTATTTAATAATATAATTATATTTTACTTTTATACTTTATTTTAAAACTTAAATACTTCCCAATTCAAACACGATAATTAATTAATCTCTTGAGCTGGGTAATTTTGTGAAAAAAAAAAAATATAATTAATTTAGTTATGCATAATAAAATAAAACAATTTAAATGTTTAAATTGGAACTATAAAGACATTTGTATAAATCGTCTATCCTCCCAGTTATGATTTGCAGATGATATAATAATCATTTTTCACTTACCAGAAAAACTTTAACTTTGCCCAAATTATCTTTCTAATACAAGCTAAATTGTTATAAAACGTAAGATAAAGAAAAAAGAAAAGATAAAATGTGAGAAAACGAATTTATGAAAATAACTTTGCACACTATGGAAACATTACGGTACATGGTGTGAACTTGTAATTTGTCTTCTTGTATGCATACCTAAGACAAGAAACATCCCTAAATAGAGCACTTCAGGAGGATATTAGAAAAATAATAAAACTGACCTTATGGAAGATAGTTATGACTACTTAATTTTTCCAAATCTTACACAAGATAGTGAAACCTTACCTTAAATATTAACTAATTCTGAAGCCATAGACGACACAATGCGTAGTATTGAATAAAGTATGTTAGAAAAGAGACAGAAAAATAAATAAGTTATATTGCGAATTAGGTGAAAGATGTCATCGACACTGCTAAAAAGGGTAAATGACATGACAGAAAGATAAAATATTATTGAATGTATCTACAAGATAAAAACGATCTAGGAAATGTCCAAAGTCTCGTTGGGGAGATGAAATTACCCGAGCAATGGGAATGACATAGCAGCAATGGAATTACAATAATGATTATTTATATGCAGTTCAATAACATACCTACGTAACAAACAAAAATATATTTATGATTTTCTTAATGTATTTTTGAAAAATTTAAAAATCATTAATGTTATATATTTCAGATAATTTTTAGCATATTTTAATACAACAGTATTGGCAAAATACGGATAACTCAGCTATTTCTATAATTAAATAAGAAAACCTGATTAAATTTTTGGATCACTACCATGCTCGGGATTCCTTCGTCCTTTATCTCAAGTCTTTCACCCTTCTCTCTCGTCTGCACAGTGTATACGTTTATAATATACAAACTGCCTGTATCAGTATAAATATTTATGAATACTTTAATGTCCATATTGTAGATATCTGTGAATAAAAAATATTTAAATACTTTTTTAGTTTTAATTTTTAGTCAATGTTTGTACAAAATTGAAAAAATGTGAATAGAATCTCGAATATTTAAATATTATTTTATATTTTATTTGGAATATTATTTTTCACTCTTTTAAATTTAACTTAAAAATGTGATAAGAAAGATAGAAATTTTTTATTGCTGGGTGCAGATTCAAATATTCAACATTTGAGTTCTTATTTGTATGAAGTATTGTGACCATTCAGCTGACAAGTCAGTCCTATTAACGGAATAGGTAAACAAGCTTGAATAAAATTGATATCGTGTTTTAATGTTTTTTCTTGTTGAATAATTATGTCACCGAATGGATGCCTTTGTATGTTTCATATTATATTTTTGAATGATCAATGTTATAAAACATGTTTTTATTGATGATTGATTCTATACCACAAGTTTTGTTTCCAGCTGGGTATTTGGCGACTTCATGTGCAAAATGTATCAATATATACATTCACTTAGTTACACGGCATCCATATTTATATTAGTCGTTATAAGTATTGAAAGATACTTTGCGATAATTCATCCGATAACCTGTAAACAAATCCTAACGACTTCACGACTAAAGGTAATTTATTTTAAATTTTTATGTACGCTTTTAATATTTTTATACTAAAAAAGAAAACCTATTTCACAAATTACAAATTTATTTAAAAATAAAAGTATTAAATTGTATCATATGTTATTATTATTATTTTTATTATTATAACCTTATAATAATAACTTTAAAAATCAAACCAAATGAGCTACATCTTTATATCTATTTTAAAATAAATACATATAACAGTTTAAGATTCTGCAATATTCAATTATTTAAAAAAATCTTTAACATATCATATATAGCAGATAACATATTGGAATCAGGCTATTATAATTATAAAGGAAAATCTGTTTTTTGTCTGATGCAGCAAAAATTTTCAAACTACACGCTCTAGTATCGTGAAATTTG
Organism: Eubasilissa regina; assembly: GCA_022840565.1. Taxonomy (NCBI): domain Eukaryota; kingdom Metazoa; phylum Arthropoda; class Insecta; order Trichoptera; family Phryganeidae; genus Eubasilissa; species Eubasilissa regina. The sequence continues at coordinate 13,765,151 of JAINEB010000018.1, read as the reverse complement.
TACAGTTTATTCCGTCTGAAATTTCATTTCAAAAAATAAAATAAGATGCCGTTATATTTATTCAACATTTTTCAATAAAAAAAAAATAGAAATTTAAATAAATTGTTTGACTTTTGAGTTTGACATTGAATTTTAAGATACGACGTGAGTCGTCAAATGTCAAAAACTGTTTTTCGCAGTTTATAGTTTATATTTTTTCATGAAATATTTCTTTTGAGATTTGAACCAAAGACACACTAAACGCCAAAATTGTTAAACCAATAGCAAATAGCATAAACATATATATTTTAAAGAGAACACATTTGTGAAGTTGTAATTTTTTCAGAACATAGTTCTGTGATATTTTAATACAAATTAAATTTATTTATTTAAACTTTATTGACATAGATATTTTTGTTGTAACAGAGGTGAATATATGATAATATATCATAATAAACATAAGATACAATTATATTGCAATTAATTACTCGTAGTTTATTGTGTGCGATGGAGTAGACTCCACCTCTGATATATACAGCGTTGTCCTGGCTACTTTAAATACTAATAATAATTTTACTTTATGTGTTAAAGTAGCCAGATTTTTTCGTCCTGTTGTGGTGTTATTTAATATAAAAATTCGACAGAAATAAAAATAGACATAAAAAAAAAAATTAATAGTAGTGGGAAGAACTAGTAAATTATTATGGGAATTGTAGTGGGAAGAACTAGTGAATTATTATTGGTAAGCACTATAATCATTATGTTAGAATGTTGGATAGCCACGCTTCTGATTGCTCTCCACCAGATTGGGTCATATATTGGCTTCATATTTGTGTAATTTTATTGGAGTTGAACGATTTCTATTAATTAGAAAGATATGCATACAAATAAACTCAATTAATCAAAAAAAAATTTGGCTGCCACCGGGATTTGAACCAGGATCTCTTATCGCACTTCTTCGGACAGATAGAGAACCGGGATCTCTTCCTATCCGGGGAAGTGCGATAAGAAATCCTGGTTCAAATCCCGGTGGCAGTTAAATTTATTTTCGATAAATTAACTTTATCTGTATACATATCTTTCTAATTGATGCATTTCATTTATATTAAAATATGTATGATTGCAATCAAACTTCAATCAAAAAACGATAAAAAGTGTCATGAAGAGAGCAATCGAAAGAGGAAGCATCACAAGCGCATGAAACTCGACAAAACTGTTCAAAAAGTAACAAAACTGCATAGAAAGCAGTAGCGCAACTTCCTGAACAACAAAAGACGAAGCAACAAGATTGCCGAAGAGACGAATGTGCGCCAAATGACAGATCGCCTTTTAATTGAATTATTCAAACTGTGCTTCAATTGTTATTGATAGCACGTTGTTAAAGTGCTCTTTTTACAATGCGCTTAAATTTTAAAGTCGAGAATATGCTCTTCCTCTGGAAATATTTCGTCGCCAGAGCTTCCAGAATTGACAAAGCCAAAAGAATTGACAAAGACAAAAAAGAATTGAAGAGCATTGTTGCCGATGCACAAGCTAATATACGGTCAAGTGTTAAAATAGATACACCGTGAATAAATAATTTGCGAATTAATAAATGATTCGTTTCAAATTTTTCCTTTCTCCGAGCAATTTTTTTTTAGCGTGTTTCAGTAAAATATAAGGAAAATTAGAAACAAGTTTCAAAGAATAAATTTAAAATCCCTTTGTGAAAGAATTGATGGACTAGAAAATAACTTAAATAAATTCATTACAAAACAATTCTAAAACTTAATTATGAATAATATAAACTACGCTGTATTTCAACATTTGGTATTTTCACTAACACGGTTGTATAGTTAATTAAATATATTTTTATGTATTGTTTTTATAATTTTCTCAGTGATAATTGGCAGATGGTTAAAAATTTTTTTTCGATATTCGAATTTTTGAAATGTTCGTTAGATATCATGAAAATATTATAATAAATTTTGTTACGGAGTCTTTAGGCACTAGATGATAGGAAGCCATAGGGGCCGCCACGAATCTAGCTCAGTCTGGGTCTTCAAGCGTGTGTGTGCTCTGGTGCCGTCTACTACCTCGGATGGGATGATAATGGATTCAAGGGCAAATGATACCGGTTATACTCTGCTGTAACATATAACACAATTTATCCCGACAATGAACGAACGTAAAATATCTTTAGCGTCTTCTTTCTTGAGGTCAATATTCCTCTGAGGGAGGTCACTTAGATTATTCATTTTGCACATTATTAACCAAATTCCCGTGGGGTGTTGTAGCAGCCGTGGACCCGGGTTGCCGTACTCTTGTGTCAGAATTCATCTCTTGCTCCAGGAGATTACCCAGACGCCATCCCGTTTATGGCGTCTTCCTCTTTCCTAGTGGCAGCGGGGTCTCTCTTTAATCTGCGGATAAACCAGGCCTATACATCTCTGGGTCCACCGCGATAACAGCCCTTTCTCTCGCGGGAGCGGCGCACCGACCCGCTACTCTCTCTCCCAGAGTCCTCTCCAAAAGTGACGTCTCGCTGAGCTGTCCCTAATTCGTCCATTTAGACAGTCAATCACCACTTTTGTCATAAGTTGGTAAAACAGGCTATCCAGACCTCGGCGCGCAAATTTAAACATCACAATTTATTTGTATTTTTTAAATATATAATAACTTAACACATTGTCGCTAAAAACAAGACAAACAAATATCTGTGCACTAATCCATCGACGTGTCGTGCCATAAGTTTGTCGTGACCTTGGGCGGTTAAGTTGGATTATCGTACTATAAAATAATTTTAATTTAATTTGGACTATCTATCTATTTATCTATTTGGACCGCTTGACTGGTCAAAGCACGAGATGTAATAAAAATAACGCCTGTCGGTTACCGTCTTCTTAATTTACAAAAAAAAGGCGGCAATAATCATCCACACACATGTACATTATTATAAACCAGGAAATTTAGTGTTGCCAATCGCAGTTACAAGGCGCGTAAACACATATATTTATTTTAATGTTGCTAAAAGATATTGACTTTTAAAACTTAAAGAGTTATTAATAATCCGATTACATACACATGTACAATGTACACCGACTTCTATTAGTCAGTATTAACCAATCAATTTATAAATAAAATAATCATAAACTTTCTGACTTCAAAGGGAAGAAACCTTAAAAATGAGACACATTTGAATAAAAAAATGTTACAAAACTTTAGAATGAGAATAAACCATTGACCAGATGAAGAATTGCTGTAAATAATTGTTTCGTTTTGAAGTAATGTATAATTATCAACCTCAAATTGTACACACATAGTAAATTTAAAAAAAAATTCTTCTTCTTTTTCGGCGATTCCACGTGGCGAAGATGACGTCTGTCATGGTTTAAGTGTGATGTAACCTCATCGCATTTTCTCTCTTATGCTATCGGCACTGGTGCTACCCTGGAGCCGCATCTGAGACAATAGACTTGTACAAAGCCCCGTCCATAGACGGAAAAGGCTGCAAAATAACGGTGAGCTCCAGTCGTCTCGGACCACCCTTGCCATTGGACCGAGCTCTCCATTATTTCAAGAGTACGCGTGGGTGGTGCTGTGCAATACCATCTACATCTTAAACAATCCCACGCGCAGGCCTCCGCCGTGGCCAACACAAGAAAGCATAGCAGATGTCAAGAAGAAGACTACTGAATTACTGAAACTCTAAATTAATAAAGAACATTCTCGATTCGAAATGGAATGCTTTCATTTCATCTTTTGGATTATATTACACGATTATTGCGAATTATATTATATTACACGGATTATTCAATAATATTAACTGTTTAATGATAATAAGATTTAATAAGTATATATCGCTCCAAACAAACGGAAGAAAGGGATAATAAATAGAATCATAATTAATTGATTAGTGCTTAGCTTGATAACACGATTACGAACAAATATTAATTATGAAAAGCCTTATACTGAGAACTATATATTCCTCAGCCCATATATTTATATAATTCGATATTCATCACTTTTTGATAACAAAAAAATGTTTCTATATTTGTTAATGTTACGTTCTTGACATCTTAGTACGTCTTTAGTGTAGACCTCTTATATGAAGGTCCAAGAAATAGACTTTGAAACAATTAATATTTTATTACGATAAGCTACATTTTAGTACAAGTTATATCACTAGTATAGGTCAAACTATTAAGCCGCAGATAAAAAAGACGCGCGAACTCCTGTGCGCCGTCTTAATAGCCACACATACCCACACCAGCGGTGCGGCACATACACACACCATCCCACCATTCCAATAACATCACAGTTAATATTTCCTATATCTTCATTTTCCATCTCTTTCCAAACCGGATAAGGTGCATTATCCAACTATGCTAAAGCGACAATACTTTTGACGACAAATTTTCGAACCTATATGTTACACTTTTTAAAATGAATACATCTATCGTTCCTTTATTTGTATTTAAAATATCACAGACCTATATGTTCTGAATAATTTCAACTTCACAATAAAAATGTGTTCTACTTAATAATTAAATGTCAGTTATTTTTTATGAGAAAAAATGTTTCTATATTCGTGAGGCCCTAATGAAAGGATTAATTATGAATATAGAGGTTTCACTGTATTTATAAATTCTTTGATTAAATAGATAAGTTTGAAATTTACAGGATGTTTTAATGTTAAAAATTAAATGGATGGTATTTATTCCCAGTGGGTCATGGCCGGAGTTTGGTTAACGAGCGCTATCTACAGCGCCCCAAAGTTTATCTGGGTACAAACTATTACTAATGATTTGGGTAACAACCAAACTGAGACCATCTGCATACAACACAGAAAAAAGTACGACTCGGAGCTTTTTGATATCATCAATTTCTGCTTCCTCTACTTGGCTCCCCTCTGTATTATATCAGTAAGTATGTCCAATATGAATCTAGTATCGTATTTAATATGAATCTAGTATGCTCGATTTCATATTAATCTAGTATTCTTGATTTCATATGAATCTAGTATGCTTGATTTCATATTAATATATATTATTCCGTTTTGGGTTAGTCCACGAAGATTAACTCCAAATAAATTTTAGAGCGTATTCCGATTGTCGTTAAAAAGATTACAAGAATATTTTTATAAATTATATTTTTAAATTCTACGTTATTTTTAAAACTAAAAATGCTATGCTTATTTATTCTAAAAAATAATTTACAATTTATAATTCATTATTTTTTTCATTCAGCTCTTTTTTTTGTCGGGATTCTAATCTTGTTATTTACACACAGTATTTTATTAACCTTTTTCATACGGTTCTAAAATAATAACGCACACTCCGGTGCGTAATTACTTATATTCATCATTAATATAATAGTTGACATATATAAATATATATCAATTATTGTGACAACGACAGCACATAGACGCATAATATACGTTTAACTCGGCCTAACTAAAGTGACGATGGTCACGTCTTACGTCTTTCGAACCGCGCCGCACGTACACATACATGTACGTATTAATAAATTCGCGTCAGGTTCTTCGAGAAAACATTTTTTATTGTGAGTATGGTAAATACTATATTGTAATTGTTTTACCCTATACATAAATATATTACGGAGAAATATCCAAAATGTCAACTCAGTTTACATCACAGGAGAGGAAACGTTAAGCTGTAAGCTATCTGGATGACTTAAATTTGATTTTTCAGGTCAAGTAATTGATTAATGTAATCAAATAAATTTAAAATATCGCATTTAATGCCATCCGTTCCAAATGTTACATTCTTATTCTTTAGGTCTCTCATAAAACGCGCAAAACATGGATGCTAACTTAACCTAAACTAATCTAACCCCTCTCTCACGATATAAATGTGTAACATCTGTTTCAAATTTATTATAATTATTCTTTAAGACCCTGCGTAAAACATAGCCACCCTGTCCCCCTTCCTCTAAACCCCTGATTTTTTATAATTAAATTATTATCCGTACACCCTTTTCATTTATCATTTATTTAATGCGAGTAACTCTGGTATTTTTATGACAATATTTTTTTACCCAAACGACCAAACAATTATTTTATGAACAGCGGATGGCAGAAGTTGTATTGACAGCTGAATGAAAACTATCTTATTTTTTTGTGAACCATTCTACTAAATAATTGCAAAACTTTTGCTTTTCTTTCAAATATTCTTACTTTTTGTTCGAAAAAATACCATCTTAAAAGAAATGTCACGTTATTCGCATTTCATTTACTAAAATGTAGTGACACATCTGTTAAAGATGATCTATTAAATGAAAAAATATCATTATCTTTATTAAAAAGTCTTTTATAGATATCAATTATATTTAAATGGTCATATTAATGTCATATTTATGGATAATTAAAATAATAATGACGCATTTAAAATACTTTTATTTTTATTTAATAGTATGTACATTAATACAATTTTCAATTATTCAGTGCGTAAAATCCCGATTAGTTTTTTTTTACATCGAAAATTATTTTTATCAAAAAACAAAAAATATTTTTCTGTTGAAAATAAAAATTAATGTCGGCACTAAAGAACCCGAAACTATTGATGAGAAAAAATGCTACTTTTGACTCACTTTTATGATTGATTATAATATCAGTGATTGAAAACTGTGACTGTAATACAGTTTCATTCATATCATTTCAGATATCACAATACACGAAATAAATTAATATGAAACTGAATTTTAGCGTATTTACTTACATTATATTACTTAAATGTAAAAATCAGTCTAGAATATATTAATAAAAATGTGAGTTTCGTTTTCGGATCAAATTGCGTTTAACGCTTTGGCAGAATCTACGAATTATAACGTCATTCCTTCATTAATATTTTCATTTCATATTCACAACCAAATATAAATCAAATAATAAAATTAATCACGAATCACGATATTTCCTAATATTCAATCACTGATAGTGAGTGTGACTCAAAGATATCAGTGATTGATCACGGTTCATGATTTTGAGCTCATCACTAGTCAAAACATTCCTGTAAGAACTGTATTGTATTAGTCCGCCAGAATGCGCTGTCAGCATTTTATTCAATACACCTAGTTTAAAAACAGGGTTCTTGTAAAGAAATTTGGCTCTCAAAAGAAATATATTGTACTACTGATATTAGGCTCTTTTGACTAATATGTTCGCCGACCACTGTTCTATATGATTTTACAGTATTTTGTGTGCACATGAGGACACGATATTATGTGTTCACGTTTGAGACATACAATTGTTATTAGTCGTTTACCCATAAGTTTACCCATAAGTTAAGTTAATTATGTTTTATTGTCGTTATCCGAACACGATGCATTAATTATTATCACACGGCGCACTGCCAAATCACCGGCGCATGGCGGCGATAATAGCATAGCTATCTATATATAAAAGACTTGATAATATATATGCTTTAATTGAACATATTTGTAGTTTTTTCTTTATATTCGGATATACCTTAAATTAGAAATTGCTCATTTCTAATAAATAAAAATTTGGGTGGTCTAGTGATCAGATTCTGGTCGTGGTTCTCTTTATATTTGGAATAGTTTTATGGTTGCAAAACTATGGACTCAAGACTTATCATATGCATTACATCTTGTTCATCTCATTATATTGTTTGATTCAAAAATTCTATTGGCAAAACAATGTTAACAACTATTTTACAAAGTAAATTCATAATATAAATTGTAGCTTTTAATTGAAAGTTTAGTGATCCTAAATTAATTCTAAATGATCACATTAACGGCAAAATTCAATAAAATATTATTATCGTTTCGAACGAACAAGTTATAACCATCCACACAATATTAAGTGGAAGATATTCGTAGTTACTGCAAAGTTCTTACGAAATCAGCCTTCAAACTCAGCTGTGCAGCAATAAATAGTGCCTTATGATAATATTTGTACCATTATGTTAGTTAAAATTAATTAACTTGTTTTGGTAAACGTAAAAAAAGTATAATTTATTCCATCTAAATACATAGCAAAAAGTAATTAATATTATTAAAAATATTTTCGGTTATTCAATTTGTATTAGTTCTTTCTTAATTGTTAAATATAATAAACCTTCCAGAACGAATCAAAATATTGTAACTTAGTAGGCTCACTAAATTGCGGACAGTGTTTAAACAGATAGCCTTTGTTTATAGATGGAAAACACTTTGTTTAAATCACTATTTATTAATAAATCAACATGTTTCGATACCTATGGTATCTTCTTCAGGAAACAATGTATACTAAAATTAAAAATACGAGCATAGATATAAACTAAACTATAAAAGTGATGGGTAACTAACTAAGAACTACTATGAAAACAAATTTAAAAGGTGACTATTTGCAAAAAGGATTTGGTTATTTATAATATTTATCTTTCTTTTAACACTTTTTCTTATTTTCAAAATTTCAAATTTATCTAACTGTAACCCCCTAGTATTTGTGTGTATAATTTCTAAATCCTTTTTAATGTCAAAAGAACTGTTTTTTCCAAAATATGATTGAAAAATTCAGAATAGTTGTTGCTATTTAGGCAATATAATGTTAAATTGTTCGGTTACCGGAAAAATAAATTTCTAATGTTATTAAATGGTTAAATAAGAATAGGGACGATTAGTAAGATAGAAAAAAAATTCTTCTTGATCATTATTTTAAGTAGGGTCGGAAATAAATTCCGTTAAAGGAACATTACTAAAAAATAATTATATGTTTGTCAAAACCGTCTAAGTAAACAAGTATTTAATTAATAAAAATATTTCTGTAGTAGTAAGTTGTAAATGTTACAAAATCTGTAAATAAATTCACACTAAAATATTTAGATTTATTTTTAAAAACCCCACGCTATAAAAACCATTTGGAGCCAGCGGTTCGGAAACTCCTTATTGTCTACCGCTTATTACAGACTACTCGGTTGTTAGGCCGAATTGTCCTCCTTTAGTCTATGGTTATCTTCGGGGGAAAACTCTGACACCCATTGGAGAACTGCCAGTTTACTACCACGCCATTTCTCTGCGGCGGTAAACAGAGAAGATAATATGTCACACACTTCTGTACTGATACACAGTTCTCGCCTAATTCGCATTCATACATCTTTACACACAAGATTGCCGATTTTTGTGACCTCTAACAGAACCGATTTCCAGTATCTGGTTTACCTGGTCGTACTAAGTCTTCCAGACGTCTTCTATTTCTGGTGCAATCAATACTTGCGTTATATATCTTTCTTACCATTCTCTCCTCATTCGTTCGTTGATCCAGTGATTCTTTCTTAATCTTACTCACTATACTAAGATCAGCTTTACATTATTTCTTCATTTTTTACTGTCATAAATGGATCTGTCACATATACGCCTAAGTGATCTCACTTCCACTGCATTCAGTCTACTTCCGTTCCTCTTCTGTCAGCCCTCACTTTAATACATCAGTATCGGTACCAGGACTCTGTTGTGTTCTTTGGTCTTGTAATCTTACTTTGGTTGATAAGTACCTATTAACTATAATTCCATTCAAGGCGCCGTTCACTTTGTTCCCTGCAGTCACTCTCCTTTCGATAAATTTCTGTCTTTCCGTATCTATAAAATATACTTTTCAAATACACAAACTCATCTACTTGTTCGAAATAATTATTACCTACAAGTATTTTCTACGCTGTCTTGCTTTCCTCCTTTTCAAATACCATCACTTTCGACTTGTTGACATTCATAATAAGGTCGTTTTCTTTGCATACATCGTACGTTCTACTCACTAGACTATGTAAATCTTGTTCATTATTCGCCATTAATACAGCATCAAATCTGATGTTTCATAAACGTATAAAAAATCTGGAAGAAAATGATATTTTTTACTTTAAGGCTTAAAATTCGCGAAAATAACAAAAATTACAATTGAAGAAAGATGCATGAATAAAAAAAAAATGTTATCCATTCTAAGATTACTGAGACTCTTAAGACATTATTAAAAATGTACGTAAATGATCATAAAACTGAAAAAAGCATACACATCCAAAGTATTGTGAAAGCTTTGCAGTATTATGAAAATTAACTCAATAAAACTGAAATGATATAACTTTATTTTTTTACTACACTACCTACTATATTATATATTTATTACATATATTTACTTAATTATATATCGTTGGTTAACTTGTATATCCGGGAATAAGATAGGCTGTTTACTTTTGTTCATAAATAGCTATAACGAATTTTGATCATTTACTTAAAATTAAACCATTTATTTTCAATTTACTTATGATAATTCAAATATCTATTAATATTATTAAAATTCTCTCTAGTTATAAAATATCTTTAAAAAATCATTCAAAATTTTTCAAATATTTATATACATAGAGTTTTAGTATAATTTGTAATGCGATTCATTGTTTCTGTCGCTATAAGAAGGAAAAAGGATATGCTGAATGAGAAAATGGTTATCTTTTAACATAACAATCAGGAATGTATTTTTACTCTTAAGTGTTTTCCACATACGAAAAATTGATGAAATTGTAAAAATAAAGGCTAGCGGATGTACATTTTTTGGTGAATACCAGTTCCGGGGTTATATTTTGCCATTGAGTATTTTTCCGTAGTTTGAGATATGTATATTTGCCGAATCCTGGTACAAATCTGAAAACCCTTTACCGGATATCCGCCGCACGGTAGAACCTGGATTTCATTATTTCTTTTTGTAGATCGTATTATATATTGTCATTTCAAGCTCCTAGAATATACAATCAAATTGAAAATAATATTAGAACTTTAAGTGACATTAAAGTTTTAAAAGGGATATTTCAAATTGGTTGTTGAAATTAGGTAGAACAGATACTGAGAGTAAACTGTTTTATATAATGAAATAATTCTTATAACTGCATTTTGTGTATTTTGACCTTGCATATTCCCCTTTACCTTATATGTACCTACATTCTTTTACATATTGTACTGCATATTAGTATTTTTTTTCTCTCTTTTTATATATTTTCACGTTTACTTGTCTTATATGTTTCGTATTCTGTTTGATTGTGTTTTGCTTTCAATGAGTTGTTTGGTTTTGTGAAATGTAATCAATCTGTTTGCCAATTTGCCCTAAAAGAGTCTCGCTTAGTTAGGCGATGCATTTTAAAATCTGTGTAAAATATATGTAACAAACTGTTTTATTTGTAGCTGTATAATGCTTATATTTTATAATAATCTAAAAAAATTTTAAAAAATGATAACTGCTCTCCCTCAATTATGCTAATATAAGTAGTCTGAGAAAACCTTTGACGTGTTACTGCGAAATAATAATAATAATAGTAATAGTAATAATAATAAAAAATAAGGAAACACTATTTGTCTGAACTATTTTCCGGTACGTTACCTTTCGATTCCAGGATATTCGGTTGGACCAGACGGCCAAGGCTATTTTTGGTAAAGCCCTAGTAATTATATAAGCGATCGAACGCCACGCTCCGGTGGAAATCTTATCACCTATAAAATTACGACCCTGTGATATTTGACTTCAAATATCATTAAGCAACCGCATCAATTAACTATGGAATCAAATCATTTAACATACAATTATAAATTGAAACATATATATATATATATATATAATAATAATAATTTGAGATATGAATAAAAAAGATATATTGATAGAATTAATTTATCGACAAAATATATTTGTTGCTGAACTATGTTCTGAAAAACTGCAACTTCACAGTAATAATGTATTCTCCTTAATAATACACATATGTATATATATATATATTTAGTTTAAGGTTTCCGCGAGCAATGCATGAAACAGGTGTAATTTCTTAGTTAGAAAATTATGGTTAGATTTTTGATGGCACTCGCATCTAGTGTATTAATAAAGTTGCTGAGTTGGTTAATAATGGGTTAACTTCGAATTTAATTAACTGAACTATGGGAGATTTATACCCCCCGCACACAGGTACGGTTATACCGTGACTTTAGCCAAAGCCTTTATAATGGCACCTGTTACCATTCCGAAACATCTGCCTAGGTTTTCTCAAGAAAACCATTTAAAAAAATGCGATCTAACGTAAAAGAGACACCAGTCCCGTGTGTGCATTGATAATTATACGGCTTTTATATCATTATTTATAATTACGTGTTCCGTTATCCGTCGGCTCAATGTGCAGTATTTTGTAGGTGCGAGGAAGACGCGAGATGAGGCGCGAAATAATGAAATTCTGGGAATTGTTGTTTACATAGTGAACTTAATATAGATATTGTGCATTTGGTACTTAAACAATTAAATATGCCAGTTTTAATTGTTATTCAACAAATACCTAGTCAATTGAGTGGGGTTGGTGAATTCTACAGTCAATATAAGTCATGTAGAAATCTTCGCTTCAACCAATTAGGAGCCTCAATAGTGTTATTCAACAAATACGTAGTCAATTGACAGCCGAACAAAAATGTCACACGAGTGAGGTTGGCGAATTGTACAGCCAATAAGAGTCAAGTAGAAATCTTCTCTTCAACCAATTAGGAGCCTTAATAGTGTTGTCATAACCGATTACCTTCATACAGAGATTGACAAATTTATGTGACAAGTGACAGATGTCAGGTGTCAGAACTCAATTAACTGAATTACTAATTTATGAATGAAATATAATGAGTAATTAGTTCCATTCAATGATGCATTATCTTGCGTATGCTATCGGCGCCTGTGCTGCCCTGGGGTCGCGTCTGGAACCCTAGACTTATGCATACACGAACAAGACTGCAAAATAAGAGAGAGTTTCATTCGTCTCGGACCATCCTCGCCATTGGAAGAAGAAGAAGAAGGAAAAGTATTTTAACTTTAGAATAATTAAATTCAAAAATTTTATCTTAAACGTAGACGTGGTATAATATAATCATAATTTATTTTTATACATTTTCATGTACTAATAATATAATAATATGTAATAATACTTTGTATTATTTCATTGAATATAAATCTACATTTTAATTTGATAGCGTATTGTATTACATCTACAGAGCTACTAATATTCTGAAAATAGGACAAATTAATGAAAAAAAAAACAAAAGAAGTTTGAAAACGGAATCCTTCTTATACTTAGAAATTCGTTTCATTCATAAATTTAATAATTAAATATTCTCATACTTTCACGACCATTCAGAAGCTCCTGTGTGGGTTTCCAGTTTGTGAGAGGGTCCCGCAGCTGGGTTGTTGTTACTGATGCTAGGACTCAGATTAAGTTACTTACCATACTTTCAACCTTACCATTACGCCGTTTCCTCGCGGGGATAGGCAGAGAGGATAGAGCGCCACACTCCTCTGTACTGACACGCAATTCTTGCCTCATCCACATGCATACATCTTTTCATATAAGTTCGACGATTATTGAGACTTCTAACAGAACCAGCCTCCATTATTTGGTTTACCTGGTCGTGCCAAGTCTTCCGCGGACGTCCTCTATTTCTAGTACCATCAACACTTGCATCATATATTTTTCTACCATTCTCTCTTCATTCATATATATGACCAAACCACCTAAGTGATCCTTTATTAATATTACTCACTATACTAACATCAGCTTTACATTATTTCCTGATTTCTTCATTCTTTACTCAGTCATAAATAGATTTCACATATATATGCCTAAGTGATCTCATTTCCATTTTCGTTTCTCTTCTGCCAGCTCCAGACCTCACTTCCATACATCAATGTCGGCACCAGGACTCCATTTTGCACTGCTAGTCTTGCCTCGGTTGACAAATTCTCGTTAGATATAATTCTATTCAAAGTGCCGTTCACTATAATCCCTGTCGTCACCCTCCTTTCGATATAATTCTCAACCTTTCCGTTTCTATCAAACATATTTCCGAAATACACAAACTTATCTACATGTTCCAAACGTTAAGTTATAATTTCAAATAAGGATTAGGGGAAAGGGTTGTGTGTCCGGAGTAGTGGAATATGATTACTATATTTTCCTCAGGATCCTACGCAACTACAATTTGAAATGGATGGCATTCAATTTAAAACACGTTTATATTGGAGTGAGTTGCCAGGAGACAGAGGGGCGGTGTCTAAATTTTGCGCGAAGTCCTGAAACGTAACTATTTTAGAATTTGGTTTAGATCGATCAAAGACGGCGTATACTGTAACAAAGATTTCTCAGGCCGGTCGGTCCGTGCACGGAGTGCGCGTGGGTGGCAATATGTTATACGATAATAAGGATGGCGGAAAATTAAACGGTATATTTGGAAACGTTTGCCGATACGCAAATACGAGATTCCATCGTGTAACAGGAAATATACGGAAATGTGATGGCTGCTTCCGTCTATTATTATAATGATAGAAAAAGGATAATATATAAAGGTGGCGTTGCTTCCTTACTGTGAAATTAATGCAATAATTTGTTGATAAAGTCGATCTACATTATTTAGCAGTTGAGATTCTACTCAAACTGCACATTTTTATAGATATACAAATTTAGTTAATCGTTTTAAATAGGCATCTACATAATAAATATAAACGAGCTTAATATTTTATTTTAAATATATTATTTATTTTTATATATAATTCTGGATAATGGTGTAACTAAGGGCAAATAGTAATTTAAATATTATTTAATTGGACTATTGAGAGAAAATATTAAGAACTCTAAAACTCTTTACCGTTGATAAAGTGCAGAACGTGTCACTTTTCAATTATATTCTATAAAATATTTTACAATATAATTGGAATATTATGCATTTTTATAATTCAGAAAAGGCAGTTTATATTGTTGATAGAGAACTGTAATTTTTTTAAACACTAGGTATGAGTAAGTATATCGAATGTACTTGCAGATTGGTAACCTACAAAAAAAGTTAAATTTTTCTGCAAATACCATTAATAGTTATAATAGTTAACTATTTCCACCAGAATAGTTAACTATTATAACTATTCTGGTGGAAATATTGGAAGATAGGAGACACTTAATTTTTCGGTCTGCCTGATACTGGATCAATTGTCTCTCCTTTTTAACCACAAGACATGCGGCCCAGAATATGTAAACACTGTTAACATTCCTGTAATAAGGATTGTTTTTATGAATTAGCGGAATTAAATATATATTTATTTATTAATATTAGCGGTAGTAAAGCGGATTGAAGCGACGGCAGATTAACCCGTATACAGTTCTAAGCACACACTGGGCTCGTTACAGTTCGAGAGTGTTGATTGCAGTGACCTCTTTTCTTCTTCCTCGTGCGCAAAGGGACAGGTCAGGAAAAGAAAGAGAAGGAGATACTAGGCTTAAATTTTGATAATCGCGAATAAACGATGTGCGTGTATGACGGCGCTAACAATTCTATACCAGAAAAGTACCACAGATATCAAAAATCACAGATATGTGAAAAAAATTACATATCTGTGATTTCTGATATCTGTGATTTAATAATTAATGAATTAAGTAAATGAGAATTATCTTCTAATTTTGAAGACAATTTAATAGAGAAACGTTTAATTTATTTTTAAACACTACTTTACAAGTAAATATTATTTATAATTAATAATTTAAATGTAGAAAAAAATAACAAATTTCGTACGCAATTGCTTCAATTTGGTCAGAGTTATTAAAAGTTGATATTTTTGTTTTATTAAAAATGGCACAGAAATTATGTAGATGTATTAGACCTCAGATTCAAAATATTTTTTTTCTCAGTAAATTGGTGTTCTCTTCATAAGAATAACAAAAGTTTTATTTTAATGTTTTATAAATGTCATTTTCGGAAAGTAGTTAATATAGTGGTTCTATAATATCGGAAATTTAATATCAAAGGTCACATTGATTTCTCAATCAGTTAGACATAAAAGATTAGTCACTGAGATGTGAAGTACGCCTACACTCGGCAAAAGGTTCTAAATCATTTTCAGTTCTCTTTCTTATCATTAATAGAAGATTGATTTAGGAATAAATACCTAAAAACATTTTTCAAGTATATGTCATGTTATATTACCTACTAAATATTTCATTTGTAAAAATAATTAATACACTTAGATCTAAAAATAACATGAAGATTAAAATTAATAATTTTACCTTTATGAGTATTTTTTCTATAAAAAGCTAAAACAAGTTGTAATTATGAATGGTAATCTAATTTATGTTATAAAATTATTAATTGGAAGCAATGCGTGTTGATATTCCAATGCATCGTGGTTATTCAGCAACATTCAGTAAGTATAGATTAAGATTATGCTGTTATCAATGATACAATACAATCATATATAATATATGTACTACAATATACGTTGTACCTAGGATTATGAACGCCTTTAGACAAAATGAATCCGTTGTTTACTACCACCTCGAATGCAAAGAACGGCCATTAAATCAACACGTTGAAAACAGTAAGATAGTAAAATTCGCGAAATAGTAAAAGAGAAAATAGACACTTCAATGATCTGCACGCCTTTCTAATTCTCGCTTCCATGCTCCGCCCCTTTACTCGAATAGGTCATTACAAAGCTGTACTTAGTTATCACCTGATGGCGAGAGCAATACTGGAAATTATAGTAGTAAAAAGAATCTAAAAATGTACGTGAATTATAATGTTTAGTTTAATATATCAGAAAAAATTGTGTTGCACCACAATGTAGCCGCCATGTCAATTAATGATGTTAATTTCTACCAAGTTTGATTGTTTTGGTGGTTTTTAGAACGTTTATGAATAAAATTAAATTAAGGGAAACCAACTTACTTAACTATAAATAACTCTCCCAACATCAACATGTATTATATAGATATATGTTCAATTATTTGTACATCGAGTAAAAATATTGGGGCGTCCGTTGAACAGATTGAATATTGTGGTAAGAGCTCTTCATACGTAAATTTCACGCCTCGGTTAAGATCCAATGAAAAAATTGAGAGCGGTCTTTGCTGTGATTTTGGGGATTTAAGCATTTTTTCACCCCTATATTTTTTCAATTGAATTGGAATACTTTTATATAGAATGAAATGAATAGATACTCGTACTAACAGCTGGTTATTTTTCTGAAGGTTCTGTATACTCGCATAGCTGTTGGATTATGGAAGAGCTCCAGAGGCTTAGAAACGATCCCCAATACAGAATTGTGCAGAGGTGAACACTGCGTTAAACACTGCGGCCAAAGTGCGAACAGTAATCAGGTAAATATTTTTTAATTTGATGAATATTATTACTCTGTTCTTTTATGATTTAAGATGCAAAAATTATAAATCGAGGATAAAACAAATAACACTTTGCAGGATGGTGTCAAATGACTGCCATATTTGGACATGCGTATTATTTATTTGAGTAAAATGTGTTTTTGGAATATAAATGATATACGTGTGTGGTTTACTAAAGAAAAAAGTAACATAAATTATGAAAAAAAGTCACAAAATAAAAATAATTATCAATTGTGTTTTGTATATTTTAAAATTTTGTCTTCATATTTACTATCACACATTTAAATAGATTTCCAGTTCATTCATATATAACTTTTTTTTTAAATTGCTTCAGTTATGAAGTATGGCGAAATGCGAATAAGCATCTACCTACTGTATTTTTGTTTTCGAAATAATGATCGACTTAATTTACTTATGAAAGTGGCAGTAAATTTGAATAAAAATTACATGCAATGAACGGTATTTAGACTATTATTGTGTAATGATTAAAAAATATATTGAATGGGTTGAAATGAAGAGATTGTTTCAATTGAACATGAAGGTCTCGAGTAAAGCAGTTTTAAAACAATTCTTAATTACATTTTTAACTTGTACTTTGCGGACCGCCTGTTTAAATATCCCATATGTCAATATTCGTTCTAACCACGTATCATTTATACATTAGAAATTGAATATATTAGAGAAAGTCTTATTATATTTATAATTGAAGATAAGGTTGGATTTAATAATGTAGGGCTAAAGGGGCACAGGGCCTCCAATCAGGTAGGGGATTCCGAGGCCCGAAAAATATATTGAAACTTTCAGCAACTAACTATGACGCGAAATATTATTTTCCATATTAACAAGAATAAAATTCGTTTACACAAGAAAATCGATTAATTTTGCTTGTTCTCATTAAATATTTAAAAAAATGCTTTTGATGAAATATAAAATGAATATGCCACCAAAAAGAAAAAAGAATATTAATTAAAAAATATTTTAAATCACGATTAATTCGATTATATTTCAAATATAAATCCAACCCTTATTACACTACACATAAATATCTCACAGATCCTAAGATGGATGGATGTTATACTTATATTAGTAATTAATATTAATCATACATATTAATAAGATGATGTTTTTAAATATGTCTGCATTTATTACAATACTAACAAATGTAATCGTTCAGATCCGGAACCTAAATTCAAAACTAATCCACATATTCATAGTCATAGGTATACTACAAACTTAAGAAAATACAATAAATAATATTACTTTCTTAACGTCCGTTAAAATCGTTTGGGGGGGTTTTTTGAACTAAGTGATTTAATTATTATAATATTACAAATTATTTGGGACTAATTTATATTGTCTTATTTACTAATAATATTTTCATTTAGTCCTCACTAATACCTACGATACCTATAGGAATTTATATTTTAATTGTATGCTGTCAAATTAAATACTGAATTAATTGCGATACGAGTCATATAATGAATTTCCAATAATTAGTAACCCTTCGAAATTACTAGGCCAACAATACAGATTATTAAATATTTTCAATAAAGTTATATTATGACACAATTATCGTGGACCTATTTTTCGAATTATATATTTCTTATATACTCGTACATAAAAAACATAATAATGATCTAGTGGCAGATATTATTATCAAAACAAATTACGCAATTATCGCAAACAAAATAACGTTTATATATAACTGTAATATTATTTAATATATAACTGGGTAGATACCAGTGGCGTGAAGTAGCCACAAGCTCTGGTTACCAACCAAGCTAACTAGGTATACAATAAGTAGGTATAGATTTAGGTTATGGTGTTACCAATGATATTATAGAATTATATATAATGTATGTACTACAATATATGTTGTACATAGGATTATGAACTTTCGTTTAATCAACATCTTTATACAAAATGAATCCATTATTTATACGACTCTACCATGCATTTATTTGTAATTTTAGAGTACTATTAATAGTATTTTTAAAGTTCATATAAAAATCAATATGAAATATGTGTGGAAGTTTTTAAGAACACTTTTTTATGATTGAAGTAGGAAATAATTTTGCCAATTGCTTTTTGTTTTTCCCAAATCAAAAACAAATCCATGCACCAAATGCAAAGAACGATCACAAAATCAACACGTTAAAAACAGTGAGATAGTAAAATTTACGAATTAATTAAAAAGGAAGTAGAGGAAGTAGTCAGCCTTTCAAATGTTATTCTGTTCAAAAACAGAATATAAAACGGATTAACCGAAAGGAATTTTTAATTAAGTAAATAGCCAATTGTATGACTTGAGTTCAAACACTAGCTTAAAAATAGAAGAGAGTATAGTAGCTATGTCGATAACAGCAGTACGGCTACAGCAGTGGGTAGTAGTTTTTAGAACTAAGCAATTAAAGTTTCTACTGGTACACGGATGACGCTAATTGTAATAAACACGTAAATATCCGTTCATGTTAATCCATATTATAGATTATATAATTTAAATTTATTTTTAGTAATGCACAACTTTTTTGCTTGTAAATAATAAATCTATGAATTTAAATTTAGTTAATAGTTGTTATTTATTTCTTCAAAAAGGGCGAGTTCTTTTATTATTCCGTATTGTGCTCTACTTTTGATTTCGCTTAAAATAGTATTTACGATTTCTCCTTCGGACAACAGTTTTTTAAATGTTTGATATTTGTTGTTTGTATGCAGTGCACGCTCATGGTAGATATTGATTAAAAATAGCGATTGTGATTCAGTTGATTACACCAATACTAAATGCGTATGAGATCTTTTCTATTTATGAAATACCGCAATAATATATCGTAATAAGCGTATTTTCTAAACACTTTATTTAATATATCGAGAACTTTTACTAAATAAATTAAACAAATCCTATGCGTTATAAATCACCTTAACTAAAAATGGTAAATTAAAGTATTATATTTAACACACTTTAAATCCAGTTATTCCCAACTCGTCACTGTGTGTAGTGTATCTCTCAAAAATAATCAAATGTATATTTTGTAAATATTATTTTGACTCGTTATCTTAAACCTGAGCAGTCCATTCCATATTAAATAATAACATATTTTTTCAGTTAAATGTAAATAACACAACCAAACCAGTGGTGGCGACATGGCGGGCGAGAGATGGTCACTCCCCTTTCCAGCAATTCAGTCACCAGTCACAGAATGTACTTCGAGCCCGCCGCCGAGTCATTCGCATGCTGGTCGTGATAGTGTTGACCTTCGCCCTTTGCAACCTGCCCTTTCACGCGCGCAAGATGTGGCAGTACTGGTCCCCTCACTACCAGGGAGGAAGCGACTTCAGCAGCCTCTTCACTCCCCTGACGTTCCTCGTCACGTACTTTAACTCGGGAATCAATCCAATTTTGTATGCATTTTTATCCAGAAACTTTCGCTCAGGAATGAGGGAACTAATTTTTTGTAACTTTAGAGGATCGCAGAAAAAAAAGAAGCACATGTTAATTAAGGAAAACTCAATCAACCAAATGCCTCCGCTCAACCGACGCGGTTCGACAAAATCCACGAGATTGCCGCTGAGCTCAATCTCCCACGCCACCAGCTCAGATACAAGATGATTCGATTCTATGAATGTTTAAATAGTACAAAGTTATCATTTAATGTCATTATTCTATGAATTGATTCTATAGATGTTTAAACAGTACAATGTTGTCATTTAATGTCAGCATTCTATGAATTGATTCTATAGATGTTTAAACAGTACAATGTTGTCATTTAATGTCAGTATTCTATGAATTGATTCTATAGATGTTTAAACAGTACAATGTTGTCATTTAAGGTCAGTATTCTATGAATTGATTCTATAGATGTTTAAATAGTACAATGTTGTCATTTAATGTAAGTATTCTTTGATTCGACTCTATGGATGTTTACACAGTACAATGTTGTTATTTAATGTCAGTATTTAAGTGTAAATAACTGTAATAGGTATTTTTTTTAAAATACTTATTGGAATACGATTTAATGTTATTCTTTCGATTATTAGTGATTAAAAAAATTATAATGACAAAAATATTTATTGGTTATTTTTACAATATGAGTGATGGACTCGATATTTTTTGATATTGTTAAAAAATTAATTAACAATTCTCCCATATTTTCTAAATCGAAACAAATTTCCTTTGAAATTGTTTAGTACCTACAGCATGAAGAATATCAACACCTTAAACAATGAATTATTAATACATTCAATATCTTATTTTCTTATTTGATACATTCTTTGTTGTATGTAATTTAATATTTTATTTTACAAGAACAAAAAACCTTCAGATTATATGTTTTATTTTAAATGTAAAAATTTACATGTATACTTACACGTTAAGAATAATACTTTAAACAAACCAAAAATTGTTGTGCTCTCAGGTTGATTTGATAATAAATATTAATATGTAAAAAATATGAAAAGCTCAACTATATATGTTTTTTTTAATAAAAAAATACGTAATACAATAAAATATACTTTATTTTATAATCTCAATGGTTTATTGAAAAAAAATTGATGTACATAATGACTTTCGTACTCATGATGATATAATTATCAATAAATTTTATTGTGAAATATCAGAATTTTTAATGAATAATCGTATTGAGCCTATTTACGAATTTCAGGTTGCTTTCAAATCAAATCGTTCATTTCCAGAAAAATTGAACGGAGTTTATTTGGTTTCAGACACTTATCTAAAAGTACATTTAAAATTTAATGTTGTTCGACCAACAGTAAAATTAAAGCGATGTCAAATAAAACATTATCTTACAAACGTTTACTACGTTTTCTGATTCATAACGAAATTAAGTTTATGGCAGAGGAAACTTGTTAATTGAATATCTTATTTCATTCAATTTTTATAGAAAGTAACTAGAATTATCTCAGTATATATAAGAGATAACATAAAAGTAAATTTGAATGCACACGGTATAGGTTTTATCGATTATTCTCCCGTGTGTCTCTGACTGACGTTCCGAACTCCATTGCAGAGTCTATTAACAGAACAAATATGGCTTGCAATACCCTACCAAAAGCGGGATGTATCGATTGTGCTATTATTGTGTCGATGACAGGTTATCTGCATTATGTAAAAAATCCGTCTATTGCAAATTCACTATTTGAGTGAATCCTTCGATTTGACTGATTTCGTAGTGCCGAATACAACGAAGTTTTAATTTTTAAGCCATCGTTCCGATTGATACTCACCGGGTGTTCATAAAGCCCCTCCTTGATAAACTTACTTATCATATCAACTTACTTATTATCACGCCGTTTCGCCGCGGGGGTAGGCAGAGAGGTTTGTACTGGATTCTGTCAAGCTTGGATTGAAGGCAAGCTGGCAGAGAAACTTACAAAAAACTAGCGTAGTCTAAATGGCTTCATACCAGGGCTTGATACACGAGTTTTATGATCAATGGATGAGAGCCCCACCATACTCTATCAATAAGCAATCTTAGAATATTAATATTTTTTTCACATTTAGCTAAAACCATATCAATGTGGGATTTCCAGGAAAGTTTTCAGTCCAAAATCATGCTTAAAAATTTAACTTGATTTTTGACTGCAATTCTCACGTTATCGATGGTCATTGACACGGGAGGGACTTTGTGTTTAAAAAAAAACAACAATATAAAATTTCGAAGGCAGTAGATCTAAACCATAACACTTCAACCATTTGTTTAGATAGTTAAGACCAGCAGATAGTCTACTAATCGCAGAATCGATATTGTTGTCTGAAAAATACATAACAAAGTCATCCGCTAAGTTCAACACGTTACATAGTTTTGATAACTTACTTGTGTGGTCCTTAATATATAAATTAAATAGTGAAGAGACCTGGGAGAGGCCTCTTAAAATCACTCTCTTAATGCTCTCTTCCGGGGCGTCTACAACAATAGATCGCTCAGCAAAAAAAATGTATATTAGTTGTGCGAGATGGCTTGGGATATCGAGGTTTTTTATTTTTTCTAGAAAAAGAGGTATATGTACATTATCATAGGCTGCATTAATATCTATAAATACGGCCACTGTAAGTTGTTTTTTCGCAAAAGATGCATAGATGTCCGTAATAAGAGTACTCAGATTGTCAAGGCAGGAAAGGGATTTGCGAAATCCAAACTGAAACGGAGATAGAAGAGAATTGTGTTCTGAATGCCATTCTAATCTATGTTTAATCATACAGAGCGATTAGATGATATGATTTACCTTGGTTTAGATTTTTATAAGGTTTTAAAATGGGTATAATTTTTTGGGCTTTCCAGACCTATGGAACTATTCCTGAATTTAGGCGTGAATTATACAATAAGTATTTATGAAAATTCGGTGAGGATTTTTTGAGAAAAGAGAAGGATAATTCATTAATACCTGGAACAGAGTCACATACAGTTTTTAGGGTTATCAATAATTCTTCCATGGAGAAGGGTAAATCCAGCCATGAAGAAGGAGAGTGATCTAAAACTAAATTTGGAAATATTATTTCACTGTGATTAGGGGCATAGGATGGGGCTATTTTATTGACAAATTCTTCAATCCACAAGAAGTTTAATGGAGAATGTTTAGTAGTGTACGTGGAAGCGCGAAATTTTTTAATTATGCACCATGTATAGGAGGGGGGAGAATCAGGGGAGAGAGAAGAGAAAAATTTGTACCATCCATCCCGTTTTTTCTTTTTTCAGTAATCTCTTGACCTTGGCTTGAATATTTTTGGCATTAAGAAAATTGTTTAAGCTCATATCATTTTTATAATTACGCATCGCTTCCTCTCTCAACCTAATAGCCTGTGAACACTCCTCATCCCACCATGGGTTTTTATGAGATTTTTTGGAACTTTACTTTAACTTTAGGGATAGCTTTACTTTAACTTTAGGGATAGCTGCATCCGCTGCTGAATGCATTATGGCCAATATTTCTGAAAATAGCGTTTGAGGATCGAGTGAGGTTCCTAAGTCTGGTAATTAAGTTAGTAATATTATCGAGTTGTTTTTCTTTATGAACTGGGGGGGAAGTTATAAAACTTGATGAAGGGATGGCACACCCCACCGACGGGTTTGAAGTCTGGCCATTAAAGTAGGATAGTAAGTCATCGTGAGCTTTTTTATTATAATATGAAATAGACTTTTTCTCTTCTATATCGATTGCCCTGTATATTTATAAAACATATTTTGAGGCTTGAATGCTAGGATTGTCGGGATTGGCATCAGGATGGAAATAGGGGATTTATTAGCTGTAACATCTGTAAAGATTTATGAAGCTGTTAGATACAGTTTAGAAGCTTGTATGTGGGAAAGGTTTTATAATGCCATAGCTTGCTTGATCTTCCTGTCTTGGTAATTCGGGACAAATGTTGCTTATAGCGGAATGATTTCCTGAGTAATGAATACAAGTGTTATTAGCCTCCACTGAGCAATTTTTACCCAGATATGATCTTCTGAGCATTTATAGCACCTTGGAGACGAGCGACATTGTAGTTTCGTATGACCGTACCGAAAACATCTGTAGCAATTATTTGCAGGATAGAAATAGAGCTCGACAGGTAAAGAGTTGTAAAAAAAGTACACATATTCGGAGACGGATTGACCTTCGAATATTATAACTACAGTTTGAGAGGGTTTCCATGATGGATTTATCTTTACAATTAAGTATTTTTGATGGATTTATCTTTATAGTTAAGTCTTGCATTCAGGACCTTGTCAAATTGAGCTGGAATCGATACGTGTTCAATTATTTCCTCCTCACTGGTGGAAATACCGCATACTAGACCCATTTTGGTAATTTTATATCGTAGAATATAAACTTTTAAGTTGTTAATTACAAGAAATGAGGACTTGATAAATGTGTTAGCCGCGGTCTGGTTAGTGAAGGTTATAGATTTTTTTTTTCGCCCCTCAGATTTAACACCTCCGGGAGCAATATTAAAAATTCTACTCTTGAGCAGGAGACTTCCCATTTTCATGGGATGAAGGGATTTAGTGGGATCTTTATCCTGGACCAAAACCAAGAAAGGTCTAAGGAAGTGTAATGGATAAACAATCGTAGGAATAATTATTGGGTCCTCAATCTTAATATTTGTTGTTGTAGTTGGGTCCGGAGATAACATATCTGGAGAGCAGGTTTCTTCTTCTTCCCGACGTATTTTATTAATACTATTATCCAGTGGGTCTGGGGGCTTGGTTGTATTAACCATAATAACTACTATCTAATACCGCGAAAGGAATTTAGATCTAAAATAACAAAACAATAATAGGCACAAATGAAAGATCAATTCGTATACCTCGATGCAAGCTTGCTTCAAATGATAGGACAATAAAAAATAAAAATAATAATTGGAAACGAAAATATTATAAAAACAGTCTTATCTGAGCGTTTTGCAGGTAGATCCGTATTATGCTCCGCTTGGATTTGTATCATCCCTTAATAATATGCAGTGATGTCTCCCTTTTATCTCCCCTAGGTTCGCGCGTACCGGTCTAATCTGCACGAGCCTCGAATCACAAGAAACCAACACAACCGCACGCTTCGAATGCAACGTTCGAACGTGCAAATTTTAAAACCAGAAAATAAATGTGTTGAAAATGTATTGCTCTCTAAAATTTCCAAGCATTTTTCTTTCAAAGCACGTATGATAAGTTGTTAATTATAAAAAATACGATGTCCAATCTATGTTTTGTTGTTTACATCACGCTTGTGGCCAGAACAAAGATTGAACTGGAAATCAGTTTACAAAAAATAAAATACATGAGCAAGAACACTGGTTTAGAAATAAATCGGTCTAAAACAAAAAATATTGGTTGTGGAATATACTTATCCATCACAATAAGCTTCCCAAATGGCAAGATGTAGTATGTAGTTTTCTTTAAAGAAGAAGTTTATTTGGACGCGCTTATCACGAATACTGGTGGCAGTGGGCAGGAAATTCAAAGATTACTAGCTAAATTCATACAACTAGCTAAAGTTTTTTTGAACTAGGGATTCTGTGTCGAGACAAACTGGGAGTAAATTACCGAGAATCCCGTGGTTTTTTTTCTATCTAGAGTCCCGAGAATTGAAAACCTTCCAATTAGATCTGGTTTTATATTTTATTAATTTTGATCATACCGGGCAAAAAGTTGTATGTCTGTGAATAAATCTTTACAATATGTAGGTAGTAGTAATAATAATAAATTGTATGTATACGATACTAAATTACAGAAAATCAGATATCTTTGAACCTGAAATAATGCCTCCTTAAAATAGAGCCGAGCCGTAGGGGTGTGAAATTGAGTCACACCCCTGCGTTAGGTTACAGTGCTTTTAGATCACTGAAGATTTCCTTTATTTTTTAACCTCTATCACACAAGAGGGAAATGTTGTACCATAATAAATTGCCTTACATTCGCTACTCTTCTCAAAACCAATTTCTTGGCAGATAAATAAATTCTACATTATTCAGTGTTACCTGATAAATGAAAAAAATACTGAAGGGTGGGCGGAAAAAAGGATAAAAGAAAAGTGCTGTGTGTTAATAATAAATATTAAAATCTAACACAAAAATAATCTATATTATATACACTTTTGATACCATCAGTCCATTAAAGATAAAGTTATGTTGTATTGGATGCGAGAGGTACCACGATCGATTCTGGTACCGGTGAAAATGAAAAAAAAAATACAACTGCATATAAATATAATCAAAATCCAATATTTTTCATCTGGCGGAGTACCTGTGTGTAATCATTTCCAAATATAACAATTTTTTACTTTTAAAAAATTAACAAAATTAGTTTTTGTTACAGGAAATCTAATAAATAATAAATGCTCAGTTACTCGTTTAGTTTTTTGACATATTAAGCGTATTCAGAATACGTATCACATCAATATTCTCACTATTTTCAAACTAATCTGAACTATGAAAACAGGACTAACTTGGTGGTATCCTGAAACGGAGTTCTAACTCCTTATCACTTAATCATTACTATGCGAGTGTCTGAACCACTAAACAAATATGTACTTTAAATAAGAATTTATTTTTCGTTTTTTTTTTTATGGTTCATACTTGTATAATCTGTCACCGGGCAGAATTTGGCTATGACATATGTCCGTGTCGAGTTACCGTCGAAACGATTTATTACGTATTTACATAATTTTTGCCTGATTGGGAATTTGACATATTGGGTAGACCACTCTTCTTTACTCGACAGTAAATAATGCTTTCCACAAAAATTAAATTTGATCAAAAGGAATATAATTTAATAAATCAGCGGAATTATTAAAACGATTCGTAAAAATTAATATGATTTTTCAAATTTTGTAGTCACTTAGTAAGGGTACAAAATAAAAACAAAATTTGACAATATTTAAAATCGAAATTTATTGAAGAACGGTTTTGAACATACATCGTTTATAATTTTTCAGCATTATCCAATCAAAATACAAAAAAAAAATATCTAATATAGGTATATACTTATAACCCTGCTTATATATCACTTAGACTCAGCTTACAGGTCAGACTTCTGACTTTGTGAAAAAGGGCTTATTTGGCCTATTTTGGCATCCACTTGGGAAACCAAAAAAAATCACTGGTTCTACATTTTGTATGTAAAACTGTCATAGAACAGTGGACAAATGAAAAGCGGAAGTGCCTAAAGTTTGGAGGGAACCAAGACACCAAGTATGAAGGACATCAGTGGATGATTTGTGTCGATCTAAAAATGGTAAACTTCCTCCTTGGACAGTAAAGTGAATATATAAAATATCCTTGTTTTTTATATCTTTGGGACAGCAGAGCCTTAACACTGAGTTAACAGAAATTGACATTTAAGAAATGTCATAATTCAAGGAAAATTTGTGATGTGATGATATTTTTCAAACTATTTTCCTTTTCTATTCGTATTCAATAAAATCCAAAATCCAGATGAAATTGATGGGAAATCATATGATTAGGTATAGTTCCATTTTGGGTAACGTTCATTTAATAAAATTGAAAACAAATTAATAAAACTGAACACCAGTAAGGGTGCGTTTCCGCATCACATTCCTCCACTTTTTATAAAAATGTGCATTATCAAACCGTGTATCCCTTACCTATATTAAAAATAATGTTCGTTGATGTAACATATATTGATTAGTGAAACCAATTCCCAGCAATAATTGCAATCCCGAAATTTGCGGAGTCGATTTTGATGATTCCGGAGTTTTGGGATTAGAAAATGATCATTATTCAAGAGAACACTTATTGTGAAGCTGTAATTATTCAAAACACAGGTCTGTGATATTTTAAATACTAATTAAATGTATTAATTTGAAAGATATACATATAAAATCAATTTTATCGAAAATTATTGTTGTCCGGGATTCGAACCTGGATCTGTTTCCAATTCGGGGAAGGTGCCAACAATATTTTTCACCAACAACAATATTTTTCGATAAAATAGATTTTTTATGTGTATCTTTCAAATTAATACATTTAATTAGAATTTAAAATATCATAGACCTATGTTTTGAATAATTACAACTTCACAATAAGAATGTGTTCTCTTTAATAATATAAAAGTTGTATGAATGTGTCCAAAAATTTAATAAAAATGAATTGTTAATTCTGCTATCGGTTCACTCAAAGGTATTTGAGATTCCCTATAAATAAAGTAGATGGATTTCAAATAATGGAACGACAAATATATTAATTTGAAAAAGTGTAACACATAGGTTCGAAAATTTGTCGTTAAAAGTACTGTTGCTGTAGCATAGTTGGATAATGCATATTTCCTGGTTTGGAAAGAGATTCAGATTCGAATCCCGGTAGCGCAACAATAATAATTTTCGATAAAATTGATTTTATATGTATATCTTTACTCATTTATGTTACATTTATATAATAAGCTAGAATGTACAAGTAAATCAATTTACTTTTAAAATTAGCAATATTAACTTGGTGGTTAAGATTCATATTTTTTATTTATTATCTTAGTTAAACTAAGATAATAAATAAAAAATATAAATCAATTTATGTTATATATTCATATCTAAGGTAAACAATGAATCTTTGAATAACAAATAACGTAATGCAAGACAAATTAAAATATGAAACCATGTATTATTAAGAATTATATCATAGAAAGTGTTTAATAGAATCTTCATCATATTTTGGTACCCAAACAACATCCTTGAGATGACCATTTGAGCCTCCAATTTCAAACAATTACAGTAATGAACAAGTATTTGGCGGACTCCTGGATTGAGGCTCTAATCCCTAATCACTGGGCGAGTGTCTTACCACTAGAAAAAAAAGCACGCACTCTGATAGTTAAGAGGCGACTGACAAGCGGCTTGATGCATCGTCCTTTTTATGGTGAAGGTACGTGTTTACTGGATACGCTTAACAACCACACTCTAATTGTCATGTCAATTTTGATTTCTTCATTAGGCGGTGCGCTCTTCAAAAAGTTTATCGGGTCTATCTAGCCATTTTGCTAGTTTTTCTTTTTTGTAGGTCATTCGGTACGGTCGTCCGCCATTTTGTAATTTATTTCAGGAAATGCTCGTTTGTTCTTTTTGATGTTCATGAAAAATTGGTTTCCATGTGAACTGCTTTCAAAATTATTACTGTGTCCATCACAATTTATATGTTGGCCGAGAGTCGATTCATCGTTTTTTGTAATCCGTGAAAATTTACAATCACATATATGAATATATATTTAGAAATTATCCTTATAATGATAATTTCAGTTAATTTGTTAATCAGCGTAACATGAGCCACAATAAAGCTTACTAAAACACAATAATTTAAAAATCAAAATTTTTTAATTTAAATAAACATAAAATAACGTAATATTATAGGTTCAACTACAATATTTGATAAAACAATAATTTTTTTTCTAACCCTAATCTTAACGATATTAAAAGTATAATTCGTAATACAATATTTACTATTTTATTTAGTTGTAAAGTTACTTATTTAATGACTTAAATACATAACATAATATCATATAAATGAATTTAAGAAAAAATAAACATTAAAATATTATTATATTACTGACGTATGATTTTGTTAGGGTAGGTAGGTAAAAGGGTTTTTTTTTTGGGTTCTATGTCAATAATAAATATTCAGTCTTTCTAGCATAAAAGCAATATACCGCTTTGATCGACAAGGTTTGTTATTTTATACTTTACGTTTTTATAAATTTAAGAAGAAAAACACTTCAACGAATGGGTGCGCCCGATTATAAACTTCTTACCTTCTTAATTCCACAAAAAATAATATTAAAATATAAAGGTAATCTTAAAAGTGTCGGTAATCAATTTATTCATTTTTAATCATTATATTTATTCAAACTGGTTACAAAGTACTATGTTTATTTATTTTTTATCTAAAGCTTAATTAAATATGCTGGTATATAATTTAAAATTTTCGTAGTGTTAGGAAATTAGTTGCGTTATTTGAAAAACGTTCTGAAAGGAATAGTTTTTACACTAATAAATTATTGATTGTATTCATTAATTGATAAAATGTAGATATTTTGTAATATTAAATAATTAGTAATATTAAACTATTTCAAAAGCCTCTATATTAAAGCTTTTTATATAAATTTATGGCACAATATTAACGACACCAAGCTTTGAGTGCAAATAGAGTTAAGCCAGAGGTTTTATAATAAATATGAATGGAGAATTACACCAAATTAATATTTTATCAGATGTTGTTGATAGGTCATAAAAAATTGTATCATTAAATACTGTGGGGGTAAAAGATCTGCGTCCTTCCCTTTCACCGGCTAGTTAGTGTAGAAAATAAGATCCGCGGGTTCTTTTACTTGAGCAACACATACCCACCTCACTTTTGTCACATTCTGCCTTCATCCTAAACTGGGAAAGATTTATAGTAATACCTGGAGGTAATAATTTAAAGATGTTATTCATTAGAAAAATAAAGACATCTAATCTGAAAGAAAAATACAAGAACAAATGAAATAAAGTAAAATAAAATCCAGACGACAAATCCTCATCTCGTTGGGTTGGGCGCGATCTCGATGTCCTTGTATGCGACAACCAAGTGTCTTGGCGTCACATCAAGTTTAACATGCAGCATCCAGGCCAACGCGATCAGATTCATAGACGTTATTTGTTGTAGATGATTTTCATCATAAAAAATGTCGCCTACAGTGAGACGACGAATTCCAAGGTAGTAATTAAAATCGTATACCAAAGACAATAACCAAGAGTTAAATCTAGATGCAGAATCTATAAATATGCACCAGAAACCAGAGGCAACGCTAGAAGCAAATCCAGAAGGAAACTTGAGATTAGATTAACAATATTTAATAGTAGATTATGCACTAGTGATTGAACATTAAAAAATACTTACTCTCTGGCTATAGTGAATTGCACCTAGCTACATTGTAGTCTGACAGCTTCGTTGGTGGATTTGAAAATGAACCATAGATGCAACTGTTTTTATAACCTTAGACACAGAATGTGGTACCAACTTAAGGGTAATTATTTTTGAATTGCAAGGTGCTTAACAAAAAATAAGTGACGGGGCTTGTGTATTTAACGTAGGCTGATGATGTCCACTAACAGTCTCAAATTGGCATACATCGCGAGCCATCGGATGAACCTGTGGTGCCCTCAAGGTGTTTTTCTTTTTTATCAAATCCTCGTAGAAAATACTCATCGAACACAGGTGGCGAAGGATGGTTAATAGTCTAGCTTGTTAACTGAAGAAACAATTGAAGAGATAAATAAATATCCTCACCTTATGGTATGTGAATATCAAGTGAAAGTATTCTACAATGATAGAAAATTATTAATCTTAGCAGCGAACTACTCGTGCGAATTTGTAATGCTTCAAAGGGTTAAAGTTTGCAGTAGTACTTTGGTTCTTCAATGATTTTACCAGACAAATTTATGCAGGCTTTCAAGCTTATAGCAACCAAACTGGTTATCTTTCTAATAGAATTATATAATCATGATGAACCAAACGTATATTATATTCAAAAGTGAAAACTCATCCACATCCGCTCTGCTTTTGGAAATCAGCATTCAGTCATTATGCTCGGTCACTTCCGATGTCCTTCTCGAGTACAAACACATGTGTAAACTCGAAATTCAATCACTAAAACCCACAGTCGGCTTGTTCCCAACAAGCACGCCCGTGTAATCGATGATTAAGCCCTAATCCGCGCCCGATCGATATCGGATCACTTCCGGTTCGCACATCCTTCAGCGTCGTCTCTTACTTCCTTTCATGCGCGACGAGCTTATTAACGAACTCCAACCGATCATGTCTCGAATGCGCGAAAATTTAATTTCCTGATCGATAAAACTAGTCTTCTCTAAAGAAAGTGCACCCCTTATGTGATCGAAACTTAACCCCATCCATCGGTTGATGATAATTAAAATGTCTCGCAGATACTACGTACAGTGTAATCTGCATCGCGCCCCGAGTCACTTCCTACGAGTCTAGGCATTCTCCTCGAGAACGACCCTCACCTCCGAGCCGACCGCGACTGCCTTTGTATACCCACTCCCACGACCGACCCCTCACCTTCTGGGTCAACTACTCCCCTCAAGCCCCGTGCCTTACCTTTCTCGTTTCTCTTTACCTCCTTCCAAATATGAATGTAATACTCATATATCAGCGTTTTATAATCACAACGCTAATAAAAAGAGTAACATATAACCGATAATTTTAATAATTCGTCTATTTTCGTTTCAGTATGCAATTATTGTGACTATTTAAATTCATTTTAAATTCCATCGAAAAAGAGAGTTTTCTAGAAGATTATCTAGAATATCATGTCTAGAAGATTACATATACAATATCAAAATTTTTTGAATATTTTAGATTCTGCCCTTTTTTCTTTTTGATTTTTTTTTAGAGGAAATTTTTTAAAATGAAATAAAACACATAAAAATTGTGGAAATGCATGTAGGTATTAGCTTTATTGGAAAAATAATTTTATACCATTAGTGTTTAAATATGATTTCGCGCACATGGGTACCGCGGTTGGCTCGTTCAATTTTCGACTACTTTTTAGAAGAGCTAAGGGTGTATATCGACAATAACGCGACGAATGTTGGCTTCGAAGTAGTCTATTGTCACTGGTTTATCGGCGTAGACTAGACTTCACATATCTCCACAGAAAACAATCCAAAGATGTTATATCATACGATCTTGGAGGCCAATTCACAGGTCCATTACGCGAAATTATTTGCTCATCGAATATTTCCTTCAATAAATTGATTATAGCGCGCGCTATGTGACATGTTGAATCATCTTGTTAAAACCACAACTCTTCCAGAGAACGAAAAAATCAGTAATTATGGATTTATTGCGCTCTCCATTGACTGCGACGTACTAGCCGTTATCATTTTTGAAGAAACAACAGCTTCTTCGATGCGCACTGTATGATGTCTTTGCGGATGCGTATTATCAAATAGAGTATGCGTGGTGTCAAAACGATCCATGGTTATTCAAATTACTAGCTCGGATGGACGATTATGTCGACCGTGAAATGGACGTAGGGCACGGTAAATTTCGCGAACTGAACCACGATTTTCAAAATAAATTTGCAAGCGTTGTTCTGGCGTAAGTCTATTCATGGTGAAATGGCAAACCAAACTGAACACAAATTGGCTGTCGCCGGAAAAAGTGTTGTTAATTCTAAAAACAAAACTCTAAAACAACCACCTTTATTAAATGACACCTCAGTGAATGAAATTATAGGTTTAACACATCAATTTCAATTTATTTGACGTTATTTAAATTATTATTCCATTACTCCACGTTTCTCTGATGGTATTTATATTAGTATTCATTTACTGGCTTTAGAAAAAATATTATAATCAGATATAAAACGAGCATATTTTTATTTTTCATCATTCACATACAAGAATTCAATTTCCCAAAGGATATATCGGCAAAATACATACCAGTTGATACATTAAATTTATCACATATTGCGTAAAAGGTTGAATATCGGTGTTTATTTGTGTATCAGATAGCCTTGAAAAGTTACCAAACTATTATATTATGCTATTGTAATGATGCGTATACTGTACACGGACACAATTTCACCCTCGAGATTAAAAGAGTTTGACGGTGTTGGGTATAAAGAAGTTATTTCGCCCGATGTCCATACAAAATACAATAAAAATAATTCGATTCTATTCAATTTAATGAAAATCATTTTTATTGTAAAATTACAATTTCAGTAAAATTTTTTAAATAAATTAAATTAATCAATTAGAAAGATATACGATATAAGATTTTGGACCTTTTCCAAGCCGGGGAAACGTGTTATCATTCTATTACAGCAATCATTTATAGAACTTATATTCTGTCTATGTATTTTTATAAATTACTCATCTTATTAACACGATTTCACTGATAGTAATAGGTCCAGATTCGAATCCAGGTAGCAACCAAATATTTTTTTCGATAAATAGATTTTTTTTGTGTATCTTTCTAATTAATTAATTTAATTTTGATATAATTCTATTCAAAGTACAATAAAAAACAAATAATTTAAATGGGCACATACCTTAAATTCTTCTTATTCTTCATGATCAATTAATATTCGTAATTTTGTTCATGACAGACCACCACCCAACACCTCCCAATATTTCTTGGATGTTATATTCTAGCTACTTACCTTTTGGTATACTTCTTTTTTCATACCCTTACTTATATTACTATTACTACCTACTTACTTTACGGTTTATCAAAATAGATGCAGTTTATACAATTTAAATTCATACCTACACATTACAATTAAATTCGTATCTGTTTTTACTTTGACTAACATGTTAGGCCAACGAACTCGGTTACTTGGATTCAAAGGGTTGGTGTTTAGATTAACCAGTGGGTTCAACATTTTGAGCGGGTAGACAAAGGATACCAGGTATGCGTCCATGTATTTTTTTTCACTTATTTTCGTCTGGCGGCTCCTAGACATTGCCAGTAATATAACTATTTGAGGGGCGTTGCACCTACTTGTAAGTTTTATGACACTACCTGCTCGAGTTCCGACGACAAGATCACATGCTTAGTGGATGTTTGTATTTTGGCTGTGTAGGGCATCTATTGATTCATGAGAATATGTACATTATTCTTAATATTTTTTAATTCTTAACTTTAATTTCTTAGCAAAAACATTACGGCACATCATGCCATTTCATTAAATCAAATTTGAATATCTATAAGAAACCTCCCACAAAACGGTTGAAAAACTGAAAACTTGAGGTGGGTCTAAAATTATCCACCACTGTCGGACGTGTTTTGTTTTGACCCACCGGGCGTAAGTGTTAAAAAACACAATTTCTTATATTTTTACTATATTAATTTTTAACAGATAGCACCTAATTTTGTTAATTTATCGAGAGCTACTTTATTGTTACAGACAACTATTTAATTCATAGACATTTGTAATTCAACCATGTTTCCAGTAAGTGATTCTTTAACTTACCAACCCCAATTTGCATCCAAAGTACAATACTTATCCCAAACTCTTCCACTTTTCGTGTGAAGAATAAAATATTTTATTGCGAATTCAATTTTTTATTAAAATACGCGGAATTTTAAGATTTTATAAACTATTCATTTTATTCCACATTATTATTTATTATTATTATTATTATACACGCCCTATTCAAGCATATTTTTTTTTAAAGAATAGAAAAATTCATCAGAAGAGCAATACACAAAGGAAAAAATTATATAATATCACCATGTTTTTTCATAATCAAAATTATAAAATCAAAATAAATAAAAAATGTGAAGTAAATCAATTTATCGGTGATAAAAAAATTGTAATAATGTAGTTCTATAAAGAGTTACATTTAAGCAATAATGTCGACTACCTCCGCATATTCATTCACTAAAAAAAGCAATACGGGGACTGCGGAGTTGGGAAATGCGTGTGTTCTGATATTACCCCTGTAATAGAATAATGAATTGTGTCTCGATGACCTCAATGGTGCGTGAAAGTCAAGCAGACCAACAATCTGGAGGCAGTCTATCATACCATTGATGATCCTATATATAAATATAAGGTCGGTCATCATACGTCTCACTGATAATTTTAACAAATTCAGACGGCTAAGGAGATAATCACAATTGATACCCTCTGAGCGCATGTATATTTAATTTATAATTAATAAATCTTAAAAACTTTAGCTGAATTCTTTCAGCCGCCGTCGAGTGAACAATTTAGTGAGGCGACCATATAACCGAATTATATTCTACCTGAGATCTGACTAGAGAAGTGTGGACTTTGTAGACGTGCAGGTCTGAAAAGTTTTTTGCAGTCCGTCAAACAAATCCCAACATCACCTAATAGACCTTTATTAATTATCAAATCCATGTGGAGAATGAATGATAATTTACTGTCAAATATTACACCCAGATCATAATATAATACTTATCCAGATAAAATATACAAAATATGGAACTGGAGTATATAATCTAGGTTAGATCGCCTTCTTTGTAGATAATTTCCTTGAAAACCTAGGCTGACGTTTCGGCACGGTGGCACAGTGGCATTGTCACATTTCATAAGTTGACTCAAAAAATTACCGTACAACTGTTTTTCGCAGGAAATATAAATCTCCCATAGTCAAGTCTCGACAACTAGATAAAAAACTTGATTGAACCAAGAATATTAAATAATAATTATAATTCTCTAAGAAAACATTTTTTTGATTTCACAATACAATTCATTCATCTCACGCATAGTATTTATAGTTATTTAATATAAATTATTTATAACTTTGCTTTTAACTACTTTATGACTTAAATTTTTATTTTTATTTAATTGAAATTCAAAACATTACAACCATTTTTCACGTGGTTTTAGTAAATTTATTTGACATCCTGATGAAGAAAAATTATTATTATTATAAGTATTAAATTTAACTCATAAAAGTGGTTAAAAATAAAGTTATTAATAATTTAAATTAAAGTGAATAAACACAATCTAGAGTTTGCAACAAATATTAAAAAGATTATAGTGGATCCCTATCAGTAAACTTGTTGATTTATTTAAAAAGTTTGAGCTTAATTGTACATGTATGGAAGTGAGGCCTAGAGCTGGCAGAAAAGAACCGAAAGTAGACTGAATGCAGTGGAAATGAGATCACTTAGACGTATTTGTGGCAAATCTATTTATGACAGAGTAAAGAATGAAGAAATAAAAAAAGAATGAAAAGCTGATGTTAGTACAGTGAGTAAGATTAAGAAAGGATCACTTAGGTGGTTTGGTCATATGGAAAGGATGAATGAGGAGAGAATGGTAAGAAAGATATATGACGCAAGTGTTGATGGAACTAGAAATAGAGGACGTCCGCGGAAGACTTGGCACCAGGTAAACCAGATAATGGAGGATGGTTCTGTTAGAAGCCTCAGCAATCGGCGAGCTTGTATGACAAGATGTATGAATGTGGATGAGGCGAGAATTGAGTATCAGGACAGAATATTGTGGCGCTCTATCCTCTCTGCCTACCCCCACGGGGAAACGGCGTGATGGTAAGTAAGTAAGTAATTAAGTTAATTGTACATACCGATTTCTTATATATTACTTTATAGTACTAAAAAATAATCAAATAGTCTGCCTTTTACTTCACCGATATAACTTCTCAAATCTTTAATTCAATTCTAAAATAATTTTTTTTAATGATTTATTGCCTAGAATCAGTATTTTCTGTCTCAGTTTGAATTACCCGAGGAAAGTCTACTGATTTATACACAAACATGTCAGTGAATAGCCAAAAAACAGATTAGCTAGATTAACATATTTATTTAGATTTTTCGATTTACTTAGAACATTAGCTTAAATAATGTGATGTCGTTACGTGACTAGTTTTATGATCAACAATAAATATGATTTTTTAAATTGCTTTTAAAAAGGTAAAATAACACAATTAGAACAAGGTTTAGTAAGATTTAAATAGATTCTTATTTGCGATGGATTTTTATTATTTAATAAACTATGTAATAATATTGACCAGCTCGCACCTCAGGGTAAACTTATATATATATATATATATATATATAAGTTTGAGATATACTGTATATATATACAGTATATCTCAAAATTCACGTCAAGTGATATCGAATTGTCAATTTTTTTTAATGCTAAGCTAGCCTAAATATAATATTTTTTTGATGAAATTTGTATATTTGCAAAAAAAATTAATTGATATTTAGAATTTTGTCTAAATAATATTTCTTCTTCTTCAATATTTGCAAATTTACTTTGTGGCAACATATAATAGTACGTAAATAATATTTTCCTATAATAATTTTAAATTTGTTTTCACAGTAGTTCCTAATTAGTTATTTAGGAAACGATTTGTGGTAATACAAAAAGCATGAAATTGGAAAACCTTTCAGTGGAAATTTCATAAAAAAGACTCACCAGGCGAGGCTTTTCGTAAATTATTAACGAAATTTCAGAGAAGCGGATCTGTGCACGATGACGAGAGAAATGAACGCCTAAGAAAATCTGGGAAAAGATTCAAATTCATTCGAGAAAAAATTAGAAATTCGTAGGGCATTTAACATATTCGATACTTCACTCGCTGCAATCCACTGAATTTTTAAGTAAAAAAGTCGTACCACAAATAGATGTTTAACAAATTGCAAAAAGATTACCCAAACAGAGCAGCAATGATATCATACCGTTTATTTTCTATTATGATGATGGTGTCTAATGATTTTATAAATTAGATGGTGATATACCCTGTGTAATGAATGATAATTTTTTGCTTTACTTTAATAATTCTATTCAGAACCATTATAAAATTCAATTTTAACTATGAGCCATAGATAGACCTTGTTGTTATTTATGTTAAAGGGGTCGCATGGTGTAAGGTCCGGTGACCAAGGTGTCCAGAGTATGTCTCCGTATATGAAGATTAATTTATTGGGTAAAATTCCTCTCATCTTCTCTATTCAAACTCCATTGAGTAGCCCCGTCTTGCTGAAACTGTGTTTTGTTGTTGAATCCGGGAAACAGCTGCAGTAGCGTTACCAAAAACTTGTCGATCATTCGGCAATACACGTCAGCAGTAACTGCCAATTACCCCTCGGGCAGAAATTGGGCAATACATTGTCGATTTTGGACAATGCAAACGTTTTTAATGGCGTTCCCTTGGATTGTCAATCAGTATCTCATGTTCTGTTTATTAACATATCAATCGATATGAAAATGTGCTTCGTCGATAAACAATATATTTCCAAGCATTTGTGCTGTTTCAAAACGTTCCAGCATCGCTAAGGTTTCACGTAAATAATAGTTATTTTCGTTGAGAAACTGCACGATTTGCAGTTTGTATGGGTAAAACTATTGTTTATTTTTCAAAATAACGTGCACTGTTGATTTTTTTATTCCAGTACAGGCTACAATCTTTCTTATTGATTTACGCGGACTACGCATAATTTCACGTCGAAATTGAGCCACATGTTCTGGCGTCGCTACTGACGTTGATGGTCCTGGAGAAGTTTGGTAAACCATTGTCCCAACCAGACAAGAATGTCTAAACTTTTGAACCTAACACCAGATAAGTTAAAATTTATAAGATAAAATTGAACGTAAAATTTCCTGACTCTTTTATTATATTTATTTCCCAGAAGTTGGCAAGGTGGATCTCGATATTATGGTAAGTAGGTACCTTCTAATTCACGATCTCACACTCATGTTCTCCCCTGTTGCTAGTCTGTGGAGGTTAGTCCGCCAGCATACACCTCACAATTGTGCCCTACGGGTACGCCTCATAATGGCGCTTCCAAGTCGTGGCGAGCTACACCTCACTATATTTGGAGCACAAGTCTGAAATCATAGGCTCCCACAAAAAATTACATACAAATTAAATGTATCAATTACAAAGATATACAGATAAAATCAATTTATTCCATCCAAAAACTTTTTCAATCCGGGGAAGCGCGCCGATCATTAAACCATCTCAACAAAGTAAGTTATCGTCAAATTTTCGAACGTATATGTTTCACTTTCAAATTAATACACCTGCTAAATATTTTTTCTATATAGTTTTTTATGTATATCTTTCTAATTAATATATTTATTTTGTATTATAAATACAATTGTTTTTACTGCTACTACAAAATGATTTTTAGTGGAAACGAACAACAAAATCTAAGATAATAAACTAAAAATAAATTATGGATCACAAAAGCAAGATTAATTTACTATAAAAGTTTTTAATTTGAATCTCCGCCATCAATTTAAATGACAAAGTTAATTAAGTAAACTACCTGAAAGGACCCGAACGACAAAACTGCGAAAGAACAATTTATTTATCGTCGGTATTGTATCTGTAAAACCCATTATTTAAATATTTTAAGCTGTTTAACAGCGAGATGATGTTTTTAATTGAACATTAAGAAAACTGCCAAGTTTAATAATTACTTACTTTCTCTCCAAAAATAATTTTATTCCAATTTGACGATGAATGTTAAGTCTAAGCATTAATATTTGCACTTTCTGGTAAGCTTGTAGTTATCATAAAATGTATTTAATACACTAGTCGCTGTAGATTATACATATTATTCTTATAATAGCTATAAGCATGGTTAAAAAAAAATTTCCGGATTGTTTTTAAAATGTAATAGGGTACCTACAGTTTTTTTTAGAGATTAAAAAATATATATAGAACTATAATCACCTATAATTTATAGATTCTTTTTTATTTCTCTTCTTGTCATCTTTTCATTATTTAAATTGAATACTGCTTAATTATCGGGTTTGAATGAGTTTTATTGTGAGCTAAATTTATTAATCTTTTATCAGTGTTTGATCATACTACATAATATGTAAATGTACTACGCAGCTAATAATTGTGTCATGTATTTGTAATATACTCTAACTGTATTCATATATGTTACCAAGTATCTGGAGCAGTCTGATCGGTACGGTATCACACTGATAATGGCGTAAGTATGACTAAAACAATATTGGAGAACATCTTTTAGTGATCCAATAGTCAATATATTTACAGAAATTCACGCTTTTGTATATTTTTTACTTTAATATAGGTCAGATAAATTATTGAATCTAACTATTTGGAATCCTACCAAACCCGAGCAAACATCATGAAAATTTTCTCCTTCATGCTTAGTTGGATGTTGCCAACCAACTACCAACTATATATATTAATTTTGTGTTTAGATAATAAAATACAGAACTCAACTGTAGTAGAGCTTCCAAAGGATTATTTGGTAACTCACGAATTGTTTGGTAACCCTACGAATTGTTTGGTAACCCTACGAATTGATTGATAACCCTGCGAATTGTTCGGTAACCCAATGAATATATTTTGGCAGATGAATAAAATTGGTTATTTTTTAAGTTACGGCG
Source organism: Eubasilissa regina (assembly GCA_022840565.1). Taxonomy (NCBI): domain Eukaryota; kingdom Metazoa; phylum Arthropoda; class Insecta; order Trichoptera; family Phryganeidae; genus Eubasilissa; species Eubasilissa regina. Next base: position 13,723,636 of record JAINEB010000018.1, on the reverse strand, counting down.
TTTATCTTTGAATCATTTGCCTACTACAAATTCTAAACGAATAACAAAAGGTCATAAACCTAAAAAAATATTTACGTCACATTTCGGGGTTTGTACGTTTTTGCGTGGTAATATTACACACTTCAGTACCGTATTCTCCGTATTTCCATCGCTATTAATCGATATACGGAAGAAATATTAATATACAACAATATTTTTTATTTAGTCTACAGTACCTCTGTATCCATTCACCTAAATTTGATTTCATCATAAACTACAAATAAAATTCCATAAATGAGTTTTAACGAACTATAAGCCTATATATAGCCTAGAAAATGAGATTATCCTGGGTACAACTTTGAACCAAAAAAGACCTGGAAAAGAACCACAACTGTGAATAGATGCCTTGCATCTAGCTGGAGTGATCCTGGAGTCAGAGATGAGGGTGACCCAAGACAGCAACTTATAGAGGTGTATTTCGAACAGGGCCTCACCTACTTGCGACTATTATAAGTCAATACTGACATGAAGGAAAAAAGAAGAGAACTCTTATTGACGGACAAATTTGTCGACTGTCAATTTGTCGGTCAATAAGAATTGAATCAAAAAGTAACTAATATTTTGTGATGTTGCAATTTATCAAAATATCACAGACCTATGTTCTGAAAAATTGCAATTTCGCAATAAGAACGTGTTCTCCTAAAAAATATATAAGATGTACTTATGTTTCCAAAATTTAATAAAAATGAATTATTATTTAATTTTGGCATTTCCTATCGGACTTTACTCTAAAGTGTTTAAAATTCCGTAAATATAAAGATGATTGCTTTCAAATGATGTATCGACAGATGTATCAATTCGAAAGCGCAACATATAAGTTCGAAAATTTGTCGTCAAATTACTATGTTGGTGTAGTACAATCGGTTAGTGCATTTCCCGGATAGAAAAAGATCCAGGTTTGAATCCTGGTAGCAGCAAAAATATTTTTTAGATAAATTGATTTTATCTATATATCTTTCTTATTGATACATTTAATTTGTATCAAAAAAAGGTATTCAAATAATATGCTTCCTGTTCCGTCACTTATTTTTTCGCTCTTGAATATTATCCTGAAATATTATTTCCTCTCCGTGGTAACCATGTTTCAAAAAATATTACACGAAGAGTAAGAAGAACCAGTACAACATCAAATTTATTTGGTATGTAAGGTACCTTTGTATTTATGTTTCTTTACGCCGTACGGTAGTATTTAACTAGTCAATGACAAAAGATACAAAAAATTATGAAAATTTATGCTTACATCTCAGATATTCGGCATAATAAACATTAATTTTCACAAAATTGTCACGTTACTAAGAAATAAGTATTTATAAACTGTAAAAAGTTATCTCACCGCATATAAAGGGTGAACTAACATGGGCTGACTGTTTTTAAAAATTTATAACTTTGGTGGGGTTTATTTTTAATTATATATTTTTTTTGCAAATAATAAAGAATTTATGAATGTTTATAATAGCTACATAAACAGTGCAAGAGCGCCTTAAAGTTATTGAATTTTATTATGTTTCGCGACGATCTATTTTCGGTGACCGGCTAATTTAAAAAAATGCAGAGTTTGCTTGGCCTCCTCGTTCCACAGATTTGACGGCGCGTGATTTCTTTTTGTGGGGCTTTATAAAAGGCTATATAAACAAACCAGCAACATTTCAGGAGCTTAAACAAAATATTTTTACAGAAATAATAAATTTTGAGACAGAAACGTTGCGTAATGTAATGCAAAGTACTTGAGAAAGACCAATTATTTGTCAACAAGAAAATGCAGGTCATTTAAATCGTTTTATTTTCCACACATAAATTTAAAAAAAGTTAACAAAATACACTTTCATGTAATAATATATTTTTTTAATAAATATTAAAATTACAAAAGTTATATGCATTTTACATCAGTCAATCCAAGTTGGCCCACCCTGTATAAACATAAATATTTTAAAATATTTTCTAAGTACATAGATTAAGCAGTTACTGCTTGCAAACATATTTTTGGAAGTTGTTACTAATTAGAATAAATGTGACATTACATTGGATTTATATTATGTTGCTATCATCACTGTATCAATAATATGACTATCAATACCTAAGGTGGGTCGAATTTTTAAAATGTTCATAATAATCATTGAACTAGTTAATAATTAAATACTAATTTAATATATTAATTATATATATACGTATTTATATTGTTTTTGAGCTACTGGAATATTTTTCGACAAAATTGATTTTACATGTATATATTTATAATGAATACATTAAGTTAGTATTTAAAATATCACAGATCTATGTTATTAATAATTACAACTTCACAATAAGAATATGTTCTCCTTAATAATAGTTACTCATTTATTGTGCGGTCGTGTTAAATGTGGGAGAGTGCGGTTATTGTATATGTTGAATTAATTCATCATCTTGGACTTAAAATGCGAGCACACGGATAAAACTTTCCTATCGCGTCTCGGCAATTTGGCAGTAAAAGTCGGTATACGTGATTTTTATACGACGTAGAAAAAACTAAATACGAAAAATGACAACTTACGCCGAACTTATCTCTGTACTATATTTTAAGCGAGTTTCAAAGAGAGAGACAAATATATACCAAATATATATCAAATATATTAAATATATCAAATATCAATATCAATAAGTCTGTGATATTTTAAATACTAAATTAATGTATTAATTATAAATATATACATATAAAATCAATTTTGTCGAACAATATTGTTTTTGCGTCACCGGGATTCGAACCTGGATCTCTATTTCCAATCCGGGGAAGTACACTACCGATTGTGCTATAACGCCAGTATTTTTCTTGACAAATTTTCGAACCTATATGTTACATTTTTCAAATTAATACACCTGTCGTTCCATTATTTGAAAGCCATCTACATTATTTTTACAGAATCTCAAATACCTTTGAGTAAACCGACTTGCAGACGCAATAATAATGTAACATATAGTTTCGAAAATTTGTAATTAATTTATAATTAATACATTAATTTAGTATTTAAAATATCACAGACCTATGTTCTGAATAATTACAACATCACAATAAGAATGTGTTTTCCTTAATAATATATGTTGTATCAACGTGTCCAAATTTAATAAAAATGAATTGATAATTCTGGCATCTGCAAGTCGGTTTACTCAAAGGTATTTGAGATTCTGTAAAAATAATGTAGATGGCTTTCAAATAATGGAACGACAGGTGTATTAATTTGAAAAAAATGTAACATATAGTTTCGAAAATTTGTCAAGAAAAATACTGGCGTTATAGCACAAAGGTAGTGCACTTCCCCGGATTGGAAATGAAGATCCAGGTTCGAATCCCGGTGACGCTAAAACAATATTTTTCGACAAAATTGATTTTATATGTATATATTTATAATTAATACATTAATTTAGTATTTAAAATATCACAGACTTATGTTCTGAATAATTACAACTTCACAATAAGAATTTGTTTTCCTTAATAATTATGTATATATCATTAATATACTCTAAACTGTTGTAATATACGTCCTAAATATAATTAAATGTATTAATTAGAAATATATACATATAAAATCAATTGTATCGAAAAATATTGTTATTGCGCTACTAGTATTCGATCTCTTTCCTAACCGGGGAAGGTGCATTATTCAACTATGCTACAGCGACAGTACCTTTGACGACAAATTTTCGAACCTATATGTTATACTTTTTCAAATTAACACATCTATTGTTCCATTATTTGAAATCTATCTACTTTGTTTTTACGGAATCTGAAATACCTTTGAGTAATCCGATAACAGTCGCCAGAATTAACAATTCATTTTTATTAAATTTTGGACGCATTTATACAACTTATATATTATTAGGTACTGTCGAATGTGGTAGCTACATTATCATGGCATTGTGTGCTAAATTTCATTACTTTAGGTTGATTTATAGCACAACGATCTTATTTATAAAGACAGGTTGCAAATTTCTCGATAATCATAAATTTCAAATATCTTCTAAATTGTTGAATTTCGAATAACCCAATTTGATCAATGGATCACTAGTATATCCCATAATCGCAGATTTTGCTTAGATAACTGTTTCTTGGACACCCGTATATGACTACCATATTTAGCTAAGTATAAACTAAATAATATCTTATCACTAATTCTTCCAAATTTTTCATTATTTATTTGAACGCTTCTAGATGCACTTTAATATTGTAAATTGTCATGACAACGCTCTCTTTTTAAACATAAGAATTAAATACTCAAACAAAACCGTTAAAAGGAGTGAATTTTAAGTTGTCTATTATTAATATTATAAAATAATATGATCTTTATAGTGTATACTACAATATAATATTATGCGTATTGTTAAAATAAATAAATAAATTTTAAAAAGAGGAATCCTGAACAATGCTTACTTATATTATAAATAAAATAAATTACACGTTTTTAACTTGAGTAAACAAGTAAATTTTGCCTTTATTTGGTTCAAAAAATCATGAAAAAATATTGTTTAGTTATTTAAAAAAAATAGTAAGTCCATACAATGAATTTTTAAATGTATACTTTCAGGGTTTTCAAATTATGTTTCGTGGACTCGAATTTTTTTTTTCAGTTTTATTTATTTATTTTATTTATTATTATACATAATATAAATATATGATAGATAAGATTTTTTTTTTCTATTCAGCAATAACTAATAATGAATAAATTGCGACTCGAATACCATATTGAAATATTCCCAAATGCTCTCTAAGTAAAAAGTTTTTGTTTTTCCAGTTTGTTGAAAGCTTTTGAAACTCTTATTTTACAACTAAGTTCCTCACATTCTTTCGCTACCGTGGTTTTATCATACTAATATGTTTCGCCATTTACTTAGTACATTAATATTCATTCTTGTAATACATCTAATTAGAGCCCTAAATTGTGTAAAAGTGGCAAACCTATTTGTCTCTAAGTCGAGAAATTAACTATCGTATTAGCAAAAAGAAAAAGAATTTATTAGATTTAAGGGAAGAGTGGAAAAAATGCTTACTTAACTGAATATAGCTATAACAACTATATATAATGTAATCAGTGTCTACTTGGGTACTAAGAACGTTCTATATGGTGAAAAGATCCCAAAAATCTTATGTATGGCAAGCTTTGCGAAGCTAAGAGGTTTTATGGTGGTCTTTGACTATGCTTTAAGGATATCTGTAAAACAGGCAAAGATTTTACATACTGACCAGGATTTCTACCGGGGATAGATCAGTATGGAAAATACTGAAGGCGGACAAAAAACCTTATATAATGAATAACCAAATGTGAGAACTGTCACACTGTAAATGTATGTGTTGTGTGTCGTGAAAGTGAGCAGATGAGTGATGGGGGAGAGACCTTATAAGAAACCGTCTTTGAGGGAACAGCTCTCTTCCATCACAGCTTCTTCTGAATAACTAGTAAATCATCTGAATATATAATTTATATTTACTGTATGATGTGTTGTAATAAACGTATAATATTATTACCTGGAAAGATTAAATTTCACTTACGATAAATTGGAACCCAAGTAATTAGACAATAATCAGAGGATAGAATCCCGAGGAAATCTGGTGGTAATCTAAAGAATATCATATAAAATAATATGAAAATGCCACAATAAAAGAACTAGATAATATGAGAATGCAACAATATGGAAATTAGACAACACGAAAATTAAGCAATATGTGATTGCAACAATATAAGAATTAGACAGTATGATCATGCAACAATATGAAAATTAGGCAACATAGGAGACAGCGAGTGAAATAGTAGCTTGCAGGAACCTCCATCTCATCATAGTGTATGGGAAAGTGCGGTGGACTATGTGAATTTTCTATTGGATTTTACAGAAATCAAAAGTGATGCTGCTCGCTTAAGATGCATTCACATACACGAGTGTTGGAAGGAATGCGGAATAACTATTCGATAGTCAACGTCCCGAACGCCAACTGCCCAACAGGCAACGTACTGAACGCTGACTGCCCGACAACTAACGTCCCGAACGCCAACTGCCCGACAACCAACGTCCCGAACGACAACTGCCTGACAGCCAACGTCCCGAACGCCAACTGCCCGACAGCCAACGTCCCGAACACCAACTGCCCGACAGCCAACATCCCGAACGCCAACTGCCCGACAGCCAACGTCCCGAAAGCCAACTGCCCGATAGCCAACCTCCCAAACGCCAACTGCCCGACAGCAAACTTCCCGAAAGCCGAGTTCCCGACAGATCAATATCCTGAAAACAAAAAAATAACAACTGAATTATTTTATTTGGTCAATTACAAGGGCGTTTATGAGATGTGCATGTGTACATTTATTATTCGATAATAATATATATATAAAGGGGGCACCCAGAGAAAGAGGGAGAGTGCACAAGCTGTAAAGTGTATCCATATATATATATATATATATATAATATATATATATATGGATACCTTATATATATACCTTACCTTTTTTGATATTAATTATAATACTAAAATTGTGTAACATTTTAAAACAAATATATATATTTGTTTTATAATGTTACACAATTTTAGTATTATAATTAATATCAAAAAAGGTAACATATAGGTTCGAAAATTTGTCGCTAAAAATATTGTCGCTGTAGCATAGTTGGATAAAGCACATTCCCCGGTTAGGAAAGAGATCCAGGTTCGGTGGCGCAACAACAATATTTTTCGATTAAATGGATTTTATATGTATATCTTTCTAATTAATATATTTAATCCATATTTACAATTTTAGTATTTCAACTAAGTTATTAATTATTGCGAAAGGGTTTTACATACTAAATATTATATATATATATATATACATTTATTTTTTTGTAATCAACAAACAGTAACTTTATGTTTAGGATTAGTTTTAATATATATATATATATATATATATATATATATATATATATATATATATATATATATATATATATGTCAATAATAAATTAAATAAAAATGTCTATCCACAATGATCTGACTCAAACCCCCAACCATTAGATCACCAGGCGAATGTCCTAACCACTATACCAACAAGCATCTATTATTACATTCAAGAGTAACGGACACAAACACTAATTATTTTTGAATTAAAAAAAGAAACATTTCGAATAGTAATAATTATTGTATTATTATTACCACATGGTAGTTTTATTACTGATAAATAATTTTGATACATAATATCCATTTTAACATAATAAGCCTAGACAGGACTAGTCCAATATAATATAGTCCTGATAAGTGAAAGTGAAGCCTGGATCTAACAGAAAAAGAACAAAAGTAGACTGAATATTGAAAATGAAATCAATTAGGAGGGAATGTAACTAACAACTAACTTACCAAGACGCCGTTTCCCTGCGAGGGTAGACAAAGAGAATAGAACGCCACACACTTCTGTCCTGACACACAATTTTCGACTCATCCACATTCATACATCTTCTCACACAAGCTCGCCGGTTATTGTGGTTTCTAACAGGATCATCTTCCAGTATCTGGTGTACCTGATGCCATCAACACTTGCGTCATACATTTTTCTTACCATTCTCTCCTCATACATCCGTTTCACGCAACCAAACCACTTCAGTGATCCTTTCTTAATCTTACTCATTATACTAAGATCAGCTTTACATTCTTTCCGTATTTCTTCATTATTTACTCTGTCATGAATGGATTTGTCATATATATGCCCAAGTGATCTCATTTCCACTGAATTTAGTTTACTGTCATTCCTCTTCTGCCAGCTCCATGCCTCACTTCTATACATCAGTTTCGGTACCAGGACTAAGTTGATTATTACAGTGAAAATGATTCAAATGATTTAATAATTAAGTTGTTTGGAAGCGTAGAACAAACAAATGAGAAAGATATTAATGACGAGAGCTTGTTGATATCGCCTGAAGGAAAGACTTGGCATGACCAGGAAAAGGGGATATTGATACATGGAATATACAGATTGTAGTGAAAAGAACCTCGGCATCCAAGGCAGCAGGAGTATTAACAAAATATTTTAGTAATACAAATACAACAAAAGTATTTTATATTCTAAATATTAATTAGAAAGATATACATATTAAATCAATTTTATCGAAAAATATTGCTGTTGCGTCACCGGGATGGATCTCTTTCCAAATTGGAGAAGGTGGGGATTATCCAACTAAGCTACAGCGACATTATTTTTGACGAAAAATTTTCGAACACATTTTCAAATTACACATTTTTAAATTGATACATCTATTGTTTCATTATTTGAAAGCCATCTACATTGTTTTTACGGAATCTCAAATACCTCAAATAATCCGATAGCAAACGCCAGAATTAACAATACATTTTTATTAAATTTTGGACACATTGATCCAACTTATATAATATTAGTAGAACACATAATGTGTAATTATTCAGAACATAGGTCTGTGATATTTTAAATATTAATTACATGTAAAATGGAGCTACGTTCTGAATAATTATAACTTCACAATAATAATGTGTTCTCTAATCATATTATAATATATTCAATCAATGGATAAAATCCGTCCCATATAAATATTTGGATTAAAAAAAAAAACTGAGCAGAGGCCACGTGTCATTATATGAAAATAGTACTTCGATTTATTTCTCCGAAAGATTATAAAGATGTAAAGAATTTAAACATAAGGACGATAGTCTTGTTAGAAGCCTTTACAATCGACGAGCTTGCATGAATAGGTGTATGAATGTGAATGAAGTGAGAGTTGTATGTCAGGACTAAAGGTGTTGGGCTCCATTCTATCTACCTTCTCCCGCCGGGAAACAACATTATGGTAAGATAGTCAAGTGCAAATACTGCCGAGTTATTAATTCTAATAAGTTACCTTGATGGTTTTTCCTGATTTATCGATCATTATAAGGTACATATGTGAATAGTACTTATCCAGCACATCATCTTGTTTGTTTTTTTAAAGTAAAAATACATTTTTCTAGTAAAGTTATAATTTCAGAACATAGTTTTGTTATTTTTTAATATAAATTTAATTAATCAGTTAGAAAGATATACAGAAAAAATCTATACATCGAAAAAATAATCGTAGATCTTTTTTATTGATTCATTTAATTTCATAGTTAATAATTTTTATCAAAAAATAGTATATTTATTACAAAAAAAAAACATTGCAACGACAGTTAATATATACTTAAGGAATTTTTCCACATTTTATATTCACTCATTTATTACTCTGAGACCCGTTTGCGTGAAGGTTTATTAAGCCACCTTTTTTACCGATTCGCTTCAAAGCATTCGCGGTAGATTCATGCCTCGGTGCCCGCTCCGGGTGACGGTGAAGGGTACAAATACGTAGCAACCCATTGTAATGGTGAGTCCTATTTTATTAGGAAATGTAATTCCAAACGCCATTGTTTCTCCAACTGTAACAAAATGGTTAGACTTAATTTAATAAATTAAATAAACAAATAAAGTATCAACAAAATCATAAATTTACTGATGATTAATCCTTACAAATTTACTGATGATTAATCCTTATAAATTTACTGATGATTAATCCTTACAAATTTACTGTTGATTAATCCTTACAAATTTACTGATGATTAATCCTTATAAATTTACTGATGATTAATCCTTACAAATTTACTGATGATTAATCCTTATAAATTTACTGATGATTAATCCTTACAAATTTACTGATGATTAATCCTTACAAATTTGAATGTCAAAAATTTAGATAAGATATAAATGGGAGAGGAATTGACTATGACGAAGAATATAATAATAGTTATTTTTCTAAATAAAAATAAGTTTCGTTTCGAATGACAATTATGAGCGCCAAGAGTGGCGAATCCCGGACAAAAATGGCCAAAAGTAGTAAAATATCAACAGCGACGTGTACCTGGCCCAGCTTGATCGTTTTTATACTACCACTTAGCTAAAGCCATGTTAAATGAACAAAATCGTTTTCCACCACGACAATACTCGCCCTCATGTCGAAAGCCGTGTGATCGAATTCATCGCTAGCGAGACATGGAATTTGCTACTCTCCCACCGTGGCCCCTACAGACTAGCACATCAACAGCTTTCTGAAAAATTAGCAGATTGGCAAAGTCTATAACGATTAAAAGGAGTTCATTTTATAGAATACAAGATTAATTACAAATTAAAGATGTCAAATCGTGAATTGCTTAAAAAAACCAGTGCTTCTTCGCCCGCGGAATTAACCGTCTTCCAAGCAGTAATTGATGTTGATGGTAACTAAGCACCCGAATAATAATTGAATATAATATGTTTTGAATCTGTTTTCGTTTTTGGTTATGTTATAATATAATTTACAACATAATAATACAATATAATTTAAAAAAAACGGCGAATAATTATGCATCAACTTAAAATTAAAACAACAGTAAAAAAAATATTTTTTTAAAATTGTATTTATTATTCTAAGCTTAATGCAAAAAATAATTAACAATTTAAGGTTCTCATAGTAATCTGCTTTATGATTACACAATGGCTTTTGATTGCTGCGAATGGTTCTGGCAGAGATGGAGGTACCGAGGCAGTTGATAGAACTGACCGCATAACAAGCATATACAAAATAAGACAACTGTGAGAGTAAATAGCAAGTATCAGAACTGTACATAATCTCTCGAACAATTCAACATTATACTAAACTGGTGGGAAGGCGGTATTCCCGTAGGATATCGTAAGACCTCCAAAATAATACAACGCTCATGACCGAGGACAAGGATAAAATGAATGAGCCACTCCATAGAGCAGAGATAGACATCAGTAAACTAGGGCAAAGAATAAAAAAAACCAAAGTCTTCATCACGATCAATTCGACGCTCTTTCAAAGTATACTTTCTTAAGGGACTACGAAAAGGTTAACGAATTTATATACCTCTTATTTTTCTCTTCTGATATACAGTGGCCTCAATCAGATGAGTTTCGGCTCGTAAAACACTCCCACAAATCCCGGTCCCGGGTCGCCCTCACAGCTGAATTCAGGGTGTGATTGAATTTATAGCATTTTCTAGGTGCATTTTAAAATTGAAATTTTCAAGGAGGATGTGAAAAGAATTAAAATGGAAAAATCAGTGATGACCAGTTTAACGAAGATATGTACATGTACACAAAAAAGAACCAATATTTAACATTTTGCAGTAAATATCTATATTTTTTACTTAAATATACGAAATGTGAAATTATAATTTGGAAATTCTTCTTCATCTTTTAAATAGGCAATCCACCCTTCACCAGGGTGATTTGTGCCATTAATCAAGTTAAAAACTTTGTTTTATAAAAAAAAAATACAATAATATTATAGAATAGGAAATACTATATTCCAAGTCAATACCATTGTCGAGTTAAGGGAAAGAAGATGATACAAGTTAACCGGGAGCTGAAAATTATCGTTGACGAGACTACTGTAAAAAAAACCTGTGATCCGCAATGGACAGGCAAAAAAGACATGGTCAATGGTTTTCTCCTCGACACCACACTCACATATTGAGGAATCTATCAAGTTCAATCTGAACAAAGGAGAGGCTACCTAGCAATACCCAATTCTCATTTTAGAAATATTTGATACTGTTCTTTTGGACACTTTCCTTTTTGAGAACCAAGGCGTGCGGGGAATAGATCCTTGAATTACCTTAAGACGATTACGAAAAATACTTCAAAATGTTAAAAAATATATTCGAAATCACTTTTATTCAGTGCTGCTCATCTATTTGATGTCACTAGACGATGTTTTGTCTCGAAGGAGCATCGATTTTAAGGTATTTATGAAACCTACATTTTCGTTATTTTCCAGTGCCTGGAAAATGAAATTAAAATAGAACTTGCTAAGATTAGAACTTTTAATGTGGGCATGTTTCCAAAAAAAATCTATGAGTCTCGTAATCCTAGAGACAGTTGAGGGAAAGTGAGCCAGAATATGGTCTTCTGCAAGATGGACAAATCAAATAGAGGAGAACATGGTCCTCTTTATAAGTTGGGGTCAGGACCGGGATGAATAGAGACGTATTTATTTAACGAGTTCCAGATTTGTGAGAAGACGACGACGCTTAGCATCGAGCACACGGTAAAGAAGATTAAGAGACCGAGGCTTTGCATTTTCGCAGTATATTTTTAACAATGTTTACATAGTCAGTCTTTGCTATTTTCTAGAAATTTAGTAATTGCACTTTTAACACTTACAGCCTGGTGGATCAAAACAAAACACGTCCTGCAGCCGTGGGTTATTTTCGACCCACCTCAAGTTTTCGGTTTTTCAACCGTTTTGTGGGAGATTTTTTATAGATATTTAAATTTGAATATAATTTAATGAAATCGCACAATGTGCCGTAATGTCTCTGCTAAAAAAATAAAAAAATATTACGAATAATGTACGTATTCGCACGCATCAACAGATGCCCTATACAGCCAAAATACAAACATCCACTGAGCATATGACCTTTTTGATTTTTTGTACCTGCTTGAGTATAACAGTGATTATTATCAATTAAAAAGCATTAATCATTTTTTATATATTAGTATTTTTTAACAAGTATGAAAATAATTTAATCAAAATATTTATAGTAGTGAAATAAATATATAATAAATAAAATATTTAAAAAATTACATCCTTTTGTAAACGAAACGCAATCAACAATATTATAAGCAGAAGCAAATATATTGACATAATTTTTAAAAATAAGTATAACCATAGACAACTTATACTCAAAATAGATATAATGTTGATTGTGTTCTGTGAATTCCGGTCAATAAATTATTTGTTGCCCCATGGTCGACTCGCTTCTAACTGTATCGGAACCGCCTGGGTCATAAAACTTACAGGTAGGCCAACGCGCCTCAAATAATTACATTACTGGCATTGTTTAAAATAAGTCAAAACAAATAACAATATAAATCTGTACAATAATAGGACTAATTCTCAATATATGGACGCATACCTGGTATCCTTTGTCTACCCGCCATAAAAGGTATTCTCAAAATGTTAACAATATATGTTTCGGTGTAAGGGCTGAGATTCAATCCCGTAAAAACGACTCTTTTAGGTCAGATTTTGAGTGTTTTTTCACATTTTTATCAAAAACTCATTTAAATCTCGTCCGATAATATTTATGTGTATCTCAAATTATTTATAAATATTTAATAAAAGAAGGAAAACAGAAGGAAAAAAACTAGAGAAAAAACTAGAAGGAAAACAGCATTAAACGAACATTTGTAGTGTAATTAATATTTTTACAAACACCCAGGTCAGATCTGACCCACCACCGCAGAAAATGTGACAATCCAAGTCTCTCTTTTAACTTCAGCCATCGTAGACAGGAAGTCTTGATCTAACTGTATTTTTTTTATATCTGGGCCTAAAAAATGCCCTCAGATTCATGCATGGCTTCTGATTGAGGTATTTATATACTGAAGTATTTTCGAAGTTTATTAGAACTTTAACAAACTATCTATAATAAAACAAACTTACCTTTAGCATAAAAATATGTTTACCACCAGACAAAGGTATGTTTATTAAGAGATTTTGACATAAAATATTTTGGATCCTAGAATCAAAGAACCTCGTGTTAATTTCTTGCTCTGCTATTCCATTCATAAATAAATATCCACAGTTTTTGACAAAAATGCAAAAGTTCTTTTTTTATATTAATATTTTACAAAAGTTGACTATGTGAAAAAAATGTCAAGTGAAACGATATTTTAAAATTGCCAAAGCGAATACCATTTTTCGGCACATCAAAATACATAAAGGTGAACTATTTATTTCAAAATTCTTTCGTAAACCTATGTTATTATTTGAAAATAGTAAAAAATACCATAAAAAAACAAACCTGGCTTATAAAAGGTGTCCCAAAAGTCTTTTTCGTAATAAAAATTCTGTAATAAAATAATGGATGGGTTTAATAAAAAAATATTTTTTAGCATTTAAGTATTTCTTAAAAATTATGTTTTCTATATACTATCCGTTATTTCGCTGGCACTTTTCTAATCCAGAGGCAATATTTCTGAGAACTTCTCGATATGTATTCTCCGTGATTGCTGCCGTTTGTTCTCGGATATTTTCTATCGATCCAGAGAGGCAGGATTGTTACTGTGTACCTTTTATTTAAGGTACCGCCATAGAAAAAGTTCATTGGCGTCATGTCGGGGCACGTGAATATCAATTTTCTAGGGAAAAATTCACAAATAACTGGTAAAGATACGCTCCATAGCGGCTGACTTTCCAAGGTCACGTTGGTGCAGCGAATGAACCAAAATGAAAAAGAGTTATAGGATGGGTTAGTATTAGCACTTACAACCCGGTGGGTCAAAACCAAACACGTCCGGCGGTAGTGGGTTATTTTAGACCCACCCCAAGTTTTCTTTATTTTAACCGTTTTTTTTGGAGATTTTTTATAGATATATTACTTTAAATAAGATTTATTGAAATGGTATGATGTGCCGTATTCTTTTTATTTCCGTAAAATCAAGGTTTTATAAAAAATATTACGAATAGTGTACGTTTTCTTGCGCATCAACAAACGGCCTGTTCGGACCAAATACAAGCATCCACTGAATACGTAACCTTCTCGTTGGCTCGACTACCTGCCGGTGTGTCAGTGGTTAAAAACATTTTACCTTCTTTGAATTATAATTGATTTTGTGAATATTAGTATTTTTTATTTTTTACACAAACAGAATGAAAATAATTTTAACAAAATATTTTTTTAAATAAAATAAAAATATTTTGAATAAAATGTAAATATTTTTCAACCATAATGTATTTTTAATCAACATTTATAATTATAATTCAACAGCAACAACTATATTTTAAAGCCGACATAAGTCCAGGTAGGGTAATAAAACTTAATATTTTAATGATTGCTCTTTCTGGTATGATATGCGATGATACGTATATTGCCGCCAGACGAAAATAAGTCAAAACAAAATAAATATATATATTCAATAATTGTACTGAATGACAATATACAGAAAAGAGAGTAATAAAAGCATTTTTAAAAATGCTCTAAAGGTTGACATTTTATTTATTTATGCTATGAGTATGATTTAGCGTGAGCGGTGCGAGGTGATCCCATAAAAGTGACCGCCTTAGGTAAGTTTTTGTGCGTTTTTTCACATTTTTATCAATAACTCATTTGAATCTGGTCCAATAATATTAATTTGTGTCTCAAACTATTTGTAAATGTTTAACAAAAAATTAGCTAAACGGAAAACAGCATTAAACGAATATTTTTGGCGCAATTCATATTTTTACAAACACCCGGGTCAGATCTGACACACCACCGCAGAGTATGCGTTAGTTAATTAAATACTACTTCATTTTAAATACTTTAATACATATTTTTAATGCGAGACTTTAAAAATTTGTATTCGAGATGCTCATTTTTTTTGGCTTCATATTTTACCAGAGACATGATGCATCTGTAGCTTAAAACCAACAAATATAATTAAAAATCCAATTACACCTTCCTTTATCAAAACTAATAAAAATCTTTTAAATATTTATTCATTTAAAAAACTATTTTCATTGGCAGAATTAAACGTCAGCAATTTTATCAAAAGTTCATTATTTTATCGGGTAGCAGCAAATATGTAATGTATTTAAAGTTGTTCTAATTTTGCTTTTATCAAGGTAAACATGTTTGCAACGTTCATAAACAGATTAACTCCCCTAAAAGCATTACGTCGTATCAGAAATGATAGAAAGCCATATTATTCTGCTCTGACAAACCACTCTTTCCTGATACGCTCTGATGCATGTTCTTGTAGTAGGTTTAATGGAATGAAACGTTCGGCTTGTCGATTGTTTATTAAGTCAGGAATTGGAACAGAATAGTACAGAAGTATGAAGATTGAGCGGAGGAAGTTGGCGGTGTCAATCTCGATCCCAATCGTCGGCACCTATTTATGTTCGGCTCCTTTCTAGTAATTATTTAAAATACACGCGCATGAGTTATATTTTTTTTTATTTTAAATACTATAAATTTTTAAATACAAATAATTTATATGAGATTGTATCACCTTGTGGACAACTTTCTTGATAGAGAATCTACGAGCTGGGTCTAGGAACATTGTTGGCCACAATAATTGATCGACCACAATTGCTTTCTCATAATTGTTTGCCTATAATTGTTCCCGGCTACAATTTTTCGCCGTATAGAATTGTTACCCCACAATTATTTGCCGCATATTAAAAAAAAAGGTTTTCGAGAATTGTACACCCACTAAAAAATATAATTATTTCGTTGAATATGCATGTATATACGAATTTATAAATTAATATTGATTTAAAAAAAAATATTTCGTCTGTATCTACATAAGACTTTATATTAAAATAAGCTGTACAACAGAAACATTTATGAAATAAAAAACGATTTAAAAAAACTAGCACATTTCAACAAATTATAGCACAATGGAACTATATATTATACTAAATATTTTTAATAAGTTTTTTTATATATAGGTATTTTACTATACATTCTACTCTGCATTTTACTATTAATTATCCTTAGTATTTTTCCTATATATTTTATAATAAAAAATATCATACAAACATTTTATTGTACGAGTTAATCATATAATAATTAAGATTATAATTTATAATTTTTACTACGATTGTAATACTGATAATTTTAATAATATAAACTTTTGTAGATCTAACGTTTAGAATACTTATTTGTTTGTTCACATACTGACAGTTTTTTTTGTGAATGCTATTAATATTTACTATGAGGATTAAAATATCGATGTATGGCCATGAGTATTGTAAGGTTACTACTATGGAGAGTATGAAATTATTTTATTTATCATCATTAAAAAGTATAAAATTGTAATAAGGAAGCTATCGGGATGCAGGCATATATCTAGTTCGACAACAATCAGATAATATATTAATTATAAAAAAGGTCTTCTGACACTGGTCACAAGATTTTGTATATGTGTGTTTTATACAATTTTATCTATGTTTAATATTAACTTTGAATTTTTAAACATCCGCTATATTATAACGATATAATGGATAAGTATAGTTAACGAATTTATATGAGATGTATTTATTTATTTATTTATTTATATATATTTTGACATCCATATTTTTGTAGTTACAGAGGTGGATACATAACATACATAATACATAGTTTAATGTGTGGGATGGAGTAGACTTCACCTCTAATAAATACAGCGTTGTCCTGGCTACTTTGCTAGACTAAAGTCTGTGTTAAAGTAGCCAGTTTTTTTTTTTTTTTTTTTTCGTGCTGTTGTGGTGTTGTTTGGAATAAAAAAATAAATCAAATATGAATAAAAAAGTAAGAATAAAATTAAAAAAATAAAAATATAATAAAATAAAAATATAATAACAATATGTGGAGTGGGAGTGTTGTAGGACTAGTGAGATATGAGTAAAAGAATTGTATACATTATAGTAAATTGTTGGATATCCATTCTGATTCATCTCTACCTGATTGAATCATATATTGGGTCCATTTTTGTGTAATCTTATAGTAATTGTACGATTTCCAGTTGGTACTGAGTGTATTATTGTATACGGGTCAATTATTTAGAAAGTTGTATTCAAATCAGTTATGAACCAGTTGAGTTATTGCATCGAAAATCTTTAAATACAATATTTGTAATGGATAAAATTATATACATGTGTATACAACTAATTTTTCTATGAAAAACTATCTACAAAACACGATATAACCTATCAGAAACGCTATATATATATATAAATTTTTTAACAGAGGATAGTTTAGAGGCATGAACATGTATATTGAAATAATTATGAAAGTATTGTAGTATACATGCATAACATATGACATATGAACGTGGATACGACGAGAGTTAAATCAATATAAAGCTTAATTAATTTATAAAAAAAAATTAATTCGAATTAAATTAATTAACTAGAATGATTTAAAGGAGAAATCTATTTATCGAAAAAATATTTAGTTGCTATTTTTTTCTGTATATCTTTTTAATAAAGTTGAGTCATTTAATTTATATTAAAAATACCACGATTTGAAAACAACTACACAACAAAAATGTGTTCTCCTTAAAAAAATCTTACCCCAGAGTTAATAAAAATTATCATTAAAATAAAATAAAATACAAAGCATTTTTAAAGTTAAACCCATTCGTCATGTATTTAAAAAGACAAAAATGATCTTTTCAATTTACAAAATGTTATAATTCATGCGACAGTGTAATTCTAGACAAGCGACATATTGTCCATTAGTGACGTCGTAATTTAGTCGCGGATGCAGCGCGTCTTGTCGCCCCGCGCGGTGTGGGTCGCCCGCCGACTTCCCGACCGCCGCGACGGCCGCGCGGCCTCAGTTCAAAACTGGCGTCGCGGCCCTGAGCACGACGCCGATACTGCGTGTAGAGCGCCGCTTGAACCGCGCAGAAAATCACAAATCGCATTCTGATGACAAGTGTGTGTTATTAGTTTTGTTCGCAAGTGACGTAAATCAATAATAAGATTTAGTAAATGAACAATATAACATTTTTTGTCAATACAGTCAAACTTTTGATAATTTAATATGAAAAACATAAATAATTAAAACTTTTTTCAATTTTATTAGACTAAAATGTAGTTGGATAAGTGTTTAATTTTTCATGTAAGTAGGTAGCAAAAAATATTTTTATATTTTTTAAATCGTAATATAATATTTTTTTATATATTACAACACAATATGTTTTGTGTTTAGAGGTATTTTATAAATTATTATAAAATAAAAAATATATTTTAAAGAAAAATAATTCATATTATATTTTTTTGTAAAAATTACATAAAAATTAAAGAATAATCTTTTTTTATAATTTGTTTAAACTTTTAAAATATTTTCAATAACCTCAAATATAACGATTCAGAAATACTTGTTTTAAATTATTTTATACTTTAAAGATTTCTTGTACCAACTTTCATTGCAAACCAATAAAATATTTTTAAGTAGCATGTATGAAACAATCATCAGTAGTTAAGTAAATTATCGTTTTAATTTGTTAATTGTTTACAAAAATCATAATATTACGTAACTGTATTGTTTATTAAAACATGAGGCGTTCGCGCCTGCGTACTAGTAAGTTAACAAAAATGAATGATTTTCAGGCGTTTCTAGAAACAGATCTCTGGTTTTTAGTTTATTTACTGTACAGTTTTATGCCGAGTCTGTATTTTGGTAATTAAAATTTGAATCATTCTCGCCAACGTAATGGCGAGCTATCAAAAATTAATGATTAACAATCGTTTCCAGAAATAATAATGAATATGGCAAATAAAGTTCTTTTAATTCTTATAACGAACCGGATATTTATTTTTATTTGTACACATTATGATACTTTTAGTTTTAGAAAAAATGCCATTCTACTTAAACAGCTTCTCTTTTTGCAAAAGTCCAGGTCTGAGATAACCCACTCCGTCCCAGTTTATTTAGACTGAAATTAAGTTTTTTTAAATATTAATACATTCAATAATATTATATTTAAATGAACTTTATCATTTTAAATATTCTACAATATATACATAAGTAAGCATTCTCTGGATATTAAAATAATTTTGACTAAAAAATACGTTACTCGAATTGTAATTCATCTCCATATGGAAATATCGTTAGAATTATAAATTTTAATATATTTACTTATTATCGTCCAGCTATCAATTTTAACTTAACCAGTTGTCCAATTTCGTTTTCATTTAATTTTATTTCTTGGTAATTATTGTTTGTAATTATATTATGCTGACAAAACGTAACAAGAATCTATTCAGTATCTGTTGATGAACACTTCATAAATAAATCTGAATAATCAAGACATCTCAAATTTACACCATAAATTATAATTTATTTTGATATAACACAAAATTAGGTTATCTTAGATTCTATAATTATATTGGAACTACATATATACCCAGTCTAGCACAATATTTTAGGGTTAGACACATTTAAATATATTAAAGGAAAATATTCAAGCTGCATGTGTCAAATTTCAATCAAAAATATAAGCATTTAAAACAAGTTGTGGATATGTGATTATTTCGATTAATTTAATTATTTTATTATTTCCAAATTATATTTTGAATACAAATAATAAAAATCGACATAATTGTTATATATGAAATAATGGGTAAATTTCACAAATATTTATTTTGAAGTACGTAGATTTAAAGATCAACATGATTATGTTAAAATCTCGACTATAAGATTTTACGTAAAGGTACAGAATTTTTACATACTATATATCTATTTATATACTATTTATCCAATCATTAAATATGATAGCTAGATCTATGCCGGGTAATTATGTAATCAGAATATTGAAATTGTTTCTTTCACGACGGTAAGTTTTTTAAAATTAATTTTCGTCAGTCTAAATTATTTGCTATTGTTTGGACTATTTGATGGAATTTTCCGACCTATTTCTATGTTGTTTATATAACCCATTGATTAAATCTATATCCAAACAGCAAATATTACCTATCTCTTGACTAATTGTGTTATAACAGTCCATCTAAAATGTTGTATCTACTCTCATATAAATGCTCTCAGATAGGCCTCGTAATCTGTGAAATTTCCGTGAGACGAAAATGTGATTATTTAAGGTTGCCAGGGAGAGATCGATATCTCACTGTCTTTGGACAATTTCGCACCGGTTTCCTATTCTAATACCATTTGTGATATTAATATATTTTTTAAATTCTCTAGATATTTAAAATAATTATATATACATATTTTTTCTAAAACACTTTAGTTAGCCATTTTTAATAAAATTATTTTATATATTAATTATGAAAAAATTTTAAATAACTAGCTAAATTATCCTGTTCTTCCGGTCCTATTCTTAAAATAAACAATAATTTTTAATCATTAATCTTTCATCATTATAAAAAGGTATATTTTATGTAGTCATGTAGATACATACTAGAATTATTTTTAATTTGAAAACTCATGTGGTCAAATACGGTTCTATGAAAACTCACCGACAGCAAATCATCGATCGGAATGTTCACCGATCGGAAAATTCACCGACTGGAAAGTTTACGGAGAGGAACGTTCACCGATTAGTGGTAAATTTGTCGAAAATTCACCGACCCGCACATTATCGAACGTAAAGTTCACCGATTTTACAATTGATCACCGATGATTTTTTTTAGTAATGCTATTATTTTTACCGCTTTTTTTATAGGATATTTTTTAGGTATTTTTCAGACCATTTGATAATACCCAATCGATAAGCAATACGCAGGTTGATTTGTAACTCGTCGTTATTATTATTGTATTACTACATTAATATATCAAAAATTTAACAAATTCGATTATATAATTTATATTGCAGGTAAATTTCATTATACTATTTATTCAAGTATTTCAATGTCCTTCCTGTTATCAGAAAGAAAGAATTATAATATAGTTCAACATTATTGTCTAATATATTTAAATATTGTGTATAATTATTTCATATTGCATTATCATTTGGTAAATTTAAAGCTTAGATTTAGCCCAACAATTTGATAAATGATTAATAGTTTACAGAAATATGAAACATAAAAAATATGTTTAAAATAATTAAAAACGATGATCAAAATAATTCATCGGTCAGCAATAAATTGCCCGGCGAAAAAACGTTCTTGACCCTTATTTTATCGCTTCATTTTAAATTTCATTGAAATCGGATAAATAGTTACAAAAATATTAAAAAATAAATTTCGGATTATATTCAACAGATCATGATATAATATATCAATAAATAAATCATCGGCAATCAATTGTAGAATCGGTGAATTTTATGTTCGACGAATTGCGGTTCTGTGCACTTTCCATTCGACAAATTTACCATCGGTCGGTGAACGTTCCGGTTGGTGAACTTTCCGGTCGGTAAACTTTCCGGTCGGTGAACTTTCCGTCGGTGAATTTTCCGGATACCGTCAAATCCGAAACTGTATATATATTTTCTGAATATTTTTATTATAATTATATGTGTACCATTTCATAGGTATATGTTTCTGCTGAGAAATCAAAATTATTTTTTTAACATAACATAACTGAAATGAAAATAGAAACAGAAAACATTCAAGGCTAGGGTTAGAGATAATAGGAATAGAAGACGTCCACAAAATACCTGCCTTTTTCTGGTAAACGAGAAATTAAATGACGGCCCTTTAGGATTCAACGTTGACAAGGGTACATAAAAGATGTATGAACGTGAATGAAGTACGAATGATATGTCCGGACAGAAGAACGTGGCGTTCTATTCTATTTACCTACGTCATGGAGGAAATTACGTAATGATAATAAAATTAGTTTATATTTCGAAAATACAAATTACTGATCAAAGGATTAATTCGTCATTCTTCCTATATTTCCAGTATTATCCCATTTGGTAATTAATAGTTTCTGATATTGATATAATTAATGAATACATTATAATTATAGTTCTCTATTGTATCAAAAATATTTTATACGTGTACAAATTCATGCATCTGACGTCGAATTATCGTGTATCTGCTTGTATTTTGATTGTAATTTAAATCGAGGCTCTAATAATAATATTAATTTAGTCCAAACAGTATTCGAGAATTACATAATGCAATCTTTTTTCAGAAATAACTCATTAAAAGTGAGATTTAGAGACGTGAAAAGTAAAATATTAAAAGAAATCTGTAATTACTTAAAACTTAAACTTATTCGGCACATAAACACACAAAAATTTATCCTTAATTAAACACGATTGATGTACATGTCACTACGAGTATTTCAACACTATTACATTTTTATACATCATTTTATACATTTATACAAGGAAATTTATTTAAATTTAGAGTTTGTGAACGTAGAAGTGAATTCGAACTTTTAATTATATCATAATTTAATAAAATTACGTAAATAATTTGTGAAAATCGAATACTTTCTTATACAAAGTTTCTTCGCCGTGTGGGTAAGCAGAAATGACATAATCGTTCATTTCTGAGGAATGCAACAGGATCACCAATATTCTGGTTTACCTGGTAACTCCAGGTATTTTAAGGATATACTCATTATTTTTCTATGTGTCCAGATCTGATTTCCCTTTCTAAACAAACAATTTCACTTATAGATTAGCAGCACGTCATTTAAAAATAACATGTGTATATACAGGATGGCCCAAAAAAAGTGAGTATATTTCGTAAAATGTGATATAATTACATCAAAATTAGTTTAACTGTATCTTTTTACCTATATTACGTTTTATTTCAACAATTTCCGATCGCCATCTTCAATTATTAATTTTACTATTGTTTATATTTGGTTTTTTCAAATTGTTTCCCAGAATAACAAAAATCACTTCAGAAGATCGTATTCTGATCAAAAATTTGTGAATTGAAAAACTTTTGGATGCTAGGAAAATGACCAAAGAGTTTCAAAACAAAGCCTGGAGTATAGCTAGACATTACAGCATAACTGGATATTAGGATGGAGCTCCATCTCACACAGCCAGAAATACAATCAACTCTCTTCGTCGTGAGAATGTTAATTTCATCGAGCCAAGCATGTGGCCACCGAACAGCCCAGATTTAAACCCAGTAGATTATGCAATATGGGGGTGTTTCGATGATTTCTGATTAGCTAAATATTGTGTAAAACAAATTTCATTAAGAATTATAATTAATTATATTACACTTTTTTTGGGCCACACTGTATACATTGTAATAAATACTGACAACACTGTTATAAAAATTGTTATAAAAGGGGGAATAAATAAAATTAATTATAAAATTAAAATAAACATTAACTATCTACCATTCTATTTTAATTTCATTATTTTTTCTCGTATCTTACTAAAACAATAAAGAACATATGTATAATATATTTTATGAAAGTACCTATATCATACAAAATAAAATCATATGGTGACATAATATATCCACGAACCGCCGTAATGATCTCGTTTTACAATTTTGTAATAGAACAAACTTGAATGAGTATATTTACTTTCCATATGGTGGACTCACATGCCTCGGGTATAAACAGCGCTACAAAATTTAGGTAAATAGAATTCAAACGAATAAAAAAAACAGCTGCTAGCATATTATACTAGATCTTATATAGGGTGAATATTATATTCCAGACCGAATTTGTTTTGCCGCCATTTTGGTTTGACAACTATTTGTCAGTTCTTAATTGATAGTTATAGAGAGTAGTTGATTACAATTTATTATAGAGTATCTAATGCCTCAACAACGTGTTAAAGTTATTAAATCATTTTATCTAAATAATCGTTCTATTGTGAACACACGAAGGAAGTGGTGTGATTTTTGGTGTTTATCATATTCGAGGCAAGTCAACCATTCAACGTGTAGTCAATAATTTTGAAACTCTATACGCAACGTCTCACATGAAAGAAAATATCTACGCCAATAATCTAACAGCAATTCAGATGCTACAGAACAATATTCGAAGTGAAATTGCTGAAATAACACGCGACGTGTGCGAGAATGTTGTGAAAAATATGGTTAAAGGAGCACGAATTCGTGCCGCTGCTATAACAGTCACTTGATCAATGTCAAATTTCATACATAATTGTAATAAATCAAATAATCAATAAATTTAAATTAAATTTAAAAAAATTTAATTATCTAAAAACAGCATTGGGCTGGAACATAGTATTCACCTTGTAATAATAGACCAATTCCGTTTATCAACACGCATTGTTACTGAGATTATCAATCAGAAATTTTCCTAATATTGAAATTTTGTAAGAATTGTCAAGTTTCTTCTAAATAACTGGGTTGTAAGTAAATTTTTGGTGTTTTTCCATAATTATTATCGATTTAGTAGCATTGTTTCTCAAATAATTTAATCGTGCATACTTTACACAGGTATGTGGTAGATATTTGTAGTTGAGATTTGTATCGATAGATAGAGTACAAGAACTACTTGGTCAACTACAATTGACACTGTTCACGTAAGTTTTGTGTACGTAACTTCTGATTCTACTAAATCTTAACACTTCTATATTTTCATCCATTAAAAAGGAGTGATAAAGGAAAGGAAACTTTTGTATGAATTTATAGTTCTTCAACATCTCACGTTAATATTAATTAAAAGTGGCCTGAAAGTAGATACTATCCGTCTGATAAAGTATTTTATTACTGATAAATTAACACCAAGATGGCCCGCGTCGGAAACTTGTGACAGAGAAAGCGACAGGGCGATAAATGTCAGAATGTCAAGTTGGCTAACCATATTCTATGACCGATACCCACGTGACAGGACACGGCGTCAGTAAATAACAATTGATATCACAGGCGCCGCGTATCTGATTTAAAACTAAAGTATTTTTTCTATTTGTGATATCATACGGTGACCCATAGAAATATAATTACGTCTGAAATCGAGTGTACAAATCATCATTTTTCCTCCATATAAAATTGACAGTTGATTCGTACTTTCGTGTTACCAGATTTATTTTATACCACAGATAAAAGTGATTTATACAAAAATGACCAAAATTTCAATTACATTTGAAAATCTAACACACACACACTCTCATATCGACGTCAAAGTGCTGATATTTTTACAGTTATCGAATTTTCGAAAACTTTTTTGATTTTATTGATGGTAACTCACTTAGTAACTAAAATGTATCTATGGTAACGGTTGAGTAGCGCGCGTTAAGTTAGTAATAATGACGCGTGTGAAAGAGATAACTGTCGTGCGCCGCGGTGGGTGCGCTCTCTTGGCTCCTAACCGGAAACTGATAACATTTTATATTGACCTGTAATACAGAAGCGTCTAGAATAAATACTTTTCTTACCACGAACTGGGTATTCTTCGAACAACATTACTCCGCATACAAAAGGACGTCATCATCAGAACGATATGAGATATCACAATATGTCTTGTACGTAACTTAGTTTCGTTGTGGGAGACCACAAAGTTGGAGATACTGTTCATTCAATTTTGAATACAGAAAAAATATTAATATGACATCTATTCCATATACACCTTTCTATTTATTTATTTATATATATATATCATATCGTATATGTGTATACAGAAAAAAAAATTAAAAATATATACAGAATATTTATCGAGAATATGTCTGAATAACTTGAGATGATAAATTACTATTCGATTAGAATCTACGATTAGTTAATAATAAGCATTGATATCGAGGATCAGGTTTAAGAGTTGATGTGATTTTCATTCTCTTAATGTTGACGCTTGTATATTTTCTATAACTCGAACTCAGAAAAATAATCCACACTATTAACTTTCTCGTTTAACACTCCAATTTCGGTGATTTGAAAGATTAATTAGTTTCTTAATATTGTCAGCCTAATCTCCAATATTGTATAATTGGTTTTTAATAAGGTAAAATGTTTGTTCATAGATTTGTAGTAAATGTTATCAATTTGTTTTTAATAATATAAATATTGAAATAAAATACGGTTTTATTAAAGATTATCAAAATGCGTATAGTATTTATTCAATATTAATCGTTTTTTACAGTTCACTAAAATATTAATAATTTAATTATAATACTTTATTAAAATTTTTCCACTATTTATTGTTATTCCCAAAAGTATAGTCATTAAATGAATAGAAACACTTAACCAAAAAATGAAAATTTAATCTAATAATTAAGACCAAAATTGTAAAAATACCCGTAAAAGGTAAAATTCCCAAAAATAGACTCAAATTATCATCAACCTTTTGAAATTATATAGAATCATTAAACACTCGCTACTGCATAAACATTATATAAACTCACTGTTAAACACTCCTGTATTGAAATGGTATAAATACCCGAGCTTAAGAAAAAAATATACCAGTCTGAAGATGGCCATGACAGGCTGAAACCGGTAATGGTCAAAATACAAATACAAAAGCGTTTTAATTAAATTATTAAAATGAAATTCCACCAAGAATTGAGTTTCCAAATAAAAAATAATAAATTATTTTAGTTGTAAATTGTATATTTATTATGTTATTGTGCTAATAGATTCATGCTGTAGACTAGGGGTTATAATAGATACACTAAGGGTTTTGTTAGATGCAGGGGTATGGGAAATTACTGAAATTAAAACCACCAAGCTTTGAAAATATAACATCGATAGTATAATTAACCAATTAATTGCAAATTTGTATGTATTCATTAGACAGACAGCAAACCAGTAAATGAATAGACACGTAATAAAGTGTACATGTAGGAGAAGGATTCGGAACATAGGTTGCGGGAGGAGAGGCACTCTACCCACGTTCTTGGTGGAAACATAAATCCGTTCGTTATGACACATTTATGCAACAGTAAAAGTTTTTACTCTTCGAAAATTAAATCTTTGTGTAAACAAGGCGTATTTTTTACATGAATGCATATTATATTGTCAGCGTTTAAATTTTCGCTCCAATCGAGTCACATTTAATAAAAAGTCGCGGAGCTATTTGATTGCGTAAGTGGTACCAAAGTGATCACGTAGCTGACACCACATGAAAATATTGGGACAAGGAATTTGCGTTAGTTCATGTCTACATATTTGGTGGTCTGACATATAAATGTTTAAAATCACAAATTAAATTAATTTATCGGTTATTATACCTCTTACTTTAGGAGAGTTGGGTCATCATCAATATTTTATACTTATAATAAAATTATAAATAATCTTATTTTCTCGGAATAAGTTATAATATTACGTTATTTAGGTTAAAGCTCGTCAATATAACGGGAAATTTAAAATAGCTGAATAAATTTTACATGAACTTTTTATTGAGTGGATACTCAAAATCCAATTTGAAACCACAAAACTTTATTTGTTGAACATTTTCTACAAAAATATTTTTTTTTATATCTACCGTTCTTAAAATATCAAAAACTTGACTTGATGCCATCATTATTTTTCATATCGAGAGAAATTTTACTCTTTGTCCCAGACGATTGTAGAATTATTTTATACGAAATATATCCATTATATGTATTTTTTAAACGTTTGCAGATTATATATGACAAAGTATATATTATCAGAACAACAGGGATGATATGAATCCTTAATATTTATTTTGTACCTACGGTGGGAGTAAGAAACGTTCAACTAAGAGGACATAACCTTATTTTCGGACAGTTTAGAAAAACGTTTCACGTTTTAATGTTCGCAAATAAAAAATGTATATATATTGATAATTAAAGTTAATTTTGTGTCAATATAGAATATATTATAATACTTAGAATAAATTTATTTTATAAAGGCTTCTGATAATTTTTTTTTTGATACATTTAATGTTTTTTAATTTTGTTTTGTGGTGGTTTTTTTATCCACGTTTTATAAACTTTCTCCCGTAAAACCATATAATATTTGTATATTCCTTTAATCATAATGTTTATTTAATTCGTGGAAAATTATTCAGATTTATCTAATGGCAGGTTAAATTTATTGGCGGATGTTTGAATTTCATTAATACGCATACCAGTTTACATCTACGAGAATAAACACACAAACGTTCGGTAAGGTAATGTTATGTTAAAACCTTTTTCAGATTCTACAATAATCACTGTACCGTTCTGAATCCCCTCACCCAAATAATATTAATGTCGGTTTAAGGGCGAGCTTTCCTTTCTCCAGTTTGAAATTTGAGAAATTCTACATGAATTAGATATGATTTCAAGACGTGGTTAACAGTTAAAACTCTTATAAGTTCCAGAGAAATAATAACGTAAATCATGCGAGAAAGAAAGGTGTGAATATATAAAGACAACAATGAAATTGTTGATTTTCTCGCATTCGATACAAATGTTAAACATTGCTCGTGTCGGGAGTATTTTCCATCTTTTTTCATAATGATTCCATATATCATTTGTTAAAAATTAAAATTTTATCAAAGGTATTTGCGTGATCTGTTTCGCCCCACAAAACGGGGCGAATAGGATACGTCGCACTTTTAAGTTTTTTGTTCCTAGAATAATAAAATTTTAGTTTTTTTTCATTTTAAATTAAACTTAAAGTCATCCGATTTGCCTCGGTCGATCTTTATAATAATTTAGACTGGGCTAACTCTTTTACGCCGTAGTCCGTAATTTTAATTATTTTGGAAGATCTCTCTCTAATCAATATTTTTCTGGTTTCAAGTTCTATTGTCTGCAGCTTTATTCATTAATATTAATCGTTAATATTAGCAGATTGGCTTACGGCTGTCGTTTATTAACTTTGTCTCGCGTACCATGGCTTTGTATTATCTCTTGCAAGTACTGTCTTCTTTTATGTAGATCCTAATCCCGTTCTTTTTACAATGCCGGATCTTACAAAGAATGTAAATATCTGAAATGTTAAACTGTTTTAGATGGAATACTATCTATTTCGGTGGTTCTCGTGACAGTATCCGGAACATTTCAACGCACATAAAAAACATATAAAAATTGTATATATGTGATTATTTAGATTAATTGAAATATTTTGTTAATTCCAAATTATACATTGAATACAAAAAATTAAAAGTAATCGAATCTCGAGCGGCTAGACTATTTTTGATTAGATTATTTAGGACCTGAAGCAAAGATATACATTAATAATGGAACAATTTCGCAAATATTTTTTTTAAGTACGTAGAAATCAGGCTTAACAAGATTTTGTAAAAATTTCAAATAGTAATATTTTCCTTATTTTTACATATTCCTTAGACATTTTTAGTCAGGTATCCAACTATAAAATATTGTGGACTAAGCCTGTTACACTCTGTATATAAAATTTCTACAGAAGTTTGCAATCTATCGTGATAATAATTTTGTAATTACATAGGCTACCGGATTTGCCGAAAATCATTAAAGTTCAAATAACTTCTAAACCGTTGAATGTCCAATTGAACACTCAAATGGGTTACTAGTGATATCTACAGACGACCACAGAAATAAAAAATAGCAAATATCTAAGCCATGTACGTAAAATCATAATTTTAGAAGAGAATTTGCGGTACTTATATAGTTATAATGTACGACAGCAGGATTTAAAAATCTATATATATAAAGGGAGTGTCTGTAAGTTTGTTTGTTTTTTTATACAAATCTACAGTTTTATTCCGAACTTGATGAAATTTTGCACATTTGACCTTCAAAATAAGTGGAAGGACACTATCTACATGAGATTTCGAAAAAATATCCCCATCCCCCTTTCCCACCCCTTAAAGCAGAATGCTAGTACTTCTTGATGAAATTTTGCACACTTGACATTTAAAATTACTGTCTACATCTTAAACTGTCTTAAAATTACTGTCAACAATGATTTCGAAAAAAAAACTACCCTTGTCCCCCTAAATGAAGCATCTTCACACTTGCAAAGCCGGGCACTTCAGATAGTAATTTATAAAGAACAGTGCATCATCTTTCTGTATTTATACCATTGAAGACGTCACCCGAACAACGATGTACGGTATTTTAGTGATTTTACATGAACTGTGAAAAACTGTTTATTTTATCTAATAATGGGGAAAATAATGTTCAGTGTGTGTTTTTAATACATTATAAATAATAATATACTTTATCAAATTGTAATCTAAGATGATAATAAGAGAATTGAGGCACAAATAAAACTCTTTTCCAGTAGAACAATGCTGTATAACATGTACTTGAAAATAAAAACGGATTATATGAACGTTGTGTTTATTTTAAAAGAACAAAAATCGCACAGTAGATTTTCATAAAACAAAAAATGTAAGAACAATATTATAATTAATTTCAAACTGACATTTGACAGAGTACAATGATATCATCAAGATAACTTATAAATATAAACTATCAAGTGCGGCATTATATATTTTAGATCGGGGTCTTATGTAGAATATAACAATATATTTATATGTATTATCTGTAAACGGGGTGTAACAGACCTAGTCCGTAATATTTTATGGATGAACCTAACCTAACTATATTACGAATTGAAAATATTTAAGGAGAATGTACAAATGCTGTACCTTTACGTAAAATATAAGCTTTTTACACAATCGTATAAGTCAAAATCGTAAAATTCAATAGTCAATATAAAAATCAGATTATATAAAATACAATCATTTTGTATAAAACCACGAATTTTATAACACGCCAACCGGTTTCGCTTAACTCAAGCTTCGTCAAAACGTTTTAAAATACATCGTATTTAAATAATTAGTTTTAAATAGGTTCTGATGAAGCTTGAGCTAAGCTAAGCTAATTTTATTACACACCAACCGGCGTATAATAAAATTCGTAACAAAGTGATTTATTTAATCTAATATGTCAAACCGCAAAGTTTCTACAAAAAAATAAATTATATGTATATAAAATAAAAAATAAATAAAAATCTATTAATTGAATCAATCGCATAATTACATTTTTTTAAATGCTTATATCTCTATTATATCGGCACGTGCAGCTTGAATAATTTTGATGTATATTTTTAATATGTATAAGATATTTTGCCCTTGGTATACTACTCCACATTGGTATATTACGCAGGTATATATATACATGCGTATATAAAAATACAGGGTAAATATTATGTCTTAGGCCGATTATGTTTGGCCGCTATTTTCGTTTGGCAGATCTTTGTCAGTTTGCATTTGATAGCCATAGATAGGAGTTGATTACAATTTATTATCGAGCATCAAATGCTTCAACAACGTATTAAGGTTATTAAAACATCTATCTAAATAATTAATGGCAATGCTGTAACCATTAATGGTGATTGCTAACGTCACATGTTGGAAAACTTATCGGTGGCCAAATTAGGTCGATTGGGCTTACGATACATGTGATTTCAACAGGGCGGTGCCACCTCATACACAGCCTGAGCTACACTTGAAATTTTGTAACTTATTTTTCCCACAATGTAGACATTGTGGGACATTGTGATATCACCACTTTTAGAAAAGTGGTGATATCACCTCCTCAATCACCTGATTTGACGGCTCCTGACTATTTTCTATGGAGGTACTTGAAAGGAAAATTTTACGCTAATGAGCCAACAATATCGATGCTGCACGACAATATTCAAAATGATATTGCTGAAATAACACACGAAATGTGCGAAAATATTATGCCAAATATGATTAAAAGAACACGCATTTGTCCCACTGCCAGAAGCGGCCACTTGGCCGATGTCATACTTTTTTATACAAAATTGTAATTTATTAAACATACAGAAACTAAAAGTGAAATTAAAAAATTATGTTTTATTTCTTAGTTATTTAAAAACAATATCGACCTGGAACATAATATTCACCCTATGTACGTATTTGAAGGATTATTCGATTTGTGTTTGATTTAATTAATAAATGAGACATCATCAGAAGGATTCGATAGGAATGCTGATTTGCCTCCAAATCGGATTACTATTCTGTGTCCGTGTAGATCGCGATATTTAACTTGGTTACGTGTTTGGACTTTGCTGTCAAGTCTGGGGCGTAGAAATAGGGTGAGGCGCTCGGGGATCGTGTAACAATTAAAAAAAATATTGAAAATGTGAAACATATTTTTATTCGCGTTTTACACAATGGATGGTTCTTATGTAGAGCTGTTTCCTAACATATTTACATATATATTACAATAGAAATTCAACTATACTGAAATATAAATATATAGCAAGAACATTCATTTTTTTCTCCCGGTTTGACGGTTTGGGCGGTTTGTCGGTATACATAATGCCCGAAGCGGTGGCGCACGTCACTTAAATTCCATCTGCTGTTTCATTAGCGGCTTTAGTGCTCCATTACTGGACATATTTCACCGTCTACCTAATTTTCTATCAGGCGAACATTGAGTTCGGAAAGGTATAGAACTTTTTTATATTTTCATTTCGACAAATATTGACGAAACTACACGATTACACATTAATGTTTCAAGCATAGGATTTAAAATATTTTTTCATATATCCAAAATTTTCAATATTTTACAATAATTCATTGAGCATGTATGTATTAATTTAGTCGTTCAACAATTTAAATAGTAATTTATTTTGTTTTAGTACAGTTAGTCCGTAGGTACTGACTACGAAAATTAAATGTCGTATAGTGCAAGCCTAAGTTGCATTCTTTCGCATGAACAAAGAATTTTACAGCCGTGATCTAAACACAAATTTACGAATTGAGAATAATTCTATTCTGTGAGTACTAATAGAACTATGAGCACTTATGAAACAATGCCAGGCGATTTGAAGCATTTTAGATATGGGTCTAAAAATAAACCTGATTGATAGGGTTACAAATCCGAATGCGAAAGATAAAATATTCCCATCTTATGAGATATCCAGAAAAGTGATTCGAAGCAAAATTATGATCAGAAGTGGCCCTGGAAGACGAAGGACATTCTGGCTTAAAATTCGAAAGCATTGGTTCAGGAAATACACAGTTCCTTAGTTACACTTTGAGCTACTGCAAACAAAATAATTATGCATTCTACTAACTCTCCTTCGTTTCTCACTGTTTTTCTTTTATTATGTTTTGTTATTTTTCCTTTCACAGGAGCGTATTGTTATCGTTCTCTCGACTCCCCGACTAAAACTTAACACCCACACTTTACTTATCTTCTACTATATTGCTTTGAAGAAAATATAATATTTTTTGATATTTATTTTATTCATTTTCATTGTGTTGCTTTCATTTTACTTTTTAAATTATCTTATATTGCTTATAAATTGAAATTTATTCTGAATAAATAAAAGTTTGGGACTAATGAGGGTTTTGTAATGGTAGCTGTTCGGCTCCATCTTGACACTGTGCGAGACAAAGTTGCACAGCTGCCTATTAGCGTTAAAAAAACGCCAACCAGGCTGCGAACCATGATTATGAATGGTCCTGGGTAAGAGGCGGGTCCACCCTCATTAGCTTTCCCTCGCATCCTCTTGCGACCTGGACAGGATGAATTTCTACCGGTCTGTTACCGAGTTCTGCGACTTCAACACATAAAATGTGACGTTTATTTTTTCCTTTTGAGGGTGTATGACTTCTATAGCTTCTCTCTGGCTGCCTCCTGAATTTAATATGATAAGAGTCTCACGTCAAATTGATACATATTGTACAGGTATAGCTCTGGTACAATGATACCAAAAATGTAACAATTGTGTCACATAATAAAGAAAAAAAATGAAGAAAATCTATAAGGTTTTTAGTAAATAAATGCAGAACTAACTGCTCTAACTATAAAATATATCGAATCGGAATCGAAGGGAGAGTAAAAAACTCTCGAAACGATTCCGGGATAGGGTGGGATCTTTTGGAATTTCCTTCATAAACAAAATAATAACCGCCAACATTTTTTTTATTAAAATTTATTTTACACTTATACATATATTGTAGATACATAACATAATTAATTATAATTTATTTATTTTTTTACACAAAATTACCCAAGTCAATAAAGAAATCAATTGTCGTGTTTGAATTGGGGAGTATTTAAGTTTTAAAATAATGTAAAGGTAGGTATAGAAGTAAGATATAAAATAAATATAGAATTTAATACATATACATAAATATAATCAAATTAGAACTTGTAATTGATGTCAGATTTTTCTAATAATTATTTATTTGATTTTCGATTTGAAGGCTTTATAATTTTTTCTGTTTTGATTTTATATGGGTGGGCATTAAAAATTTTTATATCGACGTTTGATAACCGGAAAACTATTAGAAGAAGAACGCAAAGGTACTAAGAGTAAATGAATGGTAGCTTTTTAAGAATTTTTAGTTAAAAGACTAATTTAAGTGGTCAAAATAATTGTGATAATTCACACAAATTTAAAGACAATATTATATTTTAAGGATGGATTTTAGACTATTATGTGCGTATATGAAAAATGTATATTTGTTTAGTAGTTGATGATATAAATTAACTTGAATAATTCGATAGCTAAGAAAATTCAAAATTCAACAAATCATTACTCATATAAGTCAATACACAATAAAATTTGACAAAATAGTTCGAGCATTAGATGTCAACTCAAAGATTTTGATCACACTCTGGTACGTTAGCTTTTCTCGGTAGATATTAAAGGTAACGAAAATAAAAACGACAAATTGATAAATTACCATTCTTTGCATTTTTTTACAATAAAATTAAGATAATAATAATATTTTTATTTAAGATACGTGAGTATTATATTAAAAACTGACCGGTTTAAAAAATATATATTCCTTCATCAGGGTACCAAGAACAAAAGGTAAACTAAAACTATTAAAAGTACTTGTAAAATAATTCTCATATCTGACAGTATAACATATGAATCGTATATGATGATGAAAGATAATATATATATATATATATATATATATATATATATTCACAAGTTGTAATTTATTGTTTGACAAACTATTATTTTTGAACAATTGGAGACTGGTGTTAGATAAAATAACTTTGCGGTTTTTGTAACGAGTTTAAGAAAAGTAATCAGAGACTGCCAAACTGGATATGATCAGTTATGTTTACAACGATTTTGTGACAACTTGTGTTTTTAATTGATCAGCAGTTGAATAGGGATTACTAAAATTCCCTAATGTGCTTATTTGATCTACCTTATATATAACCTTGAACTTTGAATCGGTGTCATTGCAATTTTAGTATCATTGTTTGGTTTTATATTATGGTTAAAGGACACTTTATATAATACATGTTCCCTTTCTCAAAAATATAAAACATAAAAGTCGACACATCCATTGCCTGAACTATTCGCACAAACATCGCAATAAATCGTTTTTTTTTTTTACTGAAAAGTGTAATATTTCTTGATTGCATGAAACATATCTATTACAGAAATTTATTTTAGAGGAATAAACAAAACATAATATACATATGAGTTAAATATATTAATTGGAAAGATATACTTATAAAATAAATTTTATAGAAAAATATTGTTGTTGCGCCACCGTGATTCAAACCTAGATCTCTTTTCTAACCGAGGAAGGTGCATCATCCAACCATGTTACAGCGATAAATTTTAGAATCTATGTGTTACCTTTCTGATATTAATACATTTAATCGTTCCATTATTTGAAAGAGCCATCTACTTTATTTAAAATATCACAGACCTACGTTCTGAATAATTATAACTTCACAAAAGAACGTGTTCTCCTAAAAACATAATATATACTAATTGACGACATAATGCTCCATCTGTGAAGACTGAAAGATATTATCCCGCAAGAGCAAACAAGCCTAAAATAGTTCCAAGAATGAAAACTTGTTCTGGGCAAAGATTATTTACCTTTCAAGCTCCCAGAATATATAATCAAATTGAAAATAAAATTAGATATTTAACTGACATTAGGACTTTTAAAAAGGATATTTCAAATTGGTTGTTGCAATTAGGAAGAGCAGATACAGAGAGTAAACTCTTTTATATAATGAAATAATTTGTATAAGTACTTTAGTGCGTTTTGGTCTTATTTATTTATATCTACCTTATATCTGCTTACATTATTGGTATTATTTTTTTTTCTCTTCTCTCTTTTTTATTCACTTTTTTATATTTTATATATATACATTTTTTTTTTTTTTTTTCTCTCTTTGAATATTTTCACATTAAATGCTATGTATGTATTCGATCTTACTGTGTTTTGCCTTCGATGAGTTTTGGTTTTATAAAATATTATGTATATATAATTTGCCCAAAAACAGGCTAGCCTAGTTGGGCAATGTATTTAAATGTGTGTAAAGATGTAAATATGATATATTTCTGTTAAAATCAAATAAAGTTCAAATGTATTATATTTAAAAATATGGCCAGTGAAGTTTCTTCGAAACTGAAAAAGTAACAATGTCAAGTCAAATATTTAACAAATATACCGATGAAACTAAATTCGTTGACTACCTTGACAAACATCAATATTTCCGTATGATTTATAAACCAGTTTTGAAAAATTATTACGGGCTTGCTTGATTATATAAGTGAACGCGGGGGAACGGCATAATAGTAAATAAAGTTATAGATTATATTCATCACTTGTACCACGACTAAAATAATACAACTACTACCAAAATAATAACAGTGATATATACTAAAATCAATAATGATTTCATTTTCATTATCTACAATTTTTCATGTTTCATTTAAATGGTGAAATGTTTTTAAAAAAACTATATAAAACCGGAAACGTAGCTGTCTGAATGTTATAACAAAAATTTTTGTCACTGTTATTCAGTACTACACATTGTACTTTTGAAATGATTAAACTATGGGTAATTCAAGCCAAACTGGCCCCGTGATGTTTGTCATGGCTGACAGAGCATTTCTGAACTGTTTCACCGGAGTACCCGTGGCGCCACGAGACACGTTCAGGTCGGTGTGCCACTTCCCTCATCCTGATAACCGCAATGCTTCACTCAGTACCTTCAATTGTAATTTGTATTGAATAAACTAAGTGTCTGCATGCAAGTACTATGTTTGTCTGATTCGTTTCCTCACTGTAAAGTCAAGCTATATACAGTGTATACCTAATTATCTAAACAATAAAATACATATCATATAATTTTCGGTTCACCGTATGAATATCGTAATATTTCTTTTCAAAATTGTTTACAAAAAGAGAACATACAGTTAGACATAAAGCTGAATTTATATTTATATGCAATATCATAATATCCCCATTATATGAAGATTTATTTAATATAATTAAAAATAATACATTATAATTGTGAAGTTGTAATTATTCAGAACAACAATATTTTTCGATATAATTCATTTTATATGTATATCTTTCTAATTTATACATTTAATTAGTATTTAAGATTTATTTAGGTTAAATATCAACCATAAGTGAAGCAATTAATATTTCCACACGGTTTTAATGTTTTTTTTTTCAATAGCAAAAACATTTTCAGAGTACACCGACTTGTTTATCTACACAATCAAATACGTTCATTTAATAACTCAAATTTTTTTTGTATTTTTATGACGTAACTTGACACCTTTTATGATCAGTTATCGTAATATTTTTTTCCATTAAGAATTCGCTCCAGCTGAGCGCAATGAATATATGATAATTTTATCTGTATTTTCCCGTATATGATATATTTTTTAATTTTATAATATAAGTTGACGGTAAATTTTAAATCAAAGTAAAAAATTGTTCATTTCAGCTTTTCTTTTCCTAATCTTTTAATTTTAAATATAAAATGTATATAAAAATGATATTTTTTGTACGCTTATTTGGCACTCACTAAAACGTTATCCCGCAGCTTAATTCCTCCTTTTAAAAGTTTATTTAACCCTTCAAAGCAGCTTAAAAGTGCTAAGTCTTCGTTGAATTTCATGTAATATGAAAGCGCTAAACACAAAATGATTTTTTCCGATTTTCAGGGTGGCGTTAATAATCGAGATGACTTATATCTGAAACGAGATACAACAGAATGGTTTTTAAATTTTTTTTCCATGAAAAGTGTTTAATCACAATTCCAGTTAAACCAATTTAAGTCTGCTTATATTATAGTTTCCTATACGCGAATAAATATCAAGATTTTTCATTGTATTGAGAAAAAATATATTATTGTATTAAATTGATTACCATCAAAATGATGTATTTTTAAACTTATATTTTACAAATATATTGTACGTTATATATAATTTTAAAACGGGATTAACAGGGGTGGGGGTGCTATTGTTTCCCATAAGCCAGTAGCGTAAATGAAAAATGAAAAAAGGTATTGGGCTCAAATTCAAAACGTAAGGGCCTCTGAATATCTAATATATTAGATATAAAAATACTATTACTACACGGTATCCATTAAACAGTAATAACAGAACCAGTCTATTGTTTTTTTTATAATATTCACTCATGGAAATATACAGTAAATATACACTCATGGAAAAATATACATGTGCATTTACAACTGAAAACAGATTCTTGCTTTGCTCTGCGGTGATAGTCAGGTCATTGGTATTTATGATTAATCATTTCTCACGTGTATTACGATACCATATTATTTCTATTTATTTCAACATTCAACAACACCATTTTTGGATGTTGTAG
This sequence comes from Eubasilissa regina, assembly GCA_022840565.1. Taxonomy (NCBI): domain Eukaryota; kingdom Metazoa; phylum Arthropoda; class Insecta; order Trichoptera; family Phryganeidae; genus Eubasilissa; species Eubasilissa regina. The sequence goes on along the minus strand of JAINEB010000018.1, from coordinate 13,684,638 downwards.
ATTTTAAAAATGATTAGTCTTGGGAAGATTATCAATGTTCGCAAAATAATTATTAACAAATGACTTGCAGGTCCCCTATCTAACGTAGGCTGCACCGCATTGGCTGTATTGGAAAAGTTGCGCTACCGGTGCAGATCCTAAATATGTAATTACGATGTTTTTAAATTTTGGTTCAGGCTAAAAGGTGAGTCGTCCGGGGGACTAGGGTGGGATTATTATATTTTCCACAGGATCCTAAAGCACAGGTGAACTAAATTTGGATGATGTTCAATGTGGTGGATATCAATTTATGTAGTGGTGAGGGAAAGAGGGTAGAGTAGCCAAGATAAGGGGAAGGGTGCCTATATTTTGACCAGGGTTCTTAAAATAACGTTGCAAAATTTGGAATGGATACTATTTACATTTATGTCGTAAGTAGGGAGAAGAACCAAAAGAAGTGGGGATAGTACCAACATTGTCATAAGAAGTAATCATCTACATTGGCCCCCTGCTCTCTTTGGCCGATGTGCTGGTTCCTCGTTGGTGGCTGGACTGCGGCAGGTCGCACACACAGTGTGATATTTGATAACTGACATTTGGTGGGCCTTACACGCGGACGCATGCATTTTATAACGTCACATACGTATATATAGATATAGATATCTCAAATATTACTTTCATATATATAAGTGTAAGCATGTCTAGTTTGGGTTATTTTTCTTAATCACTACCAATAGACAAACATTTACAAACGATATATTTTTTAATAAATGATCTTACAAGTTATTTTATAACATTAAGTTCTGTAATATTCGATTCTGTAACGTTGAATTATTTGTATAAAATGAGGCCACAAAGTAAGTTTGCTAATATTGAATAAATTAAATTAATCGTTTAAATTAGAATCACGAGAAAGCTTTACCGTTTATTTTCTACTAATAACATCTATTTTATATTTAATATCAGTTCTCTTTGAAATAATTATTGACGTGACTTAAAAAATTAGGTCCTATTATAAAACGGAAAACAGATATTTAGCCTAATGGAAATCGAAGAACTGCCTGTATATGTATATCAGATATACGAATATTCAGCACTAGGTGGTTTTATTTATTTAAATGTAAGAATATTATTATTTTCTTGTATCCTTACATATTTACACTTTCATTAAAATACCATGTTTTTAGATATTTCCGATTAAATACACTTACAAAAATGATTTTAAAAACTTCGATTTGCGACGACGTCCTGACCGCAAACTCAAAATATTACTGGAGTACTTACTGCAGAACATATATATTGATTATATTTTAAAGTGTTTGTGTATTAAAAAAAAAAAAAAAATATATATATATATAACCAGTAAAAAAAATATTGAGAAATTATAATTTCTCATGATTTATTTAGTTATATTTTCCTTCCTTCGCTATGTTGGATTTTAAAAATTTTTACTCCGTATTAGCGCTGAAAAAAGTATTGATAAAATGTATTATGGGGCATGATCCTTTTAACCTAGTCCCCAATGTATTGCATTGGTGTAATTACGTTACAATCTTTAACATAGCCAAAGATAGGCAAAGGAAACGTAAATTCGAAGTAATTTAGATCACGTGTTCATAGTGAGTACGAGTTAATAGCCCCATATAAATGTTTTTTTCGATCATAAAATCGAATCAAAGATTCAAACACCAAACTTTAACTTAAATTTGAATTGTTGTACAATCGACTTCACAGCACATTGTAGCTACCTGGAAGATCCGATTCATTGATAAAGCACGCACCACAAACCACACGGCGTATTTTGGATTTTCAATAATGAATATATTAAAAATAATTATTAAATATGATCACATACAACAGCCCCAAACCAATAGAAAAATATATCGATCTAAAAGGCGCAAGTAAAACTTAAAACATTTTTGTATACCTCCCTCATGTTACATAATCGGTTACTTAGTATTATAAATTAATATTTATTCTAAATCACATCTCGTATTTACATTTTACAATAATATCATTTAATTAGTTGCAATGTAAGTCAAGCATTTAGTTTTAATATTTAAATTAATTTCATAGATATTTAGTTATTGCAAAACTCGAAGTGCAAAATTCAATAATATATTTGTCGTTGTTTTAAAATATGGACAGGAATGTAAATAATTATATATATAGGAATTCATTTGGAATCTTCGTATTTTAGAATCTTAAATGTTTTCCCCCAGTATTATTTATTTTTACTACTTTATTTGAAAAGTCTGGCTGTTTAAACGAATCAGATACTCTGTTTGATTTCCGGTTTTAAAATGTAGTAACTTCTTGCATTTCAAAATTGTCCATTATTTAAATACTCAGTCTCATTGAGCGGCCTCCGTTACATATTTAAATAGATTACCTATCCTGTAGTCCATTTTATAAATCCTGTAAAAAATTAATATAAAATATTTAATACAACTAAGACGTGAAAAGTAAATATGTATTATGACTGCGCTATGAATTTTGTAAGATAAATATTTAATATTGATTAATTTCTCAGATTTTTTTAGTTATTTTTTAATTTGAGAGTATGCAGGGGGAAAATCCATGGAGGTTTCGGGTGTGGAGATAATATGGTTACTATCCATGAAATGCCAGGTGTATCAGCTGACAGAGGTAGTGTTTAATTTATCGACAATAGATCCATCTAGTTTTATGTAACCAACTAATTAACTTACCATCACGCCGATTCCCGCAAGAGTAAGTAGAGAGGATAAAGCGACTCTTCTGTCCTAACACATAATTCTCGCCTCATCCACATTCATACATCTTCTCATACAAGCTCGACGATTGATGAAGCTTCCAACAGGACCATCATCAGTTTACCCGGTCGTGCCAAGTCTTCCGCGGACGTTCTCTATTTCTGATGCTATCAACACTTGAGTCATATATATCTCTTACCATCCTCTCCTCATCATCCGTTCCATGTGACTAAACTACCTAAGTGTATCTTCTTTCTTACTTTCCTTATTTCTTCATTCTTTACTCTCTCATAAATGGATCTGCTATATATATGCCTAATCGATCTCATTTATGCTGCATTCAGTCGACTTTCGTTTTTCTTCTGCCAGCTCTAGGCCTCACTTCCATACATTAGTGTCGGTACCAGGACTCCATTATCTTTATTATTATAATATGTATGTTTTCATTAACACTTGAAATCTATTTGAAGTAAATAGTGATTCTCTCCAAGCTAACCCCACCTGTCCACGTAACTGATTCCAAATGTTTTTTCAAATATTCAATATTATTTTCGAGGATACATCGCTACTTGTAATATCGATGCATAATTTCATAACGTTTTTATTTAATTCATTTATTTTTTTAAATAAACTTTTTTTTTTTAAATAAATTTATTTTACATAAACAACTAAAATATTCTCCTGCATTGTTAATTACTGTCTCCCAACGTTTTACGATTCCATGCCTGAAGAAATTCGGTAATTTGAAGGTAAAAAGTCGTAAAGCCAATTTGTAAGAGAAGTGTTGGTTTTAAAAGAAATTAATTATCAAGAGCGGAAATTAATATCATCAAGAGCGGAAAATATTTTTAAAAATCCAATGGAGCAAGGTCAGAAGAATAGAACGATATTAAATAACTTCCTAACCGAGCTCATAAAAATTCACTATATTAATTTTAGCAATATGCAAACGGGCATTTTGGTGCTTAAAAACTTAAAAATCGTTTGATTCCATTTTCTCATGGGTTTTCCTTGAATTATGGCCTCAAGCCAGCGAATCTGTTGGCAATAAACCTCAGAAAAGAGGATTACATTCCTTGGAAGCAATTCTTAGTAATATTTTTAGTAGTAAGTATTCAAATAATACATTAACTCCTAGGCAAAACTTAATCAAAACGATATGTTGGCGATGTTAATTTTTTTATACTTAACAATAATAATTACGTATTCAATAACACTTATAAATCATTTTACAATATGTTTTATTATACTATATATTATATTTATAGAGTACTAGAATTATTTTAAAATAAAATAAAAATAAAAATATTTGAAACAAAAGATAATTAATAATTTCATGTATTGGTTTAGTTTTAATTATGTGATGAAGGATATTTTCAAAACAATTTGGTTATTAATGTAAAACTCATGTGGTTTAGTACAAAATAATCTAAATAAATTGTATTGCTTATATATTACGCAAATCAATCAATCAAATCTATATAAAAAAAAAAACATTTAATGTGAAAGAGAGAAACAGCATGCATATGTCTAAATAGAACATCAAGGGAGACAGAATCTAAAATTATATCCAAAAGAGAGAGACAGAATACATATACAGATAGACGGAACATTAAGGGAGGGGAAAATACAGTGTTGATGAACATTAAATAGATTTTAAAGGAAACATACCTAATACAAGACTAATGGATAAATTAAATTGATTACTAAGAATTTGCACAGCAGTGTATGTTGCCTTTTTTATTTCTAAGGCTTCTAAATTGTCCAACCGGAGGCCAAACCCGTTTATATGGAGGATATTGACTCCTGTTGTATTATTAAAATAATGATCTTTTTTACTAATATGGTTAGAAAATTTTGAGAAACTATTATTGTTTAAATATTTAAGATGTTCTTTGACACGAATATTGATATTACGAGCAGTTTTGCTTATATAGAATGAAGTACAGTTATTGCAAGTTAATTTATATATACCTGAATGGCTTAATTTGTTATCTTTAAATTTCATGTTTATTAAAAATGTTCCTAAATTGTTGTTTACGCAGACATTAAAAGGAAGATTATTCACGCACGCATAAAAACTTTTGCGGTTTCATACAATTTTACTGTTATTTTATTTAATATAATACGTCAAACCACAAAATGGTTGCTTTTTATGAAAATATTTTTTTGTATAGAAATAAATATAAAACATCACATAAGCGTTTTCTTGCTCGCGTGAAGTTAAAACTTCCTTTATTGAAATAGCTACGTCAATGGCTTTTGTTTGAAAGAAAACATTTGCTTCATTTTATTTTTAAAGTTTTTCTACACAACGCACTTAGCTTTCTACAAGGGGTGTAGTATTGTGTAATATAGCAATACTTTAGAGCAATTTTGTGATTCGTTATTAAGTTTAGTGTACTTGTGCACTTCTTCTTTTTCGTGTGCCACCGTGTTTTTTCGAAGGTTAGCAACCATGTTGCAGAATACTGATTTATCATATTATGCATAATGTATAAGAATACTGATATTTTGAACATTAAACCACTTTCTGAGGTTACTAATTCAAAGCAACCTCTTAGTTGTATGAAATCATATTTCTCATTGCGGAAAATGTGTCCAAAGTATGCAGCTTTCCTTTCTTTGATAATTATTATTAGTTCTCTTTACTTGTGTATGAGTCATAATACACATTATTGCTACATTTCAAATACTTCCAGCTTTATAATGATGGCTTCATTTAAAATCCAGACGTAGACTCTGAAGAGCAGCACGGGATAGAAAATTATGATTGATTGATTAAAATCACAAGTTAATTTTCAGATTAGTTAATTATAATTTTTCAGAAGTTGTGACAGTTTTCATTAAAAAAATAATTGAGTTTATCTTTGATTGTAAAATTTATATTATAATTAAAAATCTGCTGAATGAAAATGTATATTTTAGCTGTTTTGGCAACTTACTGTTACCATTTTAAATGCAACAAATGTCAATGATAAATTATTTAAAAACATGTCATAAAAGATTTTATTTATTATGATCACACAAAATTAAATTACATGCATCATTGTGAAAACATTTTTTCGCCAATATTAAAATTTTCATTTAATTCGTTTTTGCATGTCCGTAGGAATCAACAAAATATTTAGAAATACATATTATTCAGAGAGGGTTTTCTTGTTGTTTCCTAATTAGATGAAAAAAAATTAATAAATTTAAAAAAAAGTTAGTCCAAAAAATAATTTCGTCATATGAGTAAGCCTTCAAAGCTTGTTTTAAATAATTGATCCGGACAACGTAGGCGTAGCTTGCAAAAGAGGAGTAATATATTGTGTAACCAAACAAGAAAGCATCACATGCCAAGGTGTAATAAAACAAATAATATCATGAAGAGGTCGGATGAGTCGCGCTCCGTATACTGAAGTTTCCACGTAAATTGCAAAAAGGTAGTTTTTAGAAAGTAAAAAAAAAAAAAGAAATTTGTGTCTATTATAGTGAGAGAAAAAAGAATTTCTTTGAAATAACGCTTCATTTATCTTCGTGGACAGAAGATTGAAAAAGATAGACCACCGTGTATCTTGAAATGTCGAGAATACGAATATAATGAAATACTATATTAGGGTGGAAAGCCTATTTAAAAGAAGAAGAAAAACTATATAATAATGCATACATAATTCATATCTACATATTTGAAAAATTTATAACATATCTACTAAGGAAAGATTTTCTCTAAAAGGTTTATAATTATCAATTAAAATATAAATAAATAAAAACTGGTTATTTTATACTAATAATACTAAGAAAAAACAGTTACATATTTGTGCTAGGTTGACCATTGCACAGCCACATGTTTTGGTAAAAATATTTTTTTTAAATTTAAAAATAATTATTTATCAAAAGAGGAAAGTGGTCTACAGAGGTACACATTTATAGTGGGTTAGGTGACTGGGGGGCCAGGTGACAGAAAGTAAAGGCAACTTTGTTTTGAGCAGGGTCCTAAAGATCAATTGCGCTAAATTTGGTTTAAATCATATAAAATGTGTAGACATCGGTCGGTAGTACTGTATAGAGGACAAAGGTATAATAATTATTTGTTATTATTATTATAATTTTACTTTTATATGATAATTAATTTAGATAATTATTATTATTATTTAATGGACATTTTCACCATCACCAGCAAGATGAGATTAGGATGAGTTGACGAATAATAAAAACACTTCACTATTTTACACGAAAATATTTCAGTAGAAATTTTTTGAAAATTTATGAACAAAAAAATGGATAATGACAAGTAACCTGGCCATTGAATAACTTTGTCCAGTTTTTCCAGAGGTGGTTAAATAGACCTTTATGCTCATAATTAAAGTTTTAGGGATTGATTTTATTAACGATCAAATCTGATAAAACCCACTCATCTCCAACTCCAGCGGTTTAATAATGGTGTACTTTTAGATTGATAATTTTATCCCGAAATAACATTATCCCTCTTATCTGCTAAGTGTTACGAGTTGATAAGTCGTAAGTGAGTTTCAAAATAACTAATTTATTTATAATACAAAAATAAACATTTTTAAATATCTTGTACAAATATTTATTTATATAATTACTTAAAATAAATTAGATGAATCACTTAGAAATATACATAAAAATATTTAGATATATATCTTGAAAAAATATTCACCAGTTATTAGGTATGTTTTAAAGACTTCCGAGTCCTTTGAGACCGTTAAAGAAGAAGAAGGAAAAGACAGTCACATTTTTTATTTGGTAAAATAAAAATCGAGATAATCTCTTCACTTAAAATACATGTAGGCATACTCTACTGCAAACGTATGTAGAGAAAAGATCTACGTAACCTGGTCAAATATTGGATTCGCTAACGTGCCATGCGTAGGTACCTACATGAATTTCTATCGGGAGCGAATGTTGCAACCGCGTGAGCCTCCATATCGCTATGTAAATATTTTGTTTTAATATATAGATCAAATATCTCGTATTCTGTCCGAGTAAATATTATATACTTATAGCTACATGCAGTCTTTTTGCGGCCACTTCTATTAAACAATTTTTGTTGTGAATGAATCAACTAAATAGTGGATTTCTTACTATTTTGCATGTTTCTTCGATGGGTTTAAAAGAACACACTCGTCGATCTCTGTTTATTTTTATTATCAATAATTTGACTTCTGAAAACACATGGAATTTTCGTTAACTTTTTCGTCCACACCTGTTAGAATTTAGGGTGGCAATTTTGTAAAAATGGAAGATGTTCTGCATTACAGATATTTAAGAATAAGCATTAACTGTTTTAAGTAGTTTTTCTTATTTTTAATTTAATAGATATTATCAATCAGAATTTTTAATTATTTATTTTCATTCGAATTTATTAAGGAGAACACATTTTTATTGTGAAGTTGTACTTATTCGGAACATAGGTCTGTAATATTTTAAATACAAATTAAATGTATTAATTACAAATATATACATATAAAATCAATTTGATCGAAAAATATTATTGATGCTACCGGGATTCGAACCTGGATCTCTTTCAATCCGGGGAACGTACATTAACCGGTTATGCTACACCAACACAGTACTTTGACGACAAATTTTCAAACTTATATGTAACACTTTTCAAATTGATACATCTATTGTTCCATTATTTGAAATCTATCTACTTTACTTTTACAGAATCTTAAATACCTTTGAGTAATCCGATAGCTTACCCGGTAGTAACGATAATATTTTTTGATAAAATTTATTTTATATGTATTAATATATTTAATTTGTATTTATTAGTTTCATGAAGCAATATGATATTTGAATAATTAGTTTGTTAAAGACTATTATAATATTGTATTATAATAGTCTTTAACAAACTAGACTCTTATAATATTTTATTTCACTCATTTTAATAATCACGATACACTGTATGTATTGACATTTGGAGAAATAACTAGATTAAGCCGTTAAATATTAATTTATACGATTCATTTTCATTAAAAATGGGCAGAAAAATGTAAAATATTTTAGTTTTGTGCTTTGTTTTAATTAATTTGGCCATTGTTTTATTGGAGTATTAAATTAATTAATGCTGCTTTATTAAAACAAATGAATCGCACCTGTTATCTATAGATAAACATCCGGTAAAAGAAAATTTATGAATCTGCATTATCAATGCTTCAAAGTAAATATGCTCATATTATATTAATATTTAATAACATAATCAAAATAAACATAATCAAAAAATAAAGATAAACATAATCAAAAGCATTATATAACTATCTACTAATATTTGACTAGACCGTAGCATCAAGGACCGTTCTATACATTTTTATTAGGCTTAATTTCACTTATTTTTACATCACGTTATATTAGATATTTATTCCTGTAAAAGGCAGATAAGAATCGGAGAAACAAATTGCTTTAAAAAGATACCTTTTAGGATATCTTAATGTTGCCTTAATACACATCATAAATATAAAGAATTTTGTTGATTTTATTTTAATTTTTTCATATTCGGGAATTACAAACAGTACACCGGGTGTTGAAAATGCAATTTCTAAATTAAGAATTCCTACCTAAATCTGAATGTCTTGCATCCCTATTGACATCATATTTCGTTAGCTGTCAATGCCACCTTTTTAGAAATACTCGATATTCGTATGTATACTACAACAATAACGAAAATATCATTTTATATTCTGTTAAGCTAATTCAGTATTGACAATATTCGATCAATATTGTTAAAAATAATTCGATAAAATCTAATAATGATGATATTCACATTTTAATTAAGCAGAATTCAAAATGTCTTCTTAACATTTTTGTGCATATATAATGTTATAAATATATATCATATTTCATCAGTTCTGCGGATTATGGGGTGACCTGTTGGCCTCTTGATTCTCTTCAGGCTCCACTGGATAACTATTCGTC